>CM060878.1:5017576-5695151 GCA_030737845.1 Acorus calamus | reverse complement strand
ATTTGACAAATGGTTCGTCGATCCACTTTATTGCAGGTCGACCACAGGGCAGTCGAACTGGACTACAAAAATGGATTCTTCAACTCAAAGAACGACGGCTTCCTAGTCAACCCGAGCTCTGTTTCTCAACTTCATTTCAGGTGACCTTCATTCGATGGACCTTTAGTCGACATAATGTATTAGCAGTCGGCTGATAGTCTGTCAATTTGGGGATTCTATGATTGTGATTTTCGAAACGAAAGGGCAGTCGATAAACTTTATAAAAAGTTGACAACAGGGCAATCGAACGAAGACTACAAAAAAACATCAAATTTTTGAAACACCAGGTCAATAGAATATTAGTCGACTGCTAGAAAATCTAGACGTTATTTGGTTGGTGGAAACAGGGGACCTTATTTTTGGGTTGGTGGAGAGGTGGTTGGTGTTTTTAGTGTCAAAAATTAAGAAGTGCATCTTTTTTTTTTTTTTTTTTGGTTGGTGATAATATGCAATTGGTATGTGGGGATAAATGTGCCCTTTTCTTTATATATTTATTTGATTTTTAATGGGTTGTCACATCACCCAATTGATGTTTAATATGAATTTTGTGATACCATAAAAAGATCTCATGAGATATGACCTCAAATGAACTTTGTTGAGTGAGATTCATAATAAATATCCATCTCCCCTATTCTCTCTTTTTGTCATTTTTTTAATTTTTAATTTCTAGATTTCTACAATCCCTTCCATAGTGCATCACAACTGTGACACAGGATTTAAAAAGAAAGAATAGTTAAAAAGACTACATGCAGGGCCAAACCCAATTATGTGAAAGTTGTACAAAAAAAAAAATCACTTTTTTCTTCTTCCAAAGAATCTTCTTTTCTTAAAGCTTGTGTATTCCTTTCAATCCCCCCCCCCCCCCCCCCCCCCCCCCTCTTCCCAAAGTCCACCTGTCCCAGTAATCACGGGACTCCCGTCTTTTCCCTTTCTCGTCTTCTTCTTCTTCTTCTTCTTCACATCTCTCTCTATATACGGTCTCTGCTTTTACAGGAACCCCTTCTCGGACAATCCATGGATGTCTCCTGGTACGAAACTAGTGGCGGCGCTTGTAATTACCGTCAAATTTGGGGTTCAATCCGTCGGAGAATCCGGTTTTTGCCTCCTCCGACGCTGAAGGCGTGGCGACCGTCGGCGCTCTTCGTCGCCGTCGTATTCGTCGGTGCTCTCTTCACCGGCCGTTGGACCTTCTCCGTAAGTCCCCCGAAAACCCCCTCTTTTTAAAATTCCTCCGCCAAATTTCAGTTTTGTATTTCCACCTCTCTCCTCTGTCCAGATCCATTCAGGCGTTAGTCCATCAATATGAAATTATACACTTTCCCCCCGTTTGGGGTGAGTTTGGGGTGAGGAATAAATCAAGAATTGGAAAGAATATAGTAGAGTCCCAAACAACTGTTTGTTTGACAAGAATAAACCTTGATAGCTATGTCTGGATAAGTTAGGATAAGGCCTGATAACTATTCTAAGAAAATGGTGGAATTGTTTATCAGAGTTTATCTATGCCAATGGATAAAAATACAATTCTCTGTCATTTTAAAATATTTATCTCACCTAACACTCTCTGCACACATTTCAAAAACTGTCACATCTATCATATCACACTCATATCTCTTATATTTATCCCCAAACACAAATAATTTATGCAGGGGTATAATTGTAATTTAAAAATCATAAACTCTTATCCATCTTTTATCTACCACTTATCTTTACTTTATTCAAGGTGAACCAAACAACAAAAATATCAATTTTACGTTTCCCAATGAGAATAACAGAAAAGACAACCAAACAAAAATTTACCTATTCAATATGGATTGTTATCTATCCCAGTATAGCTATCAAGTGCGAATAACCTTATGTCGCACTCCAAACGGATCCTTTATGAACCGAATTATTGGACACATATGTCATTTTCAAAATTGATAACTTGAATGTGACAAATAAAGTCAAGATTGAGAAAAGTATCCAAGTAAAACAATATATCTAAATTGATAATTTGATGGTATAGTTCGATTTAAGCCAGTTCAATATTAATAGGACTGATCGAAATCAATACTGAGACCCATCTCTCAATCTCCACTCGTCTTTTACCACAAATGATTTTTTATTTTTAAGTCCCTATAAATTATATAATTTAGTGATTGATTACTCGCTTCTTCATATTTCAATTTAAATCTTCAGATTTAAAGGACACGTTTATTTTAGTTCCTCCGAGAGACTAGGCTGATAAAGAAAACTAAATAATTTAGAAAGGACTTATAAAAAATATACATTTTAAATTGATCACTAAATCATATAGTTTACAGGAAAAAAAATAAAAAAACGTAATTTTGTCTGTTTGCCTCTGCCGACGATGTCAGATGTTCCGCAGGACCACAGTGACTAAAGCTGTCTCTTTTTTGTGCGCAGTCTCTCACCACCACTGCCACCAACAACAACGCATCATTGAATCCAAAAGCGGTCGACTCAACGACCCGGCCCATAAAACCCTTCACGTGCCCCTCCGGTAACCTCACCGCCCTCATCTGCCCCTCCCAAACCCTACCCCCTCCGCCCATCCAAGACCCCCACCCCACCACCACCACCGCAGCCGTCCGATCTGCCCGGACTACTTCCGCTGGATCCACGAAGACCTGAAACCATGGAAGGCGACGGGAATCTCGAGGCAGGCGGTGGACCTCGCGAGAAAGACCGCCAACTTCCGCCTCGTGATCCTCGACGGCCGTGCATACGTAGAGACCTTCAAGAAATCGTTCCAGACTCGCGACGTGTTCACTCTTTGGGGGGTCGTCCAGCTCCTCCGCCGGTACCCCGGGCGGCTGCCGGACCTGGAGCTCATGTTTGACTGCGTTGACTGGCCGGTCGTCAAGGCGGCGGACTACCGGACGGCGGTTGGGGGGCAGCCGCCCCCGGTTTTCCGGTACTGCGGGGATGAGTCCACCCTCGACATCGTCTTCCCCGACTGGTCCTTCTGGGGTTGGTAAAACCATTCTCAAAATTATGTTTTTGTGAATGTTTTCTTAGGGTGCGTTTGGTTGCGCGATTGCAAAACTGATTCTGTAAGAATCTGTGATTGCAAATCTGATTCTGCAGGAAGCTCACTTTCTCAACTTTTTGAAATCGCAGTTTTTGAACACTATTTACCTGCAATCGCTGAGTTTAAAACTGCGATTACAAAACTGTTTGGTTGCGCGATTGCAAACGCAGCTTCCTGTAATCGCAATCGCAGCGCAATCGCGCAACCAAACGCACCCTTAGAATCGAACAGTTGATTGAACCGAAAGTTACTGTTTTAACAGTTGAGTTAATCAGAACCGAATCGTGATGTTATCGTGATATAATAAATATATTAATTATTATTATTATTAAATAAATAAATTTATAAGAATATGAAAAATATTTTTGAAAATATTTGCATAATTATCAAGTTGTAGTTTTACTGTTTTTAAGTTTTATTTAACATCATATTTTTATTTTATAAAATCTAATTTTTTATTAAGTTTCATAAGTAATTAATTACAATTTGATTCCTATGACTATAAAACAAGTCAGATCAATCAATCCGTAGTTGACTTTAAAAAACTATCGGTTCAACCGGTGGTTCAACGGATTTTATCAGTTTTATACCTGAGGGTGAACTGAACTGGAATTCATCTGAGTCGGGTTTTAAAACACTGGTTTTTGCCCCCCTGTTTGGTTCCCCTTTGTTCATTTGTGGCCGTTGGATGGTGATTGTAGGGCGGAGATCAACATAAAGCCGTGGGAGGGGTTGATGGAGGAGCTGATGGAGGGGAACAAGAGAGTGGGGTGGATGAAGAGGGTGCCGTACGCGTACTGGAAAGGGAACCCGGCGGTGGCGGTTACGAGACAGGAGTTGATGCGGTGCAACGTTTCCGAGGCGGGGGACTGGAACGCGCGCGTGTACGCGCAGGTTTGGTTGTGGGTTTTGTTATGGCTTGAGATAATGTGTGACACATGATGATGGTCTCTCACTGGTGTGTGTGTGTGTGGTTTATGTAGGATTGGCTCAGTGAAGGCCGGGATGGATTCAAACAGTCTGACTTGGCTAGTCAGTGTGATCATAGGTGAGTTCTTTTCTGTTATTAGGGTGCAATTTAAGCGGGTTGAATGTGATTAACCTGACTTTTGAGGTGTTTGAGTTTGAGGTTTTGGAGGTTGTATTGAACCCACAACCAAGTAAATCAAAACCTAATTTGAGTTTGATTTACGTTGAGGAGTCGGGTTATCCTTTTTATAATTACACTTTTTCATTCTCTCTCTGCCATCGTCCTTTACCGTTTTAATAATCAAATATGAATATGACTCTAATTTGATTTAACCCGAATTAAATCAGTACCCAACCATAACCTGAAGTAAACTTGATGGGTTAGGTTTGACTTAACATAATGGATTTCATGGTTGAATTGAGTTGGAATTGGGTTGGTCTTGTTAGAATTAAAAATTGAAGAAAGTGAAACAAGTCTCTTGTTAGGGCTTTGGCCCCGAATATATAGTACAAAAAAGGAAAATGAGTTTGATCATCTCATTGTGTCTATTTTCTTTCAAGCCTGCCATGTTTCAATGTACTATGAATCTTGATGTGCAGATATAAGATTTATATAGAAGGGTCTGCTTGGTCTGTCAGTGAGAAATATATACTGGCATGCGATTCTCCTACGCTGGTGGTGACACCCAGGTACTATGACTTCTTTACGAGAGGTCTGATGCCTGTTCATCACTACTGGCCGATTCGAGATGATGATAAGTGCAGATCTATCAAGTTTGCTGTTGATTGGGGCAATAGACACAAAAGAAAGGTATTAAGACAACAATCATAACTTGTTTTCAACTCAGTTTGTAGGAATTGTTTTGAAACAACATACATTCAACACTGGGACTTTGTATTGGATATAGGCACAAGCTATTGGGAAGGCTGCAAGCACCTTCATCCAAGAAGAGCTGAAGATGGATTATGTGTATGACTACATGTTTCACCTACTGCATGAGTACGCGAAGCTCTTGAAATTCAAACCTGTGAAACCTCAAAATGCAGTGGAAATCTGTGCAGCATCCATGGCTTGCCGTGCCAAAGTACTAGAGAGGAAGTTCATGATGGAGTCGATGGTGAACGCTTCTCATGATTTGGGCCCGTGCGAGTTGCCCCCTCCATATGATCCAGTGGCCCTTGATTTACTTCACAAGAGGAAAGCCAATTCCATAAAGCAGGTGGAGATCTGGGAACAGGGAACTGGGGGAAAACAAAAGCCTTGAAACTGTATATTCTTCTTTGGCATGGCTTATGAGGTCCTTTCATAGGATCTTGGTTTGAGCCAACAAAACCAAAGCCTTTTTTATTTAAAATTATTTAGACTTGAATTATTTTTTAGCAATGCATTTTTTTTTACTATAGGAAAAATTTAAGTAAATGAAGCTAATAAATAAGACTTTTTCGTTGGTTTTATATAATTTTTTAGTGACAATTATTGTATCAGAGAATGGTACAAATTAGTCCTCCAAACGAGTATGATACAATATCTACAACCAGTTTGCCATACAGCTCTTTGGGTTGTACAAATTTTGAATCCATGAATGACAAGTGAAGAGATTCAAGCTCTCCACACAAGTATGATTAGCTATGAACTTGAAGCAAAGAACAATGGATGATATTAGGTGGTAAGAGGATAAATGATAAGATAAAGAGATAGGTGGGGGATAAGTGGTTGGAGAATAACTTATCTTGTTTGTTATAGAAATAAATTGAGGTAACTAATTGTCACTGATTTGAAAATGAAAACGAGGATTTTTCGTTCAACCTAAAGGTTAGATGAACATTTACTTGTTATTTATTTCAGTTTTTACAAATAGTTGTTAAGGACAAAATTGATAAAAAAAAAATTTATCCCTTAAAAAGATTGTCATTATTCATTGGGTGACTGTATTTACGTCCCTCTAATCTATAATTATGAATTATGTTATAAAAGATCAATTTAAATCTGTATGATAAAAAATGACAAAAAAGCCCTCAATTTTCCCAAAGAGTGGCGCGCGCCAGCTCTTCATCCACACATTTATCTCCCTATCGATTCATTTATATACTCCTCTCTCTTTTTAATTCTCTCTGCCTCTCTCTGTTCGGGATAGTCGCCATGAATGCACAAACTTCCTCTCTTTATGGGGCCCTCACTGTCCCCGGCTTTACGACCGCCAAGCCACCGAAATGCTCACGCCTCCATGTGATCCAAGCGTGTAAGTCCAATTTTTTTAGTCAGAACTTCTTGTCCATGTGATTCATCAAGAACAGCATCCAAATTAGGTTTGTGTTTGATCAGTTTGAGTGGTGTCTTATAAAATACAAAGGGAGATGCATTGATGGCTTAACCTTTCTATCTTGTACCAAGCAAGTACAAGGGTATGTGGTAATATACGTGTGACATATTGCTATATGTTATTATGTTGGATTTTTAGAATGGGAACAATGAAAAGTGCAGCTTAACAAATCCGATAAAAAAATCTCATGCTTGATGAACAATAACATTGTAGTTTTAGTCTAGCAAGAGTAAGATAAAGGATGAGATCTGATTTAATAAAATAACAATTTGAATTAAATTACCATTGGTCAGGCAACCTTACTTCCAAAATAGAAAGATGACATTTTGAAGTTATCTGTTAATTAGGCATTGCATTATACGAAACCAAGTAGAAGTAGATATTACAATAATGACATTATTTAGACATTACATGATACAAAACCAGGCAAACGTAGATATTACAATAATGAAACTATTTAGGCATTACATGATAGGTAGAAATAGATATGACACATTCAAACACCTCCTTCAGGTAGTAGCAGCTCTAGCTCTATAATCTCTCCAACTTGCCAACTTCAATGAAACTGCAACGTACACGTACACCCTATCCCATATGTCATCAAAGAACCTGAATAGAGTTATCCTCCAAGATCTTTTAAGAAATAAAACACCCATTATTCCCCAAAATCCTGCAGCTAATCCAGGTGCCAAGCCTATGTAAAACCATATCATTTCAGATTCATCATCCGCTGCTGCTCCACTTCTTGGAGTAGATGCTTCATCCCTGGGGCACAAGGGTAATGGATTTCCACAGAGTTTGGGATTTCCGATGTAAATAGATGGATCAGTCAAAGTCTGAAGCTGATTGCCTATTGGAATTCTTCCCGATAATTCATTATATGACAAATTCAAGTATGCCAGAGAAGTGAGAGTCGACATGCTACTTGGAATTTCACCTGACAATTGATTCACTGATAGATCCAATGACTCAAGTTGGCTCAAACCTCCAATGTTTTGTGGGATCACTCCAGTTAATTTATTTGTAGATAAATTAAAAAATCGCAGTCCAAATAAATTCATAAGCTGTATAGGAATGTCTCCAGAGAGGTCATTACTTGAAAGATCTATGCTTGTTACAAGTGAAAGCGTATTGGTGTACTCGAGCCCTTCTCCTTTTGCGAAAAGCATAAGATTTTCTTGGTAGTATGCTGATGCTGATTGTTCGATATAAAGAATGTCATTCACCTTTTTAGTTGAAGCCATCGAGAGAAAATTCCCCAACAAGGATGGTATTGCTCCTGAAAAATTATTATGCGCAAGGTCCAAACCTGAAGAGAAGCAAGTTGTGATAGCTGAGGAGGAATCTGTCCACTAAATTTATTTGATCGAAGGCGGAGAACTTTTAGAGATGACAGACACTGACCAAGCCACATTGGTATGAGGCCTGATAGTTTATTCTCACCAAGATCAAGAACAGCCAATTCTGTATATATCTTCAAGGAGGAAGGAATCTCACCGGAGAAATGATTGTTGCTTAAGTGCAATGACTTTAGATGTTTAGAGCTCAATGATTGAGGAATAACTCCAGACAGATTGTTGTTAGAGAAATTAATTACTTCGAGAGTTAAGGAAGGCTGACAATCATGAAGATCTCCTGATAAATAGTTATAGGAGAGATCAATGACTCCCAAACTCCCATTGCAGATGGAGGAGGGAATGGTGCCGTTAATAAGATTGTGAGAAAGCATGAAAGAACCCCTCCATGTAGAAACAGATATATTTACAACAATAGGTCCAGAGAATGAATTGTTGGAGAGAGACAAATATGACATAGTATTAGACAGGCGAGGAAGAGGACCGTCAAACTTGTTTGATGTCAAGTCAAGTAACTGAAAATTACTGGGGAAAAATTCAAATGCATCTTGTGGCAGGTTTCCCTCATTTGGTTGCCAGACATATCCATATGCTTTACTGAGGACGATAAATTCCACAACCATCTTGGAACGACATCTGAAATTCCATTATTTGATATGTCCAAATATTCAAATTTGGTTTGGTTATAAAGCCAAGTCGGGAATTTAGGTCCCAAGCTGCAAGAGCTTATTATAATATCTGTGGCTTGAAATGGTGGCTTCCATTCTGCACTCACCTTCAAAGTGATCAAGTTGTCAGTCAAATCAAGGTGATCTAATTTGGTGAGATTGACAAAGTGAGCTTCAGACATCACACCCTCAAAATCATTTGATGAGAGATCCAAATATACCAGCTTTGAATGTTGCCCCATACTCTCTGGGATGGTTCCACTTAGTTTATTGTTGCTTACATCCAAACTGATCAAGGGTGATACGATCTTTTTGATAGATGCAGATTCTGAACCATTGAGATTATTTTTCTTACTATTCATAGCCTCTGAACAAACCCCATCACATTCTAACAAAGCATCGATTGATCCAGAAATGTTGTTAGAATGAAAATTCAACTCTTGCAAGTACCGTAGTCGTGAATGGATGACGGAATCTCTCCACTGATCTTGTTTGAGGATAAATCTAAGCTCTGCAAATTCTGTAGGTTCCCAATAGATGATGGTATCTCTCCACTGAAATTGTTATTAGACAAATCTAAATCAACCAATCTAGAGAGATTCCAAATAGTTGCGGGGATTTCTCCAACAATAAAATTAAATGAATAATCTAACTTTTGTAAATTGTGCAAGTTTCCAATTGTTTGTGGTATCCCTTCAATTTGATTAACTCCCAGATCAAGGGTAACAAGACCATTGATGTAGAATAACCAATCGGCGTTGCACGTATTTTGTTGGCACCAAGAGTTAGTTCGGTAAGAGATGTAAAATTTGCATTTAAAAGAGGCGGAATACCATGTAGATCACAATAATCTAGATGCAACACTGAAAGAGAAGGGAGCGAACCCATCACCTGAGCCCAGTTGATCGCACTTTTTAGGTCTAACCAACTCAAATCGAGATACTCCAGAGACGAAAGATGAGAAAGCCACCCAATATCATCCACAACCATGCCTATATTTGAATTGAGATCGAGGTATTGCAAGCCAGTGATATTCCCAATCTGAGGAGGGATCGTTCCACCAAAGCTCATTTTAGAAAGATTAAGATATCTCAGCCTGTTTAATGATCCAATGAATTGTGGGATATAGAGCATATTGAAGCTGTTGAGGCTGAGGTCCAAGTGAGTGAGTTGTTCCAAACCGAGCAACGAAGGACGGATATCACCACCCAAAGCATAATTGCTACTGTCAAGATAGGAATCATGTTGATTGTGAAGGTCAAGCTTCACAACATGACCCGTCCTGTTGTCGCAGCTCACTCCATACCAGGCACAACAGTCTGAGCCTCCCCATGAAGAGAGCACAGAACCTGGATCTTTGAGACCACCTTTGAAGTTTAAGAGGGAATCCCTCTCGGTCTTGATGCATCCACTCGAGAAGGATGATTGAACTGTCATGAGAATGACCAGATTGAAGAAGATATAGTGACTGAGTGGAACTTTGAGGGCTGAATCTGTAGCCATAGTTCAACTTTCACTGCAACTCAATATAATGTATCACACACCAATGGCAGGAGAGTAGTGGTGGTGACGGGTGACCAAAGAGCAGGAATACTTATTAATCAAACACATGAATCTATAGCCATCGATAAGCTTTCACTACAATTGATGCTGAGAGAGTAGTAAGTGATGAGAATGGATAATAATTTATGATCCAGAAACTTTATTGTCGCCTTCTGGTTGCCACCAATCTCCTGCAAGTTTGATGTAGCATGTATCAGCCATCCAACTAGCGTAATAAAATTGAAATACGGTTGTTTCAATTGGTATAATAGATTGATTATCGATTAGTCTCCCCCCCCCCCCCCGCATTATGTGCGTGTACATAAAAAAATATTTTGAAAAAGCTACTTATAATCAATGCCTTCAATTTTTTCAATTCATTTAGATGCAATGTAATATACCATGAATGATATGATAAATTTTTTAATAATGATTAAATAAATCTTTTATAAAATTTATTATGAAATTAACATAAAAGATATGTTACAATTGAGAATGAGTTTTTGCATATATACCTCTCAACCAATCTTATATTATAAAAATACTCTATTTGAAACTTTCAAACCAACAATATGACTCAAATAGATAGAAAAATGATGTTCATGTACAATTTAAAACCTTTTGAATAATATTATTAAAAATAACAAATAATCATATATATTTTTGCTAAAATGTGATTTTTAAGGTATATAAAAAAAATAAAAATTAAAGCATTCTTAAATTTTTTTAAAAAACTCATAACTTTTTCAATTGGGGTGATCAATAGCACGTTGAAAAGATCTTTTTGATATATATTTATAATTGTGACATATATTTTTCTTAAAAATAACTATTGCATGATGAAACATGAGCTCAAACATTGAAACTCATATTTGACTTGAAATTATTTATTTATTACCTATATTCCATTAATATCTCAATCTAATAATAATAATAATAATAAATGATTATCTGGCATGATTGTCATCATTCATTCAATACGTCATTAATATAGATAGATAGAGATTAAAAAAATATATTTGATGAATATCTCATATTATCCACTAAAATATTAAAAAAATGTATTTTCCATTCTTACTCTGTAATATAATATAAAAAAATCATAAATAGTTAAGAGTAAATTGAAAAATGAAAATGTTACATACAAAACTTAAAACACTTTTGGTTAGATAAATAGATAGTTTTTTTTTTGTTTGTAGAATTCTTATCCTTTAGAAATGGATAAGGTGATTATAATTAGAAGATAATAAAGTTTATTTAGATAGAGTTGGTTAAGATATTAATTTGGGCAATTTGCAAAAGTAACCCCCCCCCCCCCCCCTAAAATGAATATTAGTAAAAATAACTCCGCCCCTCAAATATTAACCAAAAATAGCTACGATTTTAAAATTCAGTTAAAATTTAATTAAAAAATTTATCTCAATCTAGCTTATCTATTAAATTAAATATAATTCAAATTTTAAATTTTATCTCATTCTTTTCTATTAAGATTTTATCTAAAATTTATAATCTTAGTAAAATTTTAAAATTTTAATTTTATCCATTAAGATTGAGATAAAATTTAAAATAATGTTTCAATCTTATATGATTTTATTTTAATTTGATAATAAATATACATAAAAAATATAAAAAAGAAAGAAGGCATGAATGATAAATCACATTGCAGACATGATATACACACACACGCTTCTATTTTAATAGGAGGCGTTATATATATCACGTCTCTAGTAAAAAAAAATCAACGTTGACGTGATAATGTTGACTTGGTCATAATTTTTTTTTTTTTGCTAATATTCCAGGTGCAAGACTATTTTTGCTAATACGAGGGTGACTATTTTTGCAAACTGCCCATTTTATTTTGTAACTAGCCTATCTAAAGAGCAACATATGAAACTCCCAAAACAATTAATCTTTTAAACAATAAAATTATTTTATTAGTGCCTTCTATTTTTTGTTGGGAACTCAACTACTCAAGGAGTCCTGAGTCAACTTGAAGCTCGGTATTTTCTAGTAATCTCGAGTGTAAATTAAGGAGAATGATAGGCTGACATTACATGGACCATAAAAAAAGATAAACCTACTTTCAACTTTTATATATTCAAGTTGTCAAACCCTCGCCTGGGAGGTGATGAAGACACTCTCCTCTTTATTAGAAATGTAATAATGATTTTTTTTTCATGGAGTATGAATAAATTATGGATAAAAGATAAATAAAATATTGATAAATATTTTTAAAATATAAAAATTAATTTGACATGTGAATCCCTTGATTTATAAGATGTGATAACAATTGACTTGATATGTTGACCCTTCTTATATTTGTGAAATAAATTAAATATAATAACGCAATTTCAGAGGACCTGGAATATACATACCAATTATATGCACTTATTCTTTTCATCCGAACATGTTTTAAAGCTTATTCACTTCTTCCATCCTATTACACATTTATTCTCCTACCCAAGTAAGCATTTAGTCATGGACAAGGTTTTCCCATGACTAACAATTATTCAAGGGGGAAACCAACTTTGAGAATTTGCTAAAAAGATGGATTACTTAATCACACAAATGACGGGAGTGTTGTTATGGTGAGGCTGTGGGCGAAGACATGGCAATGCATTAAATATAAAACAATAGCTTGTGATCCGATAACTATACTGTCACATATTAATTGCCACTAAATACCTTGAATCTTTCATAACCAGCTATCTGAGCTTTGATTAGTATCACCCTTTCCAAAAAAATCAAGGAATCAAACTCAGGAACACCAATTAGAAAAAAAAAAAATTTCTTAATCAAAATTCTGCAAGTTACCATAAAAAAAATGTTTTTTTTTTGATACGTATGATTTGAAATTAAATGAGACGATAACATCATTTTGAACATAAAATTATGTAGGATCTAAATTATTGTCATGTTTTCAATGCAGTTTATTCTAATTAGCTTAACCAAAACTGAGACAATAATCATTAACAAAGATAAAAATAAATGAAAAATTCATACATAAATAAAAAAGAAGAACAAAAGAAATAAACAAATCTAAAGACGAGAAGAAAAAAAGGGAAAACTTACTTGATCTCCATACGATTTAGCTTGCTGAGATATTTAGAAAGCTGATGAGAAGATCCAATCAAGATTCAAGAGGAATCTATATGAAAGCCGACCACTAAAGTGATTTGAATATATATAGAGTTTAAGACAGACAGATGAAATATGAGGAACCAAGATAACATAAACTCTCTCTTCTTTTCATGAAAATGTAGTCCAATGCACCCGCCCTTAAATAGTTGCTTCTTGGTCGACCTGAGTCAACACGAATCTTCCTATTTTCTAGTCATCTCGGCGTTTCATAACTGTGATAATTATTTCTCTGTGTGAAACAGGTTGTCTTTAGTATAATGAAATGAAAATTCTACACGTTGCGATCAGAAATGAAAATTTTCTTTTCTTTGATTTGATACGAGACACAAACGTCAATCTTTGATGCTCAATTGTACGATTTCATTGGAAGTTTGAGATATAAAAATAAAATAAAATAAATTCTTCTAGATGTTATATAGTGGTATTTTTTTTTTTGCAATAACAAAAAGTGTCATTATATGTTATATATGACGAGCAATTTTTAATAAATGCCATAAAAATAGAAAATAAAGATAAAATAATTGAACGTAGCTACCAAATTAGTAAGTGTCACATCTATTGTCACTAAATCAATCTATTTAAATATAGAACAATAATTTAGGATTTTAGATTAGCTATCACAGGAAACAATTATAACTCCTCATATCCATCACCCCTTTATTCTTCCCCCACCAAATTTCTTTCACACTTCAATTCTAACGTACCAAAGGGATCGGTTAGGTTCACGTTGGACAATTTGATTGTTCAACTCGTTCGTGATCGTTCGATCTTTTTAAGATACATAAATTAATTGAATCATAAAAATAAATGTTTAAAATTTAATTACATTATAAGTTTAGTTTTAAAATCTTATAAATTATCTCAATCACAACAAAGTAAAAAGATCGATCGGTCATGAACATCCCCTCCCCAAAAATCCTTTTCCCCGTAACCACTCATGTAACCACTATGGTTTAGTCAAAATTCAGCTCCCAAAAATCACTGACTCCATCTCTCAATTTTGATTTCGTTCGGTTCTTTTTTTTTTTTGTTTTTTTGTGTACATGCTGTTTTGAAAGAGAGATGGCATAGGAAGATTATTAGCTTTTCTCATTTAAGGTTTGTTGATTTTTCATCATAAATGTTCATTTTTTCATTGTTTATATTTTTGGTGTTGTTTTTTATTATTTACATTGTGTTGATGTTACGTTGATATTTTGATTTTTTTTATTGGTTAAATAATTTGATTTTTTATTTGGATTATAGTGTTCATGATTTTTATCCATAGATTTATTGTTATGATGAGAAATCTACTATGTAATTTTTTTTTTGTTAGTTTTTATTCTCGGGTGAAGATTACTTTTTTTTATTCATTTGTTTTTCCATGATTTTTGTTCATCACTATAGTTTTTAGAGATTTATGTTCACCAAGTTGCTACTATTGAACCACAACCCACTCTGTATTCTAGGGTTATCAATCAGGTAAAGTTATCTCTACATAATTGTGTTTTTATCTATGATTGCTTTCATTGTTATATAATTATGATATTTTTATTAAGGAATAATAAATATTTTTATCAATGTTTTGTAGGTTGCCCACGGAGAAGTTGAATATCTTAAGAGATTGTTAAAGAATATTATATTATATGATCCATCTGCTATAGTTTTATTGTTTTATAGCCAAGTCGTACAGGGATTCCTGATCTCTTTTAGTTGATTTCCGGATGATGTTTAATACATTGGATTCAAGTATTCAGTTAATGTTGTTATTTGTAAAATAATGCTACTTTGTTATGGTCATTTATGTATTAGCAAATGATGAATTGTTCTTTTTTCTATTGTAATGTTCTAAAAAAATCAATTGAATTCTTTGTGGTAGCCAAAATTGTCATGAAACAATTAAATGAAATGGTTATAGTATTCGTAATTGATAAAAAAATTAAAAATCTTAATGGCAAAAAAATGTTGTAAAACATATTTAACGAATTTATAGTGGTAGTTTTTATTTTTATTTTAGAGACAAATAAAATTATCATAATAAAATTTTGAAATATCCTTCAGCAGTATTCACCATTCTTTAGTGATTGAAACAAATGAGTCATTATCTATTTCAAATAGATCTTGAGGCAGTTTTATTTTTATTGAACGGAAGTTTTTTGTGCCCCTAAAAACAATTATCGTTTTCGTTTATAGTGGTAGTGTTAGTAAACTTTGTAGCGGTATTTGTTGTGCAACTATATGTCAGACCCTTTAGCCACACCTGATTTAGCGGCACTTTGGTTAAGTGTCGCATAAATGCCGAAGCCATAAACAAAAAAATACATTTTCACTCAGAGAAATAAATGCCTCTATGTTTTCATAAACTTTGGTTAAGTTTCGCATAAATAATGTTCCCACCCAAACAAGTGGCAATGTTTTCTTTTTCTGCCACTATCTACCAATTTTATCCTAGTGTTGTTGGTGCAACTTTGCAAGAAAACCTATTTTACTTCCATGAAATTTAGTCTAGTGGACCCTCACTTAAATGGTTGAAATAAAAACAAACATCTATGGGTTTGGTTTTTGGTGGTTTTTGGTTGATCCAAGTCAACGCGAATCTCCCCATTTTCTAGTCATGATATTATTTCTGTGTGTGAAAATTCTACAGGTTGCGATCGGAAATGAAAAATTTATTCTCTTTGTTTGACATGAGACACAAACGTCAATCTCTAATTTTCAATTGTACCATTTCATTAAGTTGGATGTTGAGATATAAAAATAAAATAAAATAATACCAAAATAGTGCGCTAGTACACTCGGTTATTCCTATATTTCTAATTCATTACTCTATTATATAAGTATATATATTTTAAAAAATATTTAAAAAATATGAATAATGATATGGTGCAGTCCGTGTAGATCGTGTGGATCACAACATATATGTTATTTAAAGAGGTATATGCGTCAGTGAAGAAAGTATACACCTCTGATTTGAAGATATTTCACGTTATTTAAAAGGGTATATGTATCAGTAAAGAAAACATATACATCATTGAAATATTACATCCTTATTGAAATTACATGATCAACAATACCTTCAACAAGGTATATGCTTTCTTTATTTACGCATTTACCTTTTAGAAGATGTATATGCGTGTATCACACGGACCGCACAAATCATATATTATCACTCAACTTAAAAATATATTTAAATGCATTCAATTTCTTTAATTATTAAACATCATTCAATTTCTTTAATTATTAAACAAATGTTTATCACAAAAGCATTCAAAAAAGGCCGAGGGTAACATTTTTCTTTGACAGGTCCATATTCTAGAAACAAACCACTTGAACTTTTTTTAGATATCCATCAAGGTCTTGCCGTTTCACTCGAGGCCCTTTAAATAATTCTAAAATAGTACGCTAGTATACTCAGTCACCCCTGCAATTTTAACTCATTACATGAAATTCAAAAAAAAAAACAAATCTCTAAACCCTGTTGGATGGGAGAATAAGGGAGAAATATATGAGAATAAGATTAAAAAGTTAGTTGTTTGTTTGCAAGGACTAATTGGGTATAATTATGCTATAATATATGAAAATAAGTTTATATTGATATTTTAAGTTTCTCTTGATTTGTGTTATTCTACTCAATTTATTTAACTGGTATAAAAGAGACTCACATGTCAAATTATCTGTCATCACCTTTATTAAATTAGAAGACCCACACGTCAAATTAATTTTTTTACCTTTTATAAATTCTTATTTACATCTTTTATAATACCTCTTATAAATCATCATACCTTTTATAAAAAATGATATAACTATGTCAGATGAAAATGAGTCCCCTTGAAATTGTTCTTTCATTTAATATATTCCATTTATACAAGGGGCTCTCATGTCAACTCAATTATTATACCTTTTATAAATCAATTTATTTGACTGATCGTGTATGAGTTGATGATGATAGACAAGATGTGGATAATGAATTATAAAATGTGAAACAATGATTTGACATGTAGACCTTTTATGATTTATAAGAGGTGATGTTAATTGAGTTGGCAGGAGAGTCTCCCTTATACTAATGAAATAGATTGGGTGAAATAAAACAATTTTAAAAGGGACAACCATATTCTCATTTACATAGTTATATCCATTTTTTCCTATGCAAACAAACATATTTTTGAATTTATTTACCCTTAATCCACCCTATTCCCCACCTATCCTGGAATCTAAGAGCATCTTCAATTGGAGTGTTCATTTTATATACTCTCATTGAAGATTTTGGACTTTTGAAGACCCCTGAACTCCAATAAGGTCTTTAATTTGAAGATTTTGATATTTTGAAGACTTATCAACTCCAATAGTGGATCTTCAAATTTTATTATACTATTTTAGATTGTAAAATACTCATTCTATCATTTGTTTATTTCATTTTTTATTGTTTATTGAAATTTATGTCTCAAATATCCAATTTGTTATCAAACTTATACTAACATTAAAAAAATATTATATTTGTATGGATCCGATTAACCCAATAGTTGAACCGGTGACTCTTAAATCATTTATTTATTTCGGTTCAATGAATAATTCGATTTTAAAACATTCCTTTTGAACTTTAAAAAAACAATTGTGAAAAAATTAACATACATTTGAATATAAATTCTAACTTTTTATTAAATACATAAGATAATTGAATATTTGTAATAATATAGGAGTTAAATTTTATTTATGCAAAAGGTGTTGAGAGGTATTTGAGGTATTTTAAGGGGGCGATGTGACATTTGAAGACACAAAAATAGGTCTCCAAATACAGATGTCAAGGGAGTTTTGGAGGCTGTAAAATGAAGATACGCAGTCGGCCTGCATATCAGGCCAGTTGGAGTATTTTTTTTTGAAAGAGAGGTAGATGTTTACTATTTGATTTTATTCTTTAATTTGAATTACAAACTCTGAGATGAGGAAAATTAGAAAACATAATAAAAAAAAAAAAGAGGGCATCATTCATCGACAACCCATGCAGAATGTTACGTTCTCTGCCTTAGCAATGAAACAATCTCAATCTCACATGCATCCTCAAAATATGTCCTACAAGCCGGTTGGAGATGAGGGTCCATTTGGAAACACAGATTGAAAAGTAGTTTTTGAAATAAAACTGTCTTTAATATGATTTTAGAACTTGACTTTTTTAGGATGTTTTTTTTTAATTCAGGAATCTGTATTTGAAAGTAATTTAATGTTTGGTAGAGAAAATTATTTTTAATTCAAAAAATTGATTTCGACAAAAAATCGTTGTTTTTGAGTTTTTTAAAACATGGATTTCGAGAAAAAAAATTAAAAGGAATGTAGCTTTTGATTCTGTCAGAATCCTCCTGTTTGACTAAACGATTTTAAAATTTTAACTTTTAAAAAAATAGAATTTATTTTAATCGTGCAACTAATCAGACCCAACATGGGCTAAAAGAATGAATTGTCATGCCAGGGGGTGTTGTATTCATTGTTGAGCAGTCGAAAAGATATTGGATTATTAAAAGAAAAATTTCCAAGTCCAACTGACAGCCTGTTGAATTAAGGTTTCCTAATCATCACTAGCCGAAACTTTAGTTCTTCATCAATAGCTCTGATTTTTCCACCGAGGAAGAAGGCAGACTGGCAGACAAAATTGCAGGAAAAAAGCCTCTCCTAACACCTGGACTTCCTCTTGGCGTGAAAACCATGAATGCTGGGGGTCACTTATTGATAATGAAAGAAAGAATGACAGCAAGCATCACATCACAAATTCACAATCACTTATTCGTGATAGACATTATCATATATATCTATCACAAAGTATAGAATAAGATATTTTAAAAATATAAAAACCCTTTGATCCGTTTGGAGAGAAATTAAGTTATTTAAGATATATAATTATATTAATATAAATAACAAATCTACATAAATAAATAATTTTCTGTTTAATTGTATTTTTTTATTTTTATTGAAAAATGTAAGAATAAAGGTTGAGTTTTTGGGTTGATGAAGAATAAAATATAAATAAGATGTAAAAAATTGATTTGACATTTGAACCATATTGATGTATAAAAGATGTTGATAGGTGATTTGATGTGATAAAATATGTTTTTTTTATATTTGTAAGTGGGTCCCACTTATCTATAGGAATAGATAAACTAAGTATAATTTATCATATGAGTTATTTAGAATTGTTATACTCTCTTATACTCGTTTAAACTGGCTTACTAATATCAAATTATATTTTACAAACAAAGAGTCATTTTTCCTATCCATTCTTATACCACCTTTATACCAGCCTTATTCTCGCTTAACCCGTTACCTAGACGGAGGCTTTGTTAATAAGTAAATTGAAAATATGAGTTTATAACCAACTAAACCGAATTGTTAAACATCTATATAAGATTAATTAGCTGCATGAAAAAATAAACATATATAATATATTCAACATATTAAAAAATCTCATATGATTCATTTCACTGCATAGATGAAAATAGACCCAATATTGCAAGGTTACAACTTAAGCCCCTGTTTGGGAAACGGGTTAAGGCGGAATAAATGTGGTATATGGGTGGTATAAGAATTGATAGGGAAAATGACTGTTTATTTGCAGAGTATGACTTGGTATTACTATGCTAGTTTAAACGAGTATAAGAGAGTATAACAATTCTAAGTAACCCCTAGGATAAACTATACTCACTTTATCTATTCTCATGGGTCCACATGGCAAATCAACTTTTTACACATCATCACATCATATCACCTATCAACACCTCTTATACATCAATGGAGCTCACATGTAAAATCAATTTTTTACATCTTATTTATATTTTATTCTTTATTAACCAAACAACTCAACATTTATTTTTACGTTTTCCAATCAGAATAAAAAAACACAATCAAATAGAAAATATCTTATTCATGTAGAATTATTATCTATACTGGTATAATTATCTATCCAGAATAACTCAATTTTTCAATACAAACGGGGCATAAAGTAATGGACTAAGAATAAGTTTACACGGAAAAATTCAATTTTAATAAAAAGAACAAAAACTGTTTTCACAGGAACAAAAAAATACGCGTTTTATATTTATTAATCAATTCTGTGGCTTCATCCGGGAAAAAGGCCAATGTTAACATATTGAAATGTGCTTCCTACAAATTTGGGGCGTTTCTTTTCTTTTTTTCTTTTTGTTTTGTATAAATATATGAAAAGTAAAAGTGGAGATGGATTTTGAATGATGGTATAGATAGTTCTTTCTATGGATTAGTGGTATAATATCAAAAAAGTTTTTAATATAAAAAGAATGAATTAAATAAATATTAATTATAATTGATCATAAATTTAAATTAACCAAGTCTCATTTTGATTGAACTCACCAATTTTAACTTGCCAAACATAAAATTCCACGATGTTACCTCTAATAGCAAAAGTGCCTCCAACGTGTTAATTAATTTGAACAATGGTTTATTAATTCAATCTAGCTGATCAACCACTAGAGCTATAAATACTGGATACTCCCAGACACATCAATTACTCCATAGCAAGCAAAAGCATTCCATATTAGGAAGTCCTATAACATGGCAACTACACAAACCAAGTCTCTAGTACTCGTCATATATACATATTAATATCTCCAATAACAGCTCTCACCCAACTTCGGGTTTAAGTTGAATTACAATCTAACTCAACCCACCCGAGATATCTCTGTTTTGATCGTCAATTGTCTCTATTTTATTTCAAGCCTGCCATGTTTCGATGTACTATGAATTTTGATATGCAGATATAAGGTCTATGTAGAAGGGTCTGCCTGTTCCGTCAGAGAGAAATATATACTGGCATGTGATTCTCCTACACTGGCGGTGGCATGAGAGAACACACCCCGAGTCTTCTCCTCTCCTCCGAGAGTGCATCCATGAGTCCATGACTGTGCCGGTTCAGGTCGTGCTGGGCAGATGCTCCCTCTGACCCCATGCGCCGCCGCTGCAACAGACGTGGTAGTGGCGGGGGGCGCCGGAGGAGGTGAGGTGGCGGCAGTGGCGATGGCGACGGTGGAGGAGGAGGTCTCTGCTAGTTAGATGGGTCTAAGACCACGGACGCGCCCGACGCCATGCGTTGGAGGTTGGTGGTGGTGACTGAAGCACTGGATGTAGTGGTGGTGGTATGTTTTAGTTTTGATTAGGGAGAGGGAGGGGGTGGGTTCTTCACTTCTTCTCAATAGATAGCAAATTTTTTAGGGGGTGGGTTGAATAACTGACGGGTTGAAAATAAAAACCCCAAACTTATTTGCGGCCCAAACCCATATGGAGTTAGAAAGTCCATTTAAATTTTAGGGTTTTGGTCATTGTTCATTCTTGTTTAACCCTGGTGGGTGGTCTGGTTTAGTTGATTTTATCCTCCAATTAAAGTAAACCAAATTGTTACACTAGCGTTCTTTTATTTGTTGGGCCATTTGCATGAATACCATGAAAAAACATCTATTTGACATTATTTTCCATATACCCCTAGAAAATTTGATTGTTATGCACGTATGTCCCTGAGTTAAGTTCTGTAAATAAAAGTGGAATATAATATTTCATTAACGATGTTAAATATGATATGAATTAACTATTATGCCCATATGACCATTGGCATTGACATTTGAGAAATTTACATGTATACCTCTGAAAAAACATTTATTTGTCATTATACCCAGCGTAAAAAAGTAATTGCACATATACCCCTAGAAAATTTGATCGTTGTGCATGTATATTACTGAGTCAAGATTTGTCAAATAAAAGTGTTTAGTTAATTTTCATTTTTGTATTTGTTTTATCAAAATTTCTCTCTTTTATCTTATTGAAACTTCAAATAAGATCCATAAATTTTATACTTTTATATTTTGATTTTTTGGAATAAGTTTGAAAGATGCAATTAACATTTTTTTTTTTTTTTTTGTTTGTCTACATCGTTTATAAACATATAGTCAACATTCTTTTATTTTTGGAATACTTTCTCTCAAAGTTCTTTGAGAATCCAAAACTCTTATCGAACCCTGCCACCCCAACCGTTCCTCTATCCAACTCATTCAGATCACTGCCGCCGGTTGAAGCTGGCTAAACTATGTTGTTTGATTTTTTATTTTGGAATTTCATAGACAAGTGTCATAGGGGTATAAGGAGATTTTCACAGTTAATGGTTAGATAAGTAAATGTGCTTAGGTCAAATAGATCAATGTTTGACAGACAGAAGGTCATGCATGCACAACGATCAAATTTTTAAGAATATACGTACAATTACCTTTTTAAGCGGGGTATAACGTCAAATAGATGTTTTTCCAGAGGTATAAATGCAAATTTTCCTTATTTGGTTCATAGTCTTTTGATGTTGTCAGAGCTAAGAAGAATTGTAAACCGAAATCTCGATCACTATCCCGTGTAAGAAAACAGTATTTTGGAAAGGATCACATGGCCATATTGATAGGTAAGAAGCCAACCTGATGGATCTTAAAGTACGCGCTGGTCCGGCTTCTATAGTGTTCCAGCAACATACATATGGTTTTTCTTCTTGTCGTTCTTGCGTATATGAAGGAGGTTGATGTGCATGCATTGTGGTTGATGTTGAGTAGATTGTAATGTTTTGCGAATAATACCATATTGTGAGGCATAATGGGTGGCTAACAGTCCGACGCATTTTTGGTGTGATGGAACAATCAAAAGAGCTTCACAAAATAAATTACAAAAATATCAACTGAAAATCAAGGGTTCTGATTTCGGAATCGAATGAAATTTTATGTGGAGATAGATATCGAGGACCTATGATTTCTATCAGGTGGTATTTTTGTTACTTATTTGATTGACCTCTTTTGATGATCCCATCACTTCAGGAATATGTCGACCACCCGCTCTGCATCACATTGATTAAACATTATAGTTTTTCACCCTATATAGCTCATTCATTGAGTGGTGTTTTGTAAAATTCAAAGGGAGATGCATTGATGGCCTAACATTTCTATCTTGCACCAAGCAAGTACAAGGATATGTGGTAATATATGTGTGACGTATTGCTATATGTTATTAAGTAGGATTTTCAGTATGCGAACAATGAAAGGTGTAGCTTAACAAATCTGATAAAAAAATCTAATGCTTGATGAACGACAACATTGTAATTTTAGTCTAGCAAGAGTTAGGTAAAAGATGAGATCCGATTCAATAAAATAACAATTTCAATTAAAGTACCATTGGCTAGGCAACCTTACTTCCATTGGCTAGGCAGTCTTTAAATCATAGCAATACAAAATCTTTATCAATAAAAAAAAAAAAACGTACTTCCAATATAGAAAGATGAACATTTCGATATTTTCATATGTTATTTAGGCATTACATGATACGAAACCAGGTAAAAGTAGATACTACAATAATGACATTATTTAGACATTATAAGATACGAAACCTGGTAGAAATAGATATTACAATAATGAGACACTCAAACACCTTAAATAGTAGCAGTTCTAGCTCTATAATCTCTCCAATTAGCCAACTTCACTGAAAATGCAACATACACCCTATCCCAGATGTCATCAAAGAACCTGAATAGAGTAATCCTCCACGATCTTCTCAGAAATAGAACACCCATTATTCCCCAAAAGCCTGCAACTAATCCTGGTAACAGGCCCATGTAAAACCATATCATATCAGATTCATCATCCTCTTCTCCTCCACTTCTTGGAGACGGTAAAGATTGAGGTGCTTCATCACCGGGGCACACCGGTAATGGATTTCCACAGAGGCCGAGATTTCCGATGTAAATAGATGGATCAGTAAAGGTCTGAAGCTGGTTTCCTGTTGGAATTCTTCCCGACAATTCGTTATATGACAAATTCAAGTATGCCAGATAAGTGAGAGCTGAAATGTTACTTGGAATTTCACCTGACAATTGGTTCACTGATAGATCCAATGACTCAAGTTGTCTCAAACCTCCAATGTTTTGTGGGATCACTCCTGTTAATTTATTTCTAGATAAATTAAAAAATAGCAGTCCAGATAGATTCATTAGCTGTATAGGAATGTCTCCAGAGAGTTCATTACTTGAAAGATCTATGCTTATTACAAGTGAAAGCGTATTGGTGTACTCGAGCCCTTCTCCTTTTGCGAAAAGCATCAGATTTTCTTGGTAGTACGCTGATGATGTTGGTTCATAGAGAATGTCACTCACATTTCCAGTTGCAGCCATGGAGAGTAAATTCCCCAAAAAGGATGGTATTGCTCCTGAAAATTTATTATGTGCAAGGTCTAAGACCTGAAGAGAAGCAAGGTGTGATAGCTGAGGAGGAATCTGTCCACCAAATTTATTTGATCGAAGGCGGAGAACTTTTAGAGATGATAGACACTGACCAAACCACATTGGTATGAGGCCTGATAGTTCATTCTCACCAAGATCAAGAACAACCAGTTCTGTATATATCTTCAAGGAGGATGGAATCTCACCGGAGAAATGATTGTTGCTTAAGTGCAAGGACTTTAGATATTCAGATCTCAATGAATGAGGAATAACTCCAGACAGATTGTTGTTAGAGAAATTGATTACTTTGAGAGTTAAGGAAGGCTGACAATCATGAAGATCTCCTGATAAATGGTTATAGGAGAGATCAATGACTTCCAAACTCCCATTGCAGATGGAGGAGGGAATGGTGCCATTAATGAGATTGTGAGAAAGCATGAAAGAACCCAAATAACGCTGCCATGTAAAAACAGATGTATTTACAACAATAGGTCCAGAGAATGAATTGTTGGAGAGAAACAAATATAACATAGTATTAGGCAAACTAGGGAGAGGACCATCAAACTTGTTTGATGTCAAGTCAAGTTGCCAGACATATTCAAATGCATCTTGTGGCAGGTTTCCCCTCATTTGGTTGCCAGACATATTCATATACTGTACTGGGGATGATAAATTCCACAACCATCTCGGAACGACATCTGAAATTCCATTATTGGATATGTCCAAAAATGCAAATTTTGTTTGGTTATAAAGCCAAGTCGGGAATTCAGGTCCCAACCCGCAAGAGCGTAGTATAATATCCGTGGCTTGAAATGGTGGCTTCCATTCTGCACTCACCTTTAAAGTGATCAAGTTGTCACTCAAATCAAGGTGATCTAATTTGGTGAGATTGGCAAAGTGAGCTTCAGACATCACACCCTCAAATTTATTTGATGAGATATCCAAATGTACCAGCTCTGAGTGTTGCCCGATGCTCTCTAGGATGGGTCCATTCAGGTTATTCAAGCTTACGTCTAAATAGATCAAGGGTAATACCTTTTTGATAGATGCAGATATTGAACCATTGAGATCATCTTTCTTACTATTCGTGGTCTCTGAACAAACCCCATCACATTCTAACAAAGCATCCATTGTTCCAGAAATGTTGTTAGAATGAAAATCCAACTCTTGCAAGCACCGTAGGTTGCGAATGGATGACGGAATCTCTCCACTGATACCGTTATTTGACAAATCTAAATCAACCAATCTAGTGAGATTCCAAATAGTTGCGGGAATTTCTCCATCAATATTATTAAATGAAAGATCAAACTGTTGTAAATTGTGCAAGTTTCCAATTGTTTGTGGTATCCCTTTGATGTCATTACCACTCAGATCAAGGTTAACAAGACCATTGATGTAGAATAACCAATCTGGCAGTGCATTAAATATGTTGGAAGCAAGATCTAGTTCGGTAAGAGATGTAAAATTTGCATTTAAAAGAGGAGGAATACCACGTAGATCACAATAATCTAGACGCAACACTGAAAGAGAAGGAAGCGAACCCATCACCTGTGCCCAATTGATCACATTTTGTAGTTCTAGCCCACTTAAATCGAGATACTCCAAAGATGAAAGACGAGAAAGCCACTCAATATCATCCGTAACCATGTGCATTTCATTGAGATCAAGGTATTGCAAGCCAGTGATATTCCCGATCTGAGGAGGAATCTTTCCATCAAAGCCCGCTTGAAAAAGATTAAGATATCTCAGCCTCTTTAACGATCCAATGAATTTTGGGATTTGTATCATACTGAAGTTGTTCAAGCTGAGGTCCAAGTGAGTGAGTTGTTTCAAACCGAGTAACGAAGGACGAATCTCACCACTCAATGGATAGTCATAATAATGTTGGTTGCTAAGGTCAAGCTTTAGAACATGACCAGTCATGCTGTCGCAGCTCACTCCATACCAGGAACAACAGTCAGAGCCATTCCATGAAAAGAGAGCAGAATCTGGATCTCTGAGACCACCTTTGAAGTTTAGGAGGGACTCCCTCTCGCTTTTGATGCAGCCACTTGAGAGGGATGATTGGGCAATATTAAAAATAATCAGTATGAAGAGAGTACAATGATTGGCAAGAATCTGGAGCGTTGAATCTGTAGCCATAGTTAAGCTTTCACTACAACTTTGATCAATTTAAAAAACACAAATGCCAACAGAGTAGTAGTTGTGATGCTATAGGAGATGATGGGGCCGGGAATGCTGTCCCAGTATACCCATGTGATAAGAATAGATAATAATTTATGATCCAGAAACTTTATTGTCGCCTTCTGATTGCCATCAAATTCCTTGAATCTTTCTTAACCAAACTCCTGCAAGTTTGATGCAGCAATGTATAAGCCATCCAACAAACGTGATAAAATTGAAAATATGGTGGTTTCAATTTGTTAGATAATTATCATTTTTTTTATTTGTTTGTAGAATTATCTGATCCTTTACAAATGGATAAGGGTATTATCATTAGAAGATGATAGGGCTTATATAGAGTTGGTTAAGATATAAATTGTAGTTTTTAAGCATATCTAGAGAGTCTTCTATTCTTTGTTGGGGACTCAAGGACCCTGCGTGAACTTACAGGATTTTTTATCTTTTGAGAAAACTTCTTCTCTGTGAAATCCAGGAGCCATGCGTGATTCATAGGAATATAATATGATTGTGAGATTATGATATCCGCGAAGAAGTAATCTTCATCTTGTTATTAAAACGTCACGCTAGTAGGGCCTCGCCAGAGTTACAATAAGAAATGAATTGTTTTATTCTGTATGATTTAAATGAGCTAGACATCATCATTTTGAATTTTAAACTTGAATTAAATGATTTCTTTATGTAGGCTCTAAACTCCTGCCATTTTTCCACGCAAATTTTTAATGCAGTTATCTAACAAAAACTAAAACCCCATATCATATCCTTGAAAAAATAAACAATCATTAACAAATAAATCTACATGAATGATTAAAAAAAATGAAAAAAACTAGAACAAGCAAAGAAAATATGATTTTTTTTTCTTGATCAAATTTTACTCTATCAATAGGCATCGATGGGTACGTACCTCTACCATCCTATGAAGAACAGTTTCAGTAAAGAAAGCTTAATTACTTGATAACGATACCTTTCAGTTTGTTAAGATATTTTAAACAGCTGATTAGAAGATCCAAAGGAATTTTTGGATAAAGCTGACCATGAGTGTGATTCGAATACAGAGGCATTTGGATAGTGAACGTGAGGAACCAAGTGAACCTAAACCTCCTTTCATATTCATGAAATCTGGTCAAACATGAAGACCCCACCCCCTTGTGGTTTTTGTTTTTAATTGATCTGAATCAACGCGAAGTTTCATAATTTTTTTGTTAAGCATAAATAAATTGTGGATAAAAGAAGAATAAAATACTAATAATGATTTACAAAATGTAAAAATTGATTTAAAATGTGATCATTTGATTTATAATATGTGATGACAAGTGATTTGATATGTGGATCCCTCTTGTATTTGTGAAATACATTGGATGAAATAACACAATTCAAGGGATCCCGCTTTGATAATTTGCTAAAAAGTTAGATTACTTAATCATGCAAATAGTGGGAGGTAGTTACCACTACAGTTAGGCTGTGGGCGAGGACATGGCAATGTACCTTGAATTAACCTTTCGGAAAAGGTCAGATGATCGATCAATCTCAGGAGCACCAATTTTTTTTCTTAAAAAAAAAAACACTTTCTTAACCAAACATATGCAAGTTACCATAAAAATGTTCTCTCTCATTTATTTTTTTTGTTATGTTGATTTGAAATGAGAGGAGAATCAACATAATTTTGAACATCATGTTCAAATTTTTGTCAAATGGTTTCTTTATGTAGGGTCTAATGTTTTCCATGCACTTTATTCTAATTAGCTTAACCAAACTGAGACAATATCATCATCCGAAACAATAAACAATCATTAACAAATATAAAATAAATGAATAATTCATTAAAAAAAGAAAGAAGAATAAGAAATAAACAAATCTAAAGACTAGAAGAAAAGAAACGGAAAGCTTACTTTATCTCCACACGATTTAGCTTGCTGAGATATTTAGAAGAGCTGATGATGAGAAGATCCAATCAAGATTCAAGAGGAATCTATATAAAAGCCGACCACTAGCTAGAGTGATCTGAATATAAAGTTTAAGACGGACACATGATGTGAGGAACCAAAGAGAACGTAAACTTTCTTTTCTTTTCATGAAATGTAGTCCAACGCACCCTCCCTTATATAGTTGTTTCTTGGTTGACCTCAGTCAACACGAAGTTTAATGCAGGGAAAAACTAGAACAAAGATCTAACAAGTATCGAGATTGTTCAACAAACCACAATTCTCAAAAGGGCAATAAAACGTAGTAAAAAAACTCTAGATTATAAGTCTCCTTTAATATTAATTAAAAGTAGTAAAAAATAAAAGTTTGTTGTAACTAAATATAGAGGATCCTAGAAGATATTCAAAATCAAATCCGAGTTGTTATGATAGAGATAATTAAAATCTAAAAAGCTAATAAAAATAGCAAAAATGTCATTTAGAAGGCTTAAAAATAAGAAAAATGAAAAAATAAGTGTGCGTTGTGGCGTTCATTGCTAGCCAAATTTTCTGTAAACGAAAAACTTACTTGATCCTCTCGATATCTAGTTCCAGTCAAAATTTCAGGCGATTCCGAGTTCGGGACGTCTTTTATTTCTACTAACCGTTTTTTTATGTAAATACTTGAAAATCTCAAAGTGGACCCTTTCAAGTTCATCGCTCCTAGAATGCGTCGGCCACCCATTCTACATTAAAGTTCTACCCACAACCAATGTTTTAAAATCTAAACATTCACTAAACTGAAAAAATGAACAAATTAAGAGTATTGATCCAATCGTTAGGTTAACTAAATTTAAATCGGTACATTATCAATACATAATTAATATGATAATTATTATTACTAAATTAATAAATTTATAATAATAAGATATATTTTAAAATGAGAAAATGACTAAAAAAGTCTCACAAAAGTTAGAAACACCCAAATCAGTCACTTTTTAAAATTATACCTAAAAAAGTCTCATTTAACAATTATAAAAACACAAAAGACTAATTTACCCTTATACAATTAAATTCTTAGTACATTTCATATCTCTTAACTTTGTTAAAATATTTCACCCTCTTAATTTTATTAATATATTTCACACATTTTCATGTAGATCAATTTGTTTTTATTGTAAATTCTTTTTGATTAGGTGGATTTTGTGAAATATGTACCAATATAATTTGAGTTTTTTCATGATGAACTCCATTAAATATTGATGTTTTTTAAAAAAAGTGGATATATACTAATGATATCATAAAAATATGTAAATAGCTAAAAAGTGTGAATAAAGATTTAAAATACTAAAATATCATCTGTTAAATTGGGGCACAACACGGATTTAAATTACATATTATGATTATACACAATGAAAAATGATAAACAATATCATGTAAGATATATATAAGAAATACACAGTATGATATATAATAACAAAATCTCATGATTGATTTTCATCATGTATAGAGAGATTGTTGTTTTGTAGGAAAAATATGTTTTTAGTGTAGAATAAAAAGGGATATTAAATATTTAATTATATAAGGGCAGATTAGTCTTTTGAATTTTCAAAACTCTGAAATGAGACTTTTTAGGGTATAATTTTAAAAAAAGATTGATTCGGGTATTTCAAACTCAGGAGATTTTTTTGGTCATTTTCCCTTTTAAAATAACTTTGCATAATTTTAAAATTTTATACTTTTTAAGCATTTATCTAACGTCATAATATGATTTTATTAATTAATTTCTAAACTTTTTATTACACTTAAATTTTTTTATTAATAAAGAATTGTTAGAGTTAATCAATCCATAGACGTCTTTCAAAAAAAGAATGTTTAATTGATCAATTAATTGTATTTTTTTATATTTTATAATCTCGAGTTTTGAAGGTAAATCGAACTGAAATTTAAAGCAGGTGATAATTTAATTGATTCAAACAACCAAATTAGGTCAAGTTTTAAAACACTGCTCCGTTCCGTTCCCCACCCCCGTGTGATTTTGTTTTCTTTGGTTGACCTAGAGTCAACCAAAAGTTAATTATTTGCAGATCATCTCCGTGTTTGTAACAGTAAATCTGTTATATATTATTTATTTATATGATGATTTCATTATGTTCTAGTCCCCTCATCATCTATGCCACATTAGATGGACCCCAAGAAAGAAAAACCCACTTCCAGCTTTTTAAAGTCCTGGTCAAGTTCTTGCCGTGACGCACAATTTTTCACCGGAGACGATTAAATATTTATTAGAAGAGAGTTTTCTATTTCAAATGTCTTTCTCAATCCAATCAACTTTGGAAACAGTTTCCATATATATCTATATAAACTTTTCATTAATGTGGTAGGTGCAACGTTCTTATCATCGTTATCATTAATATTGACGAGGACATCACAAACCCTCCATCGCGTCTCGGATATGTACCTGGATTTATGAAGATTTATGAAGATTTTTCCTTTTCTTCTGTAATTATGTCTGAATAAATTAGGATAAAGCTTTATAACAATTTTTAAAAAATATTAGAATTGTTTATCAGAATTTATCTATACTAATGAATAAAAATACTCCTCTATCATTTTAAAAAATTTATCTTGTCTAATACTCTCTACAAACATTCCAAAAACTGTCACATCCATCATATTACACATGCATCTTTCATACTTATTCCCAAACATAAATAATTTATGCAGGGATATAATTGTCATTTAAAAAGTCATAAACTCTTATCCATCTCTTATCTACCACTTATTTTTATTTTATCCAATGTGAACTAAACAACAAAAAGATCAATTTTACGTTTCCCAATGAAAATAACAGAAAAGACAATCAAACAAAAATTTACATATTCAACATGTACTGTTATTTATCCCAGTATAGCTATTAAGGACGAATAATTTTATATCACACCCCAAACAAAGGATTCATCTGCTGCAATCACCTCCTCGGAGAATACAATATCACTCTAGATCTCCCTTGCTCTCAATGACGAACTCCGAATTTTTTTAAAATAGAGGATTTTTTTTTATTTGGAATAGAAAGTAATTAAATCATTGATATAAAAACAAAATTATTCATAAAACAAAATTTACTTTATTATTCACATAATGTAATGTTTAAAAAGTTAATTATTGTTATACCAGTTATAGTCGATTCTAACGGGTTCGGAACCTCTGTTTTTATAAAACAGAGGTTCTCTGTTTTGACGAATAGGAGAATGACACGTGGCGAAGGAACACGTGAGCCTCACGTGCTATCATTAACAGAAATTGCACCGTCTCCTCCCGTTTGGTCGTCTCTCCCATCTCACTCTGTTACAAAAAAAAAAAAAACAGATCATACTCTCCTGTCTCACCCTCTTCAAAAAAAAACAAAACAAAACAAAAAAACCTCTCTCGGGCTGATTTCACCCCATCCCCCTCTCGGCCTCCCTGACGCCGCCCCCTTTCGAAACCACCGCAACCACTGCCATCCAAACCCTAGCCACCACCCTTCAAAACCCTACCCGCAACCACCACAACCACCGCCTTCGAAACCCTAGCCGGCCCCCTTCGAAACCCTAGCCACCACGAAGCCCCCACCACCGGAGACTATTTCCACCACCGAAGCCCTAGATCTGACCTGCCGGAGACGACGACGCAGGCCCAAATCCGGTAAGAGGAGGTCTTCTTAGCTCTCAAGGTTGGTTTATTTTTTTGCTCATAGAGGTTCAATGCATTATAATGGAAGATTCTGAATCCCTCAAGAAGAGGATAGAGATGAGAGAAGCCTGGAAGGCTTAGATGCTTTTATAAAATCCTCTAGAATGTCTGTGAGTAGAGAGCTTTAGAGGGAACCTAAAAGGTTCTATGGGAACTGGCCAGAGTTGGGGCTTTGTACATATTGTAGAGAATTAGAGAGCAGTGTAGGACTCTCTAGAATGCTCTTTATCAGTGGACGGCCACCTGTTGGCATCATCAAAATGAAATCTATACATAGAATAGGTTTTACAAGAGAAAGTCCTCTCATGAAAATAAGATAATAATATTAAACGTAAAATACCTTTTGCTGATGGTTAATATAACTCTATGACTTCCATGAAGGGGTCAAATATGGTATTTCTGATGCTTTGTTTGATGATATTATTAGACATATCTTGGTTCCACATTTTGGTAGTATAAAGGACTGTATAGCAATGGTAGTCGAATCTAAGATCTATATTGAATCTTTATTGAATGGTACCAGAATGTAAGATCTTTATTCAAATAAAGGCATTACCCTGTACGTTTCACTTATTGAATGTAAAAAAAGGTTGGTTTGATTATTATAGGATGGAAATGTTTTATGTTTAGTCTGGCTGGTTATTTATAGCATACATTCACATGATATTATATATCTTTATTGAATTGTATGATCTGATTATTATGCAGCTTTTATTTTTATTGTAGGTTCATGGAAAAATTTAGGTATCATGCGGTTGCAATAGACAGAACCCTGGGCGTGTATACGAGTTTAACATTTTTTTTATTATCATTTTTTTCATGTAAATTTATTTTTTGCTATGAGCCTATGTGAGATCTTGGCTCTAGATATGTATTGTGTCTTCTGTTTCGATGTACCACTCATCTACAGACTTATCATAGGTCCTCATAATATGTATTGTGTCTGAATTCAATAGTTGTATATATATTGAGTGTATAGTTCCATGCAGTCATTCGATTTAGGTAGAGTTAAAATTGCTATTTTAACGTGTCCATTGATTGACTTGTATACTTCTTTTTGAGATAATAAATTGTAGGCATATCTATTTTAGAGTAGATAGACTTGTATCATTCTTTTAACTTAATGCAGTTCCTTGAACTTCTAAAATAAATAAAAAAACATCTTCATGCCATGTAGATAGAGCAATCTCATGTTGGTAGATTCAATTTCTCTAGCACAGCCAGACAAATCCAAAAAACTTGTGACTGGGTTCAATGACATTTATTTTTTACACTTGAGGATTCAACAAGAACCGGGATTTAACATACATATTTCACATGATATTATATACCTTTATTGAATGATATGCTTTGATTATGTAGCTTTTATTTTTCTTGTAGGTTCATGGGAAAATTTAGGTATTACGCGGTTGCAATAGACAGAACCCCGAGCATGTATACGAGTTGGTCTGAATGCAAAGCACAAGTACATAAGTTTCCAAAACCAGTATACAAGATGTCTTATGTCTTTGAGTTGTAATTTCGATTTGGGACAATAGGTTATGATTGTGGATGTTTGTGTTTGAATGAATGTATATAAGTCTGTGTTTGGACCTTCAGGACATACTATCAATTTATTTTGGTTGATTTCATCAGTTAATATAGAATTCCATACTCGATTTGATCCATACTCGATTTAGAATTCCATCTTCTCAACAGAACCGTGAGCTGGAGAATGGGTTATGGAGGATGTTGGCTAATACAAGAACACATCATTGATTCCATAATTTCAATACACCAAAAGAAATAGGAAAGGAAAATCAGATGAATTCCACTCTCAGAATACCAAAAGCATCAGAACACACATACTCAAATTCATCTAGCACCAAAAGCATCAGAACACACACAATACCAAAAGCATCAGAATGAATTACAAAAAATTGAAAAACACACACACTACAATGTTCGATAACAAACTCTACTCTACTGATTCTCACAATTTTTTATTGCTCCATTACCACATAATTATGATCTATGGAAATAGATGCAACTTCAAGAGACAAAAGCAGTCCAGACAACCTTGAATTATGTAAAACTTCAAACTCCATCTAGCACCTGTGATATAAATTGATCCATGTTAATGTTTGTAATGAACTCATTTATATGAAATCAAATATACCAGTGCAAAACCACAAAAATATATAAAAAATCCACAAAAAAATTATATAAACCACAAAAAATTAAAAATAACTCCACAAAAAATAATTGCAAAACAGATTAGATCTAAAATCACAAAAATTAAAAAAATAAATCCATCAAAAATAAAAAACAGATTAAATCTAGAAACCACAAAATAATAAAAATAAATCAACAAAAAATCACTGTAGGCCTGTGTCAGATCTAAAATAGATGCAAATGACATGGGGAGGGAAGGGGGGCGGCTAAGGTTTCGAAGTGATGCAAACAAGAAGCACCAAGAGGGGACGAATACCTGTGACCGTTGTCGGCGTTCTTCAACCCGGGACCGTCGGCGGCGTCCAAGGCTGTATCGTCGTCTTCTAGTGGGCCTTTTAGTCGATGTGAGAGATTGATTTTGAAGAGATGAAGGGGGCTGGGCTATGGTGTTTTGAAGAGATGAGGTTGAAGAGAAGAAGTCGATGTGAGGATGGGAGAGAAAACCTAACGGAAGGAAACGGAAGCAAATGGGATGGGATTCTGTTAAGTTGGATCACGTGCCTCGACATCATCTCACGTGTCCGACGTGGCCACGCGTCATCTTCTAAATGGTCGGAACAGAGAACCTCTGTTTTATAAAAACAGAGGTTCCGAACCCGATTCTAACTGGTCTAACAAAGGACAATCGATTATAACTGGTATAACAATAATATTTGTCTTTTTTTTTTTTGTCTTATTGCCACACGATCACCACCATCATCACTCTTTTGCCACTCCGTCTTCGCATGATCATCACCACACTGTCGCTCGCCAGCCAATGTCGCTCCCTTTTTTGTCGTGCCGTTCACAATCGCTACCATCCCCCTCCTGCGGCAGCCCTTGCGCACCACCTCTCCTGCGGCACCATCTCCCTCTCACAGTCTCTGTCACCCTTCCCAGTCCCTCCCCGTCCCTCCAGTCAATTGTGTTTCTTCAATTTTTTTTTTTTTTAATGTACATGTGTATATCAAAGTTCAAAGAATGCTGCCATTGTAGATATGTATTTTTGGATAATTTATACACTAGTCATTATCTTTGCAATTCTCTTTATAAAATGACTAATAAACACATGATGATATTATGTATTCATTATGTTTGGTAGAACCTCCTAATGTTTTAGGGGTGAATATGTAAATGAATCTGAACGTCTTACTAAATCTGAACGTCTTATTGAATATGAATGTTGAATGTATTTGTAAATGTTTTATTGAATAAGTAACTCTTATTGAATTTGGAGCATTTTTATTTTGTTTTATAAGGAAACTTGATTCATGCAGGAATCGACATACAAATTGTCTAACAATACATTTACACTTGACACACGATGTGTCTACCTTTTCAACAAAAAAAAAACATTAAAGTTTCATACATTTGTGTATGATAGTAATTTTCTCCAATTACTACAACCATTGAAACTGGTGTAGTGAAACACACAACTATAACTCAATCCATAGCCTACAATTTTTTTTTCTGGTTTCATTGACATGGACATTATTTAGAAAATATAATTATGTAGACATCCCACGTGTCTAATTCCTTCCAAAACGTATTGAGTTTTTTTTTCTGTTTCCATCAATAGGGTTATTGTCTAGAAAATATAATTATGTAAACACTATGTCCATGTTTGGTTCAAGAATTAAATTATTCTGATGTTTATTATTATTCTAGTATAAATAAGGATAAAATGATTTTGTGTTTGGTTGTGTTTTGAATTATTCTCGTTGAAAAACGTAAGAATAATTTTTTTTTTTGTTTGGATAAAATGTGAATAAAGTATGGATAAGAATTTATAAAAGGTAAAAAAGTAATGATAGTTGATTTGACATGTGATTTATAAGAGGTGATGACAGTTGATTTGACAATGAGTCCACTTATTCTTTGGGTGGAATAACCTAGAATAACTTTAATTCCAGATGTTGGTTAGAATCCCTATACTACTTTATACTAGTTTATTCTAGCATACCTATACCATGTTATACCACTCATCCAAACACATTTTTTGTTTTATTCTTACTTATTCACATATATACTCTCCTTGTTCCTCAACCAAACAGGGGTTATGTGTGTCAAACTTATTCTAGAACCAACGATTTTTTTTTCTGTGTCTATTGATAGAGACATTGTTAAGGAAATATAATTATGTAGACAACCCATGTGCCTAATTCATTCTAGAACCTACGAGTTTTGTTTTTTCCATCGATATGGACATTGTCTAGGCAATAGTATATCATGTAGACACCCAGTATGGCTAAACCATACCAATTACTTGGGTGGTTGAATTGACCATACCAACGGTGAGAGTGGTAAAATTGTAAATAAAAGATGATGTTTAATAAAAATAGGGTGGTGGGAATTATCTAGATTGGCCCCTGCTTGCTCTCGTCATCATAGGCATGGACCACAAGAGAAAAAAATATTTCCAACTTTCATATTATCTTAAGGTCAAGGTCTTGCCGTGACTGACAATTATTTTTCAATCGGGAGATGGGAGGCGATTTTTTTTATATTCTTTGTTGCTGTTGTAAAAGGGAAAACGGGAAGCAGTTAAATGTTAAAGAGAATTTTCTTTTCTTAAAAAAATATTTTATTGATCAACAGCCCGCAATTTTTCAACCGTGATAATGAAGCACCTATGGAGAATAATCGGGGAATGCACTTCCTTAATAGTCCATTTGTTTTGAGTTAATTTTTGATAAAAGTAGTTACAAAATAGATGTTTATGAACATAAAAAAAAAAAAACCAGTTAAAGAAAACTCATTTTCATAACCGCACTTAAATCCTGAAAATGGAAACAAAAAAATGGATAGGTACACCATTTGACAGGATCATATCTTTTATCTTATTTGTTCTTTATCTTTTTAAATTTTTATGCCTTTTATTTTTTATTTTAAATTTATCTCTCTTATCTTTTATACTTTAATTGAAATTTTATATTCAATTTAAATTTATGTTAAATAAACCACATCATAAAAAAAAATCAATATGTTTTATTAGAATTTTTGACAATGTTGTTGTAAAAACAATTTATACGTTGTTTATGATATATAAGATTTAAACTATAAATATGATTTTATTCACAATACTTTATAGATATAAATAAAATATATGAAATCTATTTCATAATATATTTAATTTAAATATTAATATGTAATCCTAATCTCATTGGAAACTTTAACGAAATTGTAGTAGAATACTAAAATTGATAAGATTTTGGGTTTAAATTTGAATATGATATGATTTGATTCATAAATTTTTTTAGGATATATATAAATCTATTTAAATTTTATCTTTAATTTGAATTTATTCTTGATATTATCCAATTCACTTAGTCAAATAAAAAAAGGATTAATAGATATTTACGATATCTTTAATATCCAATGATCTTATAAACTATCACTAAAATATAGTCTTGAAAATGATTGAATTGTTTAAAAAAATCATTGAAACTTTAAAATGACTTTTTATGTATTCATATCATGTTATTATCATATGCATATTTTAATAATATTTTTTGTATTAAACATCATATTGTAAATATTTTAAGAGAAACAAACAACTAAAATTATTTTCTGTAAAATATTTTCAATGTCACCAGACATGATATTTAGATTTCATTTTCAGGAAAATCTAATCCACATAAAACAAATTCCACAAGATTTTATTTTAAAGTACAAAACCTAAGTCAACATGAAGCTCCCACCCCCATGGGATTATTGTTTATGGTTGACCTGAGTCAACTAAAGTTCCTTATTTTCTAGTCATCTCCGCGTATTCTCTACAGAAAATGATAGGCCCGAGTCACCTGACATTACATGGATCACAAAGAAAAAAAAAACTACTTTCAACTTTTATATGTTAGGATCTTTTTCACTCTGGAGATGGGAGACGATTTTTTTTTTTTTGGTTGTAAAAGGGGAAAATGGGTGGTGATTAAATGTTTAAGAGAATTTTCTTTTCTTGAGAAATAAGTGATATGAGGACCCTATACATTTATTTAATAAGTTCTATTGATCAACAGCCCTCAATTTTTCAACCGCGAAGCACCTATGGAGAATGATTGGGGTGTGCACTGGCCTGAACATGGACTTCCAAACCCTGGATGAGTTGTGAACCGCAGGTAAAAATCTGAGAGGGACCGATGTACGGAGCAAGTAGTCTAGCTAGAATCTCTCAAGCCATGATACCCGTTGGCGCATGGATAATTTGGAAAACCCGAAACAAAGCTATTTTGATGGGTGCGCGCATCTGCTGAAAGAACATGTGGGAGATGTTCTAGTTTTCTTTGCAAGAGTGGGGCCGCTTCATCGCAGAGGCAAGAGAGATAAACCTCATTGATAGGAGATTGGTCATTGCGGAGTGAGGCTTGAGGATAGCACCGATGATCCCTCCCCGGTTTAGATATCTCTTCTAAACGGAATGTCGCTCAGTGTTTTGTTGCTTTTTATGTTTGTTTTATTTTATTTTATATATTCTCTTATCCCTACCATTTTGAAATGAAATCACGGTAGCAATAGCTCTCTTTCTGGAAAAAAAAAAAAGAAAAAAGCCACCTATCCATTATTAAATAGGGGCTGAAAACTTTGAATATAGAAAGAAAAAAAAAAAGCCAAAACAACCTGCAGTTATTGAAGCTAATCTATTGAAAAATTCGTGAGAAATTTGTAATTGGCATGGAATCATCCATGATAAAACTTGACTATCTGGTTTACGATCCAAACAAAGTTATAGACCATTACTTAGGGTCCATCCAGACAAATATCCCCACAACTACTCCTGAATCCTGAATCAGATGATGTCTCCCCGACAGCACAACAGATGCACCCCCATTTGTAGCTGACACGTCACTAACACAGTGTATGAAATTATCTAATGCGGTGTTTGTATGTGTGTCCCCTCCACTATCTTAGCATATCCTCCATTATAAAAAGGGGCGTTTAATACCAGCTCATCAACAACTACCAGTCTAACAACCCAAAACATGTAATCAATGTTTCAAACATACTCAACAACACATTCAAACACATTCGACAACTACCAATCTAGTAATCCAACCCACAGCCAATTCGCAAACAATAAACAATAATCAACGCCAAATAACCCACATTTGTCACTAAAAAATGAACAAATTAAATAATAATCATTCATGAACAAAAGTTCCATAACCAATGCATTTCATTGAATAAACCATTTCCAATCAAACATTTCTTAAACTAAACTAAACCTAGTATTTATATTTGATAAAAAGGATAACCCAAGGTTTACAAGATCAAATACAGACAAGCAAATGAAACACAATTGTCTACAAGGGTTTTTAACAAAGAAGAAAAAAAAGGGGGCTCACCTTTCACTTGGATGATCAGACGATTGAGGAGAGGAAGCAATGGGAATAAAACACGGGAGATGGGGAGATGGCAGCCGGGGATTGGGAGCGGCGACGACCGGGGAGGAGGCAACGACTGCCGGGTGCTGAGCATTAGGACCGGCCGAGGGAGATTCCAGATTGAGAATTTGAGAGATGAAAAATCTGTTGGGGGTATGGTTGGAATGGTAACATAGCATTTATAATGGGGTGGGGTTAGTGTGTACCAAATTTGGCTGGGAAGCAATAAACAGGGGTGAATATAACCACCCCTTATATAAACAATAAAGAAAATATGTATTTAATCTGTATGAATTGTAGATCATTTTTTTTATTATAAAATAATGTACTTCATAGCTAAAGTATATACTTCGAAAAAATTAAAACAGGTGCGGGGCTACAAATGGGGTTATATTCAGATAAAATGTATCATTTTCCTTTCAAGTTATATTATTTTTAGTTTGGATAAATTAAAATAACATTGGTAAGTTTCCGTTCTATCCTCCCATGGAAGGGGGTTATGCTTCACGGCTTCACCACATGGGCTGCTGGTCTAGTTTGCAAATGCTGCAACCAAGATTTCAGAAAGTTTTACTCAATAGACCATTGCTTAATTCTATGCAGAATGTCAAACCACCCATTGGCAGAGTAATAAATGAATTCCTTCTTCTTCTTTTTTTTCTTTTTTTTTAATTTTTTTTTTATCGAGGGTCATGAATTCGACTCTTACTCCAAGTGGCCCAAAATGATTTCTTTAAAATAATATACATTACTTAATCAAGTATGTATTATAATAGAAGATGAAATATATACTCCAATAAATTATATGGGCTAATTTATAATGTAAAAAAAATTATTAAATGTTTTGGTGAGTGCTCACCACTTAAAAGATGGTACAGATGGCCTGAGTATAATCATCACGAAACATATATATAGAAGCTCTCTTGGTGGATCAATGCATATACAGAGAGCATGAGACAACCTAGCTTTAGCTATATCTGTAAGGGTTTGTACAGTAATACAAATCCTTACAAATATTGTAGTAAATAGACATTCAAACATGAGCAAACAGATGCTACAAAAACATACACATTCAAGCATCAGCACTTATTACACCTTCATTTATTTCTCTCTCCAAACAAGATACTTCATTGAGACTGATCTGTATAACCAATCCCAGATGTAGTTGAAGTAACTGAAGAAGGCCAACGAACAGAACAACTCCCAAGAAACCTAAGCATATTTGTGTCCTATGCTTGTGCAACACCGAATTATGTCAGGGACATCTTACCTGTCTCCAACATCAGTGTTGGATGTGCTATCGATTTAGATGCTTCATTACCAGGGCATGGAGGTAACGGGTAACCACAAAGGTTCGGGTTTCCGATATAAACAGATGGATCTTTTAAGATCTCAACAGGATCGTTGCCTAATGGAATTTTACCTGACAATTCATTGTATGAGAAGTTCAAATGCACCAGAGAAGTTAAAGTCGTTATGCCCTGTGGAATTTTGCCAGAGAGTTGGTTATGAGACAGATATAGAGACTCCAGTACACTCAATTCTCCAATGCTTCGTGGGATCTTTCCTGTTAGTCGATTCCAAGATAAGTCCAAGAATTGCAGTCCAAAGAGTTTTGTAAGCTGTCCAGGAATCTCTCCAGATAGGCCATTATTTGAAAGGTCCATGCTCGTAGCATACAAAGGCACTTCATCATAATATAATGTTATGTAAAGTGGTTCGCTCGTATTGTGAATCACAGCCATCGAGTTAAAATTCCCGAAAGATGGTGGTATTGTTCCTAAGAGATTATTATGCGCAAGGTCCAGGATCTGAAGAGAAGAGAGTTGGGATAGCTGGGGAGGAATAGATCCATCAAATCTATTTGAACGAAGGTGGAGAACCTTTAGAGATGACAGGCTTTCACCGATCCATGTTGGTATCGGGCCTGAGAATTTGTTCCCACTAAGATCAAGAACCACCAAGGATGCAGAATTATTCAATGAAGGTGGAAACTCACCAGAGAAGCCATTGTTGTTGAGGTGCAGTGACTTGAGAGAATATATAGATCCCATTGAGATGGGAATGGCTCCAGATAGATTGTTATTCGCCAAATTGACAGTTTCAATACGTGATGAAGTAGCCCAACAATCGGGGAGCTCTCCATATAAATAGTTATTAGAAAGATCAAGATTGAACAAGAGCCGTGTGCAGATGTTCGAGGGAATGCTACCTTCAATAACATTATTGGAAAGAAAAAGAGCTCTCAGCCCCGCAATTGTTTCTGTGATGTTTAGAACAATAGGCCCAGAGAATGAATTGTTGGAGAGAAGCAAATCTTCAACAGCACTAGGCAGACGAGGTAGAGGACCCACAAACTGGTTGTATCTCAAGTCAACTGTCGAAAGACTACCTAATTCAAATGCATTCTGTGGCAACTTGCCCCTCATTTGGTTATGAGAGAGATTCAAAAATGTGGCCGAGGATAAATTCCAGAACCAATTGGGAACAGTATCTGAAATTTCGGCATTGGAGATGTCCAAGAATGAAATTTTTGTCTGGCTGCGAAGCCAAGCTGGGAAGTCAGGGCCCAAGTGGCATGATGCAATCCTGATATCAACAGCTTGAAATGGTGGTACCCATTGTGAACTGACACGGAAAGTAAATAAGTTTGAAGAGAGGTACAGAAGTCTTAATTTGGTGAGCTTGGCAAAATGAATTTCAGACACAACACCCTCAAAATAATTCAAAGACAGATCCAACCGATCCAGTTCTGAGAGTTGTCCGATGCTCGATGGGATGATTCCACTTAGTCTATTGCTTCCAAGGTTCAACACTGTCAAGGACAAAAGATTTCCAATAGATGCAGGTATTGAACCTTTGAGAAGATTACCAGTAAGATCAAGGGTCACGACGTGTCCGGTCACGCTGTCGCAGCCGACTCCATACCAAGCACAACATTCTGAGTCTGTCCATGAAGAGAGTACTGAACGGGGATCCGTGATACCACCTTTGAAGTCTATGAGGTAATCCCTTTCGCTCTAGATGCAGCCGGTAGAGAGGCATGGCTGGGAAGTACTGATAATGAGTAGAATGAAGGGAATATAGTGATTGACAAGAATCTGGAATCCCTTTCGCTCTTGAATCTATAGGTTGATCGTAATAGACAGACTCTTTCTGAAAATGCATGATCTAAACTAAAATATTTGGATAAATTCAAAAAAATATAAAAAAATACAAACAAACTTATTCAAATTAAAATAGATAACCACCAAACTAAAAAAACTCTAAAATCTGAAACAGATTCCAAAAATCGACCCTAACCAATTGAGGGTGATTATTGGGGGCAATCTATCATAAATTATCGTGAACACACGCAGTAGTACGTTTTACAGTTCAGACTGTCTTCCCCAAGGGTTATGCTTTCTGGCTATATTTTAGTAACTATTATGATTTTGTCTATATTATGGAAAATAGCAATTGTTTTCCGAGAAGTAAAATTTCAACTGAAGTTTTAGGTAAATGTCCACTGTTTTTTTCTCAGCAGAATACCAACATTCGGGTCGTATTCCTGGAAATAAAAGAGAACTTAACCAGAAAAAATCCAAAAAAATTTCTACCTAGACTTGCATTTTAAACTCATCTGTAAGGCGTAAACAAATGACAAAAAGAGAAGCCATTGTGTGGCTATACGGCATTACTTTTTTTTTTTTAATCTGTTCATCTTGGCATATAGAAATGAATTGTTGCACAACAACTAATTGTTCTGAAATGAGACCATATATAATAGCATCAGTTTCATCTTCAAGTTTCAAACTTCATTTAGACAGTGATTTGAATATGCTGAATAACGGATGTGGACTCCAATTTCTTAATAAAAAATATGAAAAACAATGCTTTCCCACCCAAAAAAATGTTGAATCTATCGGCAATTTTTTTTAGTTATCTAACCAGAATGGTCGGGATACATAAATGGACAAACCATCCACCTCTTGAAAGGAAAAAGGTGAATTTATAATGCTTCTACGTGCTGGCTAAGCAGTCAAGGTGTTGCCGGCCTGCTGCTTGTCATTTTTATGACGTGCCGGCTAAGAAATATATACTCAAATGAAATTGTATGGATTTATTTATAAAAAATGTAAAAAGAATAATGACAGTGGTTGATGAGATAAAACTATAAAATGAGTTAAGTGAAGTAGCGCTCAATTTCTAATGATCTGGTGGGTGTTCACCACCTAAAAGATGGTATAGCTGGCCAAGTATAGTCATCAGGGAACACACATACAGAAGCTCGCTTGGTGAATCAATGTTTATATAGAGAGAATGAGACAACCTAGTTTTAGTTATATCTGTAAGGGTTTGTACGTAATACAAATCCTTACAGATACTGTAGTAAGTAGACATTCAAACAAGAGCAAACAGATTCTACAAAAACATAACAAATTCAAGCATCAGAATTTATTACACCTTCCTTTATTTATATATCCAACCAAGATACCTCATTGAGACTGCTCCTGTACAACCAATCCCAGATGTAGTTGAAGTAACTGAAGAAGGCCAACAACCAGATCACCCAACTCCTAGGAAACCTAAGCATATTTTGTCTGATGCATTTGCAACGCCGAATTATGCCAGGGACATCTTACCTGTCTTTAACATTAGTGTTGGAGGTGCTATCGATTTAGATGCTTCGTTGCCAGGGCATGGAACAGGTAACGGGTAACCACAGAGGTTGGGGTTTCCGATATAAACAGATGGATCTTTTAAGATCTCAACAGGATTGTTGCCTAATGGAATTTTACCTGACAATTCATTGTATGACAAGTTCAAATGCACCAGAGAAGTTAAAGTCGTTATGCCCTGTGGAATTTTGCCAGAGTTTTGGTTATGAGACATATAGAGACTCCAATACTCTCAAATCTCCAATGCTTCGTGGGATCTTTCCTGTCAATCGATTCCAAGATAAGTCCAAGAATTTCAGTCCAACGAGTTTTGTGAGCTGTCCAGGAATCTGATGGGGACATCAAGTCAATAAATGCATGTAAAGGTTATCAAAGGAGGAAGGCTCTAATACCAAAATTGATGCAGGACGGGATACGATGGAGGGGTTTGTGATGATGATTAGGGTTAGGGTTAGGGTTGGGGATATGTGGTTTGAGAAAATAAAATTAAAGAAGATAGATTCTAGGGTTTCACACCCTCAAAAAATCTCATCGCAGGATCTCTGAAAAAGAAACTTTTCATTAATTCTCAATCTGTCTCTCTCCGTAGAGATTACAACTTTATTTAATGAGAAAGTGATTTAATCTAGGCCATTGATCATTCTAAATATCTATGGATTGAATCCTACAATAACATAAATTAAATAACAAACAAATTAAGTGATTTAATCTAGGCCATTGATCATCCTAAAAATCAATGGTATAAAATCCTACAATTCTTATTATCAAAATAAAATTAAAAAACTAACTAATCTCTATCCATAGAAGAATAATATTAGATTTCTTGCCCTTCCTCCTTTGATAACCTTTAAATGCATTTATTGACTTGATGTCTCCATCAATTGGATTTTTTGAGGGTGTGAAACCCTAACCTTCTTGGGTGTAATGCCCTAGAATCTATCTTCTTTAATTTTATTTTCTCAAACCACATATCCCCAGCCCTAACCCTAACCCTAACCCTAATCATCATCACAAACCCCTCCTTCGTATCCCGTCCTGCATCAATTTTGGTATCAGAGCCAAGGCTCCTAGGGTGTGAAACCCTAGATCTAAGCCTCCAACAGCCCCTGCTGCTGCTGCCTGGGCCTACAACAGCCCCTGTGGCTGCTGCCTGGGCCTCCATCAACCCCTGCTGCTGCTGTCTGGACATCCAACAACCTGTGTGGCTGCTGCCTGGGCGTTCATCAAAAGCCCCTTTGCTGCTGCCCTGGACCTCCAACAGCCCCTGTGTTGCTGCTGTGTTGCTGACGTGCTACCCTTGTGTTGCTGCCATCAATATTCTTCTCGTGTTGCTGCCCTATTGTTGTCGTGTGAGTCCCTCCCTTGCATCCCAATTGGCAATACCATCAAGAGTTAAGAAAAAGAAGAAGAAAAAAAATGGCTGATTCTATGTTCGTTCTGAAAACCCTAATTCGCTTACCTAATGGGAAAGGTGCTTCCTTGATTATCGATGAAAGTCTTAAGAATATGATTTCTCAAGCGGTTGTGGATATGTTATCTAAGACTGGGGAAATTATCGTAGAAAATCAAGCTGCTTTTGTTGAATGGTCTATGAAACCTTCGTATTTTGATGGAGCGTGGTGTGCATTGTTTTCATCATCCAAACGTTCTATTATATTGGGTCAGCCATGGATAAGAGCTCGGAAATGTATATTTGATCATGAAGGGAGATCATGCACCATACGCCCGCTTTGTATACAAAAGAAAATTATCCTTAAAGGATTGCCAGATGCGAGATCATCAACGCCAACAAAAGATGCACATCCAGAGAGACAACATAAAGATGAAATTCAAGAGAAGTTTGATGTTTCATTAGTGGAAGATCGGATACCGATGCCTATTTCACAACAACAGCCTCCTATGCCTGTTTCACAACAACCGCCTCCTATGCCTGTTTCACAACAACCATCAACTTGCAAGGAAATCGCTATAGAGATCGGCGATCCAAAAGAAATTTATATGGTGATAGAACAACAGGTGGACTTAATATTTCCTCGTCAAATATTTGATGCAAAGCTGCAATGGAAGATTTTACTTTTCCATCAGAATCCTTTCAGATACATGCAACAAGAATCTCATGACCTTCGAGTTATATCATTCTCTAAAACTCGATGACGAGTTTTCTCAAATAAGGGAGAATTGATGGGGACATCAAGTCAATAAATACATTTAAAGGTTATCAAAGGAGGAAGGGCAAGGGATCTAATATTATTCTTCTATGGATAGAGATTAGTTAGTTTTTTAATTTTATTTTGATAATAAGAATTGTAGGATTTTATCTGGACCATTGATTTTTAGGATGATCAATGGCCTAGATTAAATCACTTAATTTGTTTGTTATTTAATTTATGTTATTGTAGGATTCAATCCATAGATCTTTAGAATGATCAATGGCCTAGATTAAATCACTTTCTCATTAAATAAAGTTGTAATCTCTACGGAGAGAGACAAATTGAGAATGAATGAAAAGTTTCTTTTTCAGAGATCCTGCGATGGGATTTTTTGAGGGTGTGAAACCCTAGGGTGTGAAACTCTAACCTTCTTGGGTGTGATGCCCTAGAATCTATCTTCTTTAATTTTATTTTCTCAAACCACATATCCCCAACCCTAACCCTAACCCTAATCATCATCACAAACCCCTCCATCGTATCCCGTCCTGCATCAGAATCTCTCCAGATAGGCCATTATTTGAAAGGTCCATGCTCTTAGCATACAAGAGCACTTCATCATAATATAAGGAGATGTAAAGAGGTTCGCTTGTGTTTTGAACCACAGCCATCGAGCTAAAATTCCCGAAAGAGGGTGGTATTTTTCCAGAGAGATTATTGTGAACAAGGTCGAGGACCTGAAGGGAAGAGAGGTGGGATAGCTGAGGAGGAATAGATCCATCAAATCTATTTGATTGAAGGCGGAGAACCTTTAGAGATGGCAGGCTTTCACCGATCCATATTGGTATCGGACCTGAGAGTTTGTTCCCACCAAGGTCGAGAACCACCAAGGATGCAAAATTGTTCAATGAGGATGGAAACTCACCAGAGAAACCATTGTTGTTGAGGTGCAGTGATTTGAGAGAATATATAGATCCCACTGAGACAGGAATGGCTCCAGATAGATTGTTATTCGCTAAATTGACAGTGTCAAGAGGTGAAGTAGCCCAACAATCGGAAGTTCTCCAGATAAATAGTTATTAGAAAGATCAAGATTGACCAAGAGCCGTGTGCAGATGGACGAGGGAATGCTACCTTCAATAACATTATTAGAAAGAAAAAGAGCTCTCAACCCCGCCTTTGTTTCTGTAATGTTTAGAACAATAGGTCCAGAGAATGAATTGTTGGAGAGAAGCAAATCTTCAACAGCTCTAGGCAGACGAGGTAGAGGACCCACAAACTGGTTGGAGCTCAAGTCAACAGTCTGAAGACCACCGAATTCCAATGCATTCTGTGGCAGGTGGCCCCTCATTTGGTTATGAGAGAGATTCAAAAATGTGGCAGGAGGGGATAAATTCCAGAACCAATTGGGAACAGCATCTGAAATTTTGGCATTGGAGATGTCCAAGAATGAAAATTTTGTCTGGCTGCGAAGCCAAGCTGGGAAGTCAGGGCCCAAGTGGCATGAGCCAATCCTGATATCAACAGCTTGAAATGGTGGAAGCCATTGTGAACTGACACGGAAAGTAAATAAGTTTGAAGAGAGGTACAGAAATTTTAATTTGGTGAGCTTGGCAAAATGAACTTCAGATACAACACCCTCAAAATAATTTGAAGACAGATCCAACCGCTCCAGTTCTGAGAGTTGTCCGATGCTTGATGGGATGATTCCACTTAGTTTATTGCTTCCAAGGTTCAACTCTGTCAAGGACAATAATTTTCCAATAGATGCAGGTATTGAACCGTTGAGAAGGTTACCATTAAGATCAAGGGTCTTCAGTTTTGAAAATTGGCTTAACAACTGATCTGATAAATGTCCATCGAGTTTAGCCCCCTCAATTGTCAATGTCTCTAAGTGAGCCCCAAGGCACCCTGAAAAACTTTCAAAAGATCCAGAAATGCTGTTCAATGACAAGTCCAAAGTCTGCAAGTTGCAGAGGTTCCCCATGGTTTTTGGTATCCTCCCCTCAATATGATTACTTGTGAGCACCAATCTTCGCAGGCCCTGTAGGTTGCCGATGGATGATGGTATCTCACCACTGATATTGTTCCATGACAAATCTAAATTTTGCAACATGATCAAGTTCCCAATTGTTACTGGAATTTCACCGCCAATTTCATTGTTTGATAGATCTAGCTGTTGTAAATTATGGAGATTTCCAATCGTTTTTGGTAACTTTCCTTGAAGGTGATAATAGCTCAGATCAAGAACAACAAGAGAGGACTTGCTTATGAAATCATCAGGAATCGTATCGACGAACTGACTGAGTGAAAGATCCAGGTGAATAAGGCTGTTGATATGGAACAACCAGTCCGGCAACGTAGAATTGAAGTTGTTGACACGAAGGCTTAGTATAGTAAGAGACATAAAATAACTGTTTGGAAGAGCACGAGGAATGCTAACTAGACCACATTGTTGAAGACGCAACACAGAAAGAGAAGGGAGCGTACTCATCACTTGAGCCCAGTTAATAGCATTTTTAAGGTCCACCCCACTTAAGTCGAGGTACTCCAAAGATGAAAGTTTATAGAGCCACTCAACATCATCCACAGCTGCACCATTGTTATTATCAAGGTCGAGGTACCGCAAACCAGTGATATTCCCAATCTGAGGAGGGATGTTTCCACCGAAACCCGTGTTGGAAAGATTCAGATATGTCATCCTTCCCAGTGAACCAAAGAAGGCCGGAACAGGAGTCTGAGCAAAATAGTTCCAGCTGAAGTCCAAGTAAGTGAGTTGCTTCAAACCGAGCAATGAGGGACGAATTTCACCACCCAAAGAATACTCATAGCCATCGACATCAGTTGCATGTTGGTTAGAAAGGTCGAGCTTCACGACGTGTCCAGTCATGTTGTCGCAGCTGACTCCATGTCAAGCACAACAGTCTGAGCCTGTCCATGAAGAGAGTACGGAACGAGGATCCGTGAGACCACCTCTGAAGTCTATGAGGGAATCCCTTTCGCTCTTGATGCAGCTGATAGAAAGGCATGACTGGGAAGTATTGATAATGAGTAGAATGAAGAGAATACAGTGATTGACAAGGATCTGGAGAGCTGAATTGGCAGACATGGTTTACTGAAATTCAAATACATAAACAGATCATTAAGGGAAGAGACTATGTTCTTGAATTGAGGTGACCATTACAGGGCTTATCAGATAATGTACTGTTGCATAATAGTGCTTGGAGAATTCTAGTTGAATCTTGTTAAAGAAAATCCAACATACCATCACTATATATGATTTCCATTATGTACAAACTAAAAATTCTCACTTGTAAATAAAAAAAAAGAACAAATCTAAAGAAATAGGCCACCCACCTACCTCTTGATAGTATAATGTGACTTCTCTGCTGTGATGGCTACAATGCTTCTCTAGCATTTAGGCTTATCGGATAATATTACTGTTGCATAATAGTGACCGGATAACATAGCATCACTTTCAAATCTTCACAACCCAGCTATCTCTTGATGGTATAAATGGTGATCAGATTTCTTGTGTGACTGCCACGGGAAATTCCCTGTGACAGCCAATAAGAAACTGTCACGGAGGCAGTGTAAAACATTTTGTCAATGTTCACTTTTTTTTTTCTTTCTATTGGAGTATGTATTTCATTTTTAAAAAATAAAAATACATACTCATCAGATAGAGGGTGGAAACTGTGCTGAACTAACATTTTTCAAAATATATAATAATAATAATAATAACCACACACAAATATATAATTACTAGGAGCTGAGCCTTTTTTCCCCCTAAAAGTTAAATTTTAAAAAAAAAGAAAAAAACATAAAGGGCAAGTTGGAAGTGAAAGCACAAACCCTGACCAAAGAAGACAACCCCACTCGCACCAAACATCGCATCAATATCCACCCTCCCCAACATTCCCCACCACCACTACCCCCGCAGACATGGCCAAATCAGCCGCATCCCTCTTCCCTCCAAGGACCTCCCCGGAATCCATACATAACAGCGACTCCTGCAGCAGCGGCAGCTGCTGCTGCATAGTGAGCTCCACATCGGAGGCGACGGCATGGACGGAGCGGAATGGGCGGAGGGAACGGTGAGGCGGAGGCATTGCGGAGAGGGGTTTAGGGTGGGTTTTTGGGGAGGCTGTGGGGTTGGGGAAATTATGGAGTCCGTGAAAGGGATGAGTGAATGTAGAGACCGAAAATGTGAGGTGAGTCCAGGGACTAAAAAGTCATTTTATATTGTCCTTTCCCTTGATGGGGTTAAAAGATTAATGGTAAGAATAAATGAGAGAAGATAATTTATCTCATTTATGAAAATATAGTTAAGATAAAATATGAATAATTGCCTCGATTTTAGAACGATAGGAATTTTTTTTTGTTTTTTTAAAAGTTGAAATAATATTGACTCTAATTTTTATTTTTATTTTTTTACAAATGTGAACAAAACAAAATTAATAGATTTTTATCCCGTAAAATAAAACAATTTATCCTTAAAATATTAATCCATTGACAAATAAGATATTTATTAATTAATCATAGATTATTCAGCACATGAAAGGGGTTATGAATCTTATGATAACACGGTTCGTGAGTTTCAAAAAAACTATTGTTCAATGAAATCATCCCAAAAATAAGGGGAAATTAATTTAAGTAGGTCCCTCAACTACTTTATCATAATCAAACCCCTCACATATTAACGATTATATATCTTTCATATCATTCCATCTTTGTCCGCATGTGCAAGTTAATTAAGTTATCGTTTGGATAGAAACATAAGTTATTCTAGGATTTATGACTATTCTAGGAATAGATAACCCATATTAGTGAATAAGTTGTTTTTTGTTTGATTATGTTTTTAAATATTCTCGTTGAGAAACGTTAATAATGAAGTTTTTGTTGTTTGGTTGACCATAGATAAGTTATGAATATGATGTGGAGAAAAATTTATAAAGGGAAAAAAATCAATTTAAGCTGTGGGCCCCTGATTTATAAAAGTTAATGACAATTAAATTGACCGTCCTTTTACACTAGTAGAATGGATTAGGTAAAATAATATAATTCTAGAGAGACCTAGAATTCAAACACTTACTTATTTTAGGATTATTTCCCCCCTATTCTCTCATGTTCTCTCCCGATTCGTCTACCCAAACAACCTCTAATGGTGCATAGAGGAACAGAGTATGAAATTTATACATAGGATGCATAACAATGTATCAATTATAAATACAATTAAACCATTTACTACAAAGCAACGAAAAAAATAACCTAAAAAAATATAACAGCCAAAGACCATGTTTCTTGTAGCTTTATTTTACAAATTTTAGATTATGGCTAAGCCTATCAACCGGTCGGGTCTTGGTCGGGTCTCGGTGGATCTGGATCCGACCCATTTTGATTGTTGGATCATTTGGGATTGGGTCTCGAATCTTTCAGCTTGGGTAATTTATACCTTTTATCTGATTTGAGTTAGGTTCGAGTCTAGACCCGATCCATTGATAGAGTGACAGGCCAGGAGAGGCTAGACTCAGAGAGGTCGAAGGATTTCTTAAGGGTCTGCATTGCGGTGACGTCACAAGGGTTGTGGTCTAAGGCTATCTCCAGCACTTACTCAAATCTATACCTACTTAAAATTTGAGTAAAAGCTTGATTTGATATGATGTGTTTCCAACCATCACTTTGTATTTTACTCAAATTTTTTTAAAAAATTACATTTTCTTTTAATTATTTCCTATGAACATTTTCAAAGTCCTTTCCCCAAACATTTTTATTACTCAATTTTTCTCTCATTCAAGATATTTTAAATTAAAAATTATCATCATCTATTTTTTGAAAAAAAAGGTAAAAATTATATTTTTTTTATTGGAGTAAAAATAAAAAATTAAAAATCAAATATGAAGACTTGAGAAAGAAGACCATTATTTTATTTTTATTTTTTTTGGGTTTCAAGAGATGGTGAAAATTTTGGAGGGTGGGATTATGGGAAGACATCTAATATAATTCAATTAAATGTGGAGTTGAAGAAAAAAAATGTCACATTTGAAAGAAAATGTAAAAATAAAGGGAAAAAAGAGAGGTAAAAAATTTGGGTAAAGGTTTGGGTAAAAGCTTGATTTAATATGGGTATGGGTAAATGGTTGAAGGGAGTTTTGGATGATTTTTACTCAAATTTAAATTTACATAAATGTTTGGGTATAGGATTGGAAATGCTCTAAGATGTGGATTGGGGGATATGATTGTGCGGATGAAGAGGAGGGATGTGAAGACCCTGGAAAGGTAGGGTTTCTTAGTCATCTTTAGTTGTTCTTCTGTATAAGCTACAATGACTTCCTTGTTTGAGAAAGAAAGGGAGAGAAGGAGAAGAAGCTAAACCCCCGTTTGGAACGAGTATAACCCCCCGGATAACCCTGGATAACCCCGGATAAGTATTTGGGGGTGTTTGTTTACTCCGGATAACCCCAGATAAATTATGTCAGAATAAACCTTGATAAAGTGGTATAGAGATTCCAATCAACCCCTAGAATAAAAGTTATCCTAGGTTATTCCACCTAAGGAATATGTGGGCCCACTGTCAAATCAACTGTCATCACCTCTTATAAATCACATGTCAAATCAACTATCATTACTTTTTTACCTTTTATAAATTCTTATCCATACTTTATTCACATTTTACCCAAACAACAAAACATTTATTCTTACGTTTACCAATGAGAATAATTAAAAATATAACCAAACACAAAATCATTTTATCCTTATTTATACTCATTTATGCTTGGATAAATCTATACCCTATAATAAAAACTATTCATGTTCCAAACGGGGGCCATGGTTTGAGGGTTTTGATTTAGTGAGAGAGAACTCTACTTTACTGCACATGGGAGTGGAGACCCCGCTATCCTTGTTTGGATTTTTTTCATTTTTATTGATGCATGATGAGTTTGAATAAAAAAAAGTCCAACGTATTATAAATAGTTTTTCACTGTTTTATTTTTTTATTTTTTATTAGAGCCATTTGGAATACAATTTAGATTATTCTATTTTTACGTGAAGTCAAAAATTGAAAAAATATTTTTAAATGCTTAAGAATTTAAATGATTAATTAGAATGAGATTCGGTTTTTAGTTATAAATATTGGATTGGGTTATAAGTGTTGGGTTGGATCATAAACAAAATAATATGACACTGTTTTGGATTGGGTCAATTGGCTCCACAAGATCGGGTTGAGGTGAACCCGGACTGAACCCGTTTTGATTGTCAGGCGGGTGAGTCCTTCAGGTCGGGTCCATATCAGGTTTAGATTCTTCAAATTGGCTATTTTACATCTTTTGACGGGTCAGGTCCGAGCCACTGACATACCAAATTACAGCTTATGCATTATAGAGTAACTATTCTGATAAAAACTAGACATTTTCATTGTAATTGTTAAAAAACAGGAAATAAGCAATAGTGGATGTTTGTTAGAATAACTTTTAAAATAGTTTTTTGCTGTGTAATCGTCAAAAATGCCCTTTTAAACTGTAGAAGAGGAGTTTGGGAGGAAATGAAAAGATTTGTCATTAGTTAAAAAGGTGAAGAGCATTAGTGGCCAAAATAAATATTATTTAAAACATACCATAAGTTATATCTTAGAAGCACCTTTTACCCTAAGCCTTACATACTTTTAAAATTGTTTTTAGTTTAAATAATTTTTAATAAGTATAAACAAACATACATCAACTATTTATTTTAAGGAAAAAGTTATAATGTTCAGCTTATAAGTTTTAACAAATATGTACAAAGTATGATGAAAAAGTCCAGGGGCCTAATAATAAAATGGATTGCAATAAATACTTGAAATAAAATACTTACAAGTTTTAACAAAATATGTACAAAGCATGTTGAAAAAGTTTAGGGGCCTAATAAAAAAAATGGATTGCAATAAATACTTGGAATAAAAAAATAAAAAAAATAAACAATGACTAATAAAAATAAACCTCAACTAAAAACTCGTTGAAAAAAGAAATAATGGAACAACAATAGCAAAAAAAAAAGAAAAAAAAAAGAAAGCTTACTTGATCTTAATGCTGATTTAGTTGTTAATATATGTAAGACAGCTGATGAGAAGATCGGACCAACTGATATAGAGTTATTTAGATAAATAAACCAAGAGAACCAGAGAACCTCCATTTCTTCTTGATTCAATCCAATACGAACAGACCCTTTTAAATAGTCATCATAAATCCACATCCCCTCCGACACGTGGTTTTTGAACTTCATGACAAATGATAGATAAGTAAAAAACAACGTGAAATTCATGACACACGTTTTTTTTAAGGGAAAAAGCCAAATAACCCCCCGTCAACTGTCATAAATCTATATAACCCACAGACTTTTCCTAAAAATCATATAACCGTCTGAAACACTTATAAATCCAAATAATCTTTTGAGTTAAATTTTTGTTCCACCTTTTACCTAGAACAAAATATCCTCATTTTCTCTCAAAATACGGACAATTGTCCATGTTTTATCAATTTCATGTGACTTAACTTAATTATATCTTTATCACAACTCCTTATCCCAATACCAAACCAGGCCTCAATGTTCTGATCACTACTAACATTGCTGCTGAAAAGTGACAACCATGAAGGTATTATAGGCCTCTCTTTTTAATTTTGAAAATGTTAACCTTATAAAAGATGTATATGTGTGGTCACCTACATGTCTCGTCTCTGGTTTGTAGGAACAAACAATCTGAATCGTACTCCAACGATGTTCTTTCTAATTAGCTCACAAAATTACATCTTGAAGCAGGATCTGTGGGCATATAAACAACACATACAAAGCGTACCCTTCATCAATGCCTGTTGATCATTGTTGCAGATGGCTTCTTCACTTTGAGAAGATTCAATACCATCATTGCAGATTGCATAGTGCCCACGGTGTGTATTACATGCCCTGCAAATGTCTGCCTGAAATTTTCATTGATATATTCACATTTTTTAACTTACAAATGACAAGCAACAAGAACAGAAAAGCAGAGGGAAGTTCTTGACAGCAAAACACTCTCACCAGGCTATATGGCCGTGTTTTTTAACATATTATCCATGTTTTGTAAAGGCAGGCATTTGACAGTCAAGCCATATCCTGTATGTGCCAAACTCAGAGCTAGAAAGTAAGATATATCACAAGCAAATATGCAATGAAATTCATGATATAAACAGCTGAATTTAGGAATAGAAGAAAATAAACTAACCAGTAACCAATGAAAATCTTTGATGCGATTATCAATGTGCATGTCTGTCACACTCCCTCTTGATACTCTCCAAATATGGAAAGATTTTGGTGGCATGAGCTCCATAATGAAGTGAAAATATTGCATCTAGCAGATTTACATGATCTAAAGTAGAATCATGATCTCCCAGCAACAGTTGGATGGATGTCAGTTTTACTAGTTCATTCCCGATGGCAATGTGATTAGGATGATAAATCTTTTCCAAGATCTGTCAATAACCAAACAGTAGAAACTTCATCAGAGGTGTCTGCAATAAACATGGAAGTAATCAAAAGATCCAAACCGACATATTTTCCCATAGAAGTTTTGCTTTTAACCTTACATTACACATTAGCATGAATCAATGCTTTAATCTTATAATAAATTATTAATCACCGCCTCTACAGATCCAAGAGTTATTTTTTATACATAACATACAGCTGCTAGATAATGGCTACAGCTTCGCATGCATAGCCAAGGGAATGGGTGAAAAATGAACTAGTCTTTAAATCTCAACTGTATGTAAATACAAAACAATGGATTATAACTTTATAATCATCTTCTTTACCTGAGGTGCATTTATATTAGTCAGTGCTGGCAATGTTGTGATGCTCTATTGGACTGAAGTTAATGAGAAGCTTCAGTAGAGGGTTAGATTATTAAAAGAAATTCACCGTAAAAGGAGGGGGGAAACAGATTGAAGCTACTTGTATATGGAAAAGAAGGGACAGACTAATTTTTCAATGGGGTAAATAAATTGAATCCAGGAATGACCTTGGACAGGGACTCATTGTACCTAAACAAAACCTCGTTCTGTGCTAGGACTTAAGTTTATGCACAAGTCAAAGGAGGCAGGTATGATATAAAGTACTTCAATATTTAAGAACTCCGTCCAAGTTCACACATAAATAGAAAGTTAGGTTGTTCATAAGTCGGTTAGTGGGAGAGAGTAAATTTCCCCAAATTAGAACAATGAACATGCAACCATACATTGAATAACCAAGTTTACCAGTGAAGATGTGCTGAAATCAGGACATGATGTTTAAATCAAGTGTGATACAATGAATTCCTTAAACTAAAATCAGCAAACACATTGACCAAAGAAAGAAAATTAAATAACAGAAAGGTGCTCCAGTAGAAAATTGAAGCATGAAGAATGTCAGTGTTCATCAATTAAAGAACAGTCTGCAATTTTTACCTCAACTGATGCTTTGCAGTGATCCACTGCTTGTCGAAACTCTCCAAAAGAGCACAAGGCTTCAGAAATAATGTCTTCAGCCTAGGAAAACAGAATTGTGCAAAAGATGAGGAAAATTCTGCATATAGTGCTAGCAAATTTAGTCATATAACATAGTAGAGTGATCTTCCAGTAAATGCATAACAATCGTTTTCGTTATTACCATCACAACTGCGATAATCATAATTGTAGGTTAATGATCCAGATATAGGACAGAAATAGATGACAATCTATAATATGATGCCCAAAGCTCTTAGAGCTCTCATATTGATATGAATTATTTGCAGATTTTTTGTTTTGTTTTATATTTGATGTGTGCTTTTTCTATATGACTAACATGACAATTGATCTCAAGCTTAACTTACCTGAGCAACGTCCTTACTATATGCATGCCTCACTGATCTCAGAAAATTGAGAGATTTCAATCCTGTAGAAATTACTTGAGATGACATTTGGTTTGAACTTGAAAGATCCTGCAACCTGTGATAAAATAAATGTTACATCCTTCATGACATGTATCGCATAAAGTAAGGTTTCGAAATGAACAAGTAAAACTAATTGGAAAAAATTGCACTTTGAGATATAAATGCACTTTCTTATTGCAATTTGAGATGAGTTCTCATACATACATACATAGAAAATCCATCGATGTGTCAAACCTGAGATTCAAAGCTATGAAAAGGTCATTTTTTTGTCTTACTTGCTATAATCCCAGTTCAATCTTCCCTTTTACAACTGCATAACCAGAACTTTCATACAGCTAACAAGGAGGTGATCCTAGTCCAGATTATTTTTCATGAAAGTAGTATTCTCTGGTTTCTTTTTCTTTTTGAGTAGGCAAGCGGAATACTAGACCAGAAATATTTAAATCATTGCAGCATATCGAACATCCGTACTATATAGTTATGATTTGTTTCCCTAATATATAATAAATGGAAATTTCATTAGTAATTTCTGATACCATCATCCAGATGTCATTTCCCAAAACAGAATTACTGTTTTTTCCACAGCTTCCATGAGATATAGACTCTTGCTAAATGTGCACACCACTTGGAACTATGATGGCAAGAGAAATAATTATTTTAACCTTTTGATACTTTCTGTAGTTTCTTTGGCTGTAGTGTTTGAATATTCAAGATCACGATAAGAACCACAATACAGACAATGTCCTGTTTGTAGTGGAGGCATGTCTGTAGGTCTCTTAAGTAAGAGTTGGGCCACCTCTCGGATAGCATTCTTTTTCTCTTCACAAGCCTACATAAACTTGTATGATTAATGCGAGTGATAAAGAATCAGACCTTATTTTAGAAACTGAATATGAAAGAAAAGTGGTGGTGATAATAAGGCAAACCGGCATAGGAAGTTCCCAGATGCAAGGAGCAACATAATCTTGCAGAAAACTGCTTGCAAGTCTCCCTCGATTGACTTTCTCAGTTTCTAAAACTACTCCACGACAGTTGGTTGTCACACAACAAAAAGCATGTATGACAAGGTCAGACAGGTTCAACTCTGAACAGGCATTGCATTGACAGTTGAAAGCATATTGATCTTTTAACATCTGCTGTCTCTGTTGGAGATCCAATTGCCCAATCTGAAATTAAAAAAAAAGAGTAGAACATATTTCACTATTGAAATTTAACTCAAAATCTTAGACATTACTATTGTGAAGGACACAAGCATGTAACAATTTCTCAGACAAGCAAATGTAAGGGAGCAATAATGTGCAATAGAGGCTGCATTGATTAAATATTGAAATCTGAGATTTGTGTTATCAATGGTAAACGGCGCAAATAGCAGACCAATATTTTTTACCAACTTGGTTCTACAAGAGAGGAAGACGAGTTTAAAATTTGAATATTTTGTTTCTACCAAAATAATCCTTTTACACACTGTTTAGTCTTCATTTATTGTCTTATCAAGAAAATAAAAAGATATAAGGTCATGATAATCCTCTTCGAAATTCTCTATGACTTGGATCTAAGATAGCGTTTGGAAACACGTTTGAAAAATTAGATTTTGAATAAAGTGACTTAAGTAGACTTTGATTCCTGTAAAACGCATTTTCTACACTTTTTAAAAGGCAACATTTTTACAATAAAAGTTGTAAGTAACTTTTTAATTAAGCTTGTTTTATGAAATGCGTTTAGTAACGCGTTTGCGCTTTTAGCTTTATTAAAAAGCATAATTGCCTTATTAAGCGTTTCCAAACGCTCCATAAGTCACTGTTTCATCCAAATTATTGATGGCCTTTTCCAAGGACTTCACACTTGCAATACAATTTTATATTCATGTCCACAGTCCAGTGCATGTAGGATTTTGCATGCACATTGAATTTAACTGTCTGAATGCAAAAATTGAAAAAATGCAGATTAACTTGAGCACATCAATTTACAAAAACAATAATGATTGTACAAGTTGTTGAGCGAATTATTGTGACTTTTTTCTTTCTTTTATGATGTAAGGAGACCCCTCATCTCATTTTTTCAGGGGCTTCTTGAAATAAAATTCACCTACACTTTATTCAAAAAAGTTGTTGAGCGAATTATCTAATCAAGAAAGTCATATTTTAGGCATTTTATAGTATAATTTGGTGAGAGGCAAGCTAAACCAACAATTTATGAGATTCAGATCCTCTCCCAACAACTATACCAACCAAGTAAGGAATTTGGGTCTCTGTTTCTTTTGAAAATAAAGATTAAAATGAAAAGAAAAAAATAAAAACAAAACAGAAAAAATAAGAAGAAAAACAAAAACAAAAAACAAAATGAGGTCTTTGCACGAAAGAGGGCTTAGACCACATGTAACAAGGGCTCACAGGATGTGATCACATGTAGGTGGTCAAGGGCGGTGAGTGCATGGGATCATGCAAAGACGGCCAAGGGCAGTGCAGAGATGGGTGGGGGAATGCCGGGCACACTCACAGGAGAGGAGCCCCTTGTTTTGTTTTTGTTTTCGTTTTTGTTCTTTTATTTCCTTTGTATCCTTGATTTTCAAAACGGGAAAAGAACCCAAGTCCCTTACACATGTTGTCATATTGGCAGGTTAGGATGGGGGGATATGGGAGAGGATCCACACTCCAATCAAAGAGGGTCATGTAGTAGCTTAATGCATATTTGGTATTTCTTCAATTCACTTACTTGGCAGAAGACATGAAAACCAACTTCAAACTTTCCCAGAACTTTGGGTCTTCCTAAAATTTGATTTTTGTTTTTTGGCATGATTAAATATATGTACAATGTTTTTTAATACAAGGTATTTAGAAAGCATAACTTAAGAAATTTTTTATAGAGAGAATGGTAATAGTCAATTAAGAATAATCAATTAATTGATAATGATTTTGAAGAAAATAAACAGGAAGATTAACAAAGAAATAATAAATATAAGTAAGACATAATGAGTTTAATATTCAGCATTAAAAAGACAGAAACCGGATAACTTTTTGGATGAATGAAATAATCTAACGAGCAAATTTTGTAACTTGATTTATAAATTGGAAGACCTGTAGACGAAGACATAAATTCAGTAACACACCTGTGGGCCATAAGATAGCTCAAGAGGAATTCCTGCCGGCACAAATTCTGTTGTACGTATGTGAAGAGTACGTGAGAGGAAATAAGAATGAAGATTTGGCTGGCACGAATGATTAAACAAACTGCCTCGCAAATAAACAGCTTGACCTACTCTTACCTATCAGGCAAATGGGCAGATGACAGCATAAGATTTTTCACACTTTCTTGTGAAGATGACAGCAGGTTTCTCACTTATATGCTAATTTTGATTTTAAAACTATATTTCAGTGCTAAATGACTTCAAAACAGGACTATTAACTCTCCCTGCTTGTAGAACCCATTAAAAATTATTCTATATATAAAAATGAAAGATTGAATTTATGTGTACTAGTCAACAAAATCCCATTGTTATTTCTGCAGTAGCAGAACCTCCAAATACTGGACCCCCACATGTATCCCTCAAGCTATCTATTGGGCAATATGGTTGGACATAAATGATGAATACATGGGCATCAGTTTTATGTTTTCTGAAACGCTGGAGCTTGTATATTTGAAATGTGGTTAGAATTCCCTGGGAGCATGCTTTCTTTGTGGAGTGGGACATTCTCTGTGAGAGTGGGGGTCTCTGTATAGAACATTCCTAATTTACATTGGTGTATCTTTCTTTTTTTCTTTTTTACCCCTTTGCTGGGATCCTCTTAATGCAAATTGGGACACTACCTCTTTTCAGGAAAAAAAAGGAACAGAAGCAGCAAGAGTGACATTTTGGGCATATATACTGACACATGTACTGATTAGCATGTATAACAACGGTGACAGATGCACAGTGTGGGAACCTGCTCTAAAATGCAAGTCAAAGAATTCCCATTGACAGAATGTTTTTCCGACTTCAATGCCCCACGTGCATCAACTGATATCATATGCACAATTGCCATTGAATTGATCTTGATCTGAGATATAAGCACAACCAACTGCAAGAAGAAAAAAGATATCGTTCAGTAAAACAAGTCACATGCAGAATACAAGATGTTACATATTCTAATGCCACATAAATTTCTATTGTTTTGTCTTCCTCTTCTATTTACGTATTCAATAGTATGTGGATCTCTCAGGGAAATCAACCAAGCGTCATGAACTGTAAGCTCTAGAGAAGTAGATGGGCAATTCCAAGCACATGAAAATATAGGTTAATGCTGTCATCTTCATTTTGGAAATGCATAGATTTATTATCTTCTGGTCCATGGAAGAACTACTTGGTCATAAAAAAATTCACATTTTAGATAAGGCATGCAAACTAGAAAACACACTGGTTATATCTTGAGGTCTTCTTTGACATTCCTTCTACAAGTAGAAGAAAGAAACTTCAAGCAATAAAAATTCTAAAGTCAGTTTTCGATCCTTATGATATCTACTGGTACTTAAACTGTCAAGTGGCTAACCAATACACAAAGAGCACCTGCATGATAGTGGTGTACAAAGCTAGCATCATAAAAACTTGGGGTCAATCCCAAAGTCGAGCGCACAGGTTGGCCCAATTGGATCTTGACATACAACCATGTTCCACTGTTGACCTCAGCCATCCACTCCATGCGGCTCACCCTGACAACTTCCACTCAAGCTAAGAAACCATTACCCATTTTGTGGCTCTCACTCCAGGCGGCTCTATGGACTAAGTAACGTCTTCCATGATCATATCCTTTTGGGATTCAAACAGCTCATGATTTGGGGTAAGCTCTAATACCAATTATTAGGACCTCAGCAAAAGCACAAAAGCATCTAGATGGTAGCAATGTGAAAAATTAAAATCTTAACCATTCAGGTCTCATACACAGCATCGGGCATAAATAGGTGCCATATCCTAGGCTGGTCCAATTGTATTGTAACATAAACGTCGTGAGAATTTCAATTAGATGGTTTCTAATGCAAAATTAAAATGAACAAATATATAATAAAAAATTATTTGTACTACTGTGACACATTCTGAAAATATTGTTATACATCAGCATATGATGCTCTAGAAAATGAATGTAGCCCCCACATGCTACTGCATACCGAAATTCAAGTCGGCACATTCAGCAGCATCATTTATGGCTGTGAAAAAAATACTTTCCCACGCACAGGGGTGTGTGTGTGTGTGTGTAGAGAGAGAGAGAGAGAGAGAGAGAGAGAGAGAGAGAGAGAAAGAGAGAGAGAGTTAATGCACCATGAAAAATACCTGAGCAATGGAAGACCCACTCAAGGTAAAATCAAGACTTGAGCAGCTCTGAAGGCAGTACAACAGTACAAGTGAATATATGTGCGACTCCAATTTGCTCTCTGGAGACATCTGGGGATAATTATGAACAAGGTCCTAACAGACAATGAGAGGTACAAGAACTGAGAAACACGTAATATTCAAATAATAATAATAATAATAATGACAATATTAGCTTAAGATGATGGCCAAGAAAGATACCAGACTTTCAATAGACTCAGAGGTAACTGTAAAAGCCTTTCTTTTTTCAAATAACTTTACAAGAACTCGACCTGCGAGAACGACTTCAGATGGCAACACTAATGGCCAGTGAACCCCTCCACATTCATGGCGGTGTTCAGGGTTTTGCTGAAGATTGACATCAACAATACAGGGGTCCATGTTGGCCACGACAACATCCATAAGATGTCTTTCAAGATCTTGAGATAAATCAACATGCGTTACATAATTGCTAGGATCCCCTGGATATTCCTTTCCCCCTGCCTGGTTCCTACAAAATGTGGAGCAATACAATGCTTTCGTACATGATGAACACGCTAGAAAGTCTGCTGGAAGTCTATTGAAGCAGAAATGGCAATGTGTCTCCCGACATTGTTTTGAAACGATCTGCATGCCATGGTCAGCAGTAAGAAGACTGAAGAAATTTTCCAGCTTAAAGCACAAGAAGAGGACGCATGGAATTAGAGGTACAACTAGCTCAACTGAACCGACTTTGTGCTTGGTAAGAGATTGGCTCATCAACTCAATCTTACTCAAGCTTATTCAGGATCTATTTCGCCATGAATTCCAAGTGAGGCACCATGACATGATGGTGGGTTCGGAGGAGTGATGGATAGTGGGCTGGGAAGTAGGAGAGAGAGATTTGAGGGTTTTAGAGTGTGCTAGCAGCGGTTGGGAAGATTCATCTTCGTATAATTAGCTTAGAGTGTGCTTGGCTAGTTGATAATCCTATTGGAAAATCTTAGACTGTAAAAATTGCACCATAAATGTGACATAAAGTTAGCCATCTTCTTTACATACACAAGCATATATATGAACAAAAATGCAGATAAGAATACACAAAAGAAAATGCTGCCAATTACAAAATCTGATTCTTACAGCGGCATATGGTTCTTCACGATGAACCAATGAAGCTGATAGGATTTTGTTGCATGATGCCATGCCTCTTCCCTTATCTGGTGTTGAAACACATTCCAGTTGCACACCTTGAGGGTCAACTGTCATAAACATGCAATTTTAAAGGAATTAAAATAAACAAGAAAAATAATTTATAGTGTTAATTTACCTGAAAGACGGAAATCATAAAAAAGACTTCCACATTGAGGATTTATGGTTTTCTAAGAGAACCAAAACGATTCAAATGATAAGTATACATAGTTCTACTTATAGCTTAATATGTAGAAGTTAACTTTAAAAAAATTCTCATATTGCAGTCAAGAAAAAGGTACTTCCAAATGGGACAGTATGCACAAGGCCAAATAGGATTGGTGAGTTAAATATCTCACAAAAGTATAGGGACTTTTTGGGAAATGGTTTTGGCATATGATGACTGAACCCGATCTGCTATGGACAAGAGTCATTCCCGCAAGGTTCTACATGGGATGTGGTAAAATTGAGATCCTCCAAGGGACATTTACAAGTTATCCATCTTCTGGATAGGGGTAATGATAGTAATTGAACCTTCCTTACAAAATGGCTGGGAGCAAAAACCTTTGTTTTTTTTACGAAACAAGGGTGGGAGCAGCACTTGAACTATATTACTTCAGCAAGGACAACTCCGAAATAAGGAAAATAAGGCATCTCATCTCCAAACAAAGAGAAGTATAAGGAACCCCTCCAGACACTAATAAAAAAACATTCACCCACAATGAAATGAAATGACGGATAATGAAATCAAATTCTAGATGGATGATTGGCTGTAATTGTATCGATTGCATCATTTTTCCCAAGACTCTTTTGGATCACCAACAGTAAGAATGACTTGACTGTTAATTCTTTTATTTGAGAAAATCAGTGTGGTGCTCGAAGCTTCCCTGGAATCTAACTCAGGGGATGGGTAAAGTAATTGTGCTTTTGGTTGCCTTGAAAGCATGGTGATTCATGAAAGTCAAGGTCAGGTACACTGGTTAGGGGGTTGTAAAAGATCTTCATAGTTAAAACATTTTATTCTGCGACTCTGGACAGCAGTTTTGTGGGAGGAGAAATCCGACCATGTGTCTTAGGCGGTGATGAAATCATGACCACCGAGCACTTTCTTGTAAAATGCAAGGCCAGCCAAGGGTATGGTGCAAATTGAGTTCCTAGGCATTAAGCCCCTCCAGTTTTCCATTCAAAGAATGTGGAAGACAGGCAGTTCTTCCACAAATTTAACAGGACCTTCCAAACCAAATTTACTCAGATAATTCCTCACACAATGTGTTGGAGTTTATGGTAGACCAAAAAAAAAATCTTCAACGAAAATGATGTAAAGAATATTTGGAGTGGGGCATAAGCATGGGAGACTCGTATAAGTATTGTAGGGATTTCTAAAGTTCATTATGTAGGGATGGGTCATTTGTTGTGGATAGCACAGGCGTCAAAAGTTTCTTTTTCTTTTTTGTCTTACATCATGAGAAGAGGCCTCATTGCCTTGTACTTTGGATGTTTATAGCATTAAGTCAATCTGTTAGACATTCCACTCCTCATTCAAAAAAAAAAAAAAAAGGAAAAAAGGAAGAAAAAAAAAAGATTATCAAATGGCATGTACTTAATAAGCATTCCTTATGCTCCCCGAAAATTGGCAGAATGAATCCTTTTTCTGAAGCAAAATAATTTCAATCTAGCAATGAATAATTCAACCACCACATTCAAAGTATCAAGCTAGCACATGTGGAAGAAAAAAAGAAGAAGATCACTTGCACCTCTTTAAGTTGACTTGAAGATGTTGCAGTAAACTGCAGTTATTATCATACTCTGATCCTCAATAAAAATTAGAATTATCCAACTAACTATATGAAGACAAATTAGAAAGTATATCATTAATGTTTTGCGTTCAGGATCTATTACAGTTGTTCTGGACTATGTAACAGTTTGTATCCTGAGGGACCACCATCACAAGCTACAAGTTGTTAATAACTAAAAAAAGAAATGCTCAATATTAAGGGAGGAGCATACCGCAGCCCAAGTTCTTCTCATAGCTATGTTTAGATGGCCTACTTGTCCCATGAGTACTCTTTGAATGATTTAGTGCATCCTCAAGTTCATCCTTTACGCGTTTCTTTCCAGATAAAGAGCCTTCCATGCTCAATGCAATTTCCATATCATTAATTGCATCTCTGTAGTTCCCCAAAGAAGCATTTGCTTTACCTCTTCTATACCATGCCTACATAAAAGGATATTAGGAATTGGAGAAACACAAGCAATGTAGCAACTCACAAATAACACAGAAAAATTCACTAGATATTTAGAGGAGCTCAAATGCCTACAAAATTTTTAGTGACTAATACTACAGAATTACATAGAAATTCTATCTTCTCTAATTTTGTTTAACCCTCAGGCAAAAATCTGTGAGGTCATCCACTGACATTCTTCAAAAACAGGAAGTGGAACATTAAAGACAGATTTTTTAAAAAGTAACTGGTAGACCAGCTACTATGGAAAGACAAAGATGGGAGGATCACGTGTTTGATAGAAGTTTTCTGGTATATTAGTAGAGTATATATTCAAGATCAGTATGTATTGAGGATAAAGGCCTACCGTTTAATTTTAAAAAAAAAGACGAGTATGTATTGTAATAATTCTTCCAAAAGGACCAATTTCTAATAAGAATGTGATACATAAATAGTTACATGAAACCAAGATAGCTAAATATATACCTTTGCATATCGATGAGAAAGTACAACAGCCCGATTGCAGTCATGTATGCACTCTTCCAAGAGGCCCAAATTCTGGCAAGAATACGAACGGAAATGTTGACCATAAGAAGCAATCACAGGTTTAGCTGTCAACAAAAATAACCAATAAATCCAAATAACTTTTCACTAGAAAACCACAAAACTCTTCACTGAGAAACCTCCATATGTAAAACACAAAAAATGTCAGGCCAGATTCACACATTCAAATAATAGGATCTTGATCTTTAGATGAACCAATTTCCAATCAATTGAACCCTACGAATTGTACTCACATGAAAAGAGGAAGCACGGTTCACATACAGCACAGCCACGAAGTCCTTGTCCATATCATCGGCACTCATTGGCACGAATCGCAACGCCTTCAAGAAAGCAAAAACCCCTAATTAGCAGTATTAATAACGCAATCAAATTATGTCAAGGAAGTCCAACCTGAGAGTAAAAGCTCGAAGCTTTCTCGTAATCCCCGTTAACAAAGAACTGGTTCCCCTTATTCTTCAATTTCAACGCCTCCGCCGAGCTCTTCCGGCAGAGCCCCATTTCGGGATCATTCAATTCTCCTAGAATCTGAATTACACGAAAATGAACAAAAACTACTGAATTCGAAGCAAACAAAAGCTTCCACCCATACAAAAGAAGAAAGCGGAGAAGAAGAGGAAGAATTACAGTCCGAAATTCCGGAATATGAAGGAATGATTCGTGCAAAGCAGAACAAGTCGATATGAGATCTTCAGTGGTGCTTTCATAAATCGCCCTCTTCAGACCAACCGGGACCATAGATTCCAGCCTCTCCATTCTCAAATTTGTCAAACAAAAACCCTTATTTTCCAGAAACCCCAACTAAAACCCTAGTTCCCCCCGCATAAACCCTAATTTTCTTAAATGTGCTCCGCGGGTTTCTTTATCTGATCGCTCTCCACGTATTACCGTCAAAAAAAAAATGTGTTTTTTTTTTTTTTTGAAAATAGATAGATGTTTTTACCTCGATTTCATTAAAAATATCGGAGTACAACATTGAAGGAGGTGAGAGGAAAATAAATAGAAACATAAAAAACAAAAGATATGAGGGAAAAGAGGAACAGAACTAGGTGAAGCGCCGGTTAGTGAGATTTAACCGGTTGACACCTCTAGCACCACCCCATTACTCGATGACCCTCAATCGTCTGTTATCAAAACGCACTTTCGTCGCACCCGCCATGCATCTTCTTCAATTTCGCACAGCACTACAAAAGGTCTCTTACATATTCTCCCAATATATCCTCGCACTGCTGAAAACTGTTGCGTTCCGCGACACTCAGATCGCCCAAGCCCTAGCCGGTACTACTGATTGTGAGATGAGAGTTGTCGCCCTGTCCACACCTGGGTGATGGAGACCCTTATCGGCCGCCCATAACTCCTCCAACGTTTGAAAGTTTAGGGACAGCCCAATAGCGTCCCCGATGGCTGTCCACATGTGCCGCACAATTCGGCATTCTAAAACTATTATCAATATAGAAATCCTAACAAAACTATGTTAAATATATAAATAATTATAAAAAATTGTTGTATACAATTTAAAAAATATTTATTATACACAAATAGAAATATTAAATCTTATTTTTATTATAAAATTATATACATTTATATATATATTATATATTATTCATATTGAATATCCATTGACAATCATTTATTAAATAATAATAGTAAGTATTTATTCATCTTTATTTCTAAAAGAGATAATTTTTACTTCTCATATTTTGTATGAATCTCAAAAGATCCAAAATCGATTTACATTTAAGGTTTTCATATAAATATTTATTCATTCATATATATTGATTAATATATACTTATTATCAATATCAATAACTGTATAAATGCTTTACAATATGATTTAAAATATTAAAGTATTCCGTTAACAGGTTTACGTTTGATCGATAATCTGCGTGCGAAACACTCGACCTATGAAAGAAAAGAAACCCTAGGTTTGCTCGTACGATGCGCATGAGATTACCGCCTCGCAAGGGACTCACTCCTCTACCTCTCCTCATCCCTTCGAGACCCGTCTCTTCCTCGCCTTCCATGGCCGTCCAATCGGAAGAGGACCGTCACCCAGACGACGGCCTATGCTCTCCGTCCGATCGGTGCTTCTCCTCCCCCGCCGACCACCCCCCTCCGCCGCCGCCGGAACCCTTGTCGGCGTCCCCCGGACGTCTGTTGGACGGTGAGTGGCGCATCGAGCGGGCGTGGGCGCACTGGAGGAAGATCGGGGAGCCGAAGACGATCGTGGCGCCGATGGTGGACAATTCGGAGCTGCCGTTCCGGATGCTCTGCCGGAAATACGGGGCGGCAGCGGCGTACACGCCGATGCTCCACTCGAGGATCTTCTCGGAGAACGAGAAGTACCGCAGCGTCGAATTCACCACTTGTAAGGTAATGATTGGGGATCTTTGGTCGGTGTTTTATTTGAGTCGGGAGGATCTAGTGGGATTTAAATTTTGTTGTATTTTTTGGTCATGAATTTCTAGGGTTTGGGGATCGTTGTGAATAACAGTGGATGGAAAATGTGAACTTTATGATGAAATTCAACTAAACAAATTGAGTTGGCCTTGTCTTGCGGGTGGAGATTGAATTGTTTCATATGTATTTTTGTGAATCTTTTTCTGTCATGAGCATTCCCTCCTGAGTATGATATTTCATTCTATTGCAGGGGAATTGTAATATCAGAATGTGTTATCTATGCTCTATTCCCTTAATTAAATGGAGACACAGTGAAGATTTTTGGAACAGCATCACTGAATATTTTGATGTATTCTTGCTCATTGTTGATTTGCTTTGTTCACCTTAACACACTATTTTGGTCCCCATCCACTTTTTATCAGTAGGACTTCATATATACTTTATAACACTTATTTTTTTACATTTATTTTTGTATTTATGTTCTAGCTCTTTTGGTGACATTTTATTTTTACTAGAGACAAGATGAACAACTGAGGCTCCTGAAGTTTAAATAGCCTTGAGAAATTTGTTTGTAACATCATCCCCGCCAATAGAATTTTAATAGACAAAGATCTTCTGAATTTTGTGCAATTTATTATTCTAGATATCAATTTTTCCTCATACAATTAAATATTCATACAACTTAGAGTAATTTCATTTTGAAGTATATATCCATATGAGGATAATGGTTGACTTGATAAGCCATGTAGGAGGATCGCCCACTATTCGTCCAATTTTGTGCAAATGATCCAGATGTTTTACTGGATGCTGCACGGTTGGTGGAACCGTATTGTGATTATGTGGACATTAATTTGGGGTAAGTATTATGTGGCATTCTATTCATCTTTCAAAGTTGATAAGTTATATTTGTTGCTTACTTTTGTTCCACCATTTGTTAAAATTACCTGAACATGCTATTAATATGTATACCTTTTATTGTCGTGAAAGCATGCTTCTTATCTTGTGGACATGTACAAAGTAGAATCATCATTTGTAATATCTGATTAGAATGCATGGGCAACTTTAATTAGCATGCTAGCTAGTCATGTCATGGATATACATGTGAAGAAGATTTTTCTATCTTTGAATCCCTATAAATACCGACGTAGTCCTGCCTAATCTTGTCACTATATATACTACGCCAACCCAACTACTTAATGAAGTTGAGACTTATATTGAGCGTGGCCTTTCTTGTCTGGGCCCTTTTGGGGCTGTCGGCCAAGGCTCGGACCATTGTGGCCCATGCAAGTGGAGGCAGAGGTGTCGGTACTGGCAGCGGAAGCTCCGAATCTAGATATGGTGGTGGTCGTGGAGGAGCTAATGGTGGAGGTGAGTCTGGATCCGGTTCTGGCTCCCACTTGGGTTTTGGTCAGGGGAGCAGCTATGGAAGAGGTGGCGGCAATCCTAGTCAAGTGTTGGTTGCATTTTGGACAAAAGGACCCTATTTAAACTTATGCATCTTTGATGAAGTAACAATGATGGTTATCTTAGTTTGCTTAGGTGACTCGATGATGAATGTTGGGACCTTAACATTTTTATTTTTGTTCTTAATTTAAGGTGATATGTCTAAAACATGACCTCCAAGTTCGTTGAACAATGATAAGTGTTTGGATGTTGTTTCTCTTGATTCAGGTATGAGGAACGGTGGATAGTAGAGCATCACTAAATTGCATCTTTTTTACTTGAAACTAATGAATTCATCCATTAGTTTCAAAAAGATGAAATATTCTACCATATCAATTACTTGAAATGTTCTGCTTTCTGCCAGTTTGTCTGTCAGTGTCGGGAAATAATGATAATGCTTAGTGTTTTTTCATTGTGTCAGACTTCTTCCATGGAGAATAAACTATTTTCCTTTCTCTTTATGATATGGAATGCCATTAATAAATTATTGTGATGTTCTACTTATAGTACCTGTTACATCTCAACACACGTGATGTCAAATAGTTGAATCACTGATTCATATGTTTTACATTTCACATGCTTTACATGCAAGACCATTCACTTTGCGTAATATGCAATATGCTTTTCATTATCCAGGTGCCCTCAGCGGATTGCAAGGCGAGGTAATTATGGAGCATTCTTGATGGACAACCTCCCTGTCATAAGATCCCTTGTCCAAAATCTGGCAGTCAACCTGCATGTCCCTGTTTCATGCAAGATCAGAATCTTTCCAAGACTGCAAGACACAATCGCCTATGCCAAGATGCTCGAGGAGGCAGGTTGCTCCCTTTTAGCTGTACACGGCAGGACAAGAGATGAGAAGGATGGAAAGAAACATCGAGCCGATTGGGAAGTGATCAAGGCAGTGAAACGGGCAGTTAGGATCCCTGTCCTCGCCAATGGGAACATACGCCACATGGATGATGTTCAAAGTTGTTTGGACCACACTGGTGCTGATGGTGTGCTTTCGGCAGAGACACTTCTTGAGAACCCTGCACTCTTTGCAGGATTCCGCACTGCTGAGTGGAGAGAGGGTGATGGAGAGATGAGCCAAGACTGTGGATTGGACCAGGCTGAGTTACTGGTGGAGTATTTGAAGCTGTGTGAGAGATACCCGGTGCCATGGCGGATAATCCGTTCTCATGTCCATAAGTTGCTTGGGGATTGGTTTAGGATTCATCCCGAGATTAGAGAGGAGCTCAATGCACAGTGGAAACTCACGTTCGAGTGGCTCCATGGTATGGTTGATCGGCTCAGGGAGAAATGCGAGAGGATTCCTCTTTATGAGAGAACCAGTTCAAGAATTGTCATTGAAAGTTCTGGCAATTGAGGATCTTCCACACAAAAATTGAACCAATTTTTTGGGGCAACCTGAAAGCTGATGATCTAGCAATCACAATTTGGCAAGAGTATAACGTGTACTTCTATAATGGTATAACAATTTCACATTGGGCTTCTCTATTCTTTGTAATTTAGATGAGATGTCATTGTTTATGATTGGAAAGGAACCTTAGGTCAAAATATTATCATCATATGACCCATAAATTATTTATGACAGACATTACTGATCTCTTTTGTCTATGAGATTTTTACGAGGATTTATTGACATCATTCATTCCCGATATACAAGTCAGTCCCACCGACTACCGACCTCTCATGGTGTGATCAAATGGGGATCTAAAAATGTCATTACCTTCAATTAATATATGTATGTGTGTGCGCGCGAGAGAGATTTTTGGATGTTGAAAAGCTGATTTGAAAAGGTTTTCTTATAAACCAGGAAATAGTGTCATTGTTGGATACTGTAAGTTTAGATCAAAAGTGACATATGTCTCATTACATGTTTAACATGTGAGTTTTTTTTTTTGTATTTTTTTTATTGATAAGTATTTTTCTGGTCAAATATTCATCTATCAGTAGAGTCTCTACCATCTTAATATGATGAGGTTTGATATTTTTATTGTATAATTTTTAAACATGTCCTAAATGATGAAATATAGGACTATATCCCATTTAAGGGATCATATAAAAAAACCACTTTGAGTGAAGCTTTACTTGTAATTATGCAATGGTTAAGTTTTCAAAGTGAGAACTTACTGGTATTATATTCGTTCTTTGTCATACACGTCCTAAATGATGAAATTACAAGACTATATCTCATTTAAGGGATCATTTAAAAAAGAGTGAAACTTCACTTGTAATTATGCAATGGTTAAGTTTTCAAACTGAGAACTTACTAGTATTACATTCCTTCTTTGTCCTCTCATATTTGGCTAATAAGTCACATGAATGACACATGATTTCATCTTTAATCGAACTTGAAAAGAAATTTCAGTTACAAAACGCGGATATGACAAAAATAAAATAGAAAAGGACCTTCAGGTTGACTAATAAAGGTAAATAAAAACAACAAAAAAACAGAGGGACTGTGTGTGTGTGTTTGTTGGACATATCAGTATTATTTAAGGGAGGGTCCATTGCACTAGATTTCATGCAAAAAAAAGATAGAAGTTTTTGGTTCTCTTGGATTCCTCACTTCATTTACTCTCTATATATGCAAATCACTCACGGTGGGCTTCTATCTGTATCACTCTTTATCAGAACTTCTCATCAGCTATTTAAAGTATCTTAACAAATTAGACCATCATATAGATATCAACAAGTATGTTTTACTTTTCTTTTTGTTTAAATATTTTCCATACTGATTATTTGGTTCTAATTTATGATTTTTTTTTGTTGAGGTATATTTTTGTTGATGCTTGTTTATGATTTGGATGATGACACCTTTTAGAATGGAAATTTTGAAACTTGAAGTTGGAACTGATGACGTGTTCTCATTATATATCAAACAGAATAAAACATTTTTTAAATTTTCATTCCAACATGCAGGAGTTTGATTAATAAATATTCATGGTATTTGGACACCACCACTAATGTCATGCCATTGGTGTGTGATACATTATTTTGAGTTATAGTGAAAGCTCAACTATGGTTATAGATTCAGCCCTCAAAGTTCCTCTCAATCACTATATTTTCTTCAATTTGTTCATTCTCATGACTGTCTAATCATCCCTTTCGAGTGAATGCATCAAAACAGAGAGGGAGTCCCTCCTAAATTTCAAAGGTGGTCTCAGAGATCCAGGTTCTGTGCTCTCTTCATGGAAAGGCTCAGACTATTGCGCCTGGCATGTGGCCCATGCAAGTGGAGGCAGAGGCGTCGGTACTGGCGGCGGAGGCTCTGAATCTGGATATGGTGGTGGTCGTGGATATGGTGACCCATGCAAGTGTGTAACGCTTTTTACAACATTTTACACCTGTGATGTCAAATAGTTGAATCACTGATGCATATGCTTTACATTTCACATTCTTTACATGCAAAATCATTCACACCTCGTGTAATATACAATATGCTTTTCATTATGTATCCAGGTGCCCTCAGCGGATCGAGCATTCTTAATGGACAATCTCCCTGTTATATGATCCCTCGTCCATAATCTGGCAGTCAACCTGCATGTCCCTGTTTCATGCAAGATCAGAATCTTTCCTAGACTGCAAGACACAATCGCCTATGCCAAGATGCTCGAGGAGGCAGCTGGCTCCCTTTTAGCCGTACACGGTGGGACAAGAGATGTGTGAAATTTTAAAATGAACTTTGTTATTTATCTATCTATTTATAATATATTTTTATATTGAAAGATGTAGTAATGCAACTTTGTATTTTGTATGGGACATCCTTAACTTATTTGTATAAGTGTTCATCTCCTACACTCTCTCCACTACCAAATACCAACCATCTCATTCATTTCACCACTTTTCAAAATCTTTCCTATGTCACTCACCATTTTTCCATGACTGGAAAAATCAAATTGACCATCATTTTTCAAGAACCCCTATTTACCTATATATAGACCATCGCTTTCCATAAGCCTCATATTACCTATGTCTTGATAAACCACATTAACTATCATTTTCTCATAAACATTCACTTACTCATGCATTGGAACACCACACTAGATTTTTTTTTTTTTTGGCTGGTAAAATCAAAATTGTATTCCACTATAATATTCACAAAATTACAAAGCTCAATATATGATCCTAGACTAAAGGAGATTCTTAGCCCATGATTGAACTATTCATTCCAATAGGAATACATATAGATAAAAATCACTATGATGTTATGAGTACCAACTTTTCATATCCTATTCCCCATACCAACCTTGCCTATATAAAAACCCCTCTCCACCATTTGCATCAACTCAACTCAATCTGACTTACTCCACAAAATCTCAACTCCACCTAAAACATACACTTGTACAAGTTTGTCTCTAATACCCCAATTTTGAATGTAAGCATATCTCTTGTAGTGAAATATAGTTGTCAATTTTTCTTCATCTTGGAGTTGTTCATTATTCTTCTATTTTCGATTGTGAATCTTGTACTAAGAGAAAACCCAAAAAGTTATTAATGACTTAACTGAGATTCTGATTATAATAGCTTATCTTATCTGAGGAATCCAGTAATCATCCTAATGGGACTGGGCAATGAAAGCTGTGGTTTTTTTTAGATGGTTCTACCACACAATTTTGGGTGTGAAAAATGTCTAGACCACTGTGTATTTTTATGACAAATATATACATCTTCATAATGAAAATGTGAAAAGAAAATGAACGACGAGGTACGTTACATGCGCGTGTAAGTATCAATAAATTGAATAGTACGTTACTCATAAGGGACATGAATTTTTTTTTATAATGAAATTTGATGCACATGCGCGTGTAAGTATCAATAAATTGAATAGTACGTTATTCATAAGGGACATGAAATTTTTTTTTTGTATAATGAAATTTGATGCACATGCGCGTGGAAGTATCAATAAATTGAATAGTTATTCACAAGGGACACGATGACATTGTCGATGTATTTATAATTTATGCGTAGAAATGATTCTTTACCCTGTTTGAATGGGAGAATAGGATAGAAATAGAGATAGAGAAAAATAAGGACAAAAAACTGTTTGTTTATGAGGAATAAAGGATATAGATATGTCAGAATAGAAGAGAATAAGCTAGTATTAATATTTCAGGTTCTTCCTGGAATTGTATTATTTCATCTAATTTATTTCTCCAGTATAAACGGAGTCCACATGTCAAATCACCTATCATCACATTTATTAAACCAGGGGACCAACATGTCAAATCAACTTTTCACATTATATAAATCTTTATCCACAACTTATTCAATATCAACTAATCAATAAAAACAAGGATATATGGGCCAATTCCCCCGATGTCTAAGTCAATGATCTCATCCCAAAGAGGATCAAACTCTGATGGCCATCGTAGTGGTTTACACCATTTCCCTTCTTTAACAATTTGTCTAGATGTGTTTCCTTTGGAGGTCCCCAACTAAGTGTATTAACTCCACCGAAATGATGATGAAGACCATGACCATGAAGTCAGGGGTCATGCCAAAGGTTGATTGATTCATCCTTGAATATGACAAACTTTCAACCCTCCATAGGCTTCTTCAGCGGCAGCTTGCTCTTTCAGACTCTTGTTTGCTCTGCTCTACTGGGTTCGAAAACGTTGAGCATCTCTTTATACACTGTGGTTACTCCGCGTATGTCTGGGCATCGATTTTCAAACGGTTAGATGTTCTTAGGGTGAGACATCAAACAATACCTGGATTTTTTTTATGGTTTGCTTCCATTGGCTCGTCATCTATTGAAAAGAAAATCTTGCACTTTCTCCTTGGTCAAACTATGTGGGATTTGTGGATCCAAAGAAATCACAGACTGTTTAGAGGATCCTGTTCCCCTAAATACATATTGGTCCATAGAGTTCTTTCCCCCACAAGATCCTTTTTTGCTGGATAGATTTTTCAGTAACTTCTTCTCCCCTTTCAAAAAAAATGGAATCACTCTTTGGTATCTCTATAGTGGAAACAGAAAAAGAGGTAAAACAGGTCTCTTGGGTCCCCCCTCTTGTAGGTTGGCTGAAAATTAATGTTGATGGTTCAAGGGCGGAGGATCGATTTGGCTATGGTGCAATTGTTAGAAACCACCAAGGAGAATGTCTGACGGCGATTGCAGCTAGGGTGCGTGCAATTTCTATCAACATTCTGGAGTTGAAAGGACTTGTTCATGGGCTACAATTATGCTCCTCTCTTTGTGCATCTCATGTGTGGCTTGAATCGGATTCAACCACTGCTATTGCTTGGATACGAGGCAATGGAAACATTCCATGGACAGCCTTCAGGGACTTAAGAACATTCAGTACGCTCTCCTCTCAACTCATTGAATGGAAAGCCACGCATGTATACAGAAAAGGAAACAAAGCAGCTGATCTTTTAACAGCAGCTCAATCTCCTTTGGGGTGCACTATATATGATCCACAAGCTCCTGGTTATGATTTGGCTCAAATCATCCACGAGGACAAAGTTGGCACCATTACCTTGCGAAAATGAATACAATATGTAGTTCTTGTGCTTTGTTGTAAAACATGTAAAACATTTTGGTCAGCTATTCTACCAAGCCTAATGTTTCACCTTTTTTTTTTGTATACTCCAATGTGGAGTTGTAATTTTGTGTACAGTTATAGCAATACAATCTTTATCAAGCAAAAAAAAAAAAAAAACTAATCAATAAAAAAATTATTATTACATTTTTCAACGATAATAATTGAAAACATAATTAAATAAAAAATGATTTATTATTTACATATACTAAAATAGTTGTCTATCCAGGGTAGCTTACATCCAACCCAAATGAGGCTAGAGATTAATCTTTGCTTGAAGAGCATATTGAGTGATTGAACATAACATATGTATGACAGTGACAATGAAAAAATCGAATAAATAATTTATTGTGATTGAACATAACAATTGTGACAATGACAAGGAAAAAATTGAATAAATAATTTGTTCATGCGACAAACGTTTCAGTTTAAGATTCATTTTCAAACGTCCCTATATGACTTTTATGTATTCAATGGTCCCCACTATGTTAGTTTAGATTTCATTTTCAAATGTTCTTTATCTATGTTAAAATAATTATCTATCAATAGCTTATATCGTAACTCAAATAGGACTAGAGATTAATCTTTGCTAGAAATGCAGATTGAGCTATCGAACATAACATATGTACCACAGAGACAAGGAGAAATCGAATATATAATCTGTTCATGCAACCTGCGAAGTCAGCAGTAAGCATTTATTTTTATTTTCTTGACGCAAAGCCCATCACCCAACAGAGGAAAATTCTCCCTCACAGGAGGGTTTTACCGAGATTGAACCTGGATCATCCGCATGGAGCGGCTGCAACTCATCCACCTCGCCAGCTAGGGGTGGTGCAGCAGTAAGCAATAAGCATTTATTTGAAAAAATGAAGCTTGTTGGATTATTTCTTAATAAATAAGTATAAATGCTACATGCTAGTCATTCCTTGACATTGGAACTACTTACAGACATGACAGAAATTATGCGTCTCAAACGCAGTGATTTTGAACCACTCATATAGATGATAGCAGAGCATATATTTTCCTTGAAACGAATCTCTTCATCAGGACATGCTTTCCGACATCATTTTATTCGTTCAGTACAAATCAGCCCCACAGTCTTCCGACTTTTCATGGTGTGATCAAACGGGGACTTCGAAATGTCGTTGCCTTCAATTGATAGAGGAGAGAGACACTTGCATTAATTTCATGTGTAAGGTTAATAAAAATAATGATAATAATGTTTTTTGGATGTTGAGAGGCTGATTTGGGAAGTTCTTTTTTTATAAACCAGGAATTGGTGTGTGGACGATATAAAACTGTTCAATTGGATCAAGTATGATAAAACCATTATACTGAAATAGATGTCCCATTTTGTCCGTTTAATTCTGTTTTAGCGGATTATCAAAGGAAAATGTTACATTCGATCATTTTCAGTTTTAAATGAAGTCTGTTCATTTTTTTATTTTTTTTAAATCATATGTTTCAATGAGGTATTTGTTTTTATAAAAAATAAGGATATATATTCTAATAAATTGAATGTTAACATTTGTGTAAAATGTGAAAAATTACAACGAGTTATATATATTTCGTTACAATAAATGGAGAGGACTAATGAGATATTTGATATTGTAAAAATGATTGATTGTAACAAAACTCATTATCAAAGCGTGTCTATCTAGAGTATAAAAAATTAGCCACAGCAAATCCATGAATGACACCTGATTTCATTTTTAATCAGAGAGAGAGAGAGAGAGAGAGAGAAACTTTTGGTTCTCTTGAATTCCTCACTTCATTTACTCTCTCTATATATTCAAATCCATATCACTCTAAATCAGAACTTCTCATCGGCTGTTTAAAGTATCTTTACATACTAGACCATCATAATGATATCAACAAGTATGTTCTGCTTTTCTTTTTGTTCTAATATTTAGATTTGTTTATTTCCATACTCATTATTTTGCTCTAATTTATGAATTTTTTTTGTTGAGGTTTATTTTTGTTGATGCTTGTTTAATTTATTATTTTGGATGATGACACCTTTTAGAATAGAATTTTGAAACTTGAAGTTTAAACTGATGACATGTTCTCATTATGTATCAAACAGAATAAAACAATCCTTTTTTTAATCCAACATGCAGGAGTTTGATTAATAAATATTCATGGTATTTGCACACCACCACTACTCTCCAGCCATTGGTGTGTGTGATAATATTATTTTGAGTTGCAGTTAAAGTTGAACTATGGCTACAGATTCAGCCCTCAAAGTTCCTATCAGTCACTATATCTTCTTCAATATGTTCATTCTCATAACTGTCCAATCATCCCTTTCGAGTGGATGCATCAAAACAGAGAGGGAGTCCCTCCTAAACTTCAAAGGTGCTATCAGAGATCCAGGTTCTATGCTCTCTTCATGGACAGGCTCAGACTGTTGCACTTGGCATGGCGTTGGCTGCGACAACAGGACGGGTCATGTTGTAAGGCTCGACCTCCACAATCAATATGATTCCAATCTTGAAAGTGGCAACTATGGTTTGGGTGGTGATATCTGTCCTTCATTGCTTGGTTTGGAACAACTCGCTCACCTGGACCTCAGCCTGAACAACTTCAGTCTTATCCCTATCCCGACCTTCATTGGCTCCTTAAGAAAATTGAAATATCTTAATCTTTCTTCGGCGGGCTTTGGCGGGAAGATCCCTTCTCAAATAAAAAATATCACTGTCTTGCAATACCTTGATATCAGCAAAAATTATATTAGAGCATCTGATGTCTATGCAGGTGATATTGAGTGGCTATCACATTTTTCCTCTCTCAAGTACCTCGACTTAAGTTGGGTGGACCTTAAAAATGTGACCAACTGGGCACAGGTGATGAATACGCTCCCTTCTCTTTCGGTGTTGCGTCTGGATGACTGCGGGCTAGTTAGTATTCCTTCTTCTCTTTCGATCATAAATTTTACATCTCTCATTGAACTAAACCTTGCTGGCAACAACTTTAATACTACATTGCTTGATTGGTTATTCTATATCAACAACCTTGTTGCCCTCAATATGAGCAATAATATGTTTCAAGGATTGTTCCCACGAACAATTGGAAATCTCCAAAATTTACAACAGTTGGATTTATCAAATAATAAAATTGGAGGGGAAATCCTAGCAACCATTGGGAACTTGACAAGACTGCATTATTTATATTTATCAAGGAACAATATCAGCGGACAGATACCACCATCCATTGGCAACCTACAGAACTTGCAGGAGTTAGACTTGTCCTCGAACAATATCAGTGGAAGCATACCATCATCCATTGGTAACCTACATAGCTTGCAGAAGTTAGTTTTGTCAAAGAACAACATCTCCGGATCGATGGATGTTTTATTGGGATTCTCTGGGATTCCTTCAAAGAGGATGAATGTTAAGGAGAATAATCGTAATAGTTCAGTTGTTGCACTTACTGGAAAGCTATTGCCATTGAAATATTTAGCAGTCGGTAATAACAAACTAAGTGGAACCATCCCGGAGATCATCGGGCAACTCTCAGAGCTGGAATATTTAAATATCAGATGGAATTCTTTTAAGGGTGTGATGATGTCTGAGGCCCACTTTGTGAATCTCACCAAATTAAATCATCTCGACTTGTCACACAGCTTGCTTTCTTTGAATGTGACTCCACAATGGGTTGCACCATTTCAAGCTCAAGAGATTTGGTTAGGTTCTTGCCGATCGGGACCCAACTTCCCAGCTTGGCTACACAGCCAGACGAAAGTTAGTGCATTGGACATATCTAATAATAATATTTCAGATACAGTTCCAAACTGGTTATAGAATTTATCCTCCTCTATCCAGTATTTGGATTTGTCTGATAACCAAATGAGGGGAAAGCTACCACACGACGCATTTGAATTTTTTCGCTCTCTTGGATCAATCAACTTCAATTCAAACTATTTTGATGGTCCCCTCCCCCGTCTTCCTACTGGCTCATCGGTTTTTCTCTCTGAAAATTCATTCTCCGGACCTATAGTCCTAAACATCACAGTCTCCACTTGGTCAGAATTCATAGATTCTATCTCTCTTTCTGACAACCTTATTGATGGTAGCATTCCCCCCTCCATCTGCAAAGCGCAATGGGAATTCCTTGATCTCTCTGATAACCATCTATCAGGAGTTCTCCCTGATTGTTGGTCTTCATCAGCTCTGGAAGTCATCATTTTGTCGAACAACAATTTATCCGGTGTTATTCCTACTTCAATAGGATATGTCAATCTCAAGTCACTGCATTTGAATAGCAATCATCTCTCCGGTGAGCTTCCATCCTCCTTGAAGAACTCCAGAGACTTGGTCTTTCTTGATCTAGGTAACAATGAACTATCCGGCCCGATACCAATGTGGCTTGGTGAAAACCTATCATCTCTGAAGGTTCTTCGACTTCGATCAAATCAATTCAGTGGACTTATTCCTCCCCAGCTATCACACCTTGCTTACCTTCAGATCTTGGACCTCGCAAACAATGATCTTTCAGGAAAAAATACCGCAATTCTTTGGGAATTTCAGTGCAATGGTTGTAACTCAAAAGAAAAGTGGTTCTCTTTACAATGTATCATCACCATTATCATACACTGTATCATCCTCATCAACACAATACACCGTAGTATTTACATTCGGTGAAGAACTTCTCATTTTCACAAAAGGTAAAGGACTCCACTACACCAGCACGCTTTCTCTAGTCACAAGCATGGACCTTTCAAATAATGGTCTCTCTGGAGATATTCCTAAAGAGCTAATGAAGTTGACTGGACTGCGATTCTTGAATTTATCTAGAAATCAATTGACAGGAAAGATCCCCAAAAATATTGGAGGTTTGGGACTACTGGAGTCCTTAGATCTATCATTGAACAAACTCTCGGGTGAAATTCCAAGTAGCATGTCGAGATTGACTTCTCTAGCGTTCTTGAACTTGTCATATAATGAATTGTCGGGAAGAATTCCATCAGGCAATCAGCTTCAGACATTCACGGATCCGTCTATTTATATAGGCAATCATGATCTATGCGGTGTTCCCTTACCCATACGATGCTCTGGTGACGGAGCATCTCAACCTGTATCTTCTTCGAGTTGGGATGTAGGAGATATGGACAATGGATCTGACATGATATGGTTTTACATGGGCATGGGACCAGGATTAGTTGCAGGTTTTTGGGGAATCATGGGTGTTTTGTATTTCAAAAGATCATGGAGGATGTCCCTATTCAGCTTCTATGATGACATCTGGGATTGTCTATATGCGGCAATGGCTGTGAGGTTGGCTAGGTGGAGAAATCAGAGAGAAAAAGCAACCGCAAGTTAGGAAGTCTTGGAAAGACTGTTTTTGTATATGTGTGTATAATAATGTGTGTGTGTACCATATCTTGTGTAATTATGTTGTATGTAAATAACAGCTCAAAATATCTATGTATAAATAACTAGATTGCCTAGCAGTAAAAAGTATTATTATTTCTAAAATCCAGTTTTTTTTTCCTATTTTTTACTTCAGCGGACTAAAATCATAACTCATGAACTCTGTTTTGTTTTTTTTGGGTGAAAGCCTTATAGGCTCTTTCTTTATGTTAGCATATAAAAAATCATATACAACATTTACAAAATCCACAGCAGTCTAAGTTGCTGCTCACACTCATGAAGGGAATTCATATACTGATAAACACATCGACGGACCTCTTCATTTTGAAGGCCTATCGCAAAATTTGATTTTTGCATTCGATTGCGCTAATTTTGCAAGTATAACTCATGAACATCTTGGTCACAAGCTATTCCAAGATCATTTTAACAAAATCAGTCTCAAATGCATGTTGGATTAATGGGTAAAAAGTTTAATGCAAGACTGGTAATGTGTGGCAAGGTCGTTCGGACAAAAAAATTGAAAAAAAACTTTAAAATTTTTTTTTTAAGAAATGATAAGCATACATCTTAAATTTTATTCAAATTCAAATGACAAGTTTTTCCAAATGTAAGAATTACAATGCTAACATTCTTGATATATAGCATAATTAGAAAAATTAAAAACATGTAAAATCACTCACAAATAAAAATAATTTCTTTTATTGAAATTATTTTTCGATTAGATATTAGTGTGAAAAGTTTTAAAAATAGTGAGAGAGATTTAATAGAAAAAGCTACACACAGCACCCATTGCAGCCCCAATTATAATCCATGATTTTTTAAAAATAATACACTGACCATTTGAAGTGCATTCTATTATATAAAATGAAGTATATATTGAGAAACATTAGTGTATTGTTTTTTCATAATGAAAACATAAAAAAAAAATAATTGGGTCATATACTATGATAGTGTAGTATATACTACGTTATCTTAGCGTATGAGGCTGAAAAATGAACTGCAAAAAGGACTGCGTGTATCAGCGCTCATACTTAATACAGTCATGTTACATGGGCCCTAAAGTTTAGGCCCATTAGGAAGTCCGTGTCATTATCTCATTGGTTCTCTTTTGACTTTTAAAAAGATAAAAATTCTATATACAATACTATTATTTCTATATATTTGAATTTTTTATTCTCCAAAAAGCAATCCCTCATTTATTGATAATATATAACCACCTTCCAATACAACACTATCGAAAAATTCATTTTTTACCGTCCTATATCATCCGCCACTTCAAAAATCCATTCTAGCTGGCCTCTTCATCTCCAGCGTGGATTGGCTACCTTTTGAGTCATTCTCTGGCCTCCACCTCATTTAACCTCTACCTCCACCTTTTTTCAGATTCAGCTACAAATACATATGAATATATTAGAATTTCATATATAAATATTAATTTTTTCAAATACAGATACAGATTTGAATACAGTCCTATATTAATTTTTTCAGAAACAGATTATCTAAAAAATTTCAAATACAAATATATATGAGTATATTAGTTTTTTCAAATATAAATACAAATTATTAGTTTTTTCAAATACAAATACATATACAAATTTAGATACAGTCATATACTAATTTTTTCATATACAAATACAAATACAGATATAGATTTAAATACAATCCTTATTCGTACAAATTTACATGTATTATTTAGATACACCTTACATTACATATATTTAGATTCAAAATTTCAATTTATTCTTTGGTATTTTAACAACTTATACTGATCAAATGATTGTAGAAGAACAATGTGTATAAATGATTGAATTGGAAGGACTAAAAAAACCCAAAATCAAGAGTTGAAAATATCTTAAAAATTAATCTAGTTTTTCATTAACATAATAATATTTCGTCCAATAAAACTGTACCGATTCCAAACAAAATTAGATCACGCTTGTTGACAAGTACCACCGTAAGACATCAATGAAGTTCCACGATTTTGACGACCAAGATGATCTGAAAATTGAAAAACAAATAATAATAAATAAATAAATAAATAAAACTCTGGAATGCCATTGTAATCAACATCGCCTCCCAGACGGCCACAGATATGAAAAAATAATCCCGTAAAAGATCTGTAGGTATCAGTTATAAAAAAAAAATCATACAAGGTATAACAGTTATTTAAAATATGTCAACTCATGGGTTTGTGATAGGGCCTAAAAATTGGAGCTTAAAAATGTATTTAATATAAGAGACTATGTCAATTGCGTCATTTAGGTTATAAGATTGTTAAATGAGATTTTTTCAGTAAAAATTTTAAAAGAAGTATTTTTTTATCTTTAGAAGAATTTTTTTGATATTTTTCTTTTATAAAATGTAAAAAAATAATTTAACATATAAACCCATTTATTTGTAAATGTTGATAACATGTAATTTGAGCATTGACCCTCTTTATCATTTTAAATCATATCAAATCTCCAATTATCACATTTTATAAATCAAATGATCAAATATCAAATCATTTTTTATGTTTGATCATATTTTATTTATATCTTATTCATATTTTATATACAACTTATACATAGTCAATCAAATAATAAAATTTTTATTATTACGTTTTTAATAAAAATAACTAGAAATACAATCAAACAAAAATATTACTCATTTTTTATTACTATTGGAATAATATTCTATTCCGAGCTTTCCCGCTACCCAAAAAGGTTGATTATTTATATTTTTTGTTTTTTTAAAATGAAAGTGTTATTTTCATCAATTTTTTATTTTGTTAGTGATTTGTTTTTATTTTGTATTATCTTATTGATTTTTTTTATTCTTGGCCTAATGACGATATGATTTTTTTTATGGGCAAGTGATTGAACAATGGGGTGACTCTGCGTGGTGTTCCTCGTCCCCGCGCGGCCTTTTGTTTTCATTTTCTGTTTCTTGTTCCCTTGTCTTCCTTTCCATGTCGTCATTCTTTTTTGTAACTTCTCAGTCTCTACTCTGGTATGATTAATGGAAATCGTTTTAGCATTTTTTTCTCCCAAAAAAAAAATTCACGTGGGTAATCCCATGTAAACCTATGTTAAAAGTTGGGGTCGGGCTACACATACAAGTCCTTGAAAATTTTCATCCAAACTTAAATAATATTCTCATAATACTTTATCACCATTTAATTGGATAAACATTAAAGTCCCTATAAATAATCGTGGGTTTTTTGCATGTATATCATTAAAAAACATGCTATTTAATTTTATATTACTCCAAATAACCTATTTATTTGGGATAAAATGTGTTTAGACCCTCTGAAGTTTTCTAAACCTGCAAAAACATCCTCTATATATAGTTCAAAAATATGCAATTACACGCCCTGCAATTTGATTTTCTGTAAAGATGAGATAAAATTATAATTTTATCCTTTTAATTAAATCTTTATCATATTTTCACTTTCTTCTGGTAGGTTATTTTCACATTTTAATTAATTATTATGTGACTTAATTCTCACAAAAATGCATTCAGATGTATTTAAAGAATTAATTATTGTATAAGTTAATATTCATAAAGCATATATAATTAATTAATTGATTTTTTCTATTGATATTTAGATAGTCAAGGGTAAAACAAACATTTTAAATTACTTTTGTCATATCTTAATGAAACAATATAATGGCAGGGGGTGTAAATGCATGTTTTTAAACTTTAAGGGGTGTTTCTGCATGTTTCAAAAACTTCAGGGGGTCCAAATGCAATTTACCCTTAAAATTTATACCATTGAAATATGTAGAATTTATGCATATTTTCCATTCTAGTTAATTTCTATCCAAATTTTCATTAAAACCGTTAAAGTCTTATAAAACATATTAAATTACCCTTATTCATTTTTTTTGCATATTTAACCTTATCAAATACAATATTTATAAAAATAAAAAATGTTAATTTTAACATGAAAGAGATAAATTTCATCTAAAATCCAAAAACATAAAATTAATCATACAAAGTATTTATTAGCAAAGATATAATAATTATTAATACTTACATTAATAAAAATAAAATAAAATTATTTGGAGAACAATTAATAATATATATTACAAAATACAATTTTTTTTTAAATTAGATCTTGATTAAAAGAAAAAGGAAATAACATAAAATTAATTAGGTTATGTGTTTAATTATTTACATTATGAAAAAAAAAATTTCCGTTAAAGTTATTTTTGTGATTTTTATTTCTTAGTTAAAAAATTAACTATAGTTAAGGTTCATTGTGATTAAAAATGATAAAAGAGTGACATATTTTTACATTAAGAAAAATTCTAATGGTATAAAAATAAATATGATATTTATAGTGGTATAAAAATAAATATTATATTTTTGGATGGTATATGCAAAAAAAAACCAATAATCATTAAGAAAAATTCTTCCCTACAAATGATCAAATCATCCATGTATGACATATATTTCTTCATTTCCTATCTTTCATTGTTTACATGCAAAAAAACCAATAATAAAAATTATTCCCTACAAATGATCAAATCATCCATATATAACTTTTATATTTCTTCATTTCCTATCTCTCATTGTTTACATGCAAAAAAAAACCAATAATCATTAAGAATAATTCTTCCTTACAAATTATCAAATCATCCGTATATGACTTTTATATTTCTTCATTACCTATCTTTCGTTGTTTACACTTCACCACCTAAAGCTCTCAACAACCAAAAGCCCACCCCCTCCCTTCCCCATCACCCTCGCCATTGGCATCCTGCACCTCCTCCCCTCCCAAGCAGCAGGCCTCCTACCACTTCCTCAAATGAGACAGACTAGGGGGAGATGAGACATGTTGGGAGGGGATAAAATATCTGAGATAATTTAATTATTTAATTTCATGGTATGGGTTAAGATTAACTAGGGGCAAATTGGGTTATGATTAATTTTTTAAACATTTTTACATCAGTTTCAATTTTAATAAAGACTTATATGATATTACTCATGATTTAGGATTCATCCCAAATTAGAGAAGAGCTTAATGCGCGGTGGAAGCTCACGTTCGAGTGGCTATACAATATGGTTGATCGGCTCAGGGAGAAATGTGAGAGGATTCCTCTTTATGAGTAGAGAACCAGTTGTTCAAGAATTGTCATTGAAAGTTCTGGCAATTGAGGATCTTCCACGCCAACGTTGAACCAAGTATTTCGAGGGCAAACTGAAGTCTGCTTGCAAGAGTATAACTTGGTACTTTTTTAATGGTATAACAATTTTGTATTGTACGTCTTTTCTTTTTAATCTAGATGAGATATCATTGTTTATGATTGGAAAGGAGCCTTGGGTCAAAATATTATTATGATATGACCCAAAGATTTATTAGTGACAGAACGAGATTTTTGCAAGGATTTACTGACATCATTCATTCCCGGTATACAAATCAGTCTCACAGAAACTACCAACATTCATGGTGTGATCAAATGGGGATCTAAAAATCTCATTACCTTCAATTAATATATATATGATTAATGGAAATCGTTTTAGCATTTTTTTCTCCCAAAAAAAAAATTCATGTGGGTAATCCCATGTAAACCTATGTTAAAAGTTGGGGTCGGGCTACACATACAAGTCCTTGAAAATTTTCATCCAAACTTAAATAATATTCTCATAATACTTTATCACCATTTAATTGGATAAACATTAAAGTCCCTATAAATAATCGTGGGTTTTTTGTATCTATATCATTCAAAAACATGCTATTTAATTTTATATTACTCCAAATAACCTATTTATTTGGGATAAAATGTGTTTAGACCCTCTGAAGTTTTCTAAACCTGCAAAAGCATCCTCTATTGTAGTTCAAAAATATGCAATTACACGCCCTGCAATTTGATTTTCTGTAAAGATGAGATAAAATTATAATTTTATCCTTTTAATTAAATCTTTATCATATTTTCACTTTCTTCTGGTAGGTTATTTTCACATTTTAATTAATTATTATGTAACTTAATTCTCACAAAAATGCATTCAGATGTATTTAAAGAATTAATTATTGTATAAGTTAATATTCATAAAGCATATATAATTAATTAATTGATTTTTTCTATTGATATTTAGATAGTCAAGGGTAAAACAAACATTTTAAATTAATTTTGTCATATCTTAATAAAACAATATAATGGCAGGGGGTGTAAATGCATGTTTTTAAACTTTAAGGGGTGTTTCTGCATGTTTCAAAAACTTCAGGGGGTCCAAATGCAATTTACCCTTAAAATTTATACCATTGAAATATGTAGAATTTATGCATATTTTCCATCCTAGTTAATTTCTATTCAAATTTTCATTAAAACCGTTAAAGTCTTATAAAACATATTAAATTACCCTTATTCATTTTTTTTACCCTTAAAATATATACCATTGAAATATGTAGAATTTATGCATATTTTCCATCCTAGTTAATTTCTATTCAAATTTTCATTAAAACCGTTAAAGTCTTATAAAACATATTAAACACATATTTTGTCATATCTTAATAAAACAATATAATGGCAGGGGGTGTAAATGCATGTTTTTAAACTTTAAGGGGTGTTTCTGCATGTTTCAAAAACTTCAGGGGGTCCAAATGCAATTTACCCTTAAAATTTATACCATTGAAATATGTAGAATTTATGCATATTTTCCATCCTAGTTAATTTCTATTCAAATTTTCATTAAAACCGTTAAAGTCTTATAAAACATATTAAATTACCCTTATTCATTTTTTTTACCCTTAAAATATATACCATTGAAATATGTAGAATTTATGCATATTTTCCATCCTAGTTAATTTCTATTCAAATTTTCATTAAAACCGTTAAAGTCTTATAAAACATATTAAATTACCCTTATTCATTTTTTTTACCCTTAAAATATATACCATTGAAATATGTAGAATTTATGCATATTTTCCATCCTAGTTAATTTCTATTCAAATTTTCATTAAAACCGTTAAAGTCTTATAAAACATATTAAAACCGTTAAAACAAACATTTTAAATTAATTTTGTCATATCTTAATAAAACAATATAATGGCAGGGGGTGTAAATGCATGTTTTTAAACTTTAAGGGGTGTTTCTGCATGTTTCAAAAACTTCAGGGGGTCCAAATGCAATTTACCCTTAAAATTTATACCATTGAAATATGTAGAATTTATGCATATTTTCCATCCTAGTTAATTTCTATTCAAATTTTCATTAAAACCGTTAAAGTCTTATAAAACATATTAAACACTTTAAGTGAAGCTTCACTTGTAAGTATGCAATGGTTAATTTTTCAAACTAAGAACTTTCTAGTATTACAATTTTTCTCTGTCCTCTCATATTTGGCTGGTGTTCACCTAATAGGTCCATGAATGACACCTGATTTCATTGTGAATCGAAGTTGAATAGAATTTTCGCAGTTAAAAAACGCGGATATGACAAAAATAAAATTAAAAAGGACCTTCAGGTGGACTAATTAAGGTAAATAAAACAACAACAAACCATGGGGGAGGGGGGGTGTTGTCGGGTTGGATATATCAGTACTATTTAAAGGAGGGTCATTTACTCCCATGGTGTCATTTACTATCATTTAAAGGGGGGGTGTCATTTACTATCGGTACGGAAAAAAAAGATAGAAGCTTTTGGTTCTCTTGGATTCCTCGCTTCATTTACTCTCTATATATATTCAAATCACTCTCATGGTGGACTTCTATCTGTATCACTCTTGATCAGAACTTCTCATCGGCTGTTTAAAGTATCTTTACATACTAGACCATCATAATTCTGACCAAGGATTTTAACGGTTTTAATATGTTACAAGGATTGTTCCCGCGAACAATTGGAAATCTCCAAAATTTACAACAGTTGGATTTATCAAATAATAAAATTGGAGGAGAAATCCCAGCAACCATTGGGAACTTGACAAGACTGCATTATTTATATTTATCAAGGAACAATATCAGCGGACACATACCATCATCCATTGGCAACCTACAGAACTTGCAGGAGTTAGACTTATCCTCGAACAATATCAATGGAGGTATACCATCATCCATTGGTAACCTACATAGCTTGCAGAAGTTAGTTTTGTCAAGGAACAACATCTCCGGATCGATGGATGTTTTATTGGGATTCTCTGGGAATCCTTCAAAGACGATGAATGTTAAGGCGAATAATCATAATGGTTCAGTTATTGCACTTACTAGAAAGCTATTGCCATTGAAATATTTAGCAGTCGGTAATAACAAACTAAGTGGAACCATCCCGGAGATCATCGGGCAACTCTCAGAGCTAGAATATTTAAATATCAGATGGAATTCTTTTAAGGGTGTGATGATGTCTGAGGCTCACTTTGCGAATCTCACCAAATTAAATCATCTCGACTTGTCACACAGCTTGCTTGCTTTGAATGTGAGTCCACAATGGGTTCCACCATTTCAAGCTCGAGCGATTTGGTTAGGTTCTTGCCGGTCGGGGCCCAACTTCCCAGCTTGGCTACGCAGCCAGACGAAAGTCAGCGCATTGGACATATCCGATAATGATATTTCAGATATAGTTCCAAACTGGTTCTGGAATTTATCTTCCTATATCCAATATTTGGATTTGTCTGGTAACCAAATGAGGGGAAAGCTACCACATGACGCATTTGAATTTTCTCATTATCTTGGTTCGATCAACTTGAGTTCAAACTACTTTGAAGGTCCCCTCCCCCGTCTCCCTACTGGCTCATCATTGTCCCTCTCTAAAAATTCATTCTCCGGACCTATAGTTCTAAACATCACAGTCTCCACTTGGTCAGAATTGATAGATTCTCTCTCTCTTTCTGACAACCTTATTGATGGTAGCATTCCCCCCTCCATCTGTAGAGCGCAATGGGAATTCCTTGATCTCTCTGATAATCATCTATCAGGAGTTCTCCCTGATTGTTGGTCTTCATCAGCTCTGGAAGTCATCATTTTGTCGAACAACAATTTATCCGGTGCTATTCCTGCTTCAATAGGATATATCAATCTCAAGTCACTGCATTTGAGTTGCAATCATTTCTCCGGTGAGCTTCCATCCTCCTTGAAGAACTCCAGAGACTTGGTCTTTCTTGATCTAGGTAACAATGAACTATCCGGCCCGATACCAATGTGGCTTGGTGAAAGCCTATCATCTCTGAAGGTTCTTCGACTTCGATCGAATCAATTCAGTGGACTTAATCCTCCCCAGCTATCACACCTTGCTTACCTTCAGATCTTGGACCTCGCAAACAACGATCTTTCAGGAATGATACCGCAATTATTTGGGAATTTCAGTGCAATGGTTGTAACTCAAAAGAAAAGTGGTTCTCTTTACAATGTATCATCACCATTATCATACACTGTATCATCCTCATCAACACAATACACCGTAGTATTTACATTCGGTGAAGAACTTCTCATTTTCACAAAAGGTAAAGGACTCCACTACTCCAGCACGCTTTCGCTAGTCACAAGCATGGACCTTTCAAATAATGGTCTCTCTGGAGATATTCCTAAAGAGCTAATGAAGTTGACTGGATTGCGATTCCTGAACTTTTCTGGAAATCAATTGGCTGGGAGGATCCCCCAAAGCATTGGAGGCTTGGGACTGCTGGAGTCCTTAGATCTATCGTTGAACAAACTCTCGGGTGAAATTCCAAGTAGCATGTCGAGACTGACTTTTCTAGAGTTCTTGAATTTGTCATATAATGAATTGTCCGGAAGAATTCCATCAGGCAATCAGCTTCAGACATTCACGGATCCGTCTATTTATATAGGCAATCATGATCTATGCGGTGTTCCCTTACCCATACGGTGCCCTGGTGACGGAGCATCTCAACCTATATCTTCTTCGAGTTGTGATGTAGGACGTGAGGACAATGGATCTGACATGATATGGTTTTACATGGGCATGGGACCAGGATTAGTTGCAGGTTTTTGGGGAATCATGGGTGTTTTGTATTTCAAAAGATCATGGAGGATGGCCCTATTCAGCTTCTATGATGACATCTGGGATTGTCTATATGCGGCAATGGCTGTGAGGTTGGCTAGGTGGAGAAATCAGAGAGAGAAAGCAACCACAAGTTAGGAATTCTTGGAAAGACTGTTTTTGTATGCGTGTGTATAATAATGTGTGTGTGTACCATATCTTGTGTAATTATGATGTATGTAAATAACAGCTCAAAATAACTAGATTGCCTAGCAGTAAAAAGTTTTTTTATTTCTAAAATCCAGTTTTTTTTCCTATTTTTTACTTCAGCGGACTAAAATCATAACTCATGAACTCTGTTTTTTTTTTTTTTTTTTTGTTGAAAGCCTTATAGGCTCTTTCTTTATGTTAGCATATAAAAAAATCATATACAACATTTACAAAAATCTACAGCAGTCTAAGTTGCTGCTCACACTCATGAAGGGAATTCATATACTGATAAACACATCGGCGGACCTCTTCATTTTGAAGGCCTATCACAAAATTTGATTTTTGCATTCGTTGCGCTAATTTTGCAAGTATAACTCATGAACATCTTGGTCACAAGCTATTCCAAGATCATTTTAACAAAATCAGTCTCAAATGCACGTTGGATTAATGGGTAAAAAGTTTAATGCAAGACTGGTAATGTGTGGCAAGGTCGTTCAAACAAAAAAATTGAAAATAACTTTAAATTTTTTTTTTTTTTAAGAAATGGCAAGCATACGTCTTAAATTTTATTCAAATTCAAGTGATAAGCCCTTCCAGATTTAAGAATTGCAAAATTAACATTCTTGATATATAGCATACTTAGAAAAATTAAAAATATGTAAAATCACTCACAAATATAAATTATTTCTTTTATTGAAATTATTTTTCAATTAGATAATAGTGTGAAAAGTTATAAAAACATTGAGAGATATTTAATACAGTCATGCTACATGGGTCCTAAAATTTAGGCCCATTAGAAAGCTCCGTGTTATTGTCTCATTTGTTATTTTTTGACTTTTTAAAAAGGTAAAAACTGTAAAGACAATATTATTATTTTTTTATATTTGAATTTTTTATTCTCCGGAAAGCAATCCCTTATTAATCGATAATGTATAACCACCTCCCAATACAACACTCTATCTTTTGAAAAATTCATTTTTTACCCTCCTATGTCATCCGCCACTTCAAAAATCCATTCTGGTTGGCCTCCTCATCTCCGGTGTGGATCGGCTACCTTTCGATCACTCCTTCGGCCTCCATCTCCTCCGACCTCTACCTCCACCTTTTTTCAGATAAAACTACAAATACATATGAATATATTAGTATTTCATATATAAATATTAGTTGTTTCAGATACAAATACAGATTTGGATACAGTCCTATATTAGTTTTTTCAAAAATAGATGCATCTAAAAAATTTCAAACACAGATATATATGAGTATATTAGTTTTTTCAGATACAAATACAGATGATTATATTAGTTTTTTCCAGATACAAACACATACAAATTTAGATACAGTCATATACTAATTTTTTCATATACAAATACAAATACCGATATAAATTTAGATACAGTCCTTATTCACACAAATATACATGTATTATTTAGATACACCTTACATATATATATATATATATATATATATATATATATATATATATATATTCAAAATTTCAATCTATTCTTTGGTGTTTTAACAACTTATACTGATCAAATGAGTGTAGAAGAACAATATGTATAAATGATTGAATTGGAAGGACTAAAAAAAAACCCAAAATCAAGAGTTGAAAATATCTTAAACATTAATTTAGTTTTTCATTAACATAATAATATTTCGTCCAATGAAACTGTACCGATTCCAAACAAAATCAGATCACACTTGTTGACAAGTACCACCTTAAGACATCAATTAAGTTCCACGATTTTGACGACCAGTGGCGGAACCAGGATTTTTATAAAGGGGAGTGTAATGTGACTTATGTAAATATTTTCTAAAGTTATATCATTATATTTTTTTTTTTAATTTCAATAGCATCTTAAAAAATGAATATATATGAAATAAAATAAAAATACTTACATAAAACATATCTCTGAATAATTTTAAAATATAATTATCATATTTTAAAGCGATTTGTCAAATTTTATATTGATGATTCACAAAAAAAATATCAAAACTTAAATTTAAAAAGTAATGCATACCTTTAAATTTGACCTCAATGAGGTTTCATATTATGAAAATGTTGAATGATTTAATTATTTTAAATATTTACACAGAGATTTTAAACTTTAAATAAATTAATAATAATGACAATAAGTTAAAAGAAAAAATTATATACCTTCAAAGTGTTGATGGACGAGGGGAGATTATTATTAATTGCAGATTCCCAATTGTGAGACGATTAATAGAATAAAAGGTAAAAATTAAGAATTTTTTTAGAGATGATGATTGATATTAGGAACAATTGAGATACAAAAAAAAAAGATTAAAAACTTTATTTTTTTCAAGATGGGCACTTGGGTGAGGACGCCGAGGAGTGGAGTTCATGCCTCCATAGCTGTGTATGAGATATAAATATTGAATGAGGTTTTGGAGTCAATGAAAAAGTAGAATAAAAATAGACTTTTATTTTATGTCGATGGAAGAGTTAATTAAAAGAAGGGGTGAGGGTACATCATACACGTGGATGTTCCAGATGGATGTGTTGGATTGTTTCTGTTTAGGGAATTTCATATGTAGTTAGGGCCTATAACCTATAGTCCTAATTAAAATTCTGTCATTCAAAAAATAAAAAGACTTATAAGTAAATATAAAAAATTCAGGGGGGTCCTGTGCCCCCCTAGACCTTAGGTGGCTCCGCCTAGGCCTGTCAACGGGTCGCGGGTCGACCCAGACCCGACCCGGATCGGACCCAATAGAATGCATAAATACCCGACCCGAAGGACCTGACAATGAAAACGTGTCGGGTCTGGGTCCACCTCAACCCGATTCTATGGACCCGATTGACCCAACCCAAATACTTTGTGATTTTTTTTATTTATGATCCAACCCAACATATATGATCCAACCAAACATTTATAACTAAATATTGAATATTCATTTAAAATTTTAAGCATTTGAAATATTTTTACAATCTTTTGACTTCACGTAAAAGCGTAATAATCTAAACCGTATTCCAAATGTCATCTTATTAAACATTAAAAAATCAAAATAGTGAAAAACTATTTATAATATATTACACTCTATTAAAAAGAAATAAAATGAAATCATTGTAGGGCTTTAAGAAGTTTATCAATCTCTCTTTGTCTGACCTACTTTTGTTAATGGGTCGACCCAACCCGATCCGAGACCCGATGTGGACCCGACCCGAAGGACCCGATAATCAAACGGGTAGGGTCCGGGTCCACCCCGACCCAACCCGACCCGCGTTGACAGGCCTAGCTCCGCCACTGTTGACGACCAAAGATGATTTGAAAATTGAAAAATAAATAATAATAAATAAATAAATAAAACTCTGGAATGTCATTGTAATCAACATCGCCTCCCATAGGCCCACAGATATGAAAAAATAATCCCGTAAAAGATTTGTAGGTATCAGTTATAAAAAAATAAAAAATCATACAGGGGTATAACATGTATTTAACATAGGGTCTTGCTACCCCAAAATTTAAGCTTCCACTGAGAAGCTTCAATAAGTGTCATTACTTGATTGGTTCCCTATTTGATTTTTTTAAAAGGCAAAAAGAGCAAGAACAATATTACCCTTCCATTATATTTAAGTTTTTCATTCTGAAAAGTAATTCCTCGTTAATTGAGATTGTATAATTGTCTCTAGCACTCTCTCTTTGAACAATTTCTTTTTTACCCTCATAAGCATCCACCATTTCAAAGCCTCATCTCCGACAACCGGCATCACTGGATTACTCTCGTCACTCTCCATCATATAAAAGGTGGATCTGCTACCTTTCGAGCTCTCCTCCGACCTCCACCTCCTCCGACCTTTACCTCCATTTTTTTTCAGATACAGCTACAGATATAGATGAATATATTAGAATTTCAAATATAGATGATTATATTAGTTTATTCATATATATATACATATTTAATAATGTGACATTGCATATTAATAAAAGTATTTAATATAGATGATAAAAAATAATTAAATATTATTCATATATACATTAATCAAATCCATCAAAACAAAAATAACAAACAACAAATTAGGTTGAATAAATTATTCAGATACACGTGTATCTAAATTAACAAATTTACAATAGATATAAGTGTATTTGAAATCTGAATGACTTTAAAAATATAACAATTATGATTTACATGCTAATGAGGCATTGCATAAATAATTAATAAAATAATTTAAATATAGATGAAAAAAATTTATATATTATTCAGATATACATTAATCAAATCCATCAAAACAAAAATAAAAAACAACAAATTGGAGCTAAAGAAAAGAAGATAAAAGTAAGTAGTGGCGAATCATATACCTAAAGTAAAGAAGATAAAAGTAAGTGGTGGCGAATCAGTTCCGTTGTTTATTCCGTGATGTTATAATTATTTCTCAATAAATAAGGTTTTTTTTTTTTCGTTTATACATGCACATAAACTATATTTTTTTAGGTTATAACTGCAATTTATGGCCTAGTTTGGTAAGAGCATCTCCAATGAACATATTAACTTATTAGTTGGTGTTATATGTTTACAAAATATGTAAAAATGGTGCTCCAATAAAAGTGTTAAGGGAATGCTAAATGTGGCCCCCACCTGTCATATGTTATTTTGGATGCTAATTTTAGCTAGTGCTTAAGCCAGCTAAATGTGGACCCCACCATTCAAAATATTAAAAAAAATATTATTTTGGGTGAGTGGAGAGATTTGAGTGGGTGGAGAGGTGGGCCCACTATTATCTTGACTAGTTATTTAGCTAGTCCATTGGAGCAACAACAACTAATTAAATGAGAGTGTAGTAAATGAGGGTCTAGTAGAGGGTTAAAGTGTTGACATGACACTTTAACATCTTGGTTAGTTATCATATCTATTGGAGATGCTCTAAAGAGATAAATTTTTATGATAAGTTAGTCTAATTTATAGAAAAGGAAAATTCCATATAACCCCCTGAAATCTTGCCTAAATCCATATAACCCCCCTGCAATCTTCAAATATCCATATAACTCCCTGTAATCTCCATATATCCATATAACCCCCTATAATTTTGGAAAAAATCCATATAACCCCATGTAATCTGGAAAAAATATTTCTAAAAATTAAAAAATTTAAAAATAAATTTTTTTATTAATAATAGAGTAATTTTTTTATTTATTCCTTTTTTTATTTCTAATTTTTTAATTATAAATGACATGTGATTTCATAACCAGTACTCCGACACATTAATAATAGAGTAAATTAACATTTACATGCATTAACATTTAATGAATTGTAAGTCTTTATTGTATTTTCTATTATTCTCATTAGAAAACGTAAAATTGATATTTTTATTGTTTGATTCATCCTAAATAAAATAAGGATAAATGATAAATAAAAGATGAATAAGAATTTATGACTTTTTAAATGACAACTATACCCCTGCATAAATTATTTGTGTTTGAGAATAAATATGAGAGATGTGTGTGTAATATGATAGATGTGACAGTTTTTGAAAAAAAATATTTTTAAAATTTTAAAAATGGCAAGAGGAATCTTTTTTATATTTATATTTTTGAATTTTTAGAAATATTTTTTTTAGGTTACATGGGGTTATATGGATTTTTCCAAGATTATAGGGGTTTATATGGATATATGAAGATTGCAGGGGGTTAGATGGATTTAGGTCAGATTACAGGAGGTTATATGGATTTTTTTCAATTTCGCAGTTAACTCGGCTGACGGAAGGCGGACGGAGAGGGTTACAAGGATTTTGGGTATGATTACAGGGGGTTATATGGATATATGAAGATTGCAAGGGGTTATATGGATTTAGGTAAGATTTCAGGGGGTTATATGGATTTTTCCCATATAGAAATAAAAAAACTATTATTTTTATCCAGATTTGCATTTAGTAATACTTTTTATTATCCTCATTTTTTATGTTCTTATCCTCAGTTTTACATTTGGATCAAATATAGAATAACTTCAATTTTTTTAAAAAAAAATATTAAATCTACAATTCCTATTAATGGGGCATTAATATTGTTTGGTGGAATACATTCCTCCTTTTTTTTGGGGGGGGTAGTCATGAATGTTATCCCAATTTTGTAAAATTGGGATAAAAAATTAGAATAAAGTTTATTCTAACTTTTACGTAAAACAAATTATCTTCATTTTTATCTTAAAATGTAAACAATTGTTCATGTTTTATTCCTTTTTTTTATACCATATGGAATAACATGTGATTTAACCCAATTTTTTTTTTATCCCAACCTCTTATCCCCATGTCAAACTAACCCTACATATCAAATTAGGCATATAAGGGCTAGTTTGGCAATGGGATAAGTGTTGGGATAAGTGATAATTATTGGGATAAGTGGTAATTATTGGGATAAGTGTTAATTATTGGAATAAGTGAGTGGGGGGACAACTTATCCCCATATGGGATAAAAAAATAATTGGGATAAACTGCGGACAGTTGTCCCGATTTTGAAATAAAAATAGAGATATTTTGTTCCACCTAAGGGTGGGATAGCATTTATCCCCACTTTTTATCCCAATTTTGACTAATTTAAACGTGAACAAAATTGGTGGAGTTTTTATCCCTTAAAATTGAAACAATTTATCCTCAAAAGCTTATCCCCTTGCCAAACTAACCTTAAAGGTGTTATCCCTTTGTCAAACTAGCCCTAAAGGTGTTGTGGGGTTAAAATTGTCCTTTTATCCGGTATGGCTAGATAATTAACTGTTATGGACAGAAAGGCATACATGCACGTCAGACACATATCGTTCATTCTCATTCTATTTATTATTTAAAATACTAAAAAGATACATGTAAATTACTTTTGAAATTCTTTATTTATCCTTAAATAAAATCTCTTTTTAAACCACCAGAACTGGATTCCTTAAGGGAGGAATTCTCCTTCCATGACAGAGATACAGCCCTTATTGTTAACCTTTGATTTCACTCTCATTGATCCAAGATTTCAGACAGTACAATTGCGATGCATTAAAAATCTGACTGGTGTTTAGCCTCTAGCCTCTCTGAATATTACATGTTAATATAAAGTTAAATAACATTGTTTTACATATTTCAGATCTATTCGAAGAGCACAGAAAGCATCTCCATTACTCAAATCCCATCCAAAACACTGCAGATGGACTCACAGATTCTTCCACAAAGGGTTTCATTGGCTGAGCAGATAACAGTCCGATGCACACCGATTTCAATCAAAGCTTTGCTCGGCACATCAACCTGTACGAAAATGGCACCCGTGTCATCACGTCTACTGACCATGCCAATGATTTCCTTCTCTGCTAAAGCCGACAGCAACAGAGTTGGATCAACAGATCCCCAGTATAACAAGGAACTCTTATCCGTAGGGGTTCCCGGTCTCTTCGAAGGGACTAACATATACTTCCCGTTGCTTATGAGAAGCCGCCCCTTCAACCTCGCCACGGCTGTGGTTTCTCCTTTGATTCTTTTCGGCTTGAGTTGTAATGCTAGGTTCATTGCAAGGTGGGCTTCGAAGTCGTCCTGCAAGCTTGGTACAAGTAGGGTTTCGCTCTCGGAGTAGTATGAAAATGAGAAAGAACTGCTGCATGTGGTGGGGAGGTGGTCCTTCATCTCTTCAGGGAGCTGTCATTGAAGATGAGAAAAGACGGAATATGAGGGTTTACAGATGTCTAAATGGGGGGGGGGGATGTAGATGGTTGTAAGTTTGATTATTTACCAGGACAAGCTTTGGATTTAGGATCTGCAGCAAAGGTGGAACTTTTTGGATCCTACAATCACAAGTGGAACAAACTGATTCAAATTTGTAGGAACCACTATTTGATTTTAGTAATTTAGCAATGAAATAACTCGCACAACTGGCATAAATAATTAGGGCTGATTTTTCCCCATATAGACCATAGAGTGAACTGTGAACCTCCACAAATTTTACATGTGAACACATGCAGGTGGATGCACACAAACATAAACTTCATACAGTCCTTAATTCACCACACAAAGAGAATGCAATGCTCATTGAAAAAATCAACAATCAAAGAAAATCTAGCAACATAGGAGGAAGCATACTTTATTCCAGAGAGAAACGAACACTGGAGAACCTTCATTGCCACTGGCTTGAAAGGCAAGAGAGCCAAATCAGCATCTACCCCTTCCTGCAAGTTGAATTTATCATGTAATGATTTGGAGGGCTTAGCACTACTCTTTCAACAGGTTCTCAATTAGTGTGAAAAAAAATCCAGAGATGGAACCAAAAAAAAACAAGGAAAAACAAGGGATGATGTATCACTCCAACAACAAAACAACAGCATACCTCAAGGACAAGTAAGCAGTTCTCCCTCTGATGCCAACGTTGAAGCAAGTGAGCTACAGGACCAATTCGAAGGCTATTGTGAGGAGAGAAAACTATACATGGTTCCTGCCAGTTTGTTCTGCAAATCCAATCAAAACCAAAAGAAAATAGTGAAATCTCTATATTTTCTTACCAATGATCTATGCCTTTCATTTTGTCTGCATGATGAATAAGTGCGGTTGATTAAATGGCATTTTTTTAGGATTGTAGAGTTTTGGTTTTCCCTTGAAAAGATAGCATCTGAATAAATTTTAACATTGAACTGTCCTTTTTATATAACAAGAAACAAGATACAATCCTTTTCCAAAAGAAGAAGGGTCAACATTCAGGCTAACGAATCTCATAAGGGTAACTCTAACTTGTATTAATTGCAATAGAACTCCCAGAAATCTGAGTCAGAATTATACACAAGATTTAACCAAAAATCCCAATGAAAATTATATTAGCTGTATATATGTAATGAATCCATTACATCATTTCAGTAAATTCTAACATGTCTTAGATTAACTTCTCATTATCTTTTAATAATCTGTTACCCTTTTTAACTCAGATATTGTCCAGCTTACTTTAAAAATATCGATACTACCTAGATAATCATAGTGTTCTCTTTGGCAGTACATTCAAGCAAGTGTTGTATAATAGGAATTACTTAGTAAGATATTCCAAAAGTCATATAATGGAAATTAGAATTATAGCATATGACAAGCATTTAATCTTCAAATAAGAACTATGGATTAGCCAGGTAGGTACATGCAATGACATCTTTTGCAAGCAATTACCACCCTGCATGCAGACAGAGAATAAGAATGAGTAAGGTCTTACAATAAACTGGGTGAATGAAGAACAGGAAACAAATGAAGTTTTTTGCTTTCTTTGAGCTGTGCATGGCCAAATAATGCCTCACCACTATACAACTGCAAAACCAATATATAGTTCATATGCTTCCATCAAAACCTCTGAGAATGTTTTTCAAGAATGAGTTAATAAAATGGGGAAAACAGGAAGTAAAGTAAAACCTTTTGTTGGCGCTGCTTGCAAAGCCATTCAGGCACAACATTGGTGAATGACAATGTTTCTTCTGCGATAGCAGAAATCATATACATAGGAATCTGAGAAAAAGATAAGTTATCTAGTTGCAAGTACAACAAATATATTGATGAACTTGATGCGGCAATTAATGGTAGAAAAATGCATACAGCAGGCAATGAAAATAAAATACCTTTAAATTCAAAGATGCTAAAGCCATGGATATCAGCTCCAAAAGCTGAAGTACAATTCCTAGCCTCCCTATAGGTATCAAAACAGAACCACCTTCTCTGCTGCAATTCATCACACAGGAGCTTATAAAAGAAAGTTTATCCAGTTCCTCTGAAATCTCATCATTTCCAGTCAGGCATCTAGTCAAGGCCTCCTCATTATTACAGCCCCTGTAACACATTGCCAAAAAAAACCCTTAGCTATAATGATGCCATCATCTTATGATATGCAAGTTGACATAACAATGAACAGTGCATTAAGTGCTGTCTTGATTAGATCGTGAAAAGATACCTCATGCTTGATATACTGGAAGGAGAAGGATGTACAGATTCTTCTTCCATATCAGTCACAGACAACTTTGCCATGTCAGCAACTTTTCCACCATACACTAACTCACCCAAGGATGAAAAGTCTGAAAATATGATAATGTCATTTCCTTGAAGAGAATTGTAATCAAATCCCATTGCATGAGCAGATTCAAAGATGGAGCTCGACACATATGTCACGTTCCTTCGAGGGCCTACTATTGTCCAATTTGAAGCACCTATTTCTAAGCCAGAGCTGACTGCTTTGATCATCAAACTCCCATCATGGCAGATTTCTTCACAATACTTGACAGCTTTGACTTTCCGCATACATTCCTTGACATCTGCTGCACTAACACCACATTGATATTATCCCCAAAGAATAAATAGTATAGCATAAGATCTAAAGTTCTCAACATCACAGAAGCTTCTCATGTTCTGAATATTTTCCACTTGATCCATGAGTTGTTAGAAGGAGCTGAATCTCTAGGGTATGCAATAGTTCACATGAATTAAGATAATGTGGAAAAAATTACATTTCTAAAACTAGTTGCTATATATAAAAAAACTGCACAAAAAAAGAGCACGGGATAACACCCAATTTAGCCTAAATATATACATTCTCCAATCAAAGTGAAGCTTAGCTTTGTTATTGAATTGAGGTTCCATGTTCTAGGCAGTAAAAAATGGTTATCCCTGATGATGTTTAAAAAAAAATCCAATTATCGTCTAATTTTCAAGCACTATCTTAATTGTACACATGTTAAATTCGAAGTGTACATGTATGTTAAAGCAGAATTCAGGCACAATAGTATATTACTAATATTGAACTGTAAATGATAGTTGAAAACTTACCTATACAAGGGCAATAAATTCCCCATCTCAACATCATTTTCTCCAATGATAATCTCTTTCAACTTCAAAGGGAGAGCCTCAAGTTCTTCCCATTTCATCCATTCAGGAAAAGTATCCTCCTCGGGACCATAAAATTGTACAAATTCTGCATGCATCGCTAAGAAATCTTCCATCATCAGTCGCCCAAGCCTTGCAGTTGCCTCTGTTGCATATATCTAAAGAAAAAGCAAACAAAACCAAACACAACACATGAGATGATTCATTCTTATGACGCAAGGAAATCTTAAAAAAAATACCTCAATGGTATCATAATCTAAGGATAGGCCAATGAGTCAATGGCTACTATGATGAGTTATTATTCCAGATCAAATCTTATAACATTGAATGACCAATGGATTCTATGATGCCCATATACAAATAACAACACGGTTACAGGATGCAACTCTTAGTGAAAGAGAGAAATGGGTGGGATGTCCCCAAAGCATCCAAAAGACAAATTGAGACAAGATACATTCCTTGAATATCACAAAATGAGAAAAAAAAATCAAATTAAGATGTACCCCATACTCCACAGAGAAATTCCCACCCTTACTGATGCTCAATGAGCTAGAAGCCAGATTCCATTTGCTTCAAACTAGGGCTGGTAAACGAGTCGAGCAGCTCGGACTCGGCTCGGTTAAAGCTTGTTCAGACTCGTTCGATTAAACAAATGAGCCGAGCTTGAACAATTTTTAAAGCTCGGTTTGTAAACGACCCAAGCCCGAGTCTAGACAAGCTCGTTTACTTAACAAAAAAAGGGGGGAACGAGCCGAGCCCGAGCTTATGTTATTTTCACATGTATAAAGTGTTGTGATTTGTGAAATATGACTTCTTAAATGTTAAACAAGGTTTTTTTTTAGCTAAACAAGCCCGAGTCGAGCCTTGATTCGAGCTTCAGCTTAGCTTGTTTAACAAACGAGCCGAACCGATCTTCAACCGAGCTTTTCAGGAGCCCAACGAGCCGAACTTGAACATGAAATAAAGTTCGGTCCCGAGCCGAGCCTGATACTAAACGAGCCGAGCCTGAATAGGTCAAAGCTCGGCTCGTTTATCACCCCTACTTCAAACACCTTAAACAATGTAAGATACAGGATGCAAGTCATGCAACGATTTAAATCAAAATTTGAAATTTTTTAAAAGATCATTATATAAGCACCCAAATAGACGGTTTGGTTAGGCAGAATAAACCCAAATAACAATCCAACTTGAAACCGCATGCTGGATAACAATTCCAGGGTGTGTTTATGGATCAGGCTTATTCAACCTTTGAATTTAATGATATCCATCAGATAAAATATAACATGTGTTCTCGTTCCAGCTTGAATAAAACAATTACCAACCAAACACAAAATTGGAAATAAATTAAAACGATATTGAATGATAATTCCATTCCACCTTGTATGATACTATGGTATAGTGTTCAATTGTATGATGATGTGTTTTTCAGTTTGCTCGACTAAAAGGACTGTCATTTGACTATTCATTATCAGCATCCAAACATCAAATAACAAATAAAGCTCACATTAGCAATACAAAATCATCATGAACCCCATGTTTTAAAATCTCCATTATCAATCAAGCTTCACTTCAAAACTTCTAAATTTCAATTATTTGTGTCTTCACTTACCCTGGCAGAGAATTTGGGGTGACGAGCGAGGTACGGCAGCCCGAGCATCCCCGCGGGGCTCGAGATGAGGACCGCATCGAACAGGGAGACGTCGTACGCGCTCAGGTGCTTCACCGTCCGGTACCGCGGCACCGCGCGTATCAGGCCGTCCGATTCGCGGGGCGGATCCGTCCGACGGCGAAGTTCGTGAGCGACGGAGGGGATCGGAGAGAAGGCGGCGAGGGGGGAGAGGTCGATCGGGCACTCGAGGAGGATCTGGAAGCCGCAGAGGCTTAAGACGTGACAAGGGGGGAAGTGAAAGCCTAGGCCTTTGCTTAGACACGTCTGCGACAACGAAGAGAAGTGATGACGGAGACTGTGGAAAACCCAAAACCCTAGTTTTTAAGAGTGAGAGAGAGAGGGACTTACGAGCTTCATTTGCGGAGGCGGGAAGAGATGTAGAGAGCGAGCGAGCGAGCTTTTGTTAACCCTAGCAGTGAATGAAGCAGAGAGAACCGAAAGAGAGTTCAAACGGCTATAATGGGTTGGGACATTCTGTGAATCTTAAACCCAAACCAAAACCGTTCATAAAATCTCGTCCTAAATATAATCTAGCTAATGGGTTAAAAAATCAATCCAAAGATTCTAAAATGGGTTAGACATATACAGTGTATAGGATTTTTAATATTCTAGACAATACTTATGTCTATGGAAATAAAAAAAGTCAATCCATAGGTTCTGGAATGGGTTAGACTAAACATATGTAGTGTCTAAGTTTTTAAATATTATAGACAATATTTCTGTCTATGGAAACAGAAAAATCAATCCATAGGTTCTGGAATGGGTTATACACATGTAATGTCTAAGTTTTTAAATTTTCTAGACAATACTCAAGTTGATGGGAACAGAAGAGTCTTCCATCTGGTTCTGGAATAGGTTAGACACATGATCTGTCTATGTATTTATATATCATAGACCACCTTTATGTCAATGGGAACAGAAGAAAAAAATAGAAAAAAATTGGGGCTTCTGTAACGCATCTACTGTGTTTAACTTCATGAATCAAGTTTCCTCCTGAAACGTGATAGACATGATTGGTCTACATATATTACATTGATTGATCGGCTCAAAATCCAATCGAAAAGAGTTGACAACGCCAAAAGCGGACTAGAGAGATGAGGAGCATCTCCACGATGACCAATCGTTTGCGTCCTAATGAGGGCAACGTATGGGACGTGTCGAAGAGGTATTCGAGAGGCTAAATCGAAAAAAAAAGAGGAAAGAGAAGGAAAGAGAGGTCGATTGATGAAATATGGCGAGTGGTGAGAAGGGTGTTTCTCATAAGGTGTTTATATAAGGTGGTGCACTTGGTAAGTGAAAAAAATTAAATGTGGTGAGCTTCAAAAGGTGGTGCCCTAAGCAAAAAAGGTGGTGGGAGTATCGCTGCCCTTTTATGAATTCTAAACCCAAACCAAACCCGTTCATAAAATCTCATCCTAAACCCGTGACAAGTAAGGGTGGTAAACAAGTCAAACAAGTTGAGCTTTAACCTATTCAGGCTCAACTTGTTTAATATCAGGCTCAGTTCAAGCTCAGCTCAGCTCAGGACTGAAGTTAATTTTGTGTTCAAGATTGACTCGTTTGGCTCGTGAAAAGCTCGGTTGAAGCTCAACAAATGAGTCGAGCCGAAGCTCAAACCAAGACGCAACTCAGGCTTGTTTAGTTAAAAAAAAATTTGTTTAGCATTTGAGAAGTCATCTTTCACAAATCACAACATCTCTATACATGTGAAAATGATATAAACTCAGGTTCGGCTCAATCGGCTCAGGTTTTTTGTTTCCTCTCTTTTATGTTAAGTAACGAGCTCGTATAAGCTCGGGCTTGACTCGTTTACAAACTGAGCTTTAAAAAATGTCCAAACTCGACTCGTTTGTCTAATCAAACGAATCTGAAAAGCTTTAACTGAGTTGAGCCTAAGCTGCTGGGCTCGTTTACCACCGCTAGTGACAAGTTTATAGCTTTTTCATCCTAAATCCGTTCCAACAAGTATGTAAAAAATCTGAATCCGCCCCAATTCGTCATAGGGTTGAAAAGAAAATATTAAAACATATTTTTATATAATATTTAATCTTAGTAAAAGAAGAGAGAAATGGGTGGGATGTCCCCAAAGCAAATATTAAACGTATTTCTATATATAAACATTACGAATTTTAAAGAATTTTAAGAATACTTTAATTGTTGGTCAATTTTAAAATCTAAACACAATTTTTTTCTTAAAAAAAAACCTAAATAGAATTTGTTATGATTTGATAATATATTTGGAATTGCACATGTATCATAACATGCATATAAAAAATTTAGGATCCTCAATCATTCACAAAAACTCTAATATCTAAAGTTGAATTTTGAAGAATTTTTTTTATGAGAAAATTTCAAATCACTCATTATTTATTTATTTGTTATTTATTTTATTTTATATTAATGATTATTAAAAATAATTCATATTTTGAATGTAGAAATCACTTAAAGTTGCTCAATTTTTTATATGTTAATGATTTTTAATATCCTATTGGTTTCACTTAATGTTATTTTTTTAGAATTTTGATCGAATATGTCTTATAATTTTTTAAAAAAATTCTGATCGGGGTGAACCTAACCAACCCGGCTGTTAGGCAAGTTTGGATTAGAATCTTTGGCCACCGAGTTCAACCTGATCCATATCCAACTCAATCCAAACCCAATTCAAGTTAGATTTTGATTAGGTCAGATTTATCAGGTTTAACTAGAAACTAATATAGTTTTAAAAGAAGAGAAAATGGGTGGTTCTATTTAAGCCCCTCAAATTTATAAATAAACCCCCTCTATCAACAAGCCCCCAATATTTTAGTCACCTAATTTATAAGCTCCAGTTATATAAACTCCTAAACTTGTTTCATTTCTAAGCCCAAGCCCCTTTTTAATATCTCAATCCCAAACAAACCCTGGAAATTCTCTAACCCCTGGTCGATCTCCTTCACCACAAAGTCTCCACCGACGTCTGACCTCCCCTCACCGTCTTGTCTCCCCACCTATAGTGTACACAAACCCAGTCATAGACACTCACTTCAACAATAACTCCCCTCTTCGCATGAAATTAAAGATCCCAAAAAAAAAAAAAATAATGAAAATCCACTGTGACCCTCTCTCTCGATCGCCTCTCCCTTGCTCGTCTTTGTTTTTATTTTTGTTCCATGACCATGAAAACCCACTGACCACCACCAAGAAATCATTGATTTTTGTTTGATTGATCATATGCTATGAATTAGCAGATATTCCATATTTTGTTTTGTTTTTTTAAGGCCAATTCACTAATGGGTTTTCATTTTTATGATTTTTGAATAAGGGTTCTTTGTGTGTTGGATCATTCTTTTTGTTGAGTTGTACGTTCTTGAGCATATTCATATTTTTATCCTAACCTAAATCTTTGTTTTTTTATCTGGTGAAGAAAATGATATAGCTTGGGGGGGGGGGGGGGGGGTGTTATACAAATCAAATAAATTTACATAAAACATATATGGTATGATCCATTTAAGAGTAACGTATTTAAATATTGGAGTGGCCCAAATAGAGTTAACCCAAAAAAATTCTTACTTTGGGAAGCGTAGAGCCTTGTCTTCTACCATAAACCTCAGTCAGATACTCATTTTTTACAACGTATATCACCATTAATTATGTGTAACTAAGCAGCGTTTGGTTGCGCGTGATTATACGGTTTTTGTGATTACAGGAAGCTGGTTATACAATCGTGCAATCAAATAATTTTATAATCATAGTTTTCTGCAAACAAATTTTCAGGCAAATAATGTTTAAAATGTGCGATTTGAAAAAGCTGAAGGAGGCAGTTTTGCAGCTTTTTGTAAAATCAGTTTTAAATCTAACGATTGTAAAAAATCAATCAATCACGTTACCAAACACTACCTAGATATAGACCATTCATCTAACTGTAAACCCTAGAATCTAAGTTGTTTAATTTCCTTCTCTTCCTCTCATTCTCCACCACCTCCATTGCAGACCAATCGGTGGGACTGAGGAGGAGATCCTTCAGCGGTCGTTGCGTTCTCCCCGAACCTCCCTTCCAGTCCATCGCCAGATCCCTTCTGCCCTCCCTCGGCGCGATCTCTGCCACTGTGCCGATAAACCCTAAACCCTAAAAACCACAACCCCTCTCTCTCTCTCACAATGTCATGTCTGGTGCTTCAGAATCTGACGGTCCTCCTTCACAGGGCTACGAACAGACGGTCATCACCTCTCTCCGACCAAAACCCATCCGCCGGCGGCGAGTGTAGGACCGTCAGATTCCATCACAGGATGCGAAATCTCTCCATCAGAAGCGAATCGGCGGCAGACACAAACAATGGAATGCCGAAACTGTCCCAATACCTCTCCTTTCCCCTCTTGGTCTGTTTCCCTCTCCCTCAATTTCTTGTTAGGTTTCCAAAATATTAAAAAAAAAGGAATTTTAGGGTAAAAATCGGTGTTTTGGGGGACTTGAAGGTGAACGGATGCACCGGCAACATGGGGAAGGAGGTCATCAAAGCTGCGACGAACGTCGGTCTCCGAGTCGTCCCTGTGTCGTTCAGCAGCAGAGAAGGTTCCGATCGGGTGGTGCAGGTGGACGGCGTGGATATCAAGATACACGGCCCGTCGGAGAGGGATGGCATTCTTGCTTCGCTCGTTCAGCAACACCAGGGTCTTGTCGTGGTGGATTTCACGCTGCCCACTGCGGTTAATGGTAACTAATTCACTACTTAAGGTTGATTTTTAGGTTCTGATACTTGTTTGGAAATTTTTTGAAACATGGGTTGGAACAATTTTGTAAAATGTAGTGTTAGTTTTGACATAGAATCATAGATTGTATATGTGTGTTCGTGTTTGCAAATCATGTGTGTTGTCTTGATAATGCTGATAAGATAGTGAATCCTGTTTTAAAAATAGGACAGTTGAGTCTTGTCTCATTGCGGTGCCTCCAAAGTGATTTCTAGGTATACAATGACAATTCCTATCCTTGTTACCTAATGCTCGGAATTCTCAGTTATTCACTTATTAAATGCATACTTTTCATTTAAAGTTTGATTCCCGTTTAAATCATGTCTCATTGGGACGACTTGTCTTATTCAACAATTTTTGTATTAAACGAATTAAATATGTGGGAAATGCATAATATATAGTTTACTTGTGCAACATTATTAAAACAATAAAGGAAAAAACGATTGCCTAGGATTTGCACTACCAGATGTTTATGTTGGTTTTTGATGTATTTGCCTAAATTTATATATTATAGCTTGAACTTCAGAATTTTTTGTGATGTTTTGATGTTATGACATCATTGGGAAATTACGGGTTTGATTTAATATTGGTGATTTGCAAGTCATAAAGAATTTTTATTTTTCTGGAAATTTTCTCTATTTTTTCTCAAACTTAAATAGAATTTTTTTTTGAGCAAACTTAAGCAGAATTATATGCAAATATTTGTCCTTGGTGAATTATTCCAGCTCAGATACATGTGTATCTGAAATCTAAATTAACAATTTCACATTATATACAAGTGTATTTGGAATCTGAATAAGTTTTAAAATGAAACAATTATAGTTTACATGCTAATGAGGCATTGCATAGATGATTAATAAAAGTATTTAAATGTAGATAATAAAAATTAAATATTATTCAAATACACATTAATCAAATCCATCAAGATAAAAATAACAAACAACAAATTGGGCTGGGTAAATAATTCATATACACGTGTATCTCAAATCTCAATTAACAACTTTACATTAGATACTTAAATCTGAATGAGTTGAATAATGATCATGCAAGGCTAAAAATATAATAAATGACTCAATATGCATAATTATACACATGCACAACAACAAAAAACGATTATACAAATCGTACTTATTCAGATTTTAAAAATCATACTGAATAATGATCATGCAAAGCTAAAATCCAGATATATTGGTTATGTATCTGAATTTAAATTAAATCTTATCTCAAAAATGTATATAATGATTTAAAGATGAATGTAAAATCAGAATAATATATTTTATTCAGATCGAAAAGTATAACCTGAATGGATCGTCATTGTTTGCATCACAATCAAATTACAAATAAAAAAAATTACTCGAGTAATTATAATATTCTCTTCCAATCCCCATCAAAATTGAATTTGATATTTATTTTCATTTCCATAGATAAATCTGAATAAAAAAACGTAAATCTTGTTTTTTTTCATACAATTGAATTGATTGTTTTTTAAGGAATCAGTTATGAAAAAAACATTTTCATTTAAATAAGAAAGGGCAAAGTGGGTAATTCAATTTTATAATCTCATGGGGTTTGGGATGGGGTCTACCAGTTGGGGCCCAAAAATCATTATCGTTTAACATATGTCAATTCATGGGACTTGTGATAAGACCTAAAAATTGGGGCTTAAAAATGTATTTAATATAAGAGACAATGTCAATTGCGTCATTTAGGTTATAAGATTGTTAAATGAGATTTTTTCAGTAAATTTTTAGAAGAAGTCGTTTTGTTTTTTTTATCTTTAGAAGAATTGTTTTCGTATTTTTCTTTTATAAAATGTAAAAAAATAATTTAACATATAAACCCATTTACTTGTAAATGTTTTTTTTGGTCTGTACTTGTAAATGTTGATAACATGTAATTTAACATATAAACCCTTTATCATTTTAAATCATATCAAATCCCCAATTATCACATTTTATAAATCAAGGGATCAAATATCAAATCATTTTTTATGTTTGATAATATTTTATTTATATCTTATTCATATTTTATATATATACAACTTATACATAGTCAATCAAATAACAAAAACTTTATCATTACGTTTCTAATAAAAATAACTAGAAACACAATCAAACAAAAATATTACTTATTGTTTTATTACTATTGGAATAATTATCTATTCCGAGCTTTCCCGCTACCCAAAAAGGTTGATTATTTATATTTTTTTATTTTTAAAATGAAAGTGTTATTTTCATCAATTTTTTATTTTGTTAGTGATTTGTTTTTATTTTGTACTATTTATTTATTTATTTATTCTTGGCCTAATGACGATATGATGTGGTTGTACTACTGGAAATGGATCTGGGTGTAACAGCGCCCTTTTTGTTATGGGTAAGTGATTGAACAATGGGGTAACTCTGTGTGGTGTGCCTTATCCCCGCGCGGCCTTTTGTTTTCATTTTCTGTTTCTTGTTCCCTTGCCTTCCTTTCCATGTTGTCATTTTGTTTTTTAACTTCTCAGTCTCTACTCTGATATGATCAATGGAAATCATTTTAGCATTTTCTACTCAAAAAAAAAAATTTTCATGTGTAAACCCATGTAAACCTATGTTAAAGTTGGGGCTACACATACAACTCCTTGAAAATTTTCACCCAAACTTAAAGAATATTCCCATAATATTTCATCACCATTTAATTGTATAAACATTAATGTTCCTATAAATAATCATGGGTTTTTTGCATGTATACAATTTAAAAACATACTATTTAATTTTATACCACTCCAAATAATCTATTTAATTACTTGTATACCATTGAAATATGTAGAATTTATGCATATTTACGATCCTAGTTAATTTTTATCCAAATTTTTATTAAAACCGTTAAAGTCTTGGAGGAAAGACTAAATTACCCTCTCTCTTTTTTTGAATATTTAACCTTACCAATTACAATATTTATAAAAATAAAAAAATTTAATTTTAACATGAAAATGATAAATTTTATCTAAAATCCAAAAACATAAAAATTAATCATACAAACTGTTTATTAGCAAAGATAGAATAATTATTAATACTTACATTGATAAAAATAAAATAAAATTATTTTGAGAACAATTAATAATATATATTACAAAATACAATTTAAAAAAAAATTAGATCTTAATTGAAAGAAAAGGAAAGAAGGGATAAGATTGAATAACTCGCGATTGATTTAAAAAGAACATAAAATGAATTAGGTTATTATGTTTAATTATTTACGTTATGACAAAAAATATTATCCGTTAAGGTTATTTTTGTCATTTTTACTTCATGGTTAAAAAATTAACTATAATTAAAGTTCATTGTGGTTAAAAATGATAAAAGAGTGGCATATTTTTACATTAAGAAAAATAATAATGTTATAAAAATAAATATGATATTTGTAGTGGTACAAAAATAAATACTATATTTTTTAATGGTATATGCAAAAAAATACCCAATAATCATTAAGAAAAATTCTTCCCTACAAATGATCAAATCATCCATATATGACTTTTGTATTTCTTCATTTCCTATCTTTCATTGTTTACAGGCAAAAAAACCCAATAATCATTAAAAATAATTCTTCCCTACAAATTATCAAATCATCGGTATATGACTTTTATATTTCTTCATTTCCTATTTTTCATTGTTTACACTTCACCACCTAAAGCTCTCAACAACCAAAAGCCCACCCCCTCCCTTCCCCATCACCCTCGCCATTGGCATCCACCACCTCCTCCCCTCCCAAGCAGCAGGCCTCCTACCACTTCGTCAAATGAGACAGACTAGGGGGAGATGAGACATGTTGGGAGGGGATAAAATATCTGGGATAATTTAATTATTTAATTTCATAGTATAGGTTAAGATTAACTGGGGGTAAATTGGGTCAGGGTTAATTTTTTAAACATTTGTACATCAGTTTCAATTTTAATAAAGATTTATATGATATTACTCATGGTTTAGGATTCATCCCAAATTAGAGAGGAGCTTAACGCACGGTGGAAGCTCACGTTCGAGTGGCTATACAGTATGGTTGATCGGCTCAGGGAGAAATGTGAGAGGATTCCTCTTTATGAGTAGAGAACCAGTTGTTCAAGAATTGTCATTGAAAGTTCTGGCGATTGAGGATCTTCCACGCCAAGGTTGAACCAAGTATTTTGAGGGCAAATTGAAGTCTGCTTGCAAGAGTATAACTTGGTACTTTTTTAATGGTATAACAATTTTGTATTGTACGTCTATTCTTTTTAATCTAGATGAGATATCATTGTTTATGATTGGAAAGGAGCCTTGGGTCAAAATATTATTATGATATGACCCAAAGATTTATTAGTGACAGAACGAGATTTTTGCGAGGATTTACTGACATCATTCATTCCCGGTATACAAATCAGTCTCACAGAAACTACCAACATTTCATGGTGTGATCAAATGGGGATCTAAAAATGTCATTACCTTCAATTAATATATATATATATATGCATGAAATTGATGTGTAAGAATGTTAAAATAATTAATTATAATTTTTTGGATTTGAGAATGTCTTTTTATAAATCAGAAAATAATGTCAATGTTTCGATACCATAAGTTTGAATCAAGAGTGACATGTGTCTCATCACATGTTTAGCATGTGAGTTTTTTTTTTATGTATTTTTATTGATAAATATTTTTCTGATTAAATATTCCTCTATCAGCATAGTCTTTGAATAAAATGAGTTTCAGTATTTTTTATTGTGTAATTTTCAAACATGTCCTAATTGATGAAATACAGTACTATATCCCATTTAATGGATCATATGAAAAACACTTGTGAAGCTTCACTTGTAATTATGCAATGGTTAAGTTTTCAAACTGAGAGCTTATAGTATTACATTTGTTTGGTCAAACGTGTCCTAGATGCAATACAAGTTGATGAAATACAATACAATACTATATCCTATTTAAGAAATCATATAAAAAACAGGTTGAGTGAAGCTTCACTTATAATTATGCAATGGTTAATTTAGTTTTCATATTGAGAACTTCCAGTATTACATTTGTTCTTTGTCGAGCACGTCCTAATTAGGCATGTCAACGGGTCGTGGGTCGACCCAAACTCGACCTGATAAAAGGCGTAAATATCAAACTTGAAGGATCCGACAATCAAAATAGGTCGAGTCTGGGTCTATCTTGACCCAATCCTATGAACCCGATAGACCCGATTGGCTTAACTAAATATTATGTGATTTTTTTTATTTATGAACTAATCCAACACCCATGATCCAACCCAAAATTTATAACTAAATATTAAATAATCATTTAAAATTTTAAGCATTTGAAATATTTTTACAACCTTTTGAATTCATGTAAAAATATAATAATCCAAATCATATTCTAAATGTTCCCGCACAAAACATTAAAAAATCAAAATAATGAAAAGTTATTTATAATATACTAAACTCTATTAAAAAAACAAATGAAGTCATTATAGGTCTTTAAGAAGTTCATCGACGTCTCTTTGTCTGATCTAGGCATATTAATGGGTCAATCCGATCTGAGACCCGATATAGAATCGACCCGAAGGATCCGACAATCAAACGGGACATGTCCAAGTCCACCCGACCTGGACTTGACCTGTTGACAAATCTAGTCCTAATTGATGAAATACAATACTATATCTGATGTAAGGATCTTATAAAAAAACACTTTAAGTGAAGCTTCACTTGTAATTATGCAATGGTTAATTTTTCAAACTAAGAACTTCTAGTATTACAATTTTTCTTTGTCCTCTCATATTTGGCTGGTGTTCACCTAATAGGTCCTTGAATGACACCTGATTTCATTGTTAATCGAAGTTGAATAGAATTTTCGCAGTTAAAAAACGCGGGTATGAAAAAAATAAAATTAAAAAGGACCTTCAGGTGGACTAATTAAGGTAATTAAACAACAACAAAGCATGGGGGAGGGGGGGTGTTGGGGGGGTTGGATATATCAGTACTATTTAAAGGAGGGTCCATTGCACTAGATTTCACAAAAAAAGAAGATAGAAGCTTTTGGTTCTCTTGGATTTCTCGCTTCATTTACTCTCTATATATATTCAATTCTCTATATATATTCAAATCACTCTCGTGGTGGGCTTCTATCTGTATCACTCTTGATCAGAACTTCTCATCAGCTGTCTAAAGTATCTTAACAAACTAGACCATCATATAGATATCAACAAGTATGTTTTACTTTTCTTTTTGTTTTAATATTTTCCATACTGATTATTTGGTTCTAATTTATGTTTTTTTTTTGTTGAGGTTTATTTTTGTTTATGCTTGTTTATTATTTGGATGATGACACCTTTTAGAATGGAAATTTTGAAACTTGAAGTTGGAACTGATGACGTGTTCTCATTATATATCAAACAGAATCAAACATTTTTTTTATTTTCATTCCAACATGCAGGAGTTTGATTAATAAATATTCATGGTATTTGGACACCACCACTATTGTCATGCCATTGGTGTGTGATACATTATCTGTATCACTCTTGATCAGAACTTCTCATCAGCTGTCTAAAGTATCTTAACAAACTAGACCATCATATAGATATCAACAAGTATGTTTTACTTTTTCTTTTTGTTCTAATATTTAGATTTGTTTATTTCAATACTGATTATTTGGTTCTAATTTATTAAGTTTTCTTGTTGAGGTTTATTTTTGTTGACGCTTGTTTATTATTTTGGATGATGACACCTTTGATTAGAATAGAAGTTTTGAAACTTGAAGTTGGAACTGATGACATGTTCTCATTATGTATCAAACAGAATAAAACAATTCATTTACTGTTTCAACATGCAGGAGTTTATTAATAAATATTCATGGTATTTGGACACCACCACTACTGTCCTGCCATTGGTGTGTGATACATTATTTTGAGTTGTAGTAGTGAAATCTGAACTATGGCTACATATTCAGCCCTCAAAGTTCCACTCAATCACTATATTTTCTTCAATCTTGTCATTCTTATTGCTGTCCAATCATCCCTTTCGAGTGGATGCATCAAAACAGAGAGGGAGTCCCTCCTAAACTTCAAAGGTGGTATCAGAGATCCAGGTTCTATGCTCTCTTCATGGACAGGCTCAGACTGTTGCACTTGGCATGGCATTGGCTGCGACAACAAGACCGGTCATGTTGTGAGGCTTGATCTTCACAATCAACATGATTTCAATCTTGACAGTGGCAACTATGGTTTGGGTGGTGAGATCCGTCCTTCGTTGCTCGGTTTGGAACAACTCGCTCACCTGGACCTCAGCCTGAACAACTTCAGTCTCATCCCTATCCCGACCTTCATTGGCTCGCTAAGAAAATTGAAATATCTTAATCTTTCTTCAGCGGGCTTCGGCGGGAAGATCCCTTCTCAAATCAGGAACATCACTGGCTTGCAATACCTTGATATAAGCAAAAATTATATTACTGCACCTGATGTCTATGCAGGTGATATTGAGTGGCTGTCACAATTTTCATCTCTGAAATACCTCGATTTAAGTTGGGTGGATCTTAAAAATGTGACCAACTGGGCACAGGTGATGAATACACTCCCTTCTCTTTCAGTGTTGCATCTGGATGACTGCAATCTAGTTGGTATTCCTTCTTTTCTTTCGACTGTCAATTTTACGTCTCTCACTGAACTAAACCTTAGTGGCAACAACTTCAATACCACAGTGCCTAACTGGTTATTCTATGTCAAGAACCTTGTTGCCCTCAATATGAGCAGTAGTATGTTTCAAGGATTGTTCCCGCAAACAATTGGAAATCTCCAAAATTTACAAATGTTGGATATATCAAATAATAAAATTGGAGGAGAAATCCCATCAACCATCGGGAACTTGACAAGCCTGCGTCATTTGTATTTATCAAGTAACAATATCATCGGACAGATACCACCATCCATTGGCAACCTACAGAACTTGCAGGAGTTAGACTTGTCCTCGAACAATATCAGTGGAAGCATACCATCATCCATTGGTAACCTACATAGCTTGCAGAAGTTAGTTTTGTCAAAGAACAACATCTCCGGATCGATGGATGTTTTATTGGGATTCTCTGGGATTCCTTCAAAGACGATGAATGTTAAGGAGAATAGTCGTAATAGTTCAGTTGTTGCACTTACTGGAAAGCTATTGCCATTGAAATATTTAGCAGTCGGTAATAACAAACTAAGTGGAACCATCCCGGAGATCATCGGCCAACTCTCAGAGCTGGAATATTTAAATATCAGATGGAATTCTTTTAAGGGTGTGATGATGTCTGAGGCCCACTTTGCGAATCTCACCAAATTAAATCATCTTGACTTGTCACATAGCTTGCTTTCTTTGAATGTGACTCCACAATGGGTTCCACCATTTCAAGCTCAAGAGATTTGGTTAGGTTCTTGCCGATCGGGGCCCAACTTCCCAGCTTGGCTACGCAGCCAGACGAAAGTTAGTGCATTGGACATATCTGACAATAATATTTCAGATACAGTTCCAAACTGGTTATGGAATTTATCCTCTATCCAGTATTTGGATTTGTCTGATAACCAAATGAGGGGAAAGCTACCACACGACGCATTTGAATTTTTTCGTTCTCTTGGTTCAATCAACTTGAATTCAAACTATTTTGATGGTCCCCTCCCCCGTCTTCCTACTGGCTCATCGTTTTTTCTCTCTGAAAATTCATTCTCCGGACCTATAGTCCTAAACATCACAGTCTCCACTTGGTCAGAATTCATAGATTCTATCTCTCTTTCTGTAAACCATATTGATGGTAGCATTCCCCCCTCCATCTGCAAAGCGCAATGGGAAATCCTTGATCTCTCTTATAACTATTTATCAGGAGTTCTCCCTGATTGTTGGTCTTCATCAGCTCTGGAAGTCATCATTTTGTCGAACAACAAATTATCCGGTGCTATTCCTGCTTCAATGGGATATATCAATCTCAAGTCACTGCATTTGGATAGCAATCATCTCTCCGGTGAGCTTCCATCCTCCTTGAAGAACTCCAGAGACTTGGTCTTTCTTGATCTAGGTAACAATGAACTATCCGGCCCGATACCAATGTGGCTTGGTGAAAGCCTTTCATCTCTGAAGGTTCTTCGACTTCGATCAAATCAATTCGGTGGACCTATTCCTCCCCAGCTATCACACCTGGCTTACCTTCAGGTGTTGGACCTCGCAAACAATAATCTTTCAGGAACCATACCTCCATTCTTTGGGAATTTCAGTTCAATGGTTGCAACTCAAAAGAAAAGTGGTTCTCTTTACAATGTGTCATCATCATCATCATACACTGTATCATCCTCATCAGGACAATACACCATAATATTTACATTCAGCGAAGAACTTCTCATTTTCACAAAAGGTGAAGGACTCCACTACACCAACACACTTTCACTAGTCACAAGCATTGACCTTTCTAATAATGGTCTCTCTGGAGATATTCCTAAAGAGCTAATGAAGTTGACTGGACTGCAATTCTTGAACTTATCTAGAAATCAATTGACAGGGAAGATCCCCCAAAACATTGGAGGCTTGGGACTACTGGAGTCCTTAGATCTATCGTTGAACAAACTCTCGGGTGAAATTCCAAGTAGCATGTCCAGACTGACTTTTCTAGAGTTCTTGAATTTGTCATATAATGAATTGTCGGGAAGAATTCCATCAGGCAATCAGCTTCAGACATTCACGGATCCGTCTATTTATATAGGCAATCATGATCTATGCGGTGTTCCCTTACCCATACGATGCTCTGGTGACGGAGCATCTCAACCTGTATCTTCTTCGAGTTGGGATGTAGGAGATATGGACAATGGATCTGACATGATATGGTTTTACATGGGCATGGGACCAGGATTAGTTGCAGGTTTTTGGGGAATCATGGGTGTTTTGTATTTCAAAAGATCATGGAGGATAGCCTTATTCCGCTTCTTTGATGACATCTGGGATTGTCTATATGTGGCAATGGCTGTGAGGTTGGCTAGGCGGAGAAATTAGAGAGAGAGAGCAACCACATGTTAGACAGTCTTAGAAAGGCTGATATTTGTGTGTGTGTGTAATATTTGAATATATGTGTGTACCACTTCCTGTATTATGTTGTATATATGTAAATAACAGCTCAAAATGTGTGTGTATAAATAACAACAAGATTGCCTCGAATTAAAAATTTCTATCAGTTCTTAAATCCAATTCTTTCCTTTCCTTTTTCAGCAAAATAAAATCATAACTCGTGAACATCTTGGTCACAAACTATCATATTTCGAGATCCTTTTTAACAATTAATGGGTAAAAAGTTTAATGCGAGACTCATGATATGTGGCAAGGTCATTCAAAAGGTCACTTGCTCTTGTTTGGTTTAACAATAAAGGAACTATTATAGACAGTGAAGCAACGATAATGGAAGCAATGAAGGAATAGCGTTGATACTCTTAGTCTTTTTCACAGCCTCGTCTGCAGTTCAAAAGTGGTTCCCTAACCACATATATACTGGGATCACACAATATATACAATATTATTGCAGTGTATTAAAAAAAATCATTTTAAAAAAAAAAAACACGGGTGATGAAAAATGTGATGTCCAACTATATGTGCAGCCTCGTCCGCAGCCCTCACCGATTTTCTTTATTAAAAAAAATACACTCGCCCATTAAACATATTATTATAAAGAGTAAAGTATACACTGAAATGTACTAGTTAATGAATTTGCATTGTACTATCGCAGTGTATAGACAGTTAAAAATTGCTTTTATATTATGTTATCGCAGTATATAGATAGTTAATGATTATTTTTAAGAGACTACAAAACAAATAGAGTATATAAACGCTTAGCAATGAAATGGACGGCCAGAACAGGGTTTTGGGGAAGAGATAAGTTGTACTGCATTTTCAATTGTTTAGAAGACCAGTCAATCTGCAGCATATGTTTTATTGTTGGGGCATGGAATTGAATCATGCCCCCTTTTGCCATTTGGCTTTTTTTTCATGTGTTGAGTCAACTTTGGCAAAATTTCAGCATCTGTAACAGTAACATGCATCTCATCAAATCTTTCTTTTTGCATGAATGTTACTTACCACATGCATAAAAAAAGTTACATAATAGATATAAAACCAAAATAGTTGGGGCTGTAAACGGGGTCACATAGGTTGAATGTATTTTCCTAAAGAATGTTATTTCAGATTTCAACAATATGGAGCATTTTTCTTTTGCTGTAAATGCATGGTGCTTCATTTCAAAAGCTTAGTTAGAGCCCAACCCAAATTTTGGAATCTCGGTGCCTGATTTTATACCCAGCAATGATTTGGGTTCCTGCCAGAAATTTTCATCTTCTAACCTGGGAGTTGGGTGTCTCGCGAAGCTGAGGTTCGTTTTATTGTTTGTAACGTTTTTTCTCTCGTCTTTATTTTAGGTTTATATTTGCTTTCTCTTTTTTCAGAATTTGTAATTTGAATTCAACAATGAAATCGGATAGCAAACATATATATTTTCTTTAAAAAAATAAAAAATGTCACCACAAGTGCAAGAATGGAAAAATAATTTGATCATATATATGTGTGTGTGTGCACACCAGAGGAACCCTCGTGGCTGACCACATGGTGAAGCTGAGAAAACTACCTCCACATATATACTCGGGTCTCACGAAAAATTCTTTCAAATAGTCAACAACAAACATGTGGGTAGGTAAGCTGAGAAAACTACCTCCACATATATACTCGGGTCTCACGAAAAATTCTTTCAAATAGTCAACAACAAACATGTGGGTAGGTAAGCGCGAGTACTCGAACTCAAAATTTATCCTTAACACATGTAAAAATTAATTTGATCAAGTTGCTGGTATATGCCTCATTACTTGATGATATTAATTCATGTGTGTTATATGTGCCTTACCTATCAAACAAATGGGTAGATACGATTTTTTCATTGATGCGGGTCATGATAATCAATGGTTAAATTTGTTTATTAAAACTAGATTTCCGTGCATAATCACATCCTTGTAAAGTCTTGTTTGTGAGAGTTCTTGCAACCCAACTTTAATATTTTGGATTTTTGGTAGATTTCTATGGGGTGCGGTTATCTTCACCCCTGTTTACCCTACCCAATAAAGAATTACACCCATTTTTTACAAAAACAAACCCCAACCGTTCTATCGTGGCGTCAAGGGTGTGGGAGGACGATCACGAAGGTGACGATAGAAGAGGGACGACGACAGCGAAGAGGATATGGGGAGGAGGAGAAAGTTAGAAAGAGAGAAGCATGGAGAGATCGGGAATGAAAGAGAGATGGAGAAGGAGATGGAGAGACAGTGGGCGGTGGGAACGGTTGTCAGCAGTAGTAGTGGTGGTGGCGATGATGGTAGTTTTTTTTTTTTTTTTTAATAAAAGGCCTCCTTCCAAGCAGGGGTGGACCCACTTATGGATCAGTGATGGCGATGGCGATGGCACCCACTAAGATTTCAATAATAATGAGAGGTATTTTAAACTTATGATAAAAAAATAAAAGAAAAATAAGTTGTTGCAATAAAATCAAAAGACTTAGGCTTTCACTGTAAAATTGGGGAAAAGTTAAAAATGGACTGGACACTACAGTGGCCAACCGACCACAACATTTCATCTATTTTTAAGGTTTTATTTTTTGTTGTACTTGGTATTCTAATGTTTTTGATCGGTACTTTAAAAAAGTAAGAATTAGCAAATAATTTATATTTAGATTCATTCAAAACTCCTTTTTTTTTTAGTAGAGACTTAAAAGATTTAAATTGTTTGTTTGATTGCTCAAATAATTTAATTCTTAATTTTTTATTTTTAATCGATTATGAAAATATTTTATAGAATGATGTTATCTTCAACTTCAAAACAATCATAATCTAATGGTATTACTAATGATATTGTTCAAAAAGATGAAAGTCATTGTGTTATTAACATTTTATTGTATGAAGTGTAAATTTAAATTTAATATTACATTAGTGATGGCCCCCACTAAAAAAAATCCTTGATCCGCCATTGCTTCCAGGCTCCATGAAATTTTAATGAATTTGAAAGAAATTGTATTGAGAAATAATCTTTATGAAACTGTTAAAAGTATTTTGTACATATTGTTGACCTTCTGTAATATATACATGCATTGTATCTAAAATGGTCATTTTAGAGGGCGAAAATAAATTTTTTTTTTTTACTATCTTCTGGTGTTACGCGCTAAAACTTCTGGAGCACACACCGCCTCACGAGTGACTTTGATTGTGTCAAGAATACCAATGATTTGAGGTGGCCCCATGTGGCCTTGTTGTAAAATATTAATCAAGGATTCTGTATCAGAACAAAGACATAATTTTTTGAATCCCATTTTGCATGCGCAGTCCACTCCAAGCCTCATAGCTTCAGCTTCTGCTCAAAGAGGAGATGCCCAGGGCCATGTCGATTAACCTGCTCCAACTATTTGGAAAGGTGTAGTACACACCAAAATGAACCCAGCCCCCGCTGCTCGTGTTTGCATAACAACACTACCATCTGTTAGTATATAAACTCAATTTCCATTGAGTGATGATGATGGTAGTTTTATGCAGTGGTGTGATGTACAATGGTGGTGGAGCTAAATTAAATATGGGGTGGGGACTATGTTTGTAGGTGTGGGAGTAATTACTCCTTTTTTATTTTCTACTTGGCATCTCATCTTCTTAGGAGACCCTCGGATGGTTCTATTTGAGCCTCTTTAGATTGTAAATAAGTTTCTCATATTTTAATAATTTAATTTATAAACCCCTTATACATTAACATATTCAAATAATTAATAAACCCATTTTACATCAAACCCTCTCTCTCACACCTTTCGAGGCTTTGACCCACACCCCCCCCCCCTAAATCCTGTCCCATATGTTCGAATCTCCCACATCTCTCTCTCTCTCTCTCTCTCGTATTTTCTTGATAATTTAGTGTTGTTGGTGAAATCTTTACCAAGTGGTTTCTCAAAAAAAAAAAAAATCTTTATCAAGTGTGTGATGCAATCCTTTGATGTTCTTGATGTTATCGTCTTCTTATTTATACGATGATCTTTTGGTTGCTAATGATTCTTGGGTTAATGTGAAAATAGTCTTTTCTTGATAGAGAAATCCTTCTTTTTTCTCTTTTTCTAAAGAAATGGTAGAATATTTCTACTTTGATTTCATTAAAAGATTTCAAAGTTGCAACCTCCAAGAGGTGGGTGAATAGAAACAAAAACAAATACAGAAAATAAAACAACTTTCTTGAAAGAGAAATCTTATTTTATTTGTGGCGATAATTCTTGCATCCATTACCTTGATTTCTAATCTTCTTCATCTGGTCTCTTTTGTTTCTTGGGTTTTTGATTGCCAAAAAAACCATCTTTTTTTTTGCCCCATCTGGTCACTACTATCTATTATCCAAATCTCTCTTGATCGTATCTTCTCATCAGCTGGTTTAAAATGTATTAACTATGGAGATCAAGTAAGTTTTCTTCGCTTTGTTTTTCTTTTTCTTTTCTAGGAGTAAGATTACTTATTTCTTTGCTGATTATTTCTTATAATATTTCTTTTGTTTAAGAATTTCTGATTGAGGTTTATTTCGTTGATGATTATTTATAATTTTTCGATGATGAATTCATTTCTTATTTATATCCTACCTATTGAAATGATTTAGTTTAAAATTTGGAACTTGAAATTGAACTGGTGTCGCATTTCAAATAAAATAAAATGAACAATGCATTTCTTACTGCGATTTGCAGGAGTTTGGTTAATTAAGAAGATCCAAGGTATTGGATGGCAATTAATATGCGCGAGTCAAGTTACTGAATCACAAACTATTATCCATCTTTGATACACGGATTTACTTGGTTCATCATTCCCCTGTCATCGCTACCGCCACTCTCTCGCATGCCATTTCTAGCTGTAGTGAAACTGAAATATGGCTACAGATTCATCGCTCAAGGTTATCGCCAATTATTACATTCTCTTCCTTCTGGTCATTTTTAGTACTGTCAATTCATCGCTATCCAGTGGCTGCATCAAGAGCGAGAGGGAGTCTCTTCTGAACTTCAAAGATGGTATCACATCCAGGTTCCTTTCTCGTTTCATGGACTGGCTCTGACTGTTGCACCTGGTATGGTGTAAGATGCGACAAGAGGACTGGTCATGTTGTGAAGCTTGACCTGACAAGATAGTTCGGGGTATGCTTTGGGTGGTGAAATTCGTCCTTCACTGCTCGGTTTGAAACAACTCACTCACTTGGACCTCAGTATGAACTGCTTCAATAAGATCCCCATCCCTGCCTTTATTGGCTCGTTAGGGAGATTGAGATATCTTAATCTTTCTCATTCATGCTTCAGTGGAAAGATCCCTCCTGAGATTGGGAAGATCACTACATTACAATACCTTGATCTCAGTCAAGACTATGTATTTGGTCCATTATGGTATTCAATCATGGCTGTGGAGGACGACATTGATTGGCTTTCTCATCTTTCATCTTTAAAGTACCTCGATTTAAGTGGGGTGGGTTTTGGAAATGCGACCAACTGGGTACAGGTGATGAATATGCTCCCTTCTTTGTCAGTTTTGCATCTAAATTTATGTGGTCTATTTAGTATTCCTCCTCCTCTTCCAACCATAAACTTTAAGTCTCTCACTGAACTTAGCCTTATCTCAACAACTTTAGTACTACATTGCCGGTCTGGTTATTTCATATCAACAGCCTTGTTACTATTGACATGGGGTATAATAATTTTCAAGGAGTGTTACCACAAACAATTGGAAACTTATACAATTTGGAACAGTTAGACTTATCATATAATAATATTGGGGGAGAAATCCCTACAACTATTGGGAATCTCACCAAACTGCGTGGTTTAGATTTATCAATGAACAATATCAGTGGAAAGATCCCATCATCCATGGGCAGCCTACAGAAATTGCAAATCTTGGATTTATCAAACAATAGCATCAGTGGAGAGATACAATCATCTACTGGCAACCTACAAAACCTGCAAATCTTAGATTTATCACAGAACAATATCAGTGGAGAGATACCGTCATCCATGGGTAGCCTATGAAACTTGCAATGGTTGGATCTGTCATCGAATAACATTTCCAGAACGATGGATAGTATATCGGGGCGTATTGATCAGGTTCCTTTTGGTACAATGAATGCATCTATTGGAAAGCCATTCCACTTGAAACATCTAGATGTAAACAACAATAAACTATGTGGAACCATCAAGGAGAGCAACTCACAAAGCTGGAATATTTGGATCTCTCGTCCAATTCTTTAGAGGGTGTCATATCTGAAGCTCACTTTGTCAATCTCACCAAATTAGATTCTCTTTCATTATCTGACAACTTCTTTGCATTGAATGTGAGTCCACAATGGGTTCCACCATTTCAAGCTAGTACAGATATTGAGCTACAGTCTTGCCAATTGGGACCCAACTTCCCGATTTGGCTTCACAACCAGACCAAATTTCAGGTATTGGACATATCTAATAATGGGATTTCAGATATTGTTCCAAACTGGCTTTGGAATTTATCCTCAACTGCCCAATATTTGGAAATGTTTGACAACCAGATGAGGGGTGAGCTGCCACAGGACGCCTTTGAATACTTGCCCCCTGATCTTCATCAAATTGAATTGAGCTCAAACCAATTTGAGGGCCCTCTGCCTCGTCTGTCTGCTCTCATGGCATTGCTTCTCTCCAACAATTCGTTCTCTGGACCTATTGTCCTAAATACCACAGCCTCTAAGACATCATATTACTTGTTTTCTCACAACCTTATTAATGGAAGCATACCCCCCTCCATCTGCACGGTGACTTTGCGAATCCTTGATCTCTCATATAACCATTTATCAGGTATTCTCCCTGATTGTTGGTCTTCCTCACCTCTCGAAGCCATCAATTTATCAAACAACAATCTGTCCGGAGCTATTCCTCGCTCATTGGGATCTAAATATCTCAAGTCACTGCACCTGAGCAACAATCATTTCTTTGATGAGCTTCCATCCTCCTTGAAGAATTCTAAAGAATTGGTCATTCTCGATCTTGGCGAGAATAGACTATCGGGCCAGATACCAATGTGGCTAGGTGAAAGGCTATTATCTCTAAGGGTTCTCTCCCATCGATCAAATAAATTTAATGGATATATTCCTCTCCAGTTGTCACATCTTGCCTCTCTTCAAGTCTTGGACCTCGCACACAATAATCTTTCAGGAACAATACCACATTCCTTTCGGAATTTTAGCGCGATGGCTACAACTCAAAAGATGGGTGGATCTTTTTATGATGCAACATCATTTCTAGTAACCTATAAAGAACAGCTATCGCTTATCGCGAAAGGAGAAGTGCTCGACTACACCAACACGCTTTCACTTGTAACCAGCTTGGATCTTTCAGGTAATGGCCTCTCTGGAGACATTCCGGAACAGCTAATGGATCTATTAGGACTTCGATTCTTGAACTTGTCTGACAATCAATTGTCAGGAAAAATACCCCAAAACATTGGAGGTTTACATCTACTGGAATCATTGGATCTATCACTAAATCAACTCTCAGGTGAAATTCCTAGTACTATGTCAAATTTGACTTATCTAGTGCACTTGAACTTGTCATATAATAAATTGTCAGGAAGAATTCCATCAGGATACCAGTTTAGGACATTTATTGATCTATCTATTTATATCGGAAATCTCAACCTCTGTGGGAACCCATTACCCATGTGTCCCGGTGACAAAGCATCTCAACTTGTACCATCTCCAAGTAGTGATGGAGGAGACGAGGATGATGAATCTGGCATGATATGGTTTTATATGGGCATGGGACCAGGATTAGTTACAGGTTTTTGGGGAATAATGGGTGTTCTATTTCTCAAAAGATCATGGAGGATAGCCCTGTTCAGGTTCTTTGATGACATTTGGGATTGTCTGTATGTAGCAGTTGTTGTGAGGTTGGCTAGGTGGAGGGATTACAGAGGCAGAGCAACCACAAATTAGAAAGGCACAGAGACTCCAGTGTTTGAAAGTGTGCTTTATGTAATACTTGTGTGTACCTCTTTTAGTATTATGTTCCATCTAAATAACAGCTCAAGTGTATGTATTTCTACATTGAAATGGTGTATCTCAAGCAAGATTACCTACAAATAAGAAGTTCTACCATAATAAAAAGTCGCATCAATTCCGAATCTGATTTCCTTTCTTTTCTTACTTTTGGTAGTATAAATTATATCAATCATGTCATAATTCATGAAGTCCTTGGTTACAAGCTCACATTCCAAGTTCTAGAGCATAAGATTGACAAAAGAACACAATATTAGTCAGTCTCTACTGATCATTCTACATTGTTGGGTAATTATTATTATTTTCCCTAGGCTAATATATGAAAAGTTCTTTTTTCTTCATCAGGACGACTATTTTGGCCCAAGGCACATCCATACCCTTCCCTGCCCATCCCACCGCCTCCTGCCTTTTAGGCCCTCCATCACTGTCCCTTGCCATCCCTACTAAAAAATGACACATTTCCAGGTTATTTCTAAGTAGGGGACTAAGCATTGTCAGGTTAATTTTCCTGAATATTGATTTTCAGGCAATGAATGTCTAAATTTTCCTACATGCCAAGGCATTGAGATGGAAACCTTAATTACAATTCAAACGCGATGGAAGAATGTCAAGATAAGCCTGGGGACTACACGCTAACAAATCATTCAATTTTCAATGCACCCTACCTATGCTTGCAAAAATGCCATTAAAAAGAGATGCTCATCCATGATAGTAAATATAATAATATATGTTAAATAAAATCAGAATATATGAGTTCCATAACAATAGGAGCATAACCCATATCAGCAAAATTGATGAATAGAAATCAACAGAAACTCTAAGATATTGAGAAAAATGCAACCTCCAACACACTATCTTAAACAAGAAGTTTACACCAGAAAACTCCAAGTATTGGGGCAATCATATCTAATTCTTACGATGAGAATAGTGATTGTCATTGGGATTTCTCTTTCCATGGAAAACTGCCAATGATTGACCTACAGGAGGCTTTAAAGAAGCATTCTTGTTGCCAACATGGCCAAAGAAATCATCTGCACTGAAGAAATCGTCCTGTAACATAGCAAAAACAAACAATTAAAGTTTAAATTATGAAGATTGTATATATACTAACTGACGAAAGTATATATTTGATGCCCATAGAAGGGAACGAGAAGGATAAGGCTATATGAATATCAAACCTGTTTGTTGGATTTCTTCTTAGTTTTGGGATACAGGAGCTTGTGAGGGAGTTGATCTTCACGTAAAACAAGGTTCTTAGAGATGGCATCTCTTCCCCCTTGAGGCAAAGGAAGCGAGAACTACAAGTTCAAAGAAAAGTAAAAAATGCATCACAAATGAAGTTGTTGACAAGAACGAGAAATGACTCCAAGTAGTCAGTGAATACTGTATGCTAAAAATATGGCAGAAAAAAAAACTCTAAGGGTGCAACTGCAATTAAATTACGTGACGGCAGGCACTATACAAGACTGAGCAAGGAAATTATCTCTAAATAAGAAAAGATAAAGCACAAAGGAAAATTTTGATCATGATTGTAATCAACAATCACACAAAGCATAGAATACAAGTGCTTTTATAAACGAGGAAACACAATGTCAGAAGATGGGATAAGCAACAATTAAGAAAATCCTAAATACAAGTAAAATAAAAGCTGATTGTACCTTAGTGCCCCGAAGATTAACTCGTGGTTTGCGAGCTGCTAAAACAATGCCATTTTCACCAATAGTCACAGACACTTTGCGCAGTGTGCCACCATTACCGCATTTTGGACAGAATATTCTTCCAATTTCTGCAGTCACTTTGTTGCATGCATGGCATTTCAAAACCCACCTGCATCAAGTAAAAATCAGCACTAATATCGTCAATAGCACAAAGAATAGTATAATTGCAAATAAACTCAGGAACTTGAAAGAATGCAGGACAACATAAGAATGAATCACTAATTTGCACCAAAATAAAAGAACTATCAAATTATCTAATATTCAGTTCTCAAAATGCCATGCAAATGAGATTTTAAAAAGGATACTACAGGCTATGGAGTTTCTAATGTCACCAATATTTAAATAAATGACATCGTGATGCAAATTAAAAGATATAAAAAATGGCAATTCATTTCTAATTGCACCGCTTCGTCATACAATCTTTTGATAGCCAACCTTTTTTCAGAAAAATAAATAATAAAATACTGCAAACTGAGTGCAAACAGTATCCAACAGTGAAGCCACATTGACAACTAAGCATGCTTATTATCTTCTGCAAAATTAGTTGATCATAGGTCAATTTCCCACATATAGCAGGTGCTGGGAGGGGAGAGATTAGATCTTAACTTTTAATACTTTTCAGACAAGATAACCACTTTCAAGACTGGAACCCGGACTCAAGACTTTTTCCTTTGAGCCTAAACACTTAATGATTACTCCAAGCAATGGCCCCTAAATTTAAAATAAAAATAAAAATAAAAATAAAAATAAAATAAAAATAATAATAATAATAATAATAATAATAATAATAATAATAATAGTAGTAGTAGTAGTAGTAGTAGTAGTAGTAGTAGTAGTAGTAGTAGTAGTAAGAAATAAAAAATGAAAGATGCGCAAAATAATATTTCTAAATTTTAGACCAGATCATTTTAATCTAGAAACTATACATGTATACCAAAGGCAAATTAATAAAGGAAAATGAGTATAAAGAAGAGTAGAAATATATGTTCCAGGGTCCACAAATAAGGAAATGGAAGATCAACATCTTGATGCATGCTAAAGATACCTATGCAATTGACGGATCTGCACCCCCTCAGGCGCAAGAAGCCGCAGACCAATCTGAAGAATAACATTTTGCATGGCAAAGTCACTGGTCACACAGGCTACATTTGATTCAAACAGGGGCATAGTCAGCCAGCTTTTTTCACTACAGGCATCATCACTCTGTAATATATCTATGCCTTCATCTGCGTTGCTTGAGATCTCTAATCGATCCAATTCTTCAGTGTATGTCTTCACAATGTCTGATCCAGCTTCATCCACCGAACAGCCATGAAACTCTTTTTCACCAGACCCCATAGGTCCATCTAAAGCAGCTTCTTTCTTAATATCATCATTGACAACATCTCTAGCCTTGTCAATCAGATCATCAGTGCTCCCTTCTGCACCCAAGTCAAGATCCTCCGATGCTTCTGACATGTCATGTCTAGCTTTCCGTCTTAGGTATTTTTTTTGAGTCTTCCGACTGACTGCAGGCTGCCAATCACCCGAATTCTCCAACTCTTCTCCTTGAGAAGCATCAATTCCAGGTACACCTATCTTTTCAGTGATTTTAGTCTCCTTCTGATTCAATAGATTACTAAGTTTTTTCTTCAAATGATCCCCATCATGCTCCTCGGACTGCAATTTTGTACTTCCTTCCACAGAGCCATTACCTGAACATACAGAATTATCTTCCAGAACAGCATTAAAGCCCAGATCCTTCGCAGGGAGAATCCTTGAATCAGAATTTTCGTCTCCCTCACCGACATGCTCAAGAGCTTCCCACTCTTCCAGATGGGCACATTGGAACCCCACCCTGGCATATCTTTTTCAGGTAGATGTTTCACGTTCACAAAACGAAGAGGAGGAGGGGCATCCCTTAGGTGACCGGTTCCATGGAGCTGGGCCTCCAATGTGTAAGTCAGAGCAATAAGTTTGATGTCAACATCTGAAAGTGTCTGCAAGTCTCCAGTTGCCCTTGCAAAGCTGATAACTGCCAGGCCAAACATAGATAACAATGAATTGATATATGACAGACAAATAGTAAAGCATTCTAAAGAGCATATCATATGTAATACTGAAACAGTAACTACACACCACAAAATTAAACTTTGCACCAGTGCACATAACAACTTTCTCCAAGGAATTGCATCATTTAAGGTAACCCAACATTTAGTCATCGAAGAAAAAGTATCAATTTTGCTTCTTGTAAGGAATCTAAATATTCAACTATGAAATTCAAGCTTGTGAGAATCACTAAGCACAAAATACATTCAGAAACAACCATTTCAAAGATCGGAACCTATGCAACACCAGAATTAAATTAGAAAGAGAGACCCCCCAAAAAAATACCTTTTTTGAGGGCTTCGGGTGAGGGTTCCATGGTCTCGATTGGGAAGGGCAAGAAGGAGAGCCTGTGACGGGAGACCGGGTCCCTAACCTCCTCGACGACCTCCCTCACCGACACGTACCTGTCGGCAAAGTGCATCAGCTTCTCCCCGCCCCGGATTATGGCGTTCGCATCAACGACGGCGATCGAGATGCCCTTCGTCGAAGACACAGACTCGTCGACCTGTCTCGCTAACGTCGGCGCGGGAGGCGGCGCACGCGGCGGCTCGAAGTGCGGGTCTCCGCCTCCTCCCCGAGGAGGTGGCACCGCCGCCTTCTGCACGATGCGACTCCACAACTGCTCGGGCGCCACTGTGGCCGACATCGGAGATGAACTATGCGTGAACCGGAGAATCTCGAGCTCTTCGTTTGTTCCCACAAAACCCTAAAATTGAACAATTAAAAAACAAAATAAAAAACCCTAAAGCAGTCTCGGACGGGGCGGGGCGAGTTTTTACAGGTTCGACCCGTATACATCTCGTGCCAGGGGAAACGTGAATTCATCGTACCAACCGCTCGTTTAAAAGAAGTTCATTGATCTGACGGTCCTGAGAGTTTTTTTTGGAATCTAGATAGTCCGCTTGTGGATCATGGAAAATAATATGTTCTAACCAAATCTAGTTCACACCTTTTTTATTGAATTATATGATGTTATATGAAATGAAGTTATATCAAGATATAATAATATATTTTTTGTTTTAAAAAATATAAAAAAATAAATTGTGTCATACATTATGATAAAACTTTATCGCAGTTTATACTGCGTTATAGGACTGTAGACTTTTTGCAAAAGAGGATGACTGTATCAGAGCATCTTCAATGAACATGTTAACTAACTAAGATGTTAAAGCGACATGTCAATACTTTATCCATCAACTAGACCATCATTTACTACATTCTCATTTAGTTGGTGGTTGTTGCTCTAATGAACTAGTTAAATAACTAGTTAAAACAATAGTGGGTCCATCTCTCCACCCACTCAAAGCTCTCCACCCACCCAAAATAATATTTTTTTAAATATTTTGAATGGTGAGACCCAATTTGGTTGGCTAAAGCACTAGCTAAAATTAACATGAAAACTAACATATGACAAGTGGGACTCACATTTAACATATCCTTAACACTTCCATTGGAACATCATTTTTACATCTTTTATAAAAATATGACACTAACTAGTGAGTTAACATGTCCATTGAAGATGCTCTCAGCGCTCTTATTATATTTGTTACTAATTGTTTCGATGTTCAAGAAATTTAGAAATCTCAAAAGAACTAGGTAATGAAAAAATGATAATATAATAGTGCGTGATCCAACAGCAATTTGGATCATCAAATTAATTACTCGATAAGGATTCTTTATATATTTATACATATGTTGCATCTGTGCACCTATCTTGCATTTACATTTATTGATCAAAATATATATGAAGATTTTTTAATCTTTAGCCATTTTGGAGTATTAACTCATCCCCAATATATATTTGTTGTTCAAATTTCGTGAGACAAAGCAAGCTTATCTAAGACCACTTCATTCATCATTATTACTCCATTACATTGTACAACCTGTTATAATAGAAATACAACAAAATTTAACTATATTGTAGTCTCCACCATGCAATGTATATATGTTTTTTAGAATAAAGATAGATGTTTGTTACCTGATTTTATTACTGAATTTGAATTACAAACTCCAAAAGAGAGGAGAGTAGAGCGTATGTGAAAACAAAAAACAAAGAAAAAAAATCCATGATGCAATGTTACCATGCATAACCAAAACACTTCCAAACCCATAACCAATCATTTAATCATTCAAAGAAAAAATGAGATCGAATCAATATAGACTGTCAAAATAGAAATGCAACATTGAACCTGAAGAGAATTTTGTTTTTCTTAGAGCTAATCACAGATGTTTCATGGAGAAGGAAAAGTTCGAGTTCAAATGGCCCGGGCTTTGATGATATCCATGCTCATCTCGCTTGGATCCGTGGCCTGCAACTCCACCTGAATCCCATCCAGCTCTCTCTTGAATCTGTCCTTTGAGCTTGCATACAACATTTTACTCCTCACCCTTGATGTATCAGGGGACCTGCACAAGATACACAGGCAATAATAATAGCATCTATATTTATCCCTTATAGCAATTTTAAATTAGATATACTTGTTTTCTATCAAATATATGTGTATCTATATGCATGTATGGTACCCATGGTGCTACTATGACCAGCTCTACTTTTTAAGATCTTCTCTCTGTCTCAAGGGGTATAGCATTCATTTTAGAAGACATGAATACATGTACGTTGCAAATAGATTAGATATATGCTATTGTCAATAGTACAGACCCTTTTGCGATCTTTCGAGGGATCCTGTTATGTGATGATGAACTCGACATTATTTGAGAAAACCTCGAATGCACATAATCATCACCCACATATATTGTGGGTCAGATAGTACAATGAATTATCTTGGAACACCATAATCACATACAAACCTTGTAGATAAGACTAGCTAGTCCAACTAATTAACCACAGGAAAGATATCCATCAAACCTAACATCGAGTTTAATTAATCTTGTTAGAACTGGTGATCTTTTTAATTTACTTAACAAATCTTCTTAGGTGGGATTTTTTTTGGTGTTTATCAAAAGATATAATTTTGAGGGATTTTTAATTTGTTGTGTGTAGTTCTTTAAGTAAACAACTACAAAACCTTTAATTGGACAGGTAGAGTAAATTAAATGACTAGTCTAATTCAATGTAAAGAACCAAAAACAACAACCAGTGTTGTTCTTCCACATGATATACACGCATTGTCATATAAAAATTCAATGCAACACAATAATTGAACATGTTCACTAGAATCCAAAATTACCAAGCAATAAAGAAGATCTTGCTCTTCTGGCAGTTCTCATCGGTGACAAAGTCGAAGTCGAAGACGGCGTAGCGGCACTCGTCACTGGGCAGGCTGGCGGTGAAGTCGTCGTAGCTCTCTTCGGGGAGGCCGAGCCTCTCGACGGTAACCTGTTGGATCTTCTCCTCAATCTTGAAAACGATGAACCTGTAGTTCCTCTTCGCCTTCAGTTCCAAGAATCTCAGTTTGCAGTCATCATGCACAGCCATTCCAGACGCCGAGTTCGCCTGATCATCAAGTGCAACACAAACAACATCAACACGATTTGCGTTTTGACATATTTCACGTTTGAAAAATAGAAATTCTCAAAAGCTGATCTAAACACATTTTCAGCATTTAATCTTTAAACCCCCCCCCCCCCCCCTCCAAACCAAAAAAAAAAATTTAATTATTAGAAAATTAACAAAACAATGTTTTTTTCAAAAGTTAAGTTTGAAAAACAAGAATATGAGAATTCCAGTATTTCTATTGTACATCCAAACACAGCCTAGGAGAGTTGGCTTACCATCTTGTGTTTTGTTGCAGTGCGAGATGACCTGAAACGCGAGGGAGAAAGAAAGAGAGGAAGAGAAAGGAAGGTTTCAAGGATAGATCCTTTGAATGAGGAGGGGACTTTTGAGGGAGGAAAAGGAAGGGTGGGAAATGCTAACAAACCTCTCTTACTTGTTGCCACGTTTAGGGAGTCCATATATAGATAGGCAATTCATTTATTTCATTATTTTATTTTATTTTTGTGGTTGAATTTCATAACCTCTCTCTGGAGTCTAAATTCCTCAGTTTTGGCAGTTTTGGAAATCTGCGGATAGCATTAACGAATTAGTTATGGTGGGGGCATTATGAATTGGAATTTGATATTCATATAATTAAGTGATTATTACCATGAAAATTGAAATATATATCTAGATCATTAATTATTTTTGTTGAGGGCATTATGAATTGGAATATGTGTGTTTACCTAGTGAAGTAACTACTATTAAGAAAAGTAAAATTTACATCTACATAAATCAGTATATTTTTGTTTTCAGTAGATGAAATTTATTAATTTTTCAGTGGTTGAATATATACTGGGAGTGTATATGAACACCCTCTAAATTAGTTTTGGTGGGCTGATGTTATTAGCTTTGGTGCTGATACGAGGAACCATCTGATTGATATCTAAGATCTGTCAAAAGATAATGTCATATAAAATCCCACTGTATGCTTCATGTATAATTGCAGTTCAGAGTACATTTAATGCAAAAAAACATGTAACTTAATTTTTTAAAATGAAACATATACTCTTTTACCCTCTTCCTCTTGCACAAAACATAAAATAAAAATACATATATTTCATCTTAAAAAAGATACAAATTAACTAATATAAGACTGTATATAAGATCGTGTGTAACAAACACCACATGGTTCCCGGTACAAGCTGGAATTTTCTATATTAATTGGTTAAATTGCTCAAAGTGGCATAAACATAGCATAAACATCCAAAACTTATGCATTCAATGAAACTGCAGAATATCCAGTCATGAATACACAACCTCATTCAACCCAGAAAATTCACAACTTTTGGACCCTGTTTCTTCTTCTTAGGATTTACATCATTGTCCTCCATTATTCCTTTTGAAGAACTGGGCTCGGCTGGAGGACCTATTTTACCTTTTCCAGATTCGGCGAATGTAAAATCATCTTGGAGATCATCTCCACTGCTAAATTTGGTCACCCTCCCCTGCGGTGCTTGCCCTTGTTCACTTGCTGAAATAAGAGAACACAGACCAATCAGAGGAGATATCAAGGTTATGAATATTGTTAGGTTCAAGTGAATGTTGAGTTACATGATTATCATGACAATTATATGGTAATTGCAAATAGAGCATCCTGATATTTATGTTCTTGGAAGCTCGACTGCATTAAATCTTTGTACCAATAACAAATACAAAGACGATACCAGAAAATAAATAAGTTAAAACTTACAGAAGTTTCCTATACCAGAAGCATTCCTGGTTCCTTTGTTTGGACAGTCTCTGGCTAAATGTGTCACTCCACCACATATTTTACAAGAACCACCCTGCATAAAGAAAATATTTGCAAAGGTCATTTTGTGCTAAGAAACAAGGAACCAACACAAATACATGATAATAATTCAGACCTTTTCAAATGATGAACTCAACTGGACAGCATGTTGCAAGGAAAATATACAACACTACATCTTTACCAAATTGAACATGAAACCCATAATTTTTTTGGACTTACTAATGACTTCATTTAAGAAGGGTGCTCTCAGTGTCAGCTCGCACACAACAGCAGAACACATGCTTGCATTTCTTTATAAAAAGGTGATTCAGGCTATAATGCAACCTATAAATCAAGCAAGTCCAAAATACAATTTTAAGGATGAAATAAGGGACAACTGGTGATGTGACCAAAAACAAATTAAAGATTTGCATAAGCCGATGATTTTCCTCAAGGTGAGTTAACAGGCTCTGATTCCACTGGTATTATCTGATCTAGCCTACACCTTCAGTTTGAAAGTTGAAACAGCAACAAAATAAAGAATTATATGCAGCATGAGTGAACGAACTTCTGACCTGTGCACTAATGATTATATTGCTATTGTGTGAGAAAAATGCACCTATCACAAAGAAAAATATGCCTGGTTGCCTTCTGATTATCATCCTCTGACGGTTAATAATGTAAAATCCCATTGGTCGTTCAATTGTGTAGCAATTCATGGAAGCTAAAGAATTAGTCTTGATTTTGTCAACATTATATACACAATATTATGCAGCAAATGGTCATCTCTATTTGCCTTTAATCCACAAAGTCTGCAATGAAATTCCAACTAAAACAAAAATTTACCATCTATTGTAAAGCTAAAGCGACTTATATAAAGAATAAAGAGTTGAGAAATATTTATAGGATGCACTAGGTTGAGAAATATTACCTTTGGATAAATTCCATGTGTATTTTTGGGGCAGTTCTTGCTTAAGTGTCCATGCTGATTACAGATGAAACAATTGGCAAATTTTGTACCCCCTGCAGAAGGAACACAGGAATTATACCTCCAATCATGAAGCACGGCACACAAATATAAATGAGTGAGATAATATAGACATGAGTATGTCTGTTACTCTCTGATGCTGCTATGAGGTGTTAGAGCGATGCACCAGTTAAATAAGTTATAACTGTGCCTAGTTCTTGTCCATAAAGTAATAATACAAAAACAAGAATTTAGTATGGCTAATGTAAAACATTTTACCAGAATATAATAGATTATACATGAGGATATCATTCAGTTTCTACCTTCTACTCGAAGATTATTTGTTCTTTATATTAACATGGGCACGTTTGTATAAATTGTGTACCTCTCTCATAATTGATAAACCAATTTCATCAAATCATCTGACAAACCATCAGTATTCTCTCAAATTCAGTTTAAGACATCCATGCCGAATACATGCATCAGGCATTTTGACAAGACTGATCACAAAGAAGAACTTCTAGTTCAAACTACGCAAATTAAGAGTTATGCCAGCAAAAAAAATGCATCAAACCCCGTTAATTTGCATCAGGACATGCCAGAGTGCTTGACTGTTCCAAACAATATGTGTTGATATTTTCAGTAAGTTTTTTTTTTCCCCTAGTTAAATCTTCTCCTATCATGAATAGGACTTGAACCCAAAACCCCTCAATGAAGAGGGATTACTTTTCCAAACTTCCAAGAGGTGGTTCAATCATACACTCTCTTCTTCTTCTTTTTTGTTAGGTAAGCGTTGGGACTTGACCAAGCCCTCGTAATTGCAAATTCTATTATCAACCTGGGTCAAAACCCCTAAATGTGATAATATTATTGAATATAAGAACATCAAAAACCAGCAATGGCACTAATAGCACTAAAATATAACAATTTGGCCAAAAAAAAAAAACATTGATAAGGTGCATAGAGGGGTAAATCTGAAATGTACCATCCTGGAGAGGCTGAGGACACTTCGAAAGCGAATGCCCCGCTTCGCCGCAGTTATAGCAAAGCTTCTTCTCACCGGAATCCCCCTTCTCCGTACAATTCTTCAGGGAGTGCCCTCGTTGCCGACACAGCAGACATATCTACAAACAACACAGCAATCCCATCAAAAACAATCATAAAACAAACAAAACTCTTCTTTTGAATGAAATTTTAAAAAAAAGATGTGACCTTGTTCCTCTCCCACTGGGCTTTCTGGGGGCAGCTCTTGGCGATGTGGTCATGGGCCTTGCATATGAAGCAACTCTCCCCGGGTCTCATCCCTGGGACCCTCAAAGGGTGCTTCTTTCCCCCTGAATTAGGGTTACTCTTTTTTAGGGTTTGGGTCTTCTTCGCTTTGAGGCTCTTCTTCTTCTTGTTCTTCTTGTTCTCGCCTGGGTCTTTTGAGGGTTCGGGTTTGGGGAATAAATCCGGATGCTCCTCCTTGTAGCGCTTCCGGGCGAGTTTCTGTGCCTTACTCACCATTTTTTTGTTCTTTTGGATCGCTCGTTCGGGCTCTCTCGTCTCTGGTGTCGGAGGCGGCGGAGGTGAAATGGAGGGCGGCGTTCATCAGAGTCGGTTTGTATATACTTTGACGAAGTCAATCACGGCCGTCCATTTTCTGATGGGCCGCAACTAGTGTTAACCTGATTGTGAGGAATGGTGGTTCATGGGCCTCCGTGGAGTACGCTTCCAGGGCATTTCTCAATGTTACGTACATCGCCTAATATTCTACCCAACGCGTGTTTTGAATTTTTTAACATACATTTATAAATAAAAAAAATGAAGTGAGTTCAATTAATTGGATGATTACATTAAAAAAAAATATATGAAAATTTTCTACTGAATTATATATCTCGTTAATGTAAATATATGTTCTGATGATTTTCTATCAATGCATATGAGATTAAAATTAGAGACTAGAATGGAGACAGTAGATGAGCCTTACTTTTTTTATGGTATAAACTCTTCTCCAAGGTCAACTCAGTATACTTGAAAGCTATAATACCCCACACACTCCCACCCATAACCAATAGCAGTTAGTTAAACCTTGATTGTCCATAACCAATAATGTAAATCGAGTTTTGATAAAATCGGTAAGCACCTCCCACCTTTGTAAAAGAGGTGAAAAGATCAAATCATGTAAAGCACTATTTTTCAAAAAACCAATAGTAAATAATTTTGGAAAGTGGCCCCGCTTGTCCTGGGCTCCCAGCTATGGCCTAGCCCCAAGCTTTCATGCACTCGGATGCCTCCCATATATTCTCCATTGTTAACCTGTAACCAACATTTTCTTTCTTGGCGACGGGTCCCCACACCCTTCCACAGTTCCACCTTATCCCATTGTGGGGTGACATACATGTCTCATCCTAGCGATGATCCCCATCAAAATGGTCCTTGAGATTTGGTTGGCTCCAAGTAAAATTCTAAAAAAGATCCTCTATTTACACCATTTTTTATAATTACCGTCACATAAGTTTTTTGAATATAATTAAACAAATGTTGTTGATTAAAACAAATCATGATAATATACAGGAAAAAAATGAAAAAGTTTTTAACAAATAATAAAAAATCTAAACAACATTATATAAATATTGATAAATTAGGAAAAATTATTTTGAGATGGGAACAATATGTAGATGGTGGCCCTAGACAACTATCACGGTTACCTAATCTTATAACCAGCCCTGGTACCCCCCCCCCCTCAACCTCTTCTACCGCCACATGACCTACATATCTCATCTTGACAACATGACTTTGCGCTCTATCATGTCAAATGATGAAGTATGTACTCCGTTAAAAAAAAAAATTATTTCTTATAATGGAACACAAACATCATTAGTAAAATAGAACTACATCTGAGATTATGAATAAAGATTGTATATAACAATATCTTGTTATCTGAATCAAGTGAGATCACATCAACAACCACCTTAATATCTAATGCAAACATGTATACGATCCAACGACCATATGAAGTTGCTCGATTTTGTTAGTTTCAAATCGAGTGAGCATATAATTAAAGATCTCAGTCAGCACAACGTGCCTCTCAATCTCTTGCCAGCAATGCTTGTCTACCAAGCATGAATTGAAGAAAATCAATTAAAGAAAGAATACGTAGTAAGCAAGCAGTCTCAGTCAATGAATCCCACTTGAGTGACACCCAGTGCCAACCAACACCATTGATTCCTGCAGGTTGAAGCCTCCCTTTATAGCATATAATTAAATTCTCATTCAACTTATTAAACCACATATTAAACCACATAATCTAATAAGTTCAAAGTTTAACACTCACGTGACATTGCGTGACAAAGAATAACAACCTTTTCTGTCTATTTATGGACTCTTGATCAAGCAAGCACCTGAACTTTTAAACCACCACCGTCAGTGGCTCACTTTTTTCGGATCGTTTTCACGTGTCCACATGCGTAACACCTCACGAGTAAGGGCTTTAGTTTCGTTGTGTTGGATGTGAATACCGGGAGACATGCACATGTTTTTATGTCCGACGCTTTAAAAATTGTATTGTTCTTTTAATTGAAAAAATGAATAGATTAAAGGATCCTCTTCAACTGTCGAATTTAATCAATTAGATTCATGACATTATCATGTACTAAAAATAATATTCAAAATTTTAAAAAATATGAAATATTTTAAATTTTTTTTTGCATAATTTATCAAGTCTTAAATTTTAGAGTCAGTTTAACATTCATTCTCATTTTATTGGAAACTCAGAAAAAAAAAATTACATTTAAAATATTTCATTCTTGTGTTCATTTCTGTACATGGAATCAAAACAGAATTGAGTTTCTGAAAAGGAAGAATTCTTCTTCTGGACCAGAGTTACCATAATGGTTCTTAATACATTTTTAAGTTTTTACTCAATATCATAGTATGATGATGATAATAATAATATAATACAATGCAATTGTGCAACCACACCCCTTGCGTGCGACAGGAATCTGGACTGTCCAGATTCGTTTTTTGCTTATAAATTATGTGAATAAAGTGTGAACTATTTCAATCAACACATTTGATTTTAAAAACCGTCAATTTAATCTATGTGGGTCGATTAATTAGTATTGAGTTTTTTATACAATTATATTTTAAAAGTAAAAACAGATTAAGATTTAACCGGTTCAACCAACAAATCAAACTGGTGTTAAAGACACATGGCCACTGGTACCACGGGAAAGAAGAGGCATGGCGATTCAATTCGGTTCGATCTGAATATATAATTAGTAGGGCCATTTTTTGGGTGAGCATATTGGATGGTATCATGTGACCACCATGTGGTTACACTGGGGAACAAATTAAGTGCAATCTGCCCAATGAGAGTTAGGGGTGGTAAACGAGCCGAACGAGCCGAGCTTTGACATGTTCAAGCTCGGCTCGTTTATAAACGAGTCGAGCCGAGCCGAGCTCACGAGCCTCAACGAGCCTAGCGTTCTTCTTCATTTTAGGATTTTTAGGAATTGAAAACAAAATTTTAGCCTAAAAGAGCCAAGTTCATGAGCTTAAACGAGCATAACTTTGTATTAATTTAATATTCTGATTTTATAAATGAGTTTAGTCAAGCTTCAACTAAGTTTTAATAACATAAACGAGTCGAATTTGAACATAAAATGAAGCTCGATACAGGTCCCGAGCCTAATCGAGCTTTAAAATTTGTTCAAGCTCGCTCATTTATCTAAACGAACGAGCCTGAACGAGCTCAAACCGAGCCGAGCCCGAGCCGCTTGGTTCGTTTACCCGCCCTAATGAGAGTAAACATTTTGGTAAAATAATGAACATGTGACTATGCGAAGCAATCACGTAAATAGAATAGGTAGAATGCGTGTGATGTGATACAAGATGATTATTCGGCGCCCACAAGCATCGTTGATTCGTTGGTGTCCCTACCCAGTCAGACGGTCGGCACGGTTCCATCGATCAAACGTTCAATATTGTTTTCCGTGGATTACCTGTTCAATCTCGGCCGTCCAAATCAAGGATTCTCCGGGCTGTAACTCTTGGTTTTGGATTGGGTTGGAGTTTATTGAATCCAGCCCAGATAGTAGCATATGTTCAATGTTTTATGTAATCAAGTTTGTAGGCTATCATGCATTTTTTTATAGAATATATTTGATGATTAAATTATGTCTTTTTATAAAAATAAAATGCATATTCTTATGAATCAAATGCTTAATATTTTTTTGTAATATAATATGGAGTACATACTCATTTGACAATTTTATATGTCACGTTCAATGATGTAATGACAATAAACGAGATTACAAATGTTTGGATTTGATTCGTGCTTGGGTGGAGTTCATGTTTGATTTTAAAAGTTATTACAATAACAGACTTTTGAAAGGAATTTAAGTTTGATAAGTAAATAAAAATGTGCAATACGAAATTGTGATGGACTGTGAAATATAATCAAATTAAGTTCTCTTTGAAATGTCATTACATATCCAAATAAGTTTTGCGCTATTGCATCTGAACCTCATATTTATGTGTTAGCAGTGAATTTTTTTTTATGCATTTAAAAATATTCAAAAGCGTGCTTTTGAAAAAGCAGTATATTTTAGGATGAATTTTCAAAATCTTGACATTTCGATATGAATATATCACTTAGATTTCATTACACACATTGAATAATTAGATTTGTTACAAGTATTACATTTATCATTCACCAAACCACGAATTGGGTTAGGGTTTGTTAATCTAGTCCTCCAATAAAGTAACTTAAATAGACTTGACCTCATTGAAAATTGATTTTTTTTGTTTTTTTTTAATCAACATTTTTACACTAAAAGCTGAAAGTAAAATGTTTAATTAAGCTACTTTTTTAAAATGTATTTAATAACACTTTTTAACTTTTTACTTAATTATAAACAAAATCACTTTAATTAAGAGTTTTCACACCGACATAAGATAACAACAAGATGTGTTCAACAAGGTCCCGTCACCACCGCCCACTTCCGAAATAAACTATAACCGATTATTACAAGTCATCCAGGTGAACCACAAACAAATCGGGAGTGACAATAAAAATTAGGGCTTCACCCAAACAGCGGTGTAAAAAATCAATTCCAATTCAAAATTCAAAACTCCCCCTAAAAGCTAACGTCCGTCAAACTTCACCGTCAAAACTAACGCCTCTCTCCCGTCAACACACGCGCCGTAACGGAAACCGTCACATCCCATATAAAAATATCCTCTCCACCCCCCACATTCCCTCCAGAGTCCAGACCCTTCCATCCGACGCTCCTTCCATTTCTACAGATCTCTCTCTCTCTCCACCGTCAGATCCAACCAGTTCACGATCTCCACCGTCCGATCCATCCAAGATGCGAGAGATCCTTCACATCCAGGGTGGCCAGTGCGGGAACCAGATCGGGGCGAAGTTCTGGGAGGTGGTCTGCGCCGAGCACGGCATCGACTCCACCGGGAGGTACAATGGAGACTCCGAACTCCAGCTTGAGCGGGTCAATGTGTACTACAACGAGGCGAGCTGCGGCCGGTTCGTCCCCCGTGCCGTTCTGATGGATCTAGAGCCCGGGACGATGGACTCCCTCCGATCTGGTCCGTACGGTCAGATCTTCAGGCCGGATAACTTCGTTTTCGGGCAGTCCGGGGCCGGGAACAACTGGGCCAAGGGTCACTACACAGAGGGGGCTGAGCTTATTGACTCGGTCCTTGATGTGGTGAGGAAGGAGGCCGAGAACTGTGACTGCTTGCAAGGTGAGGTTTGATTTATTGTTTTTTTGGGGGGTTTTAGGGTTTGTTTTGGTGGATCTGTGAATTATGGCTTTTGTTTGTGTTTAGAAGTTCTTGATCTGTGATTATTTGCATCTTATGTGGTTTTGGTTCATGTAATTGCTTCTGATGTTAAGTTGCTATTTTGTGAGGTTTTTTTGTTGGCTATTATGTTTGTCTGTCGATATTGTTCGGTCACTGTTTTTCTAGGGTTTCTGTCTTGTCGTATTTGTGTTGCACAAGGTAGATCTGTAAAATCAATGTTATTTGTGTCAAAGAAATTAATGCATATTCCTGTACTTGCTATGCTTTCTGTTGGAGATATTCCCCTTTTCCCCCATTTGGTGACCGTGAATTGCAATTTCTGTATCTTGATTAATGTTTTGTGTTTATAACTAAGTGTTCTATCACTGTATTATTTTTTTCTTCTTTAAATGCTGTATTTTTTTATTTGTAAAATTTTGGCAAGTCCTTAAAATGTGGTTGTTGAAATGTCTATTCTTTGGTGCTTGCTCACATGTAATGACAATTCATTGTTATTTGTGAATTTAAGGTCTTGTTTTCTTGTTTTTTATTCTGGTTTTATATAATTGTGTACATGTGATTCTGTTTGTTAGTGTTTTGGTTGTGAGTCCCTTTCAGTCACTTTGTTGTCTTCTTGTGCCGAATTTGATGAATGACATCCTACAATGTTTTTGTCTCCAATATGTTACAACGAATCTTTTCAACTTACACTTTCTAATCTTCTTCAGATCCATCATTTGTCGGCAAATTGAATAATTACCATTTCCGCATATATTATTTTATTTCATGCTCATATGTTTGGTTTCACATTTACAATTGTTTTCTCTATTAATTGTTTTTTGATGGTTGATATTGGCTACATGACAGTTATTTGTGCTGTATATTGGTGCTTTTTATTTGCCTTTACAACTAATGTTTCCTAACGGCTTGTTTTTGGTGTTTGATTTTCCAATTTTTTTTTTTAAAATAGTTTGGTTTATCCCTGCATAGATCCAAGTGAGAATTAAAAGTTCATTTTCTTTATGATTATCATAATCCAATTTTGGAAGCCTGATATCTCATGTGGATTTTTTCTGTTTCCGTGAGAGCTGATGATTTTCTTCGGTTCATCTCCGTTCGTCTTCTTATCAAGCAATCCTAGATACTATTTTTTAGTCTTTGGTGCAGCTATGTTTATCTATGATTGTTATGTGCAGTTTCTGGTACTGGAGAAAAGACATTTGAAGATGGTTTTATTGCCTCTCCAATCTTAATTATCACTTTTTCTAACTGTTCTATTGTCGCTCTGTATCAGGTTTTCAAGTATGTCACTCCTTGGGAGGTGGAACGGGTTCTGGCATGGGAACTCTGCTAATTTCGAAGATCAGGGAAGAGTATCCTGATCGAATGATGCTGACCTTCTCTGTCTTCCCATCCCCTAAGGTCTCTGACACCGTTGTAGAGCCCTACAACGCCACCCTCTCCGTCCATCAGTTGGTTGAGAATGCCGATGAGTGCATGGTCCTGGACAATGAAGCTCTCTATGATATCTGCTTCCGCACTCTAAAGCTCACCACTCCAAGCTGTAAGGAAAGCAACAGTCATCTCTTGGTTTGGGATTTCTCAGAATGAAAACACCACTAACACTCTTGTTCAAATTTTGTCCAGTTGGAGACCTCAACCACCTGATCTCTGCAACCATGAGCGGTGTCACCTGCTGCCTCCGCTTCCCTGGACAGCTCAACTCCGACCTTCGCAAGTTGGCAGTCAATCTCATACCATTCCCCCGCCTCCACTTCTTCATGGTCGGCTTCGCCCCCTTGACCTCCCGTGGATCACAGCAATACCGCGCCCTCACCGTCCCCGAGCTTACCCAGCAAATGTGGGATGCCAAAAACATGATGTGTGCCGCTGACCCCCGCCATGGCCGCTACCTCACCGCCTCTGCCATGTTCCGTGGCAAGATGAGCACCAAGGAGGTCGATGAGCAGATGATCAATGTCCAGAACAAGAACTCGTCCTACTTTGTGGAGTGGATCCCAACAATGTGAAGTCCACCGTCTGTGACATCCCACCGACGGGGCTGAAGATGGCTCCACCTTCATTGGAAACTCGACCTCGATCCAGGAGATGTTCAGGAGGGTGTCTGAGCAGTTCACTGCCATGTTCAGGAGGAAGGCTTTCTTGCATTGGTACACCGGGGAGGGCATGGACGAGATGGAGTTCACCGAGGCTGAAAGCAACATGAATGACTTGGTCTCTGAGTACCAGCAGTACCAGGATGCGACTGCAGATGACGAGGGTGAGTACGAGGAGGAAGAGGAAGAGGATCTCCAGGAGGCCTGAGTGGTGTTAATCTGCTTGGAGAGAAGAGATGATGTTTCCATATATTACTTTGGTCTGTTGTGGAGTTTTGGTTGCCTTTCTGCTTTAGGTGATGATGATGATGGCTTTTGTTGCAATATCCAGTTGCTTTTGCTTTATACTGTGTGCATTTATCCCTAATATCTAGTTGAAGGTTGTTTTTACTTGATGGACATTGTTCAAGTCATCTGAATGATTTTGTTCAAATATGTGTTATGGATTTTATAGACTTCTGTTTTGGGTTTGTTGGATGTTCTTTGATGCTAATATTTGTAGAATTCATTTGTGTTCTAAAAGTAATGTTTGATTAAAACTGATGTTGTCCTTCATCAATGATATATCAAAGTGAACAAATATTCAATCACAAATTCTCTGCCTTATATTGATGAATAGCAAAATAAAGGCTACAGAGTAACCATGTTATTGACAAACAATCAGTACACTGAACGGAACAAGACTGGGCTTTTCACTTGTTGACTCCCAAAGCACACCCAGATCAACATTACCTTTGTTAGAACAATTGCAATGTTTCTGCTGTTCCAGGCTGGATTATTCTGGAATTCTTTGGATGGAACAGCTGCCAGGCCAATGGCCCTGCTGGGGGCTCCACGGATACTTTCACAATCTCATGGCATCAATTATTTCATGATCATCTGCAGTGAACCTCATCCACCAAGTCCCTGATTACTGGCCTGAAAAAGGAACGTAGCGCATTTTAAGGCCATTAATTGGATCAGAAGCAATTAGTTAATTAAAAAAAATTAGTATACTATCCTAGTGTATGACATTTATTTAAGAGGTGTATACTATCCTATCTTATGACATGGGGAGATCAATAATGTTTCAATACAACAGTGGGAGATACTCAAATGCAGTGAGACAAGGATTTCAATTGTCATATATGCAGGACTAATTAACAGACATGCAAACACTATAAGTATGCATTTTTATGTTGTTAAACAGAATTTATAGAATATTAAAGGAGCCTTTGATCATGGTGTTATTATTACCTCAAATCATGTTAAAAATATGACAATGATAAATCTCAGGTGGTTGCTCAATATGTCGATAAGCACACAATTTGTGTGCTCATTTGGTGCCATAGTGCAGAAATTTGAGAAAACGCCCATGACCTTAGTATAAAGAACTCATTAAGGCTTGTGTTTATGTGTCATGGATGGAAAATGAAAAAAAAAGTGAATGAATTTGAGTCAAAGAAAAGTGATGGAAAATGAAATAATTTCTCTTGGACCTATTCTTCTGTTGTTTGAGCTTATAATGGAAATTAATAGAAAATGATTCTCTCTCGTTTAGTGAAGACACTTTTTTTTATTTTCTTTAGTGATCAAAAGGAAAATTTTATTTTTCCCACATTGTTATTCACAATCGTGCATGCATATACACATCCTAAATGTAGAAAATTTGTCATCGCCAAGCCTATAAATGAGACGGGTGCGTTTGGTTATACAATTGTGTAGCTTTTGCGATTGCATAAAGCTGCTTCTGCAATCGTAAACCAAATAGTTTTACTGTAATAGCTTCCTATAAACATATTTTAGGTAAATAGTATCGAAAAGCTGTGATTTGAAAAAGTTAGGGGGGTGAGCATTCTACAGAATCAGTTTTACCCTTTCTGAAAGCATTCACACTTAAATGTACAGCTTCCTGCCTGAAATCAGATTTTAGAGATTCAGATGTCAATACTGGAGTTCTGTGAACACATGGGCAGATGCGAAGCTGCGCTTCCTTTATTGTTAGAATATCAGAAGCATAGTTTTCACATTGTGACTGGTTCGTCTACGCATCCATATCTGAAACCAAGAAACGCTGAAAGTGAACCCAAGCATAATTTTTTCAAAGAAATTCAGAACACTCTCTATCTGAAGCAGTGCATTATTGGTCTGATCCTATAGAATTAAACTATACACTATGAACAAAACAATATAAGAACAGGTTTGGGGAGTTGACAATGCTAACACAGTAGCAGTGAGAGTGAAATGTAATTGTAGATATGCTGTTCTTAATCACTGGATTGAGGTTCCAGTAAATCGGATGAGTATTTCAACAAAAAAAAATCATTTAGAGAAGAAGGAATACTCATTTGAAATCGACAAAAACAGAATTAAAAGAAGGAAAATCAGACATTTAACAGGGTTTCTCGAGGACTCACCGGCCAAGTTTTGTGAGTCTTGGGGGATGAAGAAGAAACAGTGCAAGAAGAGCGAGATTGTACGGATCAATTGTATACATTGAAATAAATAGTCAAATCGATCGACTGATTTCCCATCTAATCAGATTTGAAAAAGTCATTTAAAAAATAAATCAATGATTAAAAAACCTCTAACACTATCTTGTCTAGATATGTTTCATGTGTTCTTTAAAAAAGAAATATTCAATAAACAATATCGGTTATGTAGATGATTAACAATTTAATTTAGATAATAAAAAAAAGGAAAAAACTGTAATTGAATTGGCATAGTTCCATATAAAGAATCATTAGCTGTCGTATAATTGTAGTGGTAGTTACCGAAAATAGTTTAAATGACATTAGATATTACATATATATATTATGTTACGCGGTCTATAAAATGTGGTATGTGAATCATTATTGTTTTATTTATTCATATAACTCCCAAATAATTGCATGTGACCCAAATTTTGACCAAATCATAGGATAGAGTGTATTATTTTCTTTTTTAATGGAATGCAAATCCAACGTCGGAATAAAAAAACATAGTCGCACTAACAAGACAAAAGGCGTGATCATAATTTTTACTTTTGGGCAAGACATAATAATAAAGGTGTCCATTATTGAGGTCCCATGAATTATTTACCCATCACACATATTAATTACGTATTGTTTTATGATATCTGATATCCCACGATTCCCATGACAAATCAACAAAGGTATCACCAACAACCAACTCCTCTCCTTCCTTTTCCATCAACCTTAGCTTCTTTAGGTTTGTCTTTACTTGCAGTGAGCTATATCCACACTATCATGCATTGATAATGTTTGTTGCAGTTTAAATTTACATATTATAACTGATAACTTATAGCTTCCGTTTGGAACGGGGATAGTTTTTATTCTAGGGTATAGATTTATCCAAGTATAAATGAGTATAAATAAGGATAAAGTGATTTTGTGTTTGGTTGTATTTTGAATTATTCTCATTGGTAAACGTAAGAATAAATGTTTTGTTGTTTGGGTAAAATATGAATAAAGTATGGATAATGATTTATAAAAGGTAAAAAAGTAATGATAATTGATTTGACAAGTGATTTATAAGAGGTGATGACAGTTGATTTGACAGTGGGCCCACATATTCTTTAGGTGGAATAACCTAGGATAACTTTTATTCTAGGGGTTGATTGGAATTCCTATACCACTTTATCAAGGTTTATTCTGGCATAATTTATCTGGGGTTATCCGGGGTAAACAAACACCTCCAAATACTTATCCGGGGTTATCCAGGGGGTTATTCTCGTTCCAAACGGGGGGATAGATTATGGATTTTAATTTTTGTGATAAGCAGGTGTCATGTTTGTTGTTACTGTTGAAAAACAGATAATAAAAAGTTATGAATGTTTATTAGAATGAACTGTAAAATAATTTTTTACTGTATAATTGTAATAAATATCCCTTTCAAATGTAGAAGTTAAATTAATTTCTATTTAATAAAATAATGTAATTTTACTTATAAAATTAATTTTTTAATTTTTTAAAAAACAAATTGATAAAATATTCAACATATATAAAAAATAATCAAATTACAAATGGTTCTTCAAAAACTATTGAAAAATAATGAAAGTTCACAACGCATTTAATAGGTGATGAGGATAACCCACTTGTGCTCCATTGACATTAAATAATATGTAAAAAAAATTAATGAAATCATGGATTCTACATTATTTAAAAAAATAAAATTTGACAAACAAAAAATAGAACTTGATCATAATTAATAAAAAACACGACCGGTATATTTTACCTACAATCTTTTCTTCTTTTTTTTTGAGGAAAGGTACAATCCGAATTTTATCCAAAGAAAAGGCTACAATCCAAAATATCAACAATTTCTTTTTCATTTCGCATGCAATTTTTGAAAGGTGATTGAAAGTGAAAAAAAATTGTTAATACTTTGGATTGTATCCTATGATAATTATTTTTAACTTATAAGTTTTAACAATTATACACATTAATATCAATGGTAAAAGACATTTGAGTCTTTATAAATATGCATAATCCCACAAAAATCCTTATAAGCTTGGGTTCAAAATACAAGTTCTTGCGACACAAAAATGTCTCATAGATCCTTACCATTAACCATTATTAACTCACCTATGATTAATATTAACTATAAAGGAAAATCGACTATAATACCCTCCTAAATGTCTTTCCCTAATAAAATTTAAAGACACCTAAGTCTTTATAAATATGTATAATCTTATATAAATCCTTTTAAACTTGACGTCGAATTTACATGTTTCTGCAAACACAAAAAATGCCACATACATCCTTACATCAATATTATTAAGTGTGAACCGGTTATTAAGAATCTCAAAAAGAAATATTCTTTTCGAAACAAACAAGTCAACTGAATCTCTCCTCTTTCTCAATCTCACCCTCATTAACACTAACAATATAAAATAATTCAATTTTTACTCAAAAATTTACACCAACTCTACTTGTACACACTCCAACACACTCTCTGCGGCAAGAAGAATATAATTTATATTATGCAGCCAAAAAAAAGACTGTATCCAAACTATAATGCCCCGTTTGGTAAGCGGAATAGGCGATTATAAGGGTAGTATAAGGGTGGTATGAGAATGAATAAGAAAAATGGTTGTTTGTTTGTAGAGTATAACTTGGTATTACTAAGCCAGTTTAAACGAGTATAAGAGAGTATAACAATTCTAAGTAACCCCTAGGATAAGCTATACTCACTTTATCTATTCTCATGGACCCACATGTCAAATCAACTTTTTACATATTATCACATCAAATCACATATCAACACCTCCAGTGGTGGAGCCACTTGAGGCCCATGCCCCCCCATGAATTTTTTTTTTATAACTTTGATTAGGTTATAACCATACAAATTAAGTAACAACCAAAACTAATCAACGAATAGAAACAACCCACCCACCATGCAAAATCCGAGAATTTAAAATAATAATAAAAAACACCCGTGAGGCCATGATTCACCTTAATTAATCCACTTATAGAAATCTGGATTGTTTTTTATTTAATTCTAAACTCTTTTAATTTTTAGTTGGTAGATTGATTTTAATTAAGGTCTATAAGTCATGAGATTCATCTACATATAAAAATTTCTAAACAATAACAACCCAATACCCAAAATATAAAAAAAACCCACCCATGAGCCATCTAGACCATCCACATCCACATTTTTTGGTGTGCCTTCACCCCCTTATTTTAATTAATTCTCCCCCTCTAGATAAAAGAAAAGTCTATTTTGATTATACTTTTTCATTGACACCCAAGCCATAGAGACACGGACCCTACTCCCAGCGTTCTCATTCAGGCACTCATCTTGAAAAAATAGATTCTTTAATCACTTTTTTTTTGTATTTCGATTGTTCCTAAAATCAATCTCTATCTCTAAAAAATTTCATAATTTTTACTTTTTATTCTATTAAATCATCCCACAATCTGGAATCTACAATCAGTGATCATTTCCTCTCTTCCATTAACACTTCGAATGTATATAATTTTTCTCTTTTACCATATTATCATTATTACTATTTTATTTAAAGTTTAAAGTATTTATTTAAATATAAAAAAAATCAAATCATTCAACATTTTTAGAATATAAAATTTAAAGGTATATATTGCTTATCATATTTATATTTTGATATTTTTTTGTGAATCATCGATATGAAATTTGACATATCGTTTTAAAATGTGATAATTATCTTTCAAAATTATTTGGTGATATGTTTTATGTGAATATCTCTATTTTATTTTATTCATATTTATTTTTTAATTTATGCTATTGAAATTAAAAAAAAACATAATGACTTTAAAAATATTTACATAAGTTACATTAGGCCCCCCTTCATAAAAATCCTAGCTCTGCCACTGAACACCTCTATACATCAAATGACTCACATGTCAAATTAATTTTTTTACACTTTATTTATATTTTATTCTTTATCAATCAAACAACTCAATCTTTATTCTTACGTTTTCCAATGAGAATAAAAAAAACACAACCAAACAGAAAATATCTTATTCATGTAGAGGCATAATTATCTATCCAAAATAACTCAATTCCGCTATCCAAACGGGGATTAACAGTCTTCGGCAACTCATTCGTTTTCAAAATCCTTTTCCAAATTCTTCTTGCAGTAAGGGTCAACATCAGGCCCGAGGCCCGAAAGCCCGACCCGCCTGGCCCGGGCCCGGCCCGGCCCGGGTCTGTTCGCGGGCCGGACAGGCCCGGCCCGTTTTCAGGGCAGGCCGGGTTTGGGCCTGGTTCTAGGGCTCGGCCCCGGCCCGTAGGCCCGCCCGATCCCGGCCCGTTCGGGCTAGCACGTACCCCGCCCGCGGGCCCGGCCCGTAGGCCCATGGAGGGTGATCTAATGAACTAGTAACATATGATTTTTATTTGAATTATGGTTGAGTTATACAAATTATTAACATTTATGTATATGTCAACCTAGTTAGGTACATGTAATTATTCATTTTTGTAAGTAATTAATTCATTTAATATTTTTATTTTAAAAATTCAATAGATATAAATATTTTTTTTAACATTATACTTTAAATTTTGTGTTATTTTAATATTATATACAAATAAACAACGTAAAATAAAAAATAAAATGTTTTGAATTTGGGCCCGTAGGCTCGCCCGTGGGCCCGAACCCAGGCCCTGCCCGTGAGTCCCGAACCCAGGCCCGGCCCGTGAGGCCCGTTCAGGCCTGGGCCCGTGGGCAGGGCCTGTGCCCTGTTTTTTTGCCACGGGCCGGCTCGGCCCGGGCCCGTTGGCCAAGCAGGCCCGCCGGCCTGGGCCCAGGGCCGGGCTTGGGCCCTGTTTAAACGGGCTGGCCCGGCCCATTGCCGACCCCTATCTTGCAGTACCTCACTATCCCCCCCCCCCTCCACTTTCGCTCCCTCCCTCGGTATCACCGCGCAATTTATCTGTTTTCGTTGGACCAATCCGTAAAAATTCCAATACGTAAAATTCCATCTATCCCGAATACGCTTCATAACGTCATCAATGACAAACGAAAAGGCAAGAAAAACAAACCTCTTCACCGTATTTGTCATCGGGGACTCCGAAGGCAACACCCTGTGCGACATCCGGGTGCGACAACAGCACAACGTCCACTCCTATTGGCGATATTTTCTCCCCTGTGAATAATAACCCCAACCGTCAATGCATTCTTGTTGGGTATGAAGGGTTAGACGGGTTGGATATACATACAATGGGTCATCTAGGTTGTCGACCCTCACTACTCGGGTTTTTGATTGTCGATAAATGGGGCATAGTTTGTGGACATGAATTTTAGCCTATCATATTTGATTGTGGAATTTATATTTGATTTTAAAAAATGCATTATTTTAAACAGTTTAACCTCTATATTTATTACAACAATAGAATGTAGAAAGGAAATTAAAGTTTGATACTGAAAAGTAGGAAAAAAAATTACAATTTGACATTGTGATTGATCTGTTTTTAGAAAAGAGATATAACTTGCTATAATTCACTTATATAAATTGTGATGTTTAATAAAATTAAACCCTGTTTAGATCTAGTGAAATGTCATTGCATATCCAAAACGAGTTTTGAGCATTTGCATATCACCTCCATATTCATCCTTATTAGTGGTATATATTTTTTTCTGCATTTAAAAGCCGTCAAAAGTATGTTTTTAAAAAGACATTGTATTTTGGATGAATTTTCAAAAATCAGATATTCAAATATCTACACATCATTTATTAGATTTGATTTCATACATTGAATAATTAGATTTGATACAAATATTACGATTTATCATTTCACCAAACCCTATTTGGGTTAGGCTCTGTTAATCCGGTCCCCCAACCAGATTCCAACAAAGAGATGTGTTCAATACGGTCCCCTCATCCGAAACCATCTGCAACCGATTATTACAAGTCATCCAGATTGAACCACAAACAAATCGGGAGTGACAATAAAATTAGGTTTTCACCCAAACAGCGGTGCAAATAATCAATTCCATTTCAAAATTCAAAACTCCCCCTAAAAAGCTAACGTCCGTCAAATATCATCGTCAAATCTAAAGCTTATCTCCCGTCAACACACGCGCCGTAACGGAAACCGTCACATCCGATATAAAAATACCCCCCCCCCTCACATCCCCCCCCCCCCAAACCCTTCCATCCGACGCTCCTTTCATTTCTCCAGATCTCCCACTCTCTCTCTCTCTTTCCACCGTCCGATCCAACCAGTTCACGATCTCCACCGTCCGATCCGTCCAAGATGCGTGAGATCCTTCACATCCAGGGCGGCCAGTGCGGGAACCAGATCGGGGCGAAGTTCTGGGAGGTTGTCTGCGCCGAGCATGGCATCGACTCCACCGGGAGGTACAATGGGGACTCCGAACTCCAGCTTGAGCGTGTCAATGTGTACTACAACGAGGCGAGCTGCGGCCGGTTCGTCCCCCGTGCCGTTCTGATGGATCTGGAGCCCGGGACGATGGACTCCGTCCGATCTGGTCCGTACGGTCAGATCTTCAGGCCCGATAACTTCGTTTTCGGGCAGTCCGGGGCCGGGAACAACTGGGCCAAGGGTCACTACACGGAGGGGGCTGAGCTCATTGACTCGGTCCTTGATGTGGTGAGGAAGGAGGCCGAGAACTGTGATTGCTTGCAAGGTGAGGTTTGATTTGTTTATTTTTTGGGGTTTTAGGGTTTGTTTTGGTGGATCTGTGAATTATTGCTATTGTTTGTGCTTAGAAGTTCTTGATCTGTGATTCTTTGCATGTTTTGTTGTTTTGATTCAACGTATGTGCTTCTGAGGTTAAGCTGCTTTTGTTGTGAGTTTTTTTGTTGGTTATTGTGTTTGTCTGTTTGTTCACTGTTCTTCTAGGGTTTCTGTCGTGCCAGTGTCTGTGTTGTACATGGTAGATCTGTTAAATTATTGTTGTTTGCATGTAAGATATTAGTGCATATCCTGTACTTGCTGTGCTTGCAATTCGAGATATTAATGGTAGATCTGTTAAATTACTGTTGTTTGTGTTGTACATGGTGACCTTGAATTGCAATTTCTGTTTCTTGATCTATCAATGTGTTGAATTTTTTCTTAATACTTTTTATTGTAAAATTTTGGCAAGTTCTTAAAATGTGATCGTTGAAATGTCTCATTCATTGGTGCTTGCTGACATGTTGTGACAGTCATGTTCTCTATTAATTGTTTGTTTGATGGATGACGTTGGTAACTAGACAGTTTTTTGTGCTGTTTGTAGGTGCTTTTTATCTGCTTTTACAACTAATGATCCTTACAGATTGTTTTTGTTGAGAGTTTCAAAAAAAATTTCTTCTAAAAAATGTTTTGTTTATCCCTGCATAGATTCAAGTAAGAATTAACAGTTCATTTTCTTCAAGACTATCATAATCCAATTTTGGAGGTCTACCTGATTTCTTCTGTGGATTTTTCTTTGTTTCTGTGAGAGTAAATGATTTTCTTCAATTCATCTGCCATTTCTCTTCAGTATTAGGTGCAGCTATGTTTATCTATGATTGTTTTGCGCATTTTCTGGTAGTGGAAAGAATTTTGACAATTGAAGATGGTTTTATTATTTGAAATCTGTCACTTCTATTCTTTTCAATCTTACTGTTCTATTTTCCTTCTTTACGTCAGGTTTTCAAGTATGTCACTCCTTGGGAGGTGGAACGGGTTCTGGCATGGGAACTCTGCTAATTTCGAAGATCAGGGAAGAGTACCCTGATCGAATGATGCTGACCTTCTCTGTCTTCCCATCCCCTAAGGTCTCCGACACTGTTGTAGAGCCCTACAATGCCACCCTCTCTGTCCATCAGTTGGTCGAGAACGCCGATGAGTGCATGGTTCTTGACAATGAAGCTCTCTATGATATCTGCTTCCGCACTCTAAAGCTCACCACTCCAAGCTGTAAGGAAACCAACATTCATCTCTTGATTTGAGAGTTCTCAGAATGAAATTACCACTTACACTCTTGTTCAAATTTTGTCCAGTTGGAGACCTCAACCACCTGATCTCCGCAACAATGAGCGGTGTCACCTGCTGCCTCCGCTTCCCCGGACAGCTCAACTCCGACCTTCGCAAGTTGGCAGTCAATCTCATCCCCTTCCCCCGCCTCCACTTCTTCATGGTCGGTTTTGCCCCCTTGACCTCTCGTGGATCCCAGCAGTACCGCGCCCTCACCGTCCCCGAGCTTACCCAGCAAATGTGGGATGCCAAAAACATGATGTGTGCCGCTGACCCCCGCCATGGCCGCTACCTCACTGCCTCTGCCATGTTCCGTGGCAAGATGAGCACCAAGGAGGTCGACGAGCAGATGATCAATGTCCAGAACAAGAACTCATCCTACTTTGTGGAGTGGATCCCCAACAATGTGAAGTCCACCGTCTGCGATATCCCACCAACGGGGCTGAAGATGGCATCCACCTTCATCGGAAACTCGACCTCAATCCAGGAGATGTTCAGGAGGGTGTCAGAGCAGTTCACCGCCATGTTCAGGAGGAAGGCTTTCTTGCATTGGTACACCGGGGAGGGGATGGACGAGATGGAGTTCACTGAGGCTGAAAGCAACATGAATGACTTGGTCTCCGAGTACCAGCAGTACCAGGATGCGACTGCAGATGACGAGGGCGAGTATGAGGAGGAAGAGGAAGAGGATCTCGAGGAGGCCTGAGTGGTGTTAATCTGCTTGTGAAGAAGAGATTATGTTTCCATTTATTACTTTGGTCTGTTGTGGAGTTTTGGTTGCCTTTCTGCTTTAGGTGATGATGATGGCTTTTGTTGCAATATCCAATTGCTTTTGCTTTTACCATGTGCATTTGTCCCTATTATCTAGCTGAAGGTTTTACTTGTTGGACATTGTTCAAGTCATCTTAATGATTTTAAATGTGCGTTGGTGGATTCTATTGATTTCTGTTTTGGATTCCTTGGGATGTTGTTTGATGCATATATTTGCAGAATTCATTTGTTCTAAGTTCTAAGAGTAATGTTTGATTAAAGCTTATGTTGTCTTTTCATCTCTGATGCATCAAAGTGAACAAATATTCAATGACAAATTCTCTGCCTTATATTGATGGATAGCAAAATGAAGGCTACAGAGTAACCATTTTATTGACCAACAATCAGTACGCTGAACAAAACAAGACTGCACTTTTCACTTGTTGAGTGACTCCCAAAGCACACCCAGATCAACATTACCCCTGATAGAACAATTGCAATGTTTCTGCAGTCCTTCCAGGCTGGATTATTCTGGAATTCTTTGGACAGAATGGCAGCCAGGCCGATGGCCCCACTGGGCTCCACGGCCACTTTCAGAATCTCATAACACATTCTCATGGCATCAATTATTTCATGATCATCCACAGTGAGAACCTCATCCACCAAGTCCCTGACTACTGGCCTGAACAAAGAAAGTAATGCATTTTAATATCATTAATTGGATCAGAGGCAATTTATTAATCAACAAAATTAGTATACTATACTATTGTATGACATTAATTTAAGAGAAGTATATATTTATTTAAGAGAAGTATCTTATGGCATGGGGAGAGCAATAATATTTCAATATAACAGTAGGAGATACTCAGATACAGAGAAAGACAAGGATTTTAGGTGTCATAGCAGGGAACAGTGGTTGTACAAAGGGGTTCACAAACTTCCCTATAGAATCCTCTTTTCATTAACTTCTAATATCTCCTGAAAGAAAGTTCGTGAATATCTACGCATCTTGGTGACCACAAAAGTATCTCATTTTCTTTCATCTAATGTCTAATCACATTTTGTTATCCATTAGGCACCTTTTAGTTGTTCTTCATATAAACTGATCCTACAGACATGCAGTTATATATATAGCCTAAATTGCTCTGAAGTTTAAGAAAATAAAAAACATATAAGGTGCACCTATTGGTCCTGAATTTTAAAAACGTAAATCAATGGACTGAACATTGTTACTTTTCAGCAGACTAAACATTGTTCACGATGCAGGATTAATTAACAGACATGTAAACACTAAATATATGCAGTTTTATGTAGCTAAACAGAATTTACAGTATTAAAGAAACCCTTGATCATGGTGTTGTTATTACGTCAAATCATGTTAAAAATATGATAGAATGATGGATCTCAGGTGGTTGCCAATATATCAATAAGCACACAAGTTGTGTGTTCATTTGGTGCCTCTCATGTTCTATAAGAAATCAATATAGGCAATCTTTTTCCCCATAAGTTATCAATCATGAACTAACAATCAAACAGTAGCAGTTCATGCATATTTTCAAAGAAAAGATGTTTATATTATCCATTTTGCGAAAAACTTTTCATTTTTCATCCCAGAAACTACTCAAAACAAAGCCACATCACTTACCAAGTCAGATCTCCAAGAAAAGCTCTAAGCCCATCAGCAACAGTGTTGGTCTGAGGCAGTTTTATAATCCTTCCTGCAGCTTGGATTGAGCAGCATCATCAGCTCCCTTTGGCTCAGCAGCCAGTACTCGAATTGCAGGGTTGATGGCTTTAGCAGCCAAAGTGACACCAGAAATCAAACCGCCACCTAAAATGTTCAATCAGAAAAATAAAGCAGGCCAAATCAAACCTTAAAATAAAGGAAACTGATTCCAAATAATAGTTATGGCTTATGACAATGGTACATTACCACTGATTGGGACGATAATGGTATCGATTTCTGGGACTTGATCCAGCAACTCCAGTGAAATTGTACCCTGCCCACTGCAATATTATTAGAGTATATCTCTTCAATATTATTCCTTAAATTTGAATAAAATGCACATACAAAATATATCTAGTGACCATCAAATTAATTTCTCATAGCTACAAAAATTACTGTTCTTTCTAAACTTCTCTCTGGATGACATGAAGCCCTAAAGTTTCTGTACCGAAAACAGCACCACATGAGTACATGGCACCGCAAATATAGGCTGATAAAGTTAGGAAATTATTGAATACCTACAGATGTAAAAAAAATCTTCTGGGGAGAGGTCCCATCCTGATGAATGTACATGATATTAAATTAGTCAAAGCATAGAAGAACACCTCATAATGCGCTTATCGTTGAAAGGATGAATCAAAACAGCTCCAGTTTCTGCCTGTAATTCATTAGCAATGCTCTCTCTCGACTGCATTGTGGCTTCACTCCAGACAACCTGGCCTCCATAGCGTTTGACATTCTCAACCTTACATTTTGGAGCATTTTTTGGTATAACGATGTAAGCTGGGATTCCACGTAAACTTGCAGCAAGAGACACCGCAGCAGCGTGGTTACCACTAAACGGAATGTATACCATTAGATTTAGCATATTAAACGAGAATAAATGAGTAAAGCATAATGACAGTTGACACATTGGAACATTCCATATGGAGAGTAGAGAGCACACCTGCTGTGTGTCACAACCCCTTTTGCAGCTTGATCATCGCCAAGCGAAAATACGGCATTACAAGCACCTCTGAATTTGAAAGCTCCACTGGAAAACAATGAATAACATATCAGAATGGTCTGGAGTTCCACAGTGCAGAAATTGAAAAACGCCCTTGACATTAAAGAACTCATTAAGACTGTGTTTATGCATCACGGATGGAAAATGGAAAAAAAATGAAGGAATTTGAGTAAAAAAACGGAAAATGAAATAATTTATCTTGGACCAGTTTTTCTATTGTTTGAGCATATGATGGAAATTTATAGCTTATGATTCAATCACTTTCCCTTGCATTCACTCCTACAGGGAGGTGAAAAATTCCCCCGTCTTCTAATAATACGAGAGGCAAACAAAAATAAAGGAAAGCGCTCTTTCTCTCCATCTCTCTCGTTCAGTACAGACTGTTTCTTTTAGTGGTCAAAAGGAAAATTTTACTTTTTCCTCATTTTTCTTCACAATCATGCATGCACAAACACATCATGCTGAATGTAGAAAATTTATCATTGCCCAACCTATAAATGACAGAATAGGACATCTTTCAAAAATAATAAGGATCTCACCCTTTCTGAAAGCATTCACACTTAAAATACAGCTTCCTGCCTGAAATCAGATTTAGAGATTCAGATGTCAATACGGGAGTTCTGTGAACATATGGGCTGATGCGGAGCTGCGCTTCCCTTATTGTTAGAATATCAGAAGCATAGTTTTCACATTGTGACTGGTTCTTCTGCGCATCCATCTCTGGAACCAAGAAACACTGAAAGTGAATCAGCACCAAAGCATAGTTTTTTAAAGAAATTCAGAACACACTCTATTTGAAGCTGTACACTATTAGTCCGATCTTCTAGAGATCAAACGCAATATTAAAATTTAAAATGGTACAATATACATTATGAACAAAACAATATATGAACAGATTTGGAGAGTTGACAGTGCTGGCAGTGAGAGTGAAATGTAATTGAGTTTTCTGTAAATCGGAAAAGAAAGCTCTGTCTTTTGTGAATTATAAAAATAAAAAAAGCATCTTTAGATGAACTAAAAGAAACCCATATGTGCAAACAAGTGTGAGACCCCAAAAACAACACCCGTGACACCAGATTTTGTGGTTCTTCATTTTTACATCCCCAAACAGAAATTCGACTTCCCACGATTAGTATTCCAACAAAAAACAAATCATTTAGAGAAAAAAGAGTACTCATTCGAAATCGACAAAAAAGGAAAAGAATTAAAAGAAGGAAAATCAGACATTTAACAGGGTTTCTCGAGGACTCACCGGCTAAGTTGTGTGGGTTTTGGGGGATGAAGAAGAAACAGTGCAAGAAGAGCGAGGAACATCAAAGTCTTGCTTGGTCTGAGTTGCATGGGCTTTCGATTAAGAACCGCAGTTTGGGGAGTAAAGTCGGCTGAATTGTATGGCCTCAGACCAAGCAAACAGGAGCCCAGCCCAATCAAACTTCCCACATGGAATGAGATAAAATACAATCAATGTTGGATTCCATTACCCCCGTTTGGGGTGGAGAATAAAAGATGGATAAGGGAGAATACAGTAGAATAAGCCCCAAACAGCTGTTTGTTTGACAAGAATAAACCTTGATAGTTATGTCTGGATAAGCTAGGATAAGACATGATAACTATTCTAAGAATATGGTGGAATTGCTTATCAGGGCTTATCTATGTCAATGGATAAAAATACCCTTCTCTGTCATTTTAAAATATTTATCTCACCTAACACTCTCTGCACACATTCCAAAAACTGTCACATCTATCATATCACACTCATATCTCTTATACTTATTCCCAAACACAAATAATTTATGCAGGGGTATAATTGTCATTTAAAAAGTTATAAACTCTTATCCATCTCTTATCTACCACTTATCCTTATTTTATTCAAGGTGAACCAAACAACAAAAAGATTAATTTTACGTTTCCCAACAAGAATAACAGAAAAGACAACCAAACAAAAATTTACTTATTCAGCATGGATTGTTATATATCCCAGTATAGCTATCAAGGGCAAATAATCTTATGTCACACCCCAAACGGACCCTTAGTGTTTCTCTGATATGATTGATTGACTGTGTTATTTTAAGAAAAAAATAGATCTTGCTATAATCACTTGTATTAAAATACAAAGACAAGAGACACTGAAAAGAAAGTGGCGTGAAGAGGTAATGATGCATTAGACATGTTGTCTACTTGTCTAATGTCTAAATATATATTATTAAAAAGATAATATTGGATTTAATTTAATTCACCAAAACGCAGACGACATATGTTTTTGTTTTTAAAAATAATAAACATCATTAAATAAAGTATATTTTTGATGAAAAGTGCATATCACTTCATTTTAAATTGAATAAATTTATTTTTAATAAATGTAAAAAAAAATTTAACAAATAACATATTTTGTCTAATGATGTATATGTTTTACTAGATTTTTAACAATGTATATAATACTGCATTTTAAGTTGTAAAAAAGACTGAATGTAACATAGTTCACATTACAATATCATATATTTAACATGTGAGGGGATAGGTACGAATAACAAGACACTAACATCAATAATTTAATAGATTTCATTTAGAGGGTGTATCTCACTATGTGGTCTCCTTATATGTGAGGATAATGCTAGAGACAACCTTAGGCATGTAATTGTATGTTTCATAAAAATGATATATATACCATAAATTGACAATGTTAATAAATTAAATTATACATTTCTTATATTTATGAAACATATGTGAAATCACATAACATAATATATATTATATTCTATTGTGAAATACATTGAAGAATCACATAGATCAAGATCTAGAATGAGTCATTCTAGATACCTCTTGTTGATGCACTAGAGATGGTGAGTTGATTCACTTCTAGATGACAATGCTTCACAAGATATTTGAACTCATCACTTGATTTCACAATCTCATCAAGAACCTAAATACTATATTTGTTTTTAAGTGTGTTCTCTTTTCATATGCATTGAGAAATGACCTTCAAATTTTAATCAGCATTGTGAGGGTCTGTATCCCAAACCACTGACATGTGTATGCCACCTAAGCTCTAATATCAACTGTGACGGCCCGCGTCCAAAACTGTTGACACGAGCGCGTCACCTGCCCCAGAACTCACAATGTTTTTTCTAAAACATCGAAATATCCACCATATATAACCTCATGTGATAAAAACCCTCGAATAATATATAATCAACAAGATATATATAATCACCAAATAAATTCACCCAAGAAAGTTTAAGTAGTCAATAGAGCATCTGACACACCTAATATATACAATCATCCTTATATACAGAGCATTTTAACATAAACATGGTTCCCCTTAACCAGCCTCTACTACAATAATCATGTACAGATCCAATCATCAAATATACACATCTATATATACCTAACACCAGCTGGACGTGGCACCAAAAAAGACAAAGCCAACACCCAAAAACTCCACCTCTACTATGCAAAAATAGGAGAAATCGAATGGAATGAGCGAAAGATGCTCAGTAAGTTAACCCAGACATTCCACGCATATGGAAACCAGATATGACATCACAAGTAGAACAGAATCAAACTCAATAATCTCAATAAACACTAGGTCAAAGCATGAATAGCAAATGAAATCACTGAATGGTTATTAGCAGAGAATAGAAATAACATTGCTAATAAACTCATCCATCAAAGAGGAATGAATAGCTCAGAATAATACATCGCAATCGATATGGCTAACAAATAACATCAAGATGCATCACCAATGGACTGAGAACAGATACTCTAAAATCACAATTCAACTGAATCATCCCAATTTGAATGATAAGGACTCGCAACTCTGACCCAAGAACGTCTAGAGCACATGATTGATCATCTACATGACCCCATCTCAACCCCCCGCCATCCGAAATGTCTACAACACACAAACCTCACGTGTGGCCCTCGAAATGTCTACCGTGGAAAACGCTAATTGGCCCCCCGCCGTCCAGGCATGGTAGCGTATTAACCTGCCCCCCTACAGGACCTGTACGTACTCATGCGTGCTCATTGAGAGCTAATCCTCAACCCAAATGTAATGTCTACAATCATCCAACTACAAACAAACAAAAATGTAATATGAAAAGCAACGATATCAAGTACACCACAAGGCTCCATGGTCGAATAGTACAAGCACGCTGATCATAGGATGCCAACAAATCACTAGGATGTATATAATAATATAAAAGATGGCTCACCATACAAATAAGTCAATTAAGTTCACGATAATCAATAATGGACTATATAAAATGGTCACAAAATAAGGAATACATTGGAATCTCAAAATAAACAGATCAATCATATGAATATTCAGAATCTCGATTAATTACAGAATCTCGAAATAACCCACACAACAAACCAAATAGTGACAAGAACAATAAAACGTGGGATAGAATGGAACATACAAATGTCAATCGGGCCACTTACAACAATACAACGTGGAATGGAATGAGACAAACAAATATCAATCTGATTACTTACCTCACAATTTAAAATCCAAGCTAGTCTCACCCTAACCCAGCTCTTAAACCAACCAGAGAAGAACCCACTATTCAAAATATAATCTCAATCAGATACTAAACATGCCCCCATGAAATAATACCCCATGAATCAAGCAATCCTCAAATCCACCAAGATAATATGACATTTCCACTACAAACCCCAAATTGATATAGTAAAATCAACACTTAAATTCCTTATTTAATAAGCCCTAAATACATATTTATATTTCAGCCCTAAATCACAAATTTGATTCAAAACTGAAATAGAATAACCCTATATGAAGAATAATAATAAAAAGAACAAAAATTTTTACCCAATACAACATAAAAAATACTCCACAAAGCTTTTCCTAAATTTTCCTTTCTCTTGTTTCACTGAAATGGCCTCAGACGACCTCTCTCCGCCTAAAATAACCAACCCCCACCGACGACTATCCATTCGAATGAAACTTTGGATTTCACACAATTACAGAAATGCCCCTTCCACTAAAATCTACGCAGCCTCGATTTAAATCGCTATAACTTCTCATAGAAAAGTCCATTTCAAACGATACAACTTCTGTTGAAAAGCTGACAAAAATATCTACAGCTTTTATATTTAGGCCAAGATTAAAAAAAACCTCCAACTATATTAAAAATAACAACGAACAAAAGACCTCGTGATTTCTTCTTCTAAGGGCAGAAACGATAAAACAACCATAACTTTTCCACTATAATTCCAAATGATGCAAAACTAATTTTATATGAAAGGTAACTCAAATATAAAGATTTCATTTGTTTAGTATGAATCTCAAATATGCCTCAAAGGTGATTTCTGAAAATGAAACCAAATGCAAAGCTTTCAGAGTAATAAGAACCAAAAGCTCAATTACTTAAAATTATCTTATTCTACAATCTCCACATGTAAATATTAACATAAATAACATAAGAGGCTATGTCAACCGCATAACTTTCTTCATGGATGTGACAATTCCTAGACCGTCGCATTCCATTTCTTTTTCAAATGGGCTATGTTGGGTCGGCCCATCATTGGTGCCGGCCCGTTTAAGCCAACATACATAAATAATAAAATTGTATGTATTTTTTATAAAATGTACATTTTGCTAGCAGAACTGGTTTATTTGCAGACTGCTTGGAACAACATTCAAAATTTAATTTATAAAGGTAACTTATTGGAATGGGGTGTGGATACACGTGAGAAGCATATATCAAGTTATCAACTAATTGATATTTTAAGTAATTTATTATTTAAAGTTAAAAAAACATAATCATTCGTGTAGTCTCATCTATGTATCTCATTTTTTCTAATATAGTATATGAACAATTTTTTTTTTTTTTTTGTAGAAAATGTGCATTCAATTATTTTAAGTCCGTAGTTTTGTTTTTTTTATAAATTAAAAATCCTTATAGTTTATTAAATAATATATGCCTTGAAACACGAAAGAGAACACCAATGACTGTCTGTAATTATTTAATTATTTGAAACAAGCATGTTTTTGTATGATGTCCCCTGGATTAGGTGACAATCACTCAAGTCAAAGTATATAGGTTAAAGTCCATTCAAGGGCACGCGAGGAACTTTTATATGCCAAAAATAAAAAAGAAAATTACAATTTCACCACCTACAAGTCGATTAAGACTATTAACTACCTTATTTTATGTGTGTGTTTTGTCACCACTAACCCGTGCTCCTCCTTTTGCCTGTGTGGACTCAAAAGGTAGGTGTTGTTACTTTTGTTTAACTCGTTTTCATGACATCATATAAGGTTTGATAACAATATATGGGTGTAATATAAAAAATTCATCAAACTAGTTGTGACGTGGCCATGCGTATCAGGACCTAAATTACCACTAGAACTTTGGAATTATGTCTTTATAATGTTTAATTCAATGAGATGTTATAAATATATCATTCCAAAGTTTTTGTCAGATTTTATATCAGAAAATGCAAGGTTCATTCCAGAGTCTCTGCTTTCAAGTGTGGTTTCCAGGTAGCTTTTCGCGCACTAATTAAATTCACTCTAGGAGTTGTTTCACTATAGATTTCATTTTATCTTTGGCACTGTAATTTTTCTTCTTCTTATTTAAATGAAATGTATGAATTTCTCAACAAGCAGATTGGAGAAGGTTTTAGTAATTTTTTGGGGGGAAATAACAATATTGCAAGGCAAATTTGATGAAATGAATACTTTATAAAAATAATTTTAAGAAAAATGATGAACTATTTGAGGTCACATGTGAGATTTTCTTTTGTATTGTATGTCTGTATAAGTCTATATGACCTCCAAATAATAACACGTGACAAAAAAAAAATTAAGACCAAATTATAGGATTAGTGTATCAAATTTTATTTTATTTGTATTTTTTTTTTGCAACTTTAACGTTGGAACATAGTCACACTAACAAGACAAAAGCGTGATCTTCACGCTTAATTCTTACTTTTGGGCAAAACATAATAATAAAGGTGTCCATTATTCAGGCCCCATGAATTGCTTTCCCATCACACATATTACTTATTGTTTTATGATTTCTGATATCCCACGACTCCAATCAGAAATCAACAAAGCCACAAAGGTATCACCAACGGCCAACCCCTCTCCTTCCTTTTCCATCAACCTTACCTTCTTCAAGTTTGTCTTTACTTGCAGTGAGCTGTGTCCATACTGTCACACATTAATATCAAGGGTTGAGTCTAGAAAATATACATAATCCTACATAAATTTATGTAAACTTAGGATTAGACATATCCTTACAAACACAAAAAATATCTCATAGATCCATACCGTTAATCATTATTAACTCACCTATGATTAATATTAATCATGAAGATAAATTGATTATAATACCCACCCATATACTTTTCCCCAATACAAATTAAAGAAAACTAACTTTCAGAAAACATGCATAATCCTACATAAACTCTTTTAAACTTGACATTGGACTTACATGTCCCTACAAACACAAAACATGTCACATACATCCTTATATCAACCATTTTTAAGTGTGAAGTAGCTATGAAGATCAATCTCAAAAAAAAAAAAAAATCTTCTCTAAACAAACAAGTCAACTGAATCTCTCGTCTTTGTCAATCTCACCCTCTCAATAACATAAAAAATAATTCAATTTTTACTCAAAAATTTATAGCAACACTACTTAGACACACATTAACTCACCTTTTGAGGTAAGAAGGAATCTAATTTATATTATGCATCTGAAAGAAAAAAAAGTGTACACACACTTTCATAAACACTTATTGATTCAGTCATGGAATGAAGTATTAGGATGTCAAAGATAATCTGAAGTGGAAGAAGACGAGAAGGAGAAGGGGTTGCAGAAGGAGGGAGGGAATATGAGAGGGGAAGTTTAAATGGAGAAGTAAAAATGGGTTCAAGTACAAAATGATCATTTAAAAGAACCTAAATGTCTTTTTCTGTGTTTTCAGAAACTTATATTAGTGTTAATTTCATATGGATAAAATATTCTAAAAACATATAGTTGAAATAGATAAAAACTTAATTCAGGGATTAAATTAACTAATCATAACAGTTTAACGGACATGTATATCCAATCCTAAATTTACAAGAATTAATATAGGATTATGTATGTTTATATGAACTTAGGCGTCTTTAACTCTCACATCACTCATAATTGGATTATGCTATGATTCAAAAGAAATTTTTTTTGACAAGTGCGGTATTTTTTTGAGTCTATCATGTTTTATTCATTAAATACCCTGCATTTCAAACGCTCTGGAAACACCGTTTCATTAAAACAGAATAGACATGGTTTGAACCTCAATTTCAAATGGGTCCTCATTTTATAATATAAGGTGGTGTTTGGCGAGGCTTATTTTCAGCGCTTATTTAACTGAATGCGAAAAAAATCAGTATTTATAGGTTTAAATGTGTGTTTGGGCCACACTTTTAAGAGCAGAAAAAGTTCCACTTTCAGTAAAAAAAACAGACATAATTTTCAGCTCGGGAATGCCACTTATTTCTCGGCACTTGGATTCCGTGAATTCACCGTTGACGTGAAAAGACTACTTTACCCCTCCTTACATTAGTTATTTACGTAGTGTATATAACCACATTTTTCAGGGCCCTCTCTCTCCTCGCCCCTCTCTCAATGCCGACTGCAAAAACCTCTCCCATTGTGAAACCCTAGCTCCGTCACCTGATCTTCGCCACTGTCAAACGAGGTCTTCACGACATCCTAGTTGATCAAAGGGGCTGCTCCCGTCGACCGAGGTTGTCACGAAACCCTAGCTGCGGTCTTCATGGACCCCGACGACTCCCCATCATCATCCTCGTCAAGGTCGGCTCCCCCATCGACCAGACCATCTCTGCCTTGTCCGAATTCATGGACCCCGGCGACTCCCCATCATCGACGGTGGCAATGAGTGGTAGAAGAACTCCGAGCGCTCCAAGGCCTCCACTCACGGCCTCCTCGATCTACCTCGGCATGGGTGTCTCCAGCGGTGAGGACGAAGGGGAAGGTGGAGGCGGCGGCTTTGCAAAGGGTTCGAGGAAGAGGTAAAAGCCCAGAGGAGGACACTCCACATGTAATATCTGTATGGGGGATTTGGTCGAACAGTTGGAGGGTGTATTCAAGTCAGTGAGGAAAGAGTCGACATTTATTTTGCGGGTTCTTTTCTTGTGTAGGAGCGGGTCGACCGTGCCAGGTCATTCCATACGTACGGTTTCGGATCGAAAATGGTGACGAGTGCGAGGAGCGGGTACGTGGCACCGGAGGTTGGGGAGGAGAGGCAGTGGATGAGCCAGAAGGGGGATGGATGTGTACGCATTCGGGGTGGTGCTGATGGAGGTGCTGACGGGGAGGGCGGCGGCGGCGGAGCTGGAGGGCTTTGTGAGGGGCGCGTTCAGGGAGGAGAGGTCGCTCTCGGAGATCGTCGACCCCGTGCTGCTGCACGAGGTGCACGCGAAGAAGCAGGTGCTGGCGGTGTTTCACATCGCGCTTGGGTGCACCGAGGCTGACCCGGAGGCCCGGCCACGGATGAGGGGCATCTCGGAGAGTCTTGATCGGATCAGCGGTGGCGGTGGAAGGTGGGGGTTTTGTTTTTTGGTTTCTTTTTGGATGTGTTGATTTGGTGTTTATTTGGTGTGAGTTTTAGCTGTAGTGGTGTTTGGTGTTTTGGGGCTCTATCGGACAGTTTTGGGTTTAATTTGATCTGAAATAGGAAAGAAACCGTGCCGAATTTCGATTGTGACATCTTGATCGGACCACATGTAGATGACATCTTAGGGAATTTGGATTGTGAGATAGATCAGGGAATTGTTTGAGGTTAGTGAAATGCATGCCGAATTGATTATTAGCCCACGCATGTCTGTAACACGCCGAATTGATTATGAGATTGTTTGTTCTTGCTGTTTTTCTTGGTTCACATGGGTAGAATTTATGTTACATGTTTGGGTATTCAGTATAATTTTTTGTTCTTCAAAGGGTAGTAGTGGTTGTTCTATTTTTAACATGTTAAAAAAACATAATTTTAGCATGTTTTCTCCACACCAACCAAACATCATAATAATATTCAACACTTATAAAATGGACCAAAATACCCTTCCAATAATCACATAAGTCAACTGGTTAACCAAACAGACTTATTTAAAATACTGCTTAATAATTTTCATTGAACCAAACGCTTTTTTTCCTAAAACTCTTAAAGATTATCATTCTTCCTCTTTCTGCACTTAACAATCCGCACTTAAAATCCGCTTTCCGCCGTTGCCAAACAGCCCCTAAATATTTATTCTTCACAAACAATAAGTGCTTAAAAAAACAAAAACCCATTTACACACCAGCGGTGCATTTCACAAATCGTGAAAATTTATATATATATTTCGTTTAAAAGGGACATGCGTGTAACAAAATCCCAAATGAACAAATGCCATTTATTGTCTACAGAAGAAATAAAATTCTACAAAAAAATAACCATCACAAGAAGAAGAAAAAAAAAGTTGCACAGCCCCTCCATGGCTCCATGTATCTCAAGCCCCAAACTTGGGGACTTTGGCAGCAGAGACCATGGACAAGAAATGCTCGGCGACCAACCTCCTCTGTATCTTCCCCGTCGCCGTCTTCGGCAACTCATTCGTTATGAAAACCCTCTTCGGCACCTTAAACGACGCCAAATTCTTCTTGCAGTACCTCACTATCTCCCCTTCCTCCACTTTCGCTCCCTCCCTCGGTATCACCGCGCAATTTATCTGTTTTCATTGGACCAATCCGTAAAAAAATTCCATCCATCCCCAAATACGCTTCATAACGTCATCAATGACAAACGAAAAGGCAAGAAAAACAAACCTCTTCGCCGTATTTGTCATCGGGGACTCCGAAGGCGACACCCTGTGCGACATCCGGGTGCGACAACAGCACAGCGTCCACTTCTATCGGCGATATTTTCTCCCCTGTGAATAATAACCCCAACCGTCAATGCATTCAAACAAGACAACAAAAATCAAATAATAAAAAATATAATATTGTGCGTGCTAGCAGTTATTACAATATAATAGTTGATGTCGTCCACATCAACTAGCATTACCTCCGCGGTTGATGAGCTCCTTGATCCGACCGACCAGATGCAAGAACCCGTCCTCGTCCACGAATCCGATGTCCCCCGTGTGGAACCACCCAAACCTGAAACCCGCCTTGTTCGCTTCCGGGTTGTGTTTATAACCCTTCGTCACATTCGGCCCGCGCACGCACACCTCCCCCGGAATGTTCGGCGGAAGTTGCGACCCGCTCTCGTCCAGCACCGCCATCTCCTGGCCCACGGGCCGGCCCACTGACCCGGCCTTGTGCGGCCCGTCCTCCGGCAACGGGTTCGACGCCATCAGGTGCGCCGCCTCTGTCATCGCGTACGCCTCCAGCACCGGCGCCCCGAACGCCTCCTCCATCCGGGACATGATCGCCGGCGCGAGCGAGGCGGAGCAGCTCCGGATGAACCGGAGCTTAGGATAGGCCTTTTCGGGGGAGTTGAAGTGACGGTCGAGGAGGATCTGGTGGATGGTGGGGACGGCGGTGTACCACGTGGCGCCGTAGGCGAGCATGTCGGGCCAGAACGAGGAGGCGGAGAACCGGCCGGAGGAGGGGAGGGTGACGGCGGATCCGGCGGAGAGGGAGGAGAGGAGGCCGGCGATGAGGCCGTGGACGTGAAAGAGAGGGAGGACGAGCACGGTCGAGTCGGATTCGGTGAGTCGGTAGACCGATCTGATGTTCTTGACCGAGGCGGCGAGGTTGAGCTGGGTGAGGGGAACCCCCTTGGGCCGGCTCGTCGTGCCGGACGTGTGGAGGAAGAGCGCCACGTCGGACGGCTCGTTGTGGTGGGCCGGCCCGAGTTCGGCCGGGCCGGATTGGCGGGCCGGGAGGGAGAGGGAGATGGGGAGGGAGGGGTCGGGGAGGGAGGCGGTGGCGTGGGGGATGCAGAGCTTGGCGGCGGCGGCTTGAGCCGCGCCGTTGCCTTCGACGGAGGTGATGAGGAGGGTCGAGCCGGAGTCGGAGAGGTAGAAGTCGAACTCCTCAGCCGTGTAAGCCGAGTTCAGCGGCGCGGCTACGGCTCGGGTTCGAATCACCGCCAAAAACATGATCACGTACTGCAAAAGAAAAGAACACGTCAGCGAATAAGGACAAAAGAAGAGATCGCCGTTAACGATTAACAACCGTAGGATCACGATCGGACGGAGGGACGGACCTCGACCGTGTTGGGGAAGGTGAGGGCGATGACGTCGCCGTGATGGACGCCATGGGAGATCAAGAGACGGGCGGCCTCCTCGACGAGGTCGTGGAGACGGGAGTGCGTCAGATCGAAGCGGCCGGAGACGGAGACGGCGCGGCGGGAGGGGAATTGTGCGGCGGAGTTTTTTAGGGTTCCGGTGAGTGTCAGAGCTTCCATATTTGTTTTTTGTTTGTTTGTTTTTTTTTTTTGGGTCCGAAAAATGTGTGTTGGATGAGAAGATTTGAAGTTGTGGAGGGCTTAAAATAGGGGAGGGAGGGAGGGGTTTCTGGGGGGAAGGGAGGGACTCGGGGATGTTCGTTGGGGACACGTGGCAGGCGGAGGTGGAGAGGACGAGCGTGCATTGCCTGCGTTCCATGAATCTGTGCCTTCAAGGAATGAGTACACGTGTGATGCCAACTTGCAAGACGCGGTTTTTTTACACGTCATCGAGATAGATGGCAATGGAAGGGCGGAGTTGTCCGTGTAAAAGAAATGACCAGAAACATCAGTTATGTCCCAATTTTTTACTTGTAAATTTTTACATATGAGCCCGGTTATACATTTTCTGACCTATTATATTTTTTTAATTTTTCATAAATAGCATTATTTAATTAATTAAAATATATACATCACATTATATATAAAAATTTATTATATTTTATATTATAAAGTAGAGTGATTATAATATTTATTTAAAATTTTAAGCTTGAATATCAAGATCTTTTATTTGTTGAGTTTAATTTTATTATTATTATTTTTTTTCTCACATACACTAGTGTCGTGTTGTTCGTGCACCGGTGGAGTTTTCAACGGAACATTTTTCTGCTGATCTCACGGTTTTTGTTTTTCTGTCCCCGAATTGCTTTCGACTGTTACGAGTCATTGTCTCATGAGATTATATTAATGAAGTGTGTCATGTATGACTAATAAAGCATGCTATACAAGGGTTGTTAATTAGTTTATGTTGCTGATTAACACCGCATTACATTTTATAATAAAAGGATTATGATACGAAAGAAACTAGTACATTCTGTGGAGATACAAATCATGAAATCTATTATTATTTGAAAAATATTAGATTTAATTTTTGTTATAATTCAAAATACAGACCACATGTATTTTTATTTTTTAAAAATAATAAACATCATACATCGAGACATATATTTTGATGAAAAATTGTATATCTTTTTATTTCAAATTTAATGAACTCATTTTTAATAAATTTTAAAAAAAATTAATGATATATATAACTCGTCTAATGATTCATATTAGACTGTATTTTAGACTATACAAAAATTGAATATAACAACACTCTTATTATTATTATTATTATTATTATTGTTTGTAAGATGAGCTTCAAAGCCTAATTTGACATGGAATAAATGGTTGAGATAAGAAAAAAAATTGGGTTAAATTACTTGTTATCCCATATGGTATTAAAAAAAGAGATAATGATAAAACAAGTTTGTCCACATTTTGAAATAAAAAATGGGGATAACTTGTTCTGGTAAAATGTGGAACAGACTTTCTCTCAATTTTTTATCCATATTTTGTAAAATTGGGATAACATTTAGGGGGCGGTTATTCCAACCCCATTATATATTCACCCCACCCCGTTTTTTTCCCACCCAAACAATTTTTGACATGTTGCAACCCCACCCTCTAATATATATACATAACCTTATAAACTGCAACCCACTCCAACCATTTTAAGAAACTCTTCCTCTCTCTCTTCACTCTCCCTCTTGATCTCCTTCTTCATCCCCACGAGAGGTGCCGACGAGTCCCGCGGTGGTGGACGGGAGAAAATGAAGGTAGAGAAGCCCGTGGATTTTTGCGGATCGGTCACACCAAATGGGCCCTTCGGGAGGGAGGGTCCTCGTGGAGGATCTCAGGAGGTTTAAGGTTTCAGCGGCGGAAGATGTTCATCATCGAGCGGCTCATTCGGCCAAGGGCTATTCAGGGAGGGACGTGATCATGGTCGGGAGGTTTGGGGTTTTGACCATTAAAGATGGTCACAGAGAAGAAGAAGCTATGATTTTTTTTTTTTTTTTGGAGTGATTTAATGTTTGTTGTTCTTGGAGAAGAAAAAAAGTTTTGATTTGATCTAGTAAGTAATTGATAGAGATAAGTTTATTCAATTTGGTTTTTAGGGTTGGATTTTTTTTAAGTAACATTTGGATCTGTAATGATTTTGGGTTTGAATTTGTTGTTGAATGTGTTGATTGTGTTTCAATATGTTGTGTATGTGTAGTGTAGATTTCATGATAAAAGTTTAAGTGTGGGCACTGCATTACAGAACCTCACAATTCAATTTTTATACCTGTAGGGGTCGACACTGATACTGTTGACCTATTTCTTCTATGTCGATAGTTTGGGTGTCGAACCTAGCAGCCACTATACAGGGTACTCCATACGACACCTTCAATGTCGACCGTTGTAGTGAACACCGACACTAATGATGTCGACAAACATAAACAACTGAACTACCTCCAATCGACAATCAATGTGTCGATGTATATTGTAACCTCCGACACTGAGATTGTCGACCGAAGTTGATCAAATATGTTTCATTACAAGTATATGTTCGACAACACCAATGTCGATGAATAAGAGATATTTCGACAAAACGTTGGTCGATGTGAGGAACAGTAGATTTTGAGAGGGGGTGGGGTTTTGATTACCAATAGATTTTGGGGGTGGGGAAGGGTAGGGGTGGGTTAGGTTCTTTTGGGGTGAGATGGGATGGGGTGGTGTTGGTTTCATTTCTAAACATAAAAACAAATTTTTAAAAGTGTGGGGTGAATACCTGATGGGGTGGTAATAATCGCCCCCCTAACATTTATCACCACCCTTCCAAAAAAAAAGAAAAAAAAAGTATTCCACTAAACAATATTAATGCATCATTAATAGTAAGGGTAGATATGGTATTTTTAAAAAAATTGAAGTATACCATATTTGATCTAAATGCATAAAGGATGATAAGAACACAAAAAATGAAGATAATAAAAAACATATCAAATGTAAATCTGAATAAAAATAGTGATTTTTTTATTCCTATAAATTAAGCTTATAAATTAAGCTAACTTATCCTTAAAATTTATCTATTTATCAAACTAGACCCAATGAATCTTCTTTTGCTGAATATTTGTGTTCGCGTGTCTTTTGGACTTTTGGTAGAGTCGGTGTGATTGCTGAGACTTTGGTTTCCATCAAATTCATTCCTAACATACGTTAACCTAAGGATTTTTTTTGGCAGATGTATGTATCATATATTATTCACATGAAAAATATGAACTACACTGTATCTGTGTGACTATATATGCTGTAAATTTGTCTCAGTGTCGTTGGTGGTTGAAAATATATAGAATATGGGATGGAATGAAGTTTAACCCAAAACAAATTGTGCAAAAGTGATTGGAATTCAAAGATTGTCATGTATAATTCAATAAATTCATCCTAAAATAAAGGTTAAATAAATTTATTAATTTATCCCAGCTCTATCAAAGTTTCATTATAAAATCAATCATTTTCATTAATTTTCTTTCCCCAAATAGCATCCACAATAAGAAAAATGTAAGAATAATATAATTTCTCATCCCAAAATATCAATGTACTTATGATTAAAAGTGAAACTAGTTAGAAAGTTAACTATATTTTAACCTAATCCGAACCAAGCTTTTTTTTTTTTTTTGAAGAAAATGTAGATATTGCTATTACAATTTTATTAAAGATTTTAAAGTATAATTTTCAAGGAGATACGAGGAAATAGATAAAAACAATAAATAAATAAGTAAAGAGGGGAAAGAAAGCAAGCATCTTGGCAACGAAAACCCGATTAGAAGAGCTATTTAGGGTGCGTTTGGTTGCGCGATTGCAAAACTGATTCTACAGGAATCTGCGATTGCAAACCTGATTCTGCAGGAAGCTCACTTTCTCAGCTTTTTGAAATCGCAGCTTTTGGACACTATTTGCCTGCAATCGCTGGGTTTAAAACTGTGATTACAAAACTGTTTGGTTGCACGATTGCAAACGCAGCTTTCTGCAATCGCAATCGCAGCGCAATCGCGCAACCAAACGCACCCTTAATCAAGTTAATGCCACTGAAAGAACCTCCCCTTTTCAAATTGTGATGCTTAATTAGGCATTTATTGTGAAAATTCATCTCCCTCGCACATGTGATAAAACGTCGAACACATCCATAGAAAATCTCTCACATATTCTCCTAGTGAACTCTGACGATTGATTAGGAAATGAAGGCTGCAGTTCTTCCTTTTGTGATGTTTCACAAATCCTTTCCCACTGACCAATGTTCGGGCCGCCAATGGGCTAGCTGAACCAAGCCATGTCAGAAAATTCAACCCTTAAGTGGTGCTATCTATGTTTGACAAAGCAAGCCCCATGTCTATGACTGGAAGGGTTAGTTTGAAACTGATGGAGAACAACCTCCCATGTTTCTTCCTCCCATAGAAGAGGCTAAAAAGAAAAGATCATCAAATACGTCACATTTAAAATCTAGATGATGTAAAGTGGTAGCTCATCCCATGTTATTGACAACAGAGGATCAACTCACCAAGTGTCTTTTTCAATAGGGATGTTGAACTACTATACAAATATACCAAAGTTTAGTTTCTTTTTCTTTTTGTTGTTTTGAGCATGTATGGCTCTAATGTATAGAGATTTTAGTGTTTACTTGATAGAAGATTGGTCTTTCTATACAGGGAAAAAAAATTATTTAATTTTTGTGGCTATTGCAAATGAGACGTGGTACATTTAAAAGAAGGGAAAAATTGATACAACTCCATGTACACTTGTGAAAATCCTGTGTAAAATAAAAAACCCCCACGAGTTCTTGTCTTATTAGAAAATTGTTGTTTTTGTCATTTCATTCTCATAATGCTCTCCATACATTAGATTTTTTTTTTTTTGTGATATCGGAGGGATCACATGACTGACTTTACGGTCGAGCTGGGAAGGTTACCTCTGCACTCGAACCTAGGACTTATTTGTAACATCGCTGAATCATGAACCGTTGTGTTATGATCACTGAAGAATTACATTACATTAATCATTCCATTCTCTGTTTGTCTCCCTTTCAACGATGGCGGAGGCAGCCACTAGTGGTCTTTGGGGGCATAGCCGATGCCGAGGCAGGAGAAGTACTCGTCGCTGCCCTGGCTGGTGCCGGAGGCAATGGGGTCCTCTAAATCTGATTGGGTGAGGGAGTGGTGTGGATCCAGGAGGGGTTTGAGATCGGTGGGGTTGATGGGGTGGAGGGAGAGGGAGAGGCGGGACTGGAGAGAGCAAACGCGGGCGGAGTCACGGGAGACGGTGAGAGAGATGGTGTGGGTTTGGCGGAGGGAGACGCGTGAGTGGAGCTGGAGAAACAATGGTGATGAGGAGGAGGGGGTCGAATAGAGGGTGAGGAGGAGGAGGGAGAAGACGAGGGTTTTGGGTTGTTGTTTTCCTCCTCTCCTATTGTTAAGAGGAAGTCTTTTTCAGATTTTTTTTTTTTGTTGGAACCTTTGAATCCTCCATGAATCCCTTCGCCTCCACGAAATCATCATGGTTTTGGGTTACTGTTTTCTTGAATAATTAGCAAAAATAACACCTAAATCAAAGATCGAATACTTGTAAAATAGTAACACGGGTCAGCATTGATTTTTTTTAAACACCGGAGGTGATATATATACATACATGTATGACTTTTCAATTGAAATTACTTTGCATTCTTTGATTAAATATTAATGGTTAAGATTTTTTTATATTAAATTTTAATTGTTGAGATTTTCTTTTAAGTTAAGAAAAGAGAAAATCATACTATATTTGTTATTGATTATCTAGAGAAGATCATGAAACAAATATATTCAGAGAAAATCATGTAAGATTTAATCATAAAAGACTTTTAAGGATGAGACTTTTAATTTGATAGAAAAATATATGGAAAGATATTTTTTAGCCACTAAAATATAATTAAAAAATTTAAAGATAAACAAATTTTCCATAATCTTCTCTCTTATTAACCGAACATATATATTAAGAAAAAAAATATCAGCCATTAAAATTTAATCAAACAATTGATAAAAAAAAGTCAGCTTAATCAAAGAAGAAAAAATGATCTCAAGTTTTTAAAAAAAGGTGTTGTATATATATATGGTGTCTCTTTAAAAAAACAAAGGAGCCTCCAATACTAAAAAAAAAATGTTGATGAGTGCTACTTTTTGCTAATATTTACATGGGGGTGCTAGTTTTGCAAATATTCATACCAATAATGCTATTTATACAAATTGCCCCTTTTTTATGACTTTTAGTAGGTCATGGTTTAATTTGAGTTTTATTTCAAATTTATTACTGTTTTTGAAGAATTTTAGGTTCTCATGATTGATTTCCTTGAGTATGATTCATGCAACATCCAAGGACTTTGATTTCTCCAGGTAGTGTTTTCTTCCAAGTAAATTTTATGTTCCAAGATTGAAATCAATCCAAGGTACTTTTTTTAACCTTTGAAAAAGACAAAGGTATTTTGGTTATTAAAAGAACCAATTTAGATTTTATCAATTTTTCAGGTTATTAAAAGAACCAATTTAGATTTTATCAATTTTTCAGAGACTTATATGAATATTATTTTGTGCAGATGTATTTATAAAAAATGTAAAAAAAATTTGTCAATACATATACCTTGTAAATATGAGTTATATATTTTTATAATTTTTTATCGACACATATAAAACTAGTATTAAGCTAAATTTTTTTTTAACAGAACTCAAAAAGAAAATCATCAGTGGCAAACACTTAAAAACTTTAACACGGTTTCTAAGAAATACACAATTAATTTTCAAAGGGAAAATCATTATCTGCGCATTAAAGTCGTAAATAATCCATTTCATTTAGATTCGAAATCCTTCAACGACAAGTTTCACATGATTTGAACACATTTCCGGTTCGAGTTCCTTGAGAAACCAAAAAAGAGAGAAAAAGTGGTTGATAACACGCAATTCAACGTACTGTTGATGTAGTGGTGGTCCCTTCCTGGCTTCCAGTTACTGGGGGTTTTGGAAAATTGGTTTTCCACGTGGGCGCTGTTACACCCAATTTCATTTTCAACCTTACATATGTCAATAGATTTCTATCGATTTGTATGTTCACGTTAATATGACATATTTTAAAATAATTTTTTTATATTTTTTATAAATGCATCAATACAATTTATTGGAGTATAAACTTCATTTGTTATAAAAGTATGTACCTCATTAGATGATCGTACGCTATTTTAAAAAAAATTCGAAACACATACATTAAAATTGAGGCTAGAAATGGTGCTGGATGTAACATTATCCTTTCCACATATATGTATGTATATACATATAAGTGTCCGCATATTCGTTATTTTTTTTTATTTGTTACGGAGAATCCTTATATGCATCTCCATTTTTATATTGAGACATATACTATATTAAATAATTTTATTTGTTTTGATATATAAAGAATTATATATAATTAATTAAAATATGTACTTTATTTTTAATAAAAATTCAAGTATAAAAAAAAATCAAAGTACACAAGAGGCTAGTAAGATATATATATTAATTACACATAAACAATTAATTTGATGAGTGACATTAATAACATGTCTTAAAATTGATAAGATGACACGATATTATGTGATTCCTTCAAAATGAAGTTTATTGGGGTTGAATCAATATCTTAATCACTATATCCAATATCAACAACTATATAAGGATTGCATCCACAAATAAAATTGTTTCCAACATTATTATTTATAATAAATCCGTCCTATGCATCTCCACAAGAATCTGAATTTGCTCGTTCAAGGATTATGTAGGAAATCCAAATTGCCAATACATGTACACGTTGCATGAATTCCCCAATTTATTATTATCATCAATCCGACGGATCTTTTGAAGGCCACACAAACAACAAACTGATCTGGTCGGTCGGAGCTGACCTAAGCGCTTACGAAGGTGTGGAGCCTCGAAAAATTCCATCCAAAGGTACGCAATTGACTATATCCATTAAAAAAAACATAGGGTATTTTTACATATATATCCATGCTATATTTCATTTTTGTTAAAATACTCCTTTAAAAATTATATTTACATGAAAACCCCTCAAAATTTATTTTATTGTGTATTGGTGTCCTTGTAGCCAACTTCTGTGAGCTGAGGTTAAATATTATCGTTAAATCCTTATTTGAACCGTTAAAAATGACTGAAAATCTAAAAATATTCATTTTTCATCTTTTTGTTTAACGTCCAAGACAATATATTGTGTATTTACATCATAAATAGCTTTCACCTCACAAACAGTGATTATGATTTTTTTATCATAAAAGAACAAAAATGAAGATAATGATGATTCTGGTTTGGGACAAGAGAGAAATGAAGTGGTTGATTTAGAGTAAAGGTTTATTTGGTTCAAGTAAAAAAAAAAGGAGATGAAAAATATCTGATTTACGGCAAGGGTAAATGAGTAAATGCACGCATCAGATTTACCCAAGTAGTAGTCGATGTTGACGGCATGTAACGGAGGGACACTGATGAACAATTTATAAAAATTTAAAGGGTTTTTTTGCAAGGATAATTTTCATAGGGGTATTTTGATAAAAATAAAATATAACATGTATATATATGGAAAAAAAACCTAATTAATATGTATATATGTGTTAATAACCCTGTCTAGATATACCTAGACCGGGAAAACGTCGCTATCTCAAACGACGATCTTGGTCTGGTCTTTATCAACATCCGTCTTGTGGATCGACTGTCGTGGATGAGGTTTGCACGTGTGACCATATTAACAATATGTTTTTTTTTATTAGGACACCATTTTCTATGCTTTTTATGTAGATGATTCTTTCGAATGAAGGAAGGGGACAAGTGGACAACATTTTCTGCCCTTTTTTTGAGATCTTCCTAGTGGGTTCTTTGTTTGGAGAGTGGACGCCAGTTCAACTCATTTGAATTAATTTTAAAATTTAATTTTTAGGAAGATTCGAATAGATTTGTTAGGATGATTCGATGCTTGGATGTAACTTCACTAACTTATTATGATATAGTACTTTATTTATTATTTTTATACACGTTAACCCTTCTAGGAGATCTATTAGAACAGTTAAAACGTACGCACAACGTGCGTTAAAAATAAGAAGGAAAAATCGATATAACTTAGATAAATCGGTATAGATCTTTGTAAAGTTCGATTAATTGCCATGCATGATTAATAATTAGTCGTCGTGTTAAATTTCTATCAGTTTATCGAGAAACATTCTGTTTACTTATTGAAAGTCATTCAAACAATAATTAATAAGTTTCTATAAACTATGAAAAATCTGATTGATTGATGACAAAAATTCGCTTACCTTTTCTAAGGAAGCTTCCTATAACTCTATCAAGTTCAACGGTACAAAAATAATTAATCCTACTTTAACAATCTTATCCCATCTTGTCAGGCTTTCTTCTTTACTGTACGTTGTAACCCTTCCACCACCCCAGCCAAGTCAAATAAAAAGGTACAATAACAAAAAAAAAGCAATTAATTAAATAAATATTATTTGAAAAAAACATCATTTTAAGTTATAGATGCTTTTAGGGATTCGATAGGGGATAAGTTTTAGGGATTTTAACGGGGTGAAGTTTTGGGTACTTGGGGGGTGTATTCCGTTGGGCCTGGGCCTTAGGGTGTGTAAGTCCATCCGTCTAGCGGTCATGCAACCAATTAATTTTTTTTTTTTTTTTCATGAGCTGATTGAGTTAAAAAAAAAACTAATGGGCTTAAACCTCCATGGGCTCAAATGGGCTGGGGGCCCTCCCTGGATGGGGGCCTATGCAGTGGCCTTGGTGGCCTATGTCCAGGGCTGAGCTTGAATCCAATCACCATTTTCTCCTCCAATATATGCATCATTCCAAGATTTTTTTTTCTTACCTCATTGGGATCCAAGAAAAATAGTTGACTAAATAAACATTATGTGGAGGTTACAAATTACTCTCCCTCTCAATTGTAAAAAAAAAACATAGTTTGACCTGCATTTCAAGGGCAAGCTATATTTTGACTATAGAAAGTTCTGCTATTGCAATTCTTTCTTGATGATTTAGAAATCATAATGCAAAACATGCAACTAATTATCCAAACTAATTATCTAGATAAAATCATATGTATAAGAGAAGTTTGATGTAGATCGAATCAGAAAAAGAGAAGAACCTCCCAAAAAGAGAGATGGAAGATTCAAAAACTTTTATTAATCAAAAATAAAATCTATGGTTACATAGCAAAAAATCATTCACTAATTTAAATTATCTAGATAAAAAAATCAAACCCTAAATCCAATTTGCATCAAATTTATTCCATGATACACTCTTGTAGTCATTCCAAAAAACATGAGCTAAGTCAATTTTAGAGTAAAGATTAGGAATTCAGTTTTCACTATGAGAGAAAAAAATTCTGTCTACAACAAAAGAAAATATAAGACAAAAAAAAGATGTACAACATGACAACAAATGTAAATTTATTTATTCATCATGCATTACCAAGTAAATATATAGTCCCTGAAGCTGTTACAAAGAGCTTGAGTCCAGGCCGCTCTTTTTCACATTAAAACCTCTCCCATCAAACTGCTTGGATCATCATATCTGTATTAGAATGCACAAATTAGAACTCCTGCTCGGACCAGTGTTTGTATGAAAAGTAGATTGCCTCTCTGGCCCTCGAGGAAGTTTATATTCTCTTTGGATTTGGATGGTGGACTTGATCAGTCTAGGGATTTAAAGTGGTGGCGACTGTAGGGTGGTGGCCTTAATGATTTTAATGGGTGATGAAATGACAAGTTTTTTTTTAACTGCCCCAACCAATATCCTTGGAAGGAAAATTTGGTCTTTATTTCTTTTATTTTTTTGGGGGTTTACTATTACCCCTCTCAAAGACTAATATTTATATTGAACCCCTTCAATGAGCTTTTTTTTCTAGTGTTTTAAAATTCAGACTCGGTCAGTTAGACCAGTTGAACTTTCCCCCAATTTGAATTCTGATCTAGTTTATTTTTTTAAAATCAATAAAAATAACCAGTTAAAAAAATCAATCCATCTATTGAACCGTGGTTTTTAAGAATTAATATTCATGGATAACTTTTCCATAGTTAACTATATCAGTGAAACAATCCATTTGATGACTCTATTCGCACTTAATAAATCAGTGTGCACCCCCCGCTAGGTATTTATACATATTCTGACAAAAAATTCGTCAAAGCATATATCTCATTAAAATGTTTTTTAAAAAAATCTCATTAAATAAAGTTTACTATTTAAAAAAAAATTAAAACACATGCGTGACCTTCCACGAATTGCACAATTATAAACTCAAAGGGGGTGTGCAAATTAGTTTGAGGGGTGCAAATAAATCCGCCATCCGAATTGACGACGTCGTTCCTGCCCTTCCATACTCTTCTCTAGAAATACTCTTTCTTTTATATTCCATTATATTATATAAGCATGTCAATTATCTGAAAAAAATATCTACATCTGTTACGAATCATAATAAAATTATTCATTCCTCTATTAAAATTTTTAGATCAGATATGCTCTTATCTAATCTGAATAATTTTTTTTTATTAATATAATATTAGGATTATTTTTAGGGCAAAACTATTCCCACTACCCGACTTACTATTTCCCACCACCTCTAATTACGAAAATGCCATTATTTATTTTATTTTTTCGTCTCCCTTTCCCACTACCCAGTTCGACAGCATCCAGTCGAAATGTTCTTCACTAGGACGACAGAGGTCTGTCGAACTGTATGAATAAGTGTCGACAGAGGTCCAGTCGAAGTGTGTTTCACTAGGACGACAGAGACCCGTCGATCTGTCTGAGCAAGTGTCGACATGGATGTGTCGAATCCTTTAAAACAACAACTTTCTTCTAAGAATCAATCAATTATACAATCATTTAAGTCCTTATGAAAAACAAAAATGTCATTTAAGTTATTTAAGTCTTTTTAAAAATCATTCATATATATATTTATTTAAGTATAAGAAACAAAAATATCAAACAAAGAGTTATTTGAATCAAATAAACAGTAAACATTTCATATAGAAAAAAACATTATTTTCTTTTCTAAACAAGTGGAGTCTTTTATAAACAAACTCCACTTATTTAGAAAAGAAAATAATGTTTTTTTCTATATGAAATGTTTACTGTTTATTTGGTTCAAATAACTCTTTGTTTGATATTTTGGTTTCTTATACTTAAATAAATATATATGTGAATGATTTTAAAAAAAACTTAAATAACTTAAATGACATTTTTGTTTTTCATAAGGACTTAAATGATTGTATAATTGATTGATTCTTAGAAGAAAGTTGTTGTTTTGAAGGGTTCGACACATCCATGTCGACACTTGCAAACACACTTCGACGGGTCTCTGTCGTCCTAGTGAAACACACTTCGACTAGGCCTCTGTCGACACTTATTCAGACAGTTCGACGGACCTCTGTCGTCCCAGTGAAGAACACTTCGACTGAACGCTGTCGAACTGGGTAGTGGGAAAGGGAGACAAAAAATTAAAAAAATAATGGCATTTTCGTAATTAGAGGTGGTGGGAAAGTTAAGTAGGGTAGTGGGACTAGCACTACCCTTATTTTTAACCTTTGGCTGAAAATCTAAGGCTCCGTTTGGTTGAGTCGATTTGGTTGGATTCTGCTTTTTGAAAAGCTGAAATCCTAAAATCGTGCAGCTAAATGGGACGGATTCCGACAGAATAAAAAACTGGATTCCTTTTAATTTCTTTCTCGAAATCCGTGTCTTAAATAGATAAAAAAACAACAATTTTTTGTCGGAATCGATTTTTTAATTGAAAAATAACTTTCTCTATCAAACATTAAAGTACTTTCAAATATTGATTCATGAATTAAAAAAAACAATCTAAAAAAATCAAGATCTAAAATTATCTTAAAAAATAATTTCATTTTAAAATGTATTTTTTAATATGTGTTTTTAAACAGAGCCCAAGCGTTCAAAAATCTGGATTCAAATTCACTCATCCATTGAATCAACACGCATAAAGTTATTTATTTTCAACCCGATGTTTTGGGGTCCGCATTCACTCATCCATTAAGCAACACACACCGAAGTTAGGGTTCAAAAACAAAATAAACAAAAAAAAATTCAGACGTGTGTTCTCAAGCTTCTCTCTCTGCGGCTCTCTCAACTCTCACAAGCTTGCCGACTTTCACCAGCGTTGCAAGGCCCACTTTCACCAGCGTTGCTCTCTCTCTCTCTGCAGAATTCCCCGATCGATCGGTTCGATCTAGGGTTTCTGATGCTCGGCTGCTCGATCTGTTCGATCCGAGGCTCTCCGGTTCTGGATATCGCGGTTTTCGCGTAGGTAGATCTGAAGATCTGGAGCTTGTTCTGCTCCAATAATTCGGTGAGGGTAAGGAGATCTTGCGATTTATGTGTTTGATCTGTTTTGATGTAGTGTTTTAGTTTTTTTTTCTTTCACGGTTATGATTGAGTTGATGTTGTGATCTGTCTGAATGAGGGGGTTTGGTGAGGTTGTGAGGGTTGAGCGATCTCTCTGTGTGAATATGGAGTTTGAGTTACTCAATCGAGCATTCTTTATGTGTGTGATTGGGGTGGCCTATTCTCTAGCTTAAAAATGAAAATCTCAGTTTTTATATGAATCCGAAATGAAAATGTTTCATCCTTGCTGAATGTTCGGATCATAGACCATGTGTGGACAACATGTGCGGTGGGGTCTGCACATGGCATATGCAGTTGCATGTACCGAACATGTGGTCACACATAGGGTAAGGTAGCCGTTCGAACCCCGTTTGAACTGAACTTCGAATGCCCTTTGTACTTTTGAATTGCTGTTCGAATGATTTTCGAATGGTTTGTTGCCATTTGAATTACTGTTTGAATGGCAATTCACAACTAGAGGGAGGATGTGCCCCCGGGAGCGCATACATGTAGTCGCACTTTGAACTATAGTTCAGATATTTTGGATAGTTATCCGAATGTTCGGATTGGATACAAATACATGATTTTGAATATCCGTCGGATATCGGATACGGATAATATTTTGGATATTTAGTAGGGATGTGGACAGAGTTGTTTGGTATCTGCTCCGTTGACAGGTAAGTTAGTGTTTGTATTTTTTTATGCTCTAGTTGGGGCATTCAATATTCTTTCCTTTAGCCTTCTTTTGATTTTATTATATTTTAGAGATCCCTCTAATTTATTGTACAATTAACATAAAATGACCTCAAATAATTACCCAAATAGGGTACTTTTCATTTCAAATGAGAACTTATTCATTTTCTAGCGTCCTTTTTGTTTTCACTACGCTGAAATAAAACGAAGAACAACCACCAATTAGGCTTCTTTGTTCAAGGGGCATCATTTTTTTATATGAACACTCCAATCCTCTTCCAAAATTAGAAATCATGGGTTTTACGGCAAAGACAACTGAAGCTGATACGATCAAAGCTCAAATTATGCCCCTTCCCAACTTCACTTCACACAGATTCTTTACACCCTCCACACACAATTGGGGTTTGCAGAGGTTACTGAAACCTAAACAGGTAAAGAAAACCTAGACTGGACATGCATCAACCGGATCCATCAAATCAGAAAGATTTACCGCCAAAGACTAGCATTTCATTTCCATGAATCACAGGAATAAGAGCCAAATCACATGCCAACAAATCAAACATACATAACCGCATTTCACAAATAAAGAACCACCAAAACAACACCTCCGACAAAGGAACCTCCACTGCAGACATCCAAAAAAAAAAACTTTACTTTCCCACGAAAACAAGGAGGCTTAAGGTATGATGGATTGAAACAAAACTAGGTCAAGACCTAAAGAGAGAAGCATTTGGTCTTGACCTTCTTCAATCTTTGATTGTCTTTCAAACTTAAACAATAACAAATGAGGGGATCTCTAAAATACAATAAAATCAAATGAAGGCTAAAGAAAAGAATGCTGAATGCCTCAATTAGAGCATAAAAACATACTAATTTCTTTATTCCCTGTCAACCACGACGACTGAAACAAGGCTATAACACTAACTCAAAAACCTCAAATTTGACTTTATATCTGGGTAATTATTTGAGTTCACTTTATATTGATTGTACAACAACTGAGAGGGATCTCTAAAATATAATAAAATCAAAAGAAGGCTAAAGGAAAGAATGTTGAATGCCCCAATTAGAGCATAAAAACATACAAACACTAACTCAAAAACCCCAAAGGAAGAAGGGCTAGTGTGCGTACTGTATTATTATTTAATGAAATTGATCAACTATCTCGTCCCTCCAAACCATCATGACAAGGGAAAAAAACAATTTATTCGGTTAGGAGGATATTTTGGGTGGCCAAGTTAAGCTTAATTATCTGTTTAGTGGATGAATGGTTTTAGGGGGTCGACCCTTCCATTTAGTAAAACTAAGATTTATATATCAAGTTGTGGGTTTTGCTTAATTTATTCGTTTTTAAGTTGGAACTGTTCTGGTCCATGCTGAGATTGGAATCAGGATCAATTTCCTTTTTTTTCGTCCTTGGATATATGGTTTTTACTAATTATATTCCCATATCTTGGTTGATTGGAGATGATTTCTGCTTTTTTTTGACATACAGGATGAGATGTTTGTTATTTGATTATGAATTATCATGAGAGAATGTTGCTTTTCCCTTGAGTTTTTTTAATTATATCCATTTGATTTTGACTATCTTGTCATTGTCTCTTTTACAGAGTGGGAATTGATTTAATAAAAAAACAGACCTCCATAACACCACAGATCAAATCACAAAGCTAAGCGGGAAGGGCTTCTTCTTGGATAAGGGATTGAGACCATGATCCCTTGAACCTCTCAATGTCCGGGTCACTAAATGTATTTCTTCTCTTCTTGGCTCATTTGAAATAGTAAAATGATTGGTTGTTGGCAGTGTACTGTTTTGGATTGAACTTGATTTGAATGTGCAATGTGTTTATACTCTCAGACTTATAAAATTGGGTGTATTCTTTACTGAAGTACCCTATTTACTTGCCATTTCTTCTGGAGGATCGGTCATTGATATCAATTCTATTAGGATCTCTATCTCTTTACTATATCTGCTCGGCTATGTTGTAGGAATAAATCAAATTTGTCATTGAAACCTCTATAATTATTCTAAGGGTTGGCACCAATTTTTAGAACTGTGGATGACACCAATTTGAAGAATATTAAGTAGACTGAGGCCTGGATTAAAAATGGGTTCTCTTCATGTGCTTGACCTGACTTTGTCGTGTCTTTCATTGCTCATAATCAGGCATGCCTTGTTCCAGTTTTGTCAAGCTGAAGCTTTAATCATTATAAAAGGGTTTGTCTATGCCAAGGTTCTTGGCCCTATGTGTTTTTGAAGTAAATTCATAGAATGTCAGAATCCCATTTGTTCCTGTGGGAGTCACAAAAATTTTCAGAAAAAAACTAATCCCTTTTTTAATCTGGTTCCAAATCTTATATCACTTCTTGATGGTCTTTGTGTATAATCAACAGATTTATTTATGTTCATTTCTGGACAGTTGACCAAAACATGTAATTTTTCCTCTCATGGCTGCATTTTGGAAAAAAAAAGACAAAATCAATGTGCCTTTCTTATTATTCCTGGATATGTTTTTTCTGGTTACCTATTTGCGTTTCTATTCTAGTTTAGTTAGTAGTACATTCTTTGTTAGCTCCTGAATAACATGAGAAATTGCTGGTTGCAGTCAACCCTTAATGGGTCAACATCAAATCTTGCAGACTCCACAGGCCGACCCTTTGCATCACCTTTTTCAGCCCAGTCAGCAACCGCTCCTGGATTCCAGTACTCTGGTCTGCCAGAATTTTTCAGATTTTAATTATAGATTTTAGTAGAATGCATGTATATGAAGGAAATCATTCCATATGAACTTTTTATTCATCAGGAGCTATGCAAGGACTGCATAACATTCATGGGAGCTTCAATGTACCAAATATGCCCGGTTCATTTGCATCAAGAAATTCTACTGTTGGTGGTGTTCCATCAACTGGGGTACAACAGCCTGGCGGAAGTATTTCTAGTGGACGATTTGCATCAAATTATGCTCTTTCTCAGGTATTCTTTCTAATTTAATGCATCTTGTTTCATGAGAGTATGACAAAGTCTCCATGTCTCTATCCCTCTTTTGGTACCCTTTTTGTTTTGGTGATCCTTACTAGGAGTTTTAAAAATAATAAATTTATTGGGATGTTAAAAAGTAGTAAACAAGGCTTTCAATTAATTTATTTATGAGAAAGCAATTATAATTGTTACGGGCTATTGGACACTATATTTCAAAACAAGAAAGAGCCTGCCTCTGTCATCACTTTCCTTTGGCCATTGAAGACGCGCCTGGCCTGAGCTTGACATGGCTAACACGGTACTTGAATGTCCGATAATATTTGATGATCAAATTAATGTGAAACAAAAGTTGATTAATGTGGGAAAGAAAGTTGTTGGTATTTGATAAGTTTCTAAAAAAAAGTTTTGCAGATGTTCTCAGATACTCTATGCCCCTTTTGGGTAGCGACATTAGGTATTCCGGAATAGATAATCATTTCAATATAGATAACTATTACATTGGAATAAACCAATGTCTGTGTGGTTGTGTTTTAAGTTATTCTCGTTGGGAAACGTAATAATGAATGTTTTGTTGTTTGGTTGACCATGGATAAGTTGTGGATAAAAAGTGAATGAGATGTAGATAATAATTTATAAAAGATAGAAGGTGAATAAAATGTGAATAAGAGGGCACCAATCTTCAAAAAAAAAAGTACATCTTATATCATATCTGATGTCTTGGAAGTTCACATTTGTTTTGTTTGCCATTCAAACAGTTGACCCTGCACTGTTTAGAGATTTGTGCTAGGTGTTTTGGATGGTTGTAAGATCGAACAATATATATAATGCAGTATGATTAAAATGTTAAGTTTAAATCACAGAACTAAATGTATTACATTGATCTTATTGTTGATGAACATGTTGATTCATTCTTATGTTTATTTATTTGTCCGCAGATCTCTCATGGAAGCACACATGGACATTCAGGTGTCACTAATAGGGGAGGTATAAGTGTTGTCGGAAACCCTGCATTTAGTAGTAGCATGAATGGTGTTGGTGGGTCTATTCCGGGGATTCCTCAGAGTTCTGCTGCCGCTGGAAACCGGAGTTCTGTACATGGACTAGGTGTGTCGCCAATTCTGAGCAATGCCGGTCCAAGACTTACTAACTCTATGGGAGGCATTGTTGGTGGTAATAACATTGGAAGGAACATAAGCTCTGGAGGATTATCCATTCCTGGTCTTGCATCACGCATGAACAGTGGACCTGGCAGTCTTAGTGTACAAGGACCCAACAGATTGATGAGTGGTGTGCTTCAACAAGGTAGCAACTCACTGTTCATATGTAATTATCCAATAATTTTGCAAATAGGACTGGCTCTTATCTACCACCTGTTGGCTATCTTTAATCAGCAGCACCACAGATGATTAGTATGCTTGGAAATTCTTATCCCAGTTCTGGAGGACCATTATCTCAAAGCCAAGTCCAGGGCGGCAATAATCCATTAAACTCCATGGGGATGTTAAGTGACATGAACTCCAATGATAACTCGCCGTTTGACATGAATGATTTTCCTCAGCTGACTGGGCGTCCAAATTCTGCAGGAGGGCCTCAAGGACAACTGGGTAGTTGTTTGAACTAGCTATTATCTGTTCAGAAATGCTTGGCACCCTCTTTGATTTTTGACCATAGGGACCCAGAACTGGGGCCACTTTTTTAAGTTGTTATAGGATCTTTAATATTTGGATCATTCACAACCCTGGATTTCTTTGGGTTGCTAATTGCCTTGCGTGATCAGAACTTCTAATTATTTGATGTGTTTCTTTTGTGCACTCTTCTTGTTATTGAACACTGGTTCCACTATAGGTTCTCTTCGAAAGCAAGGTGTTGGTGTAAATTCTATGGTCCAACAGAACCAGGAGTTCAGCATACTAAATGAAGACTTTCCTGATTTGCCTGGGAGAAAAGGTGCGCCACTTTATTTTTTCTGTGTTAAACATATCTCTGATGAATTTTGTTGGCAAAGTTAACTACTACTTCAATTTCATTTATTTGGCTTGTAAGTGTTTTGGGGCCCTATACTCTGGGAACAGTTCATACAAGTTTCTTAGCTCTTTCCCCTTTTTGTATGCACATGCAATCCTGCATGTATTCATGTGTGAGTTCATTCATGCATGCATGAATGGTTTAGGCGTGTACAGCATATTCTCATGCATGCAGGTTCACATAAATATCCATGTGTATGTTTAGAATATTTCAAGGCTGACATAACTTGTAATCTTTCTTCAGGTGGAAATTCTGATTTTGCGATGGATATGCTTCAAAAAGAGCAACTCCATGATGACCAGTATCTATGATGCAGACACAGCACTTTCCTGTGAGGCCAATCTTTTAAGTGATTAATCAATTACACTGGTGATTTTATGTAATAGCGGATGTATTCAATTCTCTTTTTCCCCTAATATACAGATGGCAAGGTCTGCTGGTTTCAACTTAGGAGCAACCTACCCATCTCATCGACAACAACAGCAGCAGCAGCAGCAACAGCAGCTTGTTTCGTCAGTCAGCAGTAGTGGTGTTTCTTTTGCACAATCTAACACTCAAGATCATCTTCGTCTGCATGGGTCAGATCTATTCCCTTCTTCACATGGCACTTATCATTCACAAGTAATATTACTCTCTTTAATAATAGTACTATGTGGTCATCCAGATTTTTTTTTTGAAGCATGACTAGTAATTAATCACTTTCTATGTTCTATAACTTCCAGGTCCAAACAAGTGGCCCTTCTAGCATTGGATTAAGACCTCTAAGCTCATCAAATCCAGCTTCTGGTATAGGATCATATGACCATATGATTCAGTACCAACACCCGCAAAACCAGTCTCAATTTCGCCTTCAACAGATGTCTTCTGTCAGTCAATCTTATAGGGATCAAAGCGTAAAGTCCTTGCAGGGGACACAAGCTGCTCCTGATAGATTTGGCCTGCTGGGTCTATTAAGTGTAATAAGGATGAGTGATCCAGATCTAACGTCACTTGCTTTGGGAATTGATTTGACAACCCTGGGTTTGAACCTGAACTCAACAGATAACCTTCACAAAACGTTTGGGTCCCCATGGTCTGATGAGCCTGTTGAGCGAGAGCCTGAATATAATGTTCCACGATGTTATTATGCTCAAAAGCCACCTCCATTGCAAGTGAGCAACTCATGTTCAATTGTCCATATTTTGTTCATTGTCATGATTATATTATTCACTGGATCATTATGAATGTAGCAAGGATATTTCGCAAAGTTTCAACTGGAGACTCTATTTTACATTTTCTACAGGTGCATTTTCCGTGCATTTTCCTTTACTTTTGCATCAATCCGACCGCAGAGACTAATGTTCTCCATGTTCTTTTTGTTCAGCATGCCTAAGGATGAAGCCCAGTTATATGCTGCTTATGAATTGTAAGCACTCCTCTCCCCCCACTCATTTTCCTCTGTCTCTCTCTCTTAGTCTTTTTCTAGCTGAACCAAGGACTTTTTCTGTGCCATTATTTGTCGAATCCTATTCAGCTGGTTGGTCCATTTCTGTTTCCATTCAAAACCTAAATTGACTATATCTAGTAGCAATGGCAACCATTCTTGCACATGAGTGCTTAATTTAAGTGCTATATCAAGTTCTATGATGAATTTGTTTGTGTCATATAGAATTGTGTCTTGTTTATCTATATCTTGTCTGGTTTGATCACTGATACACATTCACACAACAAACATTCAGTTGAAATAAGAATGATTATGCAGAAAATGATTTATATCAAATGCAAATTATCTGTATATAAGAAATCATAGACATGATCAGACATGTTTAATTTCTCATATACTTGATTTATACATTTTGAGTAAAGATGGGGAGTACCACAATATTCTTGTTATATGAAAACATAGCAATATGATGAAGGATTGTGAAGGCACATCTGAAACCTCCACATTATAATATAAGATAATTCTAATTTTGCATCAATTGCATTAAAGGGGAACCTGATGTAGTTGATAAGCCACGAGTGACAAGGGTGTAGTAAATATCTAAAACTATTTATTTGTCTATAGTTCTCAAGTATCTGTGGTCGTTGTTGAGCTTGTTGCCGTGCTGGTCACATGCCGTGCTGGTCACAGCTTGTCACCTGTGGGGGCTTTCAACATTGATCATACAAACGTTGGTATTCACATTTTTCCCAGGAAAATTCTCAGTTAGTTTTTTTTTCCCATGATAATGCAGGTATGAACGAGGGTGGGTCTATCACAAAGAACATCGGATGTGGTTCACAAGAGTGGCCAATGTAGACCCTCTTGTCAAGACAGACAGCTACGAGAGGGGATCCTACCACTGCTTTCATCCAAACACATGGGAAACAATTCGAAAGGTTTGACATCCTCTTTTACACCCTGAAATTCTTGACGTGTCAGTTACCCTTTATTGAATTTTTTGATATCTTTGTGGGATTGCAGGATAATGTTGTCCTCCACTACAATTTGTTGGAGAAGAAACCAAATCTCCCCAAACATTAAGCCGGATCGTGTGTGTACATTTTCCATCACCCTTTACTAATTTGATGTGCAGAATAAGTTGAACCTCAAATTGTCACATTTTCTCACCTTGTTCCAATTAGATGTCATTAATCTTTGTAGCTGATTAAGTGCACTGTGGACGGTAGTCTCTTCAAAGGATAACACAGGTAAATCTCCATTGTGATCCTGTGTTCTTAGCACATTAGATAGACTTTTTCTTGTAGCAGTTCAAAAGCCTCTGTTTCTTCTTAGTTAATTCTGTTTAAGCTTTTTGGTTTGCATTTTTTTTCAAAAATGTAAAACTGATCAATTAAATATAACCCGCAGGTTGACTCTCCAGAGAAACTGATCAATTAAAATGATCAATTAAAATGTAAAACTGATCAATTAAATTTAGCAAGAATCCGTTAGTGTTAAATCAAATCACTTTAGGGAATTGATTACAAATTTTGAAGTGGATGTATGCTTCCAAAAGCAAACTATTAGACTATGGAAACCTAGCCCCCAAAGTGAAGCTTGGCGGCGACATTTCTTTGTTGTTTTGGAGTTGGAAAGTGAAACCCTAGAGAACTACTGTGCGTCGTGTTTTGGGCAGACGCATTGTATTTTAAAGGGGTATATAAAAAACTCCAAAATATGGCATTTGCTTTGTTGTATTTGATGAAGTACATATGAATTGAATTAATGTATTTTATGTTTTTCATGAGAATTATGTTACACATGGTCTATCGCGCAATTTTAACGGTCTATCGCGCAATTTTTCCAAAAAATGAAATGGTCTATCGCGCAATTTTTCCAAAAAACTCCAAAAAATGTAACGGTCTATCGCGCAATTTTTCCAGCCAGCTTTTTCATGTGTTCCCTCTCCACGACGTTTATATTTTTTTAATGCCACGTGAGTGTCCAAAAATTCATCCGTGAAACAGATGGTAATAGAAAAAAATTATGAGGTATATATCTTATTATTGTAATAGAAGCAGCATAGGGATTGTAACAGGAAAAAATAAAAACATAATATTGCAGGTATTCACAGTTGCCGTTACATTTACCTAATAAATTTAAACTTTATTTATGTAAATTATATAATGAAAATATTAAAATAATTAAATAGATCATCAGCAGAATTTGTTATGAAGTTACAGATGAAAAGAATATGATATAACTAAATGAAAAAAAATGGTATATATCTCTCGATCAATCTTACATCGTCAAAATTACCTTTTTATAGATGCTGGTATGAATGACAATCCTTTTCCTTTAGTCCTTCTAAAGGAGATTAGAGAGGTTTTTATTTTTATTAAAAAAAAAAATGAAAGAGAGAGAGAGAGAGCCCTTTGTCATTGGCATGAATTGCGGTCTTATGAGCATCCTCTCCAAGTCTCTACCCCCTCCGCCCTCGCTCGCCTACCTCCTCTTCGTCTCCGACGCCCCGGCAACCGCTACCTCCTCCACCACCGTCTCCGACCACTCCAACCCTCCTCGTTTGGTCCCCTGCTTGGTTCTTCCAAGTCGTCGTACGCCGTCCGATCGGTGGATCTGAAAACCCCCTCGGACATACCTGATTTGTCATAGTTTTCCTGCAGACCTCCTCATGTGTTCTCTTACCTACCCAGGGATCTCAAATTCGTCCACCATTTCAGTCACATTGGCTGGAGATAGTACGTACACTGATCTCTCTCTCTCTCTCGCTCTCTCTTCATCAGTTCATGTGCCTATTTGTGTAATCTGATATTTGAATTTAGTGTTGGTTTTGTCAGATCGCGTAGATTGAAACCAATCACTGAATGAATCGTTGCAATTCTTGCTTGCACCCGAATCTTTTAATTTTTATTAGACTTTTGGCATGCTGAATACTATCACCTTAATTATATAATGTTTATACATTGATGACATTATATTATTTTATGAATGGTTGGGACATATTAGTGTGTTGTAGGAAGAACATAGTTAGCCTTCGTATGTTCTTTGTCTTTCGTTTTCCTTCAATAAAGGAATTTGGTGTCAGTTGCAGAGTGTTCGACAGTAAGACTTTTTTTTTTATATTATTATTGGTAAATTTTTTTTGGATTCCTGATTAAATCTTTTCTCATTAGCAGGTAACAAGACTCAAACCCAAGTCCCCTCACTAATGAGGGGGTAACTCTACCATCCTACCAAGAAGAGGTTCGGTTTCGATAGTAAGACTTCTTCTTTGTATGTTTGAGCCTTAATGGGTTGGATGGAAAGGAAGAGCATATTTTGCAGTTGGAATACCATTTATTTCTCTATTATAATTTGCGTTTTCTTTCATGCTATCGTCCTGCAGTCCTACTGGGTCTTGGTTGCCTAAATCTATCTTGATAACTCTTTTTCCGCAGTAGTGCTGTGGTTTGTGGTTGTGAAATGTAAGTTGAGCTGCACTAGTCCATCCACGTGACTCTTGTAATACGTCAGAACCTGTATCATGAATTTGATTAGATGGCCTCATAAAGGGTACATGTTTTTTTTTATATATATATTTTAGATGTCTGATAGAGGCATAGAGCGCATAGGATCACATGGATGCGTGTCAGTTTCCAACTTTTTTTTACAATTGAATTTTGTTTACTGTTGATTGTCGTGTGAGGAGCCCCAAGCACTCAGCTTCCAACATTTCTTCCTTTGTGGCATATCTCCTCATTCTCGGAACATGTCCCTCTTCCATTTTTTTTTTTTTTTGAGGATAATCCACTGCTACCCTCATCGATCTAGTGAACATACTAGCCATTGGTCCCTTTGAAATCCATTTGTTGAGGTGGAATTATAAATCAGCTTCGTCTCAATCCTCGAATCGTATTTTATTCGCAATTTGATCCACGATCTTCAAGATGTTTGTTCAGACACTAGACAAAAGCACTCTGGATTGGATGATTTGCCACACCCACTGTAGTAGTACTCTGATATTATAATTTTCATTTTGATTAAAAAAAAGTTATTATGGCTTTCATCCATAGGTTATCGGGCTCTGTTATTAGTATCTCTAACCACTTTCCCAACAATTTTCATCCATAGATTTATCTCGGCATTGTTTCGGGGCTCGTCTTGGGATGTTTGATGGTCTGGGGAGTTTTGTTTTTCAAAAGAAGCTGGAGGATCACTTATTTTCTTCTTGTGGACGACCTGTATGACAAAGTTTATGTAACTTCCGTGCTCAACATCTGAAGATTGAAGGCAATAAAAGCAAGGAGATTTGAATCAAAGCTGATGGTGTGACCTTTTATTTTGTTGGGTTAAGTAATAGTAAATATTATGTGCCAGATACCTATTATGTGCATTGCTCAACAATATGATGTATTTTATAGTAATATACAATTTGGTATGTAAACTGGAGAGTCCTCTAGTTTGATATGTAAGAGTGATGCATAACTTGTGCATCTCATTGGACATTTAAATAACAAGGTGTTCTTTGAAATTTTTTAACAATGCATGAAAGAGGGTGCATTTGGCTCCTCACTCTGAACCATTGATGTACAACTAACAACTGGACCATTTATGGGTCGGAGAGTATGAGAGAGTGGATATGGGGAGATTAGGAGAGTGTGAAAGAGAGTCTGTGAGGGAGAAACAGCAAAGAAAAGGGGAAAAACACCACCACTATATAGGAGGTCTCATATTCCATTATTCATGAACAACCAACCACGTCCAACCCTGGACCTTTGAATTAAGATGCATCCTTAGCTTGTTAGCCATCCCATCTTCTATGTTACATGCTATTTGTAGTCACATGTGCAGTCACATATCTCATGTATATATTTGAACAACATGACCACTGTAATTTAATATTATTGTGGCAATGGCTGCCTCGTCCGTCAATGTTCTGCTCTTCTCTGTTGAATTATATGAAGCCAAACAAGTTGGAGACTCATCACTGTTGAATAAACAACTTATATAGTGGGGTTTAAATACCAGGGATCATTGAAGGGTTTAACTTGAATTGCCAAACAGGATGCACAAAATGCCTAAATGAACACCAGCAAATATTTCTGATTAACAAACTAATAAGCCCAAGTATCCAGTATCTATGCCACAAATTCCCTTATCTTACATTATCAAGCAACAACAACACAAGTTTATTTAGTGTACATCACTACATATGATGGAGAAAACAAAGACCATCAGCAAAAAAAAGAGGCACCATCATTCCGGTGTTTCATCCTACGAAATGGTGTACTACAAGTCTACAACAATTCCCTTTATTTTTTAGTCATATGGAATTTTAATATATGCAGCATCACACAACAAGGGACTTAGGCGTACATTCCTGTGAGGGAACATGGAATGCATTCAAGCACTCTGAAGAGGAATGTCTTTGGAAGCTTTGGGAACCATGACTGAGTCAGGTCCTCGTTTATACATGTTTGATTCCCTCTTCTATATTCCAACTCCTCAACCAAAATGGTGGAAAAGAATGGAAACCTCTTTTGAGTTCCAACTCATTTATGTACTTTCACTGACCCTGCTATGAAGAGCTTGAGTCCAGGTCCCTCTCCCATCAAACTACTTGGATGATCGGATCAGTAATAGGATTCACATCAGAACTCCTGGTCGGAGCAGTGTTTGTATAAAAATCATATTGCTTCTTTGACCCTCCTCGATCGGACACTTCTGGAGCATGACTGATCTATGTCCTCGCATAAATAAAAAAAACCAAACATATATCTTCTGAAATAATATGTATAATTGAAAATTTTGTTTTCACTTTTAGTACAGAAAATGTTTTTTTTAATAAAAAGTAGAAAAAGTGCATTTTCTAGGAACCGAATTTTATTAAATTGTTTTTAGGGAAAATGACCAAAAAATCTCTTAAGAATTTGAAATACCGAAATCAACCATTTTTAAAAATTATACCTAAAAAAGTCCCATTTCACAATTTTAGAAACACAAAAGACTAATATGCCCTCATGTAATTAAATATATAATATCCCTCTTTATTCCACACTAAAAACCTATTTTTCCTACAAAACAACAATATCTCTACAAAAATCAATCAGGTTTTGTTATTATATATTATACTGTGTGTTTCTTATATATATCTTATATGATATTGTTTATCATTTTTCATTGTGTATAATCATAATACGTAATTTAAATATGTGTTATGTCACAATACAACAGATGATATTTTAGTATTCTAAATCTTTATTCACATTTTTTATTTTTTGGCTATTTACATATTTTTATGAAATCATTATTACATATCCATTTTTTTTTTTAAAAGCATCAATATTTAATTAAGTTCATTATAATTCAAATTATATTGATACATATTTCACAAAATCCACATAATCACAAAGAATTTACAATAAAAAATTGATTTATATGAAAATGTGTGAAATATATTAATAAAATTTAAAGAGTGAAATATTTTAACAAAATTAAGAGATATAAAATGTATTAAGGAACTAATTACATAAGGGTATATTAGTCTTTTGTGTTTCTAAAAGTATAAAATGAGACTTTTATGTATAATTTTAAAAAGTGGTTGATTTGAGTATTTCTAACTTTTGAGAGATTTTTTTGTCATTTTTCCTTATTTTTATATAAAATTATACTTTTCAAATGAACTTGCAGGTTGCAACTATACCTAAAATTATACTTTTCAAGTCGTGGCAAAACAGATTGTGTCTAAGGGCCGGACCGGGTTATGTCTTATTACGGTCATTTTTTTCCTACTATTAAAGAATCATTATTGCGACAATATCTTATGTCGCTATCCCATTTTAAAAATGGTTTAAGTATATATTACAATATTTAAAACTTTTACATTATTTTATATAAAAGAGAAGTACATTTTTTTTATTTAAAAGAATGTAGACGAATTCACTACCTATACTCGCCCAAATTTGTGTAATAAATAAGAAGTATTCTCCTACCACTGCAAGCGTGACACATATACCTAGCATGAGAGACCCAGATGAGAGAAATATTAATTATATTAAATGTCATATGTTTTAATGGTATATTAATTATTAATTATATTTAAATCTAAATTAATTAATTTTATGTGGGTCCCACCATGTGAGAAATTATTATTTTTACTTTTTTTTCATGTGGACCCCACATTTGGGAGCTTCCACGTGCCTCCTCCATCTGGTGAGCTTCCAAGCTTCTCCATCCAATTAGTCGAAGACACCAAAAAAGGTGGCCACTTGGAGATGCTCTATCTCCCCCACTCCTCCAATTAGTTGAAGAAGCCAAAAAAAAAAAGGTGGCCTTTTGGAGATGCTCTAACCCAATGAATGAAGAAGAAGAAGAAGCAAATTAGAAATGCAATGAATTTAAAGTCTTTTGAAACAGTAGCACAATAGTTAGGTCAATCCAAATTAGAAGTCATTGTGGACTAATTAAAAAATTCTCTGAGTCTTTCTGGAAACAGTAGCACATACATCTCTTTGAATGGCCAAGCAAAAAGTTGGAGTTCGTCTGATGACTTTGATCCTGTCCAAAACCATTAGACCCGCGTTCAGTGTGATTTGTGGAGTGCCTTACGGGGCATTCCAAGGACGTGAATCCCATGTTATAACCATGCTCATGTCTTGGATTTGAAATTTGTTGGAGAAGATGACTGAGACTTTAAAAGACTACTTCGAATCGTGTTACGGCGTCGCTCTCCTTAAGACAATATTTGCCTCTAATACAGTGTGCACATGATTATACAAATTGTCTGCATGATAACTCGAAGCTATTTTCACCAGCATTTGCATTGACGATGGTGAACAGAATATTGAGGAAACCCAAAGGAATCAAGACCCTAGTATTAGATTCTGCAAAAACCCAATACTAGAACAAAATTTAGAAAAAAAGAGGACTATTATTTTCGGATTGGTTTAAATAGTATGAAATCATGCCTTTTAATAGACATTTAAGTACCATTTCAAGGCATACCAAGAGGCCCAATCACTCTCAATTTGGATCGTTGGATCTTCAGTTACAAGATCGACGGTCCATATCGATCACCACTGTTTGTTTAGCAAAAAAGAAAATGCTCCAGCTTCTAGCGATGATGCACACATGCGAAGTACGTCAATAAAAGCACCATGTGCATAACATCTTATCATTCCTAAAATAAACATTACTTTATACACACTACACTTTATATAGTGTCCAATGCTTTTCTCTTTAACCGATGTAAGACTAAACTCAACACACAAAGTTACAAACATAAGACTCAAACTTACATGACACATAAAGATACATTTTGAAAAACCACTAACAAAATTTGAAACAATGCCTCATAAATTCTAAAATTTTGAATAAGGTCATTCAAAATAGAATTTCAAAATGATTTGGAAGAGTTGTTCAACTAAAAAAAAAAGAAGTCATTAGAGTCATTGGCGAGTGTGTTTAGGTCAGATGACCATCTAAAATTGTTGACTGACCAGTCGTTAGGAGAAAAGAGTGACAAGAGACATCAAATTCCTTTTTTTTTTGTTTTGTTACACAAAGGCCCGGGACATAACTTTAGAACAGCCGTGCGTCAAAGCCCCACACAACCCATAACAACAACAGTGGGCCGAAACCCCAACACCAGAACACAACTCAGCCCAAAGGGTGCAGTTTCCATTCTCGCCGGCCGCGAGAATCGAACCAAGCTGTGTCAGAAGGCACGGATGTCCTTACACCACTTGCCTAAGCCTATTTTGAAAAAAATTAGTGTTCAAAGTAAGCTTATGCTTTGAATATATTAGTATGGGATAACATCACATGATTTCAATCTTATTTTGTTAGCCTTCAAGATCATAGTAATGATTAAGAGGGATAGTCGGGGGCATTTGCCAGTGATGTTTTCATTAATCAAGAATGATCAGTGAAATTCTTGGATTTATGAGAGACGAACAACTGTGAAAGCATTTACCAATGATGTTTTCATAATCAAGAATGAAAGTTGAGGGTTCGAAGACGATCATATATCGTCCTTGTGGATGTTGATGAGGCATTGCTAATTCTTTAAAGCATCTATTTGGGTAGCCAAATATGTAGAAAATTTGGGTGTAAATCTAAAAATAATTTTATTTGTAAAAAATAAGTGATTATAACAATACCAGAATGATATAGAATAAATTGATATTGTATCACAAGTTCCCATGAATAGAGTTATTCCATCCATTCTATATCACTGACATAAGAGATGCTCACATGTCAAATCATTTATAATTATCTTTTCAAAATTAGAACATTTACATATCAAATAATTTTTCACATTTATTAATTCTTTATTTACATCATAACTTATCACTGGTCAACGAAACAATAAAAACCTTTGTTATTACGTTTTTCAACAAAAATAAGTAAAAATTAATTAAATTTCAAGTTGTTTATTCCTTATCTATATTGAAATAATTATCTATTTCAGAATAATTTATGTTGTTAATAAAAAAGACTACATGATATCTTATGTCGCTATCCAAAAAATAGTTTAAGTATATATTGAAATATTGAATTTTTTACATTTTATATAAAGAGAACTACAATTTTTGTTATTTAAAAAATGTAGCCGAATTCACTCGCTATACTCGTTCAAGTTTGTGTAATAAGACTAACCCAATGAATGAAGAAGCAAATTAGAAATGCAATGAAATAAGTTCAATATTTCTTCAAATGCATGAACCTCTATTTCCTCAAAAAAGACAGAGACATATCGAATCTTATGGAGAAAGTGTGACAGCTGAGACATATCGAATCTTTTTGAAGCACAATGATTTGGACTTAAATTAACAAGACCTGTCTGTCTCATCCAGTGACTTTTATGCACCACCACCTTGTGACAAATGATTAGATATACTCAGCAATAGTGGGGCATTTAGACCTAAATTGACTATACTTCTCTGTCCCATACCAGTGACTTTTATGCACCACCACCACCTTACGCGGTGGCGACAAATGCTTATATATACCCAGCAATGCATGGGGTTATGATGTGAGTATACAAAAATGAGTCATTCTAAAATGAGTCATTCTTCTTCTGTAGTTTGGTTCTTTTGGTTTCTATATTGTGTGGGGACAATCAATCTCTGTCTCTGCAATTCAACCTGCATGGAGATTGAGAGGCATGCCCTCATCAAATTCAAAGCGGGCATGGTAGACACTGCAAATCGACTCTCCACGTGGAACGGTGAGGACTGCTGCAGATGGAATGGCATAGCTTGTGACAACAGGACGGGCCATGTTGTTAAGGTTAACCTTCGAAACCCTCATCCACCCGATTTTTACATTTCATGTTCTGCTCATCCAAACTGGTGCTTGGCCGGTAAGATTGGTCCTTCTCTTCTTGAATTGAAACATCTTACTTATTTAGATCTCAGTTCGAACGATTTCCAAGGCTCCATTCCTCCCTTCATCGGTTCATTGTCAAAACTGAAGTATCTGAATCTTTCAAATGGTGGTTTCGTTGGTACAATTCCTCCTCAGCTTGGAAATATGTCCAACCTTGAGATTCTAGATCTAGGATCGGAGATGTATCCTCAACCTCTCTTCCCGGACAACCTACAATGGTTGTCGGGCCTTTCCTCTTTGCAACATCTTGATTTGACTCATGTTAGCCTCACTGATAAGTCATCTGACTTGTTCCATATGATCTTCAGGCTCCCTTCTTTATCAGTTTTACGATTGCAAGATTGTGGACTTGATAGTTTGCCGAGTTCTATTAAGAATCAATATGCTAATTTTACCCGTCTCTCGGTCCTTGATCTTTCTAATAATGGCCTTCATTCTAAAGCTCCCAGTTGGTTGTTCAATATTAGCAGCCTTACACATCTCGATCTTAGTTTCAATGACTATTCCATTGATCCAAATCCAATTCCCAATGCTTTCGGGAACTTTGTCAACCTTGAAGTCCTTGATCTTCATGGTAATTCTATGAATTCTACAATACCTGATTGGATGTTCAATATAAGCAGCCTTAAACATCTTGATCTTAGTAACAACCAATTCAATGGTCAAATTCCTACTGCTTTTGGAAACATGGTCTCTCTCGAGGTCCTACTGCTTGGAGGAAATAGACTTGATGGTTTGATCTTACCAAGAGTCACAGGAAATTTTTGCAAATTGCATACGTTGGATCTGTCAGAAAACAATTTTGGGGGAGAGTTGGTGGCAGTGTTAGGGAACCAGTCTGATGTGCTAGAGCAGTTCAGATATCTAAGAATTATTGATTTGAGCTTGAACATGTTTTACGGGTCTATCCCAGCATCCATAGGAAAGTTGTCATTCTTGTCAGAGTTATATTTTTTTGGCAATCGATTGAATGGTACAGTATCTAAGAACATTGGACAACTCTCCGAGCTGAAAGTTTTAGATATTTCTGAGAACTCATTACAAGGGGTCATCTCTGAACATCTCTTCACCGATCTGGTGAAACTAGAAGTACTGGACATGTCTTCAAATTTGTTGGTTTTGAATATTTCTTCTCGCTGGGTTCCTCCATTTCATCTTAAATTAATTGGGTTGGGATCTTGCCAGTTGGATGGTCATTTTCCGAACTGGCTACGTACACAGAATAATTTTGTTGCATTAAACTTGTCAAATACAGGAATTTCAGATACCATACCAGATTGGTTATGGAACCTGTCTTCCCAAGCTCTTCTACTAGATCTCTCACAAAATGAGATCAGAGGAATGCTACCCATGTCCTTTTCATCCATTGACATTGAAGAAATCAACCTCAGTTCTAACAAGTTTGAAGGTCCATTACCTCGACTCCCTCCCAATCTTGGTGGTCTGAATTTGGCAAATAATTCATTTACAGGTCCTATTGTTTTTGGCAATGGTGAAGCACTATTAGGCCATGTGATTTTATCAAACAATAAAATAAATGGAAGCATCCCCTCATTTATTTGCAAACTTCAGAATTTGGTGGTTCTCGATCTCTCTGACAATCAGTTATCAGGAAAGCTCCCCATTTGTTTGAAAAATTTAGAGGAGTTGATGTTTGTTGATTTAGCAAACAATAATCTCTTTGGAGAGATCCCTCCCTTGTGTCCTGATTTTTCTATGTACAACGAGCAAAACAAAAATTTTCTATGCTTACATCATTACGCTTAAGCAATAATAGCTTTTCTGGAGAAATACCTTCGACTTTGAAGAACTGCATGGATTTGGTTATGGTTGATTTTGGGCAAAATAATTTAAATGGAAATGTTCCAGCTTGGATGGGAGAGAACTTACCGAATTTGTTATTTCTTCGGCTTCGATCAAATTTCTTTGGAGGGACGATTCCTCGACAAATATGTGATATTTCTTCACTTCAAGTCTTAGATCTTGCAAATAATTATCTTACTGGACCTATACCAGAGTGTATTGGCAATTTGAGCAAAATGATCCTCGATCCAAATGCAAGAAAGCAGGCATTGTATACAGCGCAAATCAAGATTGATATAGGAGACTTTCATAGTTATTCACTTTCAGGCTACAAATACAGCTTGCCATTGGTCAGGGATGGGAGGAACGTGAATACACCAACAACCTCCCACTGGTAACGTACATGGACTTATCTAACAACTCTCTTGTTGGGAAGATTCCCGAGGGTCTTCTCAGTCTTCTCAGCCTGCAAGGCCTGAACTTGTCTGGAAATCATTTGATGGGGAATATTCCATCAAAAATTGGTGTTATGCAATCAATGATGACACTTGATCTATCAAGAAACAATCTCTCCGGGCAGATTCCGCCAAGCCTCTCCAATCTCAGCTTTTTGAGTCACTTGAATTTATCATTCAACAACTTGTCGGGGAGAATTCCAACGGGCAGCCAACTCCAGACTCTCAACGATACATCTATTTATATGGGCAACTCCGGTCTGTGTGGACCTCCAATTTCTCAAGAATGCCCAGGCGACGGGACATCACAGAGCCCATCATTTAATGAAAATGAAGATGAAGGCGGGGACATCCAAGAAATGTTATGGCTTTACCTCGGCATTGTTTCGGGGTTCATCTTGGGATGTTGGATGGTCTGGGGAGTTTTGCTTTTCAAAAGAAGCTGGAGGATCGCTTATTTTCGTCTTGTGGACGACCTGTATGATAAAGTTTATGTATCTTCTGTGCTCGGCATCCGAAGATTGAAGGCAATGAAAGCAAGGAGAATTTGAATAAAAGCTGATGATATGATCATTCATTTTGTTGGGTTATTGTAATAGTAAATATTATGTGCCAGAGTACCTATTGTGTGCATTGCTAAAAAATAAATGTATTTTATGGTTTAATTTACAGTTTGGTATGTAAGTTGGAGAGTCCTCTAGTTTGATATATATGTAAGAGTGATGTATAACTTGTCCATCTCACTGGACATGGAAATAAAAAGGTGGTGAAAGAGGGAGAAATCGGCCCCTCACTCTGAGTCATTGTTGTACAACTAACAACTGAACCATTTATTGATGAGAGAGTAAGAGTGTGTGTATGAGGGATGGAGGGAGAGGGAGAGTGGGCTCTGAGACGAAGAAACAGCAAAAAAAAAAAAAAAAGAGAGAAGGGAAACAGAGAGTAGAGGAGAGAGAGAGAGAGTACCCAACGGACACCACCTCTGCAAAGGAGGTTTCACATTCCATTATTTATGGTCATGCCAAATTTGTTATTTCCATGTTACATGCAGCATTAATTTGCAGTCTCACGTGTCACATGACTCATTTATATATTTAGAGAGAAAAATGTGATTACGAACGTTTCACTCTCAATTTTAGAGTATAGAAAAATGGATTGTGATCACATTTTGCACTCATTTTTTAACGTTTATGATGTTTTGAATTTTAAAAAATAATAAGTATTTTTTTTATAAAATATAAAATAAAAAAAATTGCATAATTTTATTTTTTAAAAAAATGAAAAAAAAATTACGAGATATATATCTCCTTAATTTGAAGATATGATACTACTGAAATTAAAATTATGACAAAAAAAAGACCGTCTGAAAAAAAATTATAACGAGATATATAAATCGTTAATGTGAAGGTATGATACTACTGAAATTAGAATTAGAGCAAAAAAAAAAGGACTGTGTGTAATTACGCTCATTTGCTTATTTGGAAAACATGAAATGTTTATACTAAATGTTAAAACTTCACAACATGGTCATTGAAATTTAATATGAGTGTTGTTACACACAATTTTTTTTTCCAGCCCAGTCTCACATGCGTCGATAGAAAATTAAAAGAGCATATACTCACTTTAACAAGATATATGTTTCAATAGAAAATTTTCACATTTTCTATAAATTCATTCATGCAATTTATTGACATATATGATTCATTTTTTTATAAAATCATATACCTCATTAAATGATGTATACTATTTAAAAAAATATAAAACACATGTAGATTGGAAATGAAGCTGAAAAATGAATTGTATGTAACATTATTAATATCCTTGTGGTGATGGCAGCCTATCTGTCAATGTTCTGCTCTTCTGCTGTCTAAGAATTATAATAGGCTAACCAAGTTGGAGACTCTTCACTGTAAAGGAATCATTATTGAACGATCATTGAAGGGTTTAACTTGAATTGCCAAACCGGACGCACAAAATGCCTAAAATGAACAAAGCCACAAATTCCCTTCTCTTCTTACATTGTCAAGCAACAAACCATGACAGATCCAGGTCATAGGCAGACCAGAACCTTTTGTTAGAAAAATAAAATAAAATAAACAAAACACAACATATATATCACTGTCTCCAAGCTCTCAAAATGCTACAACAAGGACAAAATATATTGCAATCAAGTGCATCACTTCGAAAATCCCATGGGACTTGTAAACAATTCTTGGATCATCAAAAGGATATGTGATCTTCTATCACTAACCATTTTCCTAATTCACCAACAAGACATGATGCTGCAGATTCTAATTTGTATATTATTATTCCATCATGAATAATCCTGTACATTTTTTTATCCAAAGGTTCATTTAAATTAGGATGGAGTCACGTTAATTGCAGGACTGACGTTGACCCTGACAGAGCAGATCAAGTCAGTGGCGTTAGTTAGGTGGAATCAAAGGAAATTGCATCACACTATCATGGTGGATGTTTTTTGAAACAGTAGCACGAAAGTTAGCTCAACATAGAAGTCATGGTGAACTAATTAAAAAATCCAGTCTTTTGAAACAGTAACACATCTCTTTCAATGGCCAAGCAAAAAAGTTGGTCTAGTTGTCTTATGACACTGATCTTTCCAAACCAAAAGACTTGGTGGATTAAGAATTTAAAGTCTTGAAACATTAGCACGAAAATTAGCTCAATCTAAAAGTCATGGTGGACTAATTAAAAAATTCAGTCTTTTGAAACAGTAGCACATCACTTTCAATGGCCAAACAAAAAGTTGGAGTTGTCTTATGAGTGATGACTTTGATCTGTCCAAACCGGTTGGTGCGTTCAATGTGAATTGTGAAGTGCCTTTGTTACCTCGCGCGCCTATTATACATGGGCATTCCAAGGATGTGAATTTCATCCCCTGTTAACTATGCTCAAGTTTTGGATTTGAAATTTGGAACAATGCCTCTTAAATTCTAAAATTTTTAAAAGGTCCTTCAAAACAGAATTTCAAAATTATTAGGAAGAGTTATTACAAAAAGGGAAAAATCGATATAACTATCTGGAAAGTTATAGCTAAATCAGTTTTAGTCCTTGTAAATTTGGAATATCGTCACAGATCCCCAAAAAATATGTATAGTTAATGAATTTAATCCCTGAGTTATATTGCTTCAATAAATACATTCAAATAAGTTCTTATAAAATATGAAAAATCCAATTTAGTCTTTTTAATAATGAAAATGCCCCTGCCTTTTCCTGAAAATTCTTCTGCTATTCTATACTCATCAACCATATAAAAAAAAGAGGAAAAAAATTGATATAACTCCTTAGAAACTTATGAAAATTTAAAAAAATCATTGTAAAATTAGTAAATCCCCTTAAAGTCAACCACAAATTTGGTTAATGTATTATAGTAATTTATCAAGTAAATTTTAAAAGGGTATTACAGTATTTTCTCATGTATGGTTAGAATCAACCAAGATCCGATTAATTTCGGTTTAGGTAGAGACTGAAATAAATATTATCTAATAAAATAGGGACCTGAGGAGATTTACTGATTTTATAGAGACCTTTTTTATTGTCATAAGTTTCTAGGGACCTATATCGATTTAAAAAAAATAAAGGGTGAAAACATTATGTGATTTTTAATGTGTAGTTAGGGTTAACCATGTATCTGATTAGTTAGGGTGATGGTATGGATTGAAATGATATTTTTCTAATAATATAGGAACCTATGACTATTTTCAATTTCATAGGGATTAAAATTGATTTAACTAACTTTACAGGAGTTATATCGAATTTTTTTCAAAAAAAAAACAAACAAAGCAGTCGTCATTAGAGTTGTTGGCGAGTCTAAAGGGCAGTGATAGACCCACTATCCAACTTAATTTTCCCACTATTCAAAATTACGAAAATGCCATTATTTATTTTATTTTTTTGAATTCTTTTCTCACTATCCAGTTCGACAGCGTCCAGTCGAAGTGTTCTTCACTGGGACGACAGAGGTCCATCGAACTGTCTGAATAAGTGTCGACAGTGGACCAGTCGAAGTGTGTTTCACTAGGACGACAGAGATCCGTCGATCTGTCTGAGCAAGTGTCGAAATGGATGTGTCGAACCCTTCAAAACAACAATTTTCTTCTAAGAATCAATCACTTATACAATCATTTAAGTCCTTATGAAAAACAAAAATGTCATTTAAGTTATTTAAGTCTTTTTGAAAATCATTCACATATGTATTTATTTAAATATAAGAAACAAAAACATCAAACAAAGAGTTATTTGGATCAAATAAATAGTAAACATTTCATATAGAAAAAGAAACATTATTTTCTTTTATAAACAAGTGGAGTGTGTTTAGAAAAAAATCCACTTGTTTAGAAATGGAACTGGGTGTAACAATGCCCTTTTTTAATGAAATATATACCTAAAGAGGCATGAGACTATAGATAAAGATGGCTAGAGGTATATGACTGCAAGTTGGATGTAAATGAGATCGTGTGTAACAGCCTGCAACGTTGGACTATCCCTAACACCATTTGGGGGATCCTTGAAGGGTGTAACTTGAATTGCCAAACTGGATGTACAAAATTCCTAAAATGAACTAGTAACCCCAAGTATTCATTATCAGTTCAAGCAAAACAAAGCCACAAATTTCCTTCTCTTACATTATCAAGAAAAAGCTAGCACACAAGTTTTAAGTGTACATCACTACATATGATGCAGAAAACAAAAGACCATCAGCAGAAGAAAAAAAAAAAACCAGACACATTTTCATCTCTGGTGCTTCTTCATCCTACAAAATGGTGTACCACAGCAAATATTGCCACTTTTTCTTAGTCATATGGAATCTGAATATATGCAGCATCACACAAGAATGGGACGTCAGCGTCCATTCCTGTTAGCGAACATCGGATGCATTCACGCATTGTGAAGAGGTAGGCGAATGCAACGGCCGTCCAAAAGTGCATGCCGATCTTGCCCCAGTACACGGCGAGGGGCATCCACCGGCTGATCTGCCCAATCACCTGCAGGGCAATCTGGAGAAACGAGTGGAGATGAAGCCCAGGAATGGGTAGGTGAGGTACTCAAAGTACTCGAGAAACGAGTGGAGATGGTAGGCCGTTTCCTCGTACATGCACGTTTCGTGAAGGGGCATCAGGTATGGGATGCATGCAAGCGTTTTCCACCACCACCTCGGCTTCTTGTCATTGGAGGGTACCGGTAGCTGAATGGAATGTCTTTGGAAGCTTTGGGAACCATAACAGAGCCAGGTCCTGGCCTGCGGGCATGGTTCCTAGGCAGAGCGGAACCATGTGGGTGAGGCTGCCATGGTCCCCGACAAGCACAGGGGCCAAAGCAGACGAAAGGTGGAAGGTTGCACAACCTGTTTTCAGAGGAAACACAAAACATCTCACAGTCTGCAAGCTCTTGAAGTGCTACAATAAGTACAAAATGTACACCAATCACACGCAAAATACTTTGAATATCCCATGGGAGTTGTAAAAAAGATTGGATCATCAAAAGGATATGTGATTTTCTATCACTAACCATTTTCCTAATTCCCCAACAAGACATGATGCTGCATATTCTAATTTGTATATTATTTCATCATGTATACTCCTGTACATCATTTAAATCCAAAGGTTCATTTATATATGTTTGATTCCCCTTTTAAGTTCCAGCTCCTCAACCAAAATGGTGGAAAAGAAAAAAAATTCACATCTCTACATCCATAGGAGTTATTTTGATAATCACCACAACCCTCAAGAGAATGATTCCTTTGTGATATGTCTCCCAAGCACTCATCCCAAGCACTCATTGCAATCATATTTTACATTTTTATAAGAAAGAAGATAGGGTCAGTCACAAATCCAGCCATAAATCCAATTATGAGTATATATGCAATGTAATGTACAAACCTGAAAAGCACGGACACGCCGGAGGGGTCCCGTAGTGTCGGACACGGACACGCCTGGAGGGGTCCCGTAGTGTCAGGCACGGACACGGACACAACATGGACACATGCAGGACAAGCCTCCAGCCGTGTCTGTTGAGATGGGCTGCAATTTGGTCTGGACACGGCCTAGTCCAGTTTCAGCCCAAAAAGAAAAGAAAAAGTCCAAACCTATTTAAAACAGTCCACAAGTTACCAACCCATTTAAAAATGACACAAAACAATCCATTCAAACAAAATGCCTCACTTAAAAGGTTTTTTTAAAAAAAGAAAAACAGAAAAGTGAAACACTAGCTGCCGTTTTTTTGCTCTGCTGGAACCCTTGGGACCCTCTATTTTTTTTGCTCTACTGAAACCTGGGACCCCCTCTCGCTGCCTTTCTTCTTTCCGTCTCTCTTACAAACAGATCTGCGTCTCTGTTTTTCGCTCTCTTTGCATTTCATCTCGGACTCTCTTGTTTCTCCCACTCGCTGCATCTCTTTTTTTGTTTCTCTATGACTATTTCTCTCCCTGCCATGTCTATCTCTCCCTGTTATGTCTCTATCTCTAAATATATTTACTATATTAAATTATTTGTTATTGTGTCTTAGCTGTACCTGTGTCCTATTTTTAAAAAAATTGTTGTGTCGTTGTATCCGTGTCGCCATGTCCCGTGTCCGTGCTTCATAGTTACAAGATCAGTATATGCAAAAATTGTATATATACTCTCTAAACCATGTATACACCTGTGGTTGAATTTATGACTAAATTTTGCAGCTGCCTCTAAAGGTTCTCTTTTTATAAATCAGATTGCTTAATACACAAGCCCATTATACAAGCCCCAATAAAATGCAATTGTGAAAATTAAAATGAAAAAAATGTAATATATATTTCGATATCTACCTCCAGATGATTCCGAGTTTGGGGCGTCAGTTATTTCTACTAACCGGTTTTTCTATAAATATTTGAAAATCTCAAAATGGATCATTTCGGGTTCATCGCTCTCGGAACGCGTTGACCACTCGTTCTGCATTAGATGAATTATCAATGTTTTTTAAATAATGACATATATATATGTGTATTCATCTTTTGGAATATAAGGAACTCACGGTACACATCTAGGTAATTGATACAGTTAAAATGTGTAACTGGTTTTCCAATTACATCTAGTTATGATTTTGATAAATAAATAAATATATAATTTGTATTATGTAATTGTCGTTTCCTAACTATGTAAGCCACACAATAAAAGCCGGTTTCTATAATAATACATATGTAGGTGATTTGTTTTGAAATCATATATACAAGAGAATTGAGAAGTTAATTCAAACAAAAAATGAAAATTTCAATCATATATGTAACTAAATCTAGTGATCATGTAAATAATTGATGTATATATCTATATAATTTTATATTTGTATTTGTATGTAAGTAACTTATATTTAAATACATCATCAATAATCTACATGCATTAATAGTTGGATAATATAAGAAACTCATGGTATATATTTAAATAGTAATAAAAATTATTAGAATATGTAAATAGTCTTTCAAACATGTTTCATTTCATCAAATTAATACATGAGCCGTTTCACTGGGGAAGAAACATTGCCATGATTGATGACTGCTTTTTATGAATTTTTTTTTTTTTTTTTTGGAAGTGTTGAAGTGTTGAGGAGGTGTAAAATGTGAAGGGAATAGGGGTGGTGAAATCACTACGTGTAACTATGTGAGGGACGTCCTCAGGGATTTAACGCTGAGGACGTCCGCAGCTGATTTTTTTCCATGAAAGATCACATCAAGTCGTTGGCTTTAATAACTTCAACAATCCCCCAGTGAGAAATATCAATCGAATCAAAGAATATCGCATCAAAGAAAAGTTGGTTCTGTCCAAATTCATGGTGGACTAAGAATTCAAAGTCTTTTGTGACAGTATATATCATCACTTCACTTCAATGACCAAGCAAAAAAGTTGAATTGTCTTATGACATTGATCTTTCCAAACCGGCAGACGCATTTAACGTGAATTGTAAATTGCATTTGTTACTTCTCAAGGCCTCCCCATCTCTTACGGGGATGTGAATTTGGATCCCCAATAACAAAGCTCAATGTTTTGAATTTGAATTTGGAACAATGCCTCTGGAAATCCAAAATTTATAATAAAGTATATCATATTAGAATTTCAGTTAGTCGTTAAAAAAGGTTGTTAGAGTTTTTAAAAGTGTGTTTTTGTTAAATCACTATGTCCCCGTTTGGATAGTGGAATTGAGTTATTCTAGATAGATAACTATGTCAGCATAGATAACAAATTTATATGAATAAAAGATTTTCTGTTTGGTTATGTTTTTTTTTTATTCTCATTGGAAAATGTAAGAATAAATATTGAGTTGTTTGGTTGATGAAGAATAAAATATAAATAAAGTGTAAAAAAATTGATATGACATGTGGGCCCTTTGATGTATAAGAGGTGTTGATAGGTGATTTGATGTGATAAGATGTAAAAAGTTAATTTGATATGTGGGTCCATGAGAATAGATAAAGTGAGTATAGCTTATCCTAGGGGTTACTTAGAACTGTTATACTATCTTATACTCGTTTAAACTGGCTTAGTAATACCAAGTTATACTGTGCAAACAAACAACCATTTTCCTTATCAATTCTTATACCACCCTTATACTACCTTTATATCCGCCTATTCCGCTTTTCAAACGGGGTATATAAGATTGACAGGCACTGACGGGTCTTTTGAAGAAAGCGTGACAGAGATACATTTGGGTGCAATTTATGTCACCCAATCACAGTACCAACGGAGTTGATACGTTGTCATAAAAATGATTGTCCGTCCTTTTTATAGCATTGAAGATGCTGCGTTTTTGGCCAATATGTGATGCATTGTTTCTTCGCCATAACCCATGTTTGGGTAGTGGAATAGGTGGGGGGGGGGGGAAGTAAAATACTAATGAATAAACCCAAAGTTTGTTTGTTTAAAATGAATAAATGAGTATAATTATATTAGAATATATGAGAATAAATTGATATTATAGATTCTTTGAAATTGTGTTATTTCACTAATTTAAGTGGTGTACACTCACATGTCAACTCATCTTCATTATCTCTTATAAATTAGGGACATCATGTGTCAAATTGTTTTACATTTTATATATATATCTATTCATTTTGATTCACAACATCTTTGATCAACCAAACAATAAAAAATTTATTATTACATTTTCAATAAAATAACTAAAGACACAATCAAATAAAAATTATTTGTTCTTTATCTATATTCAAATAATTATCTATTTTTGAATAACCTATATCTTTACACTAACATGGCTACGGTTCATATCAGGTCCATCAAAATTTCATGTTTGACCTGTTAAATTCCGATTGACTTGGTGTCTTCCAAAAGAAAACACAACACAACCACCCCGTGTCTTTTTCCGAAACATAATGGTTTGGACTTAAATCAACCACTTGTATGCCACATTTAATTTGTTGACTTTTATGCACCACCAACTTTCATACTTCTACACACTATAGTGGTGACAAACCATTATATATACTCGCAGTATATGGGGTTGTGGATTGACATGGCGATCATGAGTGAGTATACTAAAACTTGTGTAGTTTGGCTCCTTTGGTTTCTACTTTGTGTGGGAACAATCAATCTATGTCTCTGCAATTCACTCTCCTCCGCAACCTGCTGGGAGATTGAGAGGCAAGCCCTCCTCAAATTCAAAGCGGGCCTGGTAGACACTGCAAATCGACTCTCTACATGGACCGATGAGGATTGCTGCCGCTGGAGCGGTGTATCCTGTGATAACCAGACGGGCCATGTTGTCAAGATTGACCTTCGAAACCCTTATTCAAATAATTATGATGGCTTACTATATACTGATTGGCCAAATGGGTCCTTGAGAGGTAAGATTGGTCCTTCTTTGCTTGATTTGAAACATCTTACTTATTTGGATCTGAGTTCAAACGATTTTGAAGGCTCCATTCCTCCTTTCATTGGTTCCTTGTCAAAACTGACATATCTAAATCTCTCAATGAGTGGTTTCAATGGTACAATCCCTCCACAGCTTGGAAATCTGTCCATCCTCAAGATTCTAGATGTTGGACATAATTGGTATCTCAGCGCGGACAACCTACAATGGTTGTCGGGCCTTTTATCTTTGCAGCATCTTGATTTGAATAGGGTGAACCTCACTAAGTCATCTGACTGGTTCCATGTGATCTTCGGGCTCCCTTTTTTAGCAGTTTTGCGACTGCAAATATGTGAACTTCCTAGTTTGCCGAGTTCCATTAAGAATCAGTATGCTAATTCAACACGTCTTTCAGTCAGCAGCCTTACACATCTTGATCTTAGTTGGAACAATTTCTATGGTCCAATTCCCAATGTTTTCAGAAATTTTATCAACCTTGAGGTCCTTGATCTTTCTCATAATCACTTTGATTCTGAAATTCCCGGTTGGTTGTTCAATATTTGCAGCCTTACACATCTCGATCTTAGTTACAACAATTTTAGTGGTCAAATTCCTAGTGCTTTTGAAAACTTGACCTCTCTTGAGGTTCTCCTGCTCATTGGAAATAGATTTGATGGTTTGATCTTTCCAAGAGCCATAGAAAATCTTTGCAGATTGCATACATTGGATCTGTCAGAAAATCGTTTTGGGGGAGAGTTCATGGCAGTGTTAGGAGGTCCTTCAAGCTGCATTAAAGATAGTCTCCAGATATTATCGTTGAAATCCAATAATCTGAAAGGGAACCTGCCTGACATACTAGAGCAGTTCAGATACCTAAGAACTCTTGATTTGAGACATAACATGATTTCTGGGTATATCCCTGCATTTATTGGAAGGTTGTCATTCTTGTCAACGTTAAATTTGAAGGGCAATCGATTGAATGGTACAGTTCCTAATAACATTGGACAATTATCTGATCTAAAAGTTCTAGATATTGCTGGAAACTCATTGCAAGGGATCATCTCTGAACATCACTTCACCAATCTGATGAAACTAGAAGAATTGCATATGTCTTCAAATTCATTGGTTTTGAATGTTAGTCCTGGCTGGGTTCCTCCATTTCATCTTAAAGTAATTGGGTTGGGATCTTGCCAGTTGGGTGGTCGTTTCCCGAATTGGCTACATACCCAAAGCAAATTTGTTGCACTAAACCTATCCAATACAGGAATTTCAGATACCATACCTGATTGGTTATGGAACTTGTCTTCCCAAGTTGTTCTACTAGATCTCTCACAAAATGAGATCAGAGGAATGCTACCCATGTCCTTTTCATCCACTAACATTGAAGATATCAACCTGAGTTACAACAAGTTTGAAGGTTCATTACCTCGACTCCCTTCTCGTGCTTTTTCTCTTGATTTGGCGAGTAATTCATTTACAGGTCCCATTGCTTTTGGCAATAATGAAGTATCTTTAAACCATCTGATTTTATCAAACAATAAAATAAACGGAAGCATCCCCTCATCTATATGCAAACTTGAGAAATTGGCGGTTCTTGATATCTCTAACAATCAGTTATCAGGAGAGCTCCCCACTTGTTGGAAAAATTTAACTTGGTTGATGGCTGTTAATTTAGCAAACAATAACCTCTCTGGAGAGATCCCGACCATGATGTGTCATCATCATGATTATGGATTTGAGCTTCAAGCATTACGCTTAAGCAATAATAGTTTTTCTGGAGAAATACCTTTGTCTATGAAGTATTGCACGCGATTGGTTGAGGTTGATCTCGGGCAAAATAAATTACATGGAAATATTCCAACTTGGATGGGAGAGAGCCTTTCAAGTTTGTTATTTCTTCGGCTTCGATCAAATTTCTTTGGCGGGACGATTCCTCCTCAAATTTGTGAGCTTTCTTCACTTCAGGCCTTGGACCTTGCAGACAATAATCTTACAGGACCTCTACCAGAGTGTATTGGCAATTTCAGCAAAATGATCGTCAATCCAAATGCAAGCCAACAGGCACTATATATCATGGAATATGCTGTAGGTGGGGGAGACCTTGGTTATTATAGATTTCCAAACTACAAATACAGCTTGCCATTGGTCAGGGATGGGGAGGAACGTGAATACACCAACAACCTCCCACTAGTAACGTACATGGACTTATCTAACAACTCTCTTGTTGGGAAGATCCCCGAGGGTCTCCTCAGTCTTCTTAACCTGCAAGGCCTGAACTTGTCTGGAAATCATTTGATGGGGAATATTCCATCAAAAATTGGTGTTATGCAATCAATGATGACACTTGATCTATCAAGAAACGAGCTCTCTGGGCAGATTCCGCCAAGCCTCTCCAATCTCAGCTTTTTGAGTCACTTGAATTTATCATTCAACAACTTGTCGGGAAGAATTCCAACGGGCAGCCAACTCCAGACTCTCAATGATACATCTATTTATATGGGCAACTCTGCTCTGTGTGGACCTCCAATCTCTCAAGAATGCCCAGGCGACGGGACATCACAGAGCCCATCATTTAACGAAAATGAAGATGAAGGCCGGGACATCCATGAAATGTTATGGCTTTACCTCGGCATTGTTTCGGGGTTCATCTTGGGATGTTGGATGGTCTGGGGAGTTCTGCTTTTCAAAAGAAGCTGGAGGATCGCTTATTTTCGTCTCGTGGACGACCTGTATGATAAAGTTTATGTAACTTTTGTGCTCGGCATCCGAAGATTGAAGGCAATGTAAGCAAGGAGAATTTGAATCAAAGCTGATGATATGATTATTCATTCTGTTGGGTTATTGTAATAGTAAATAATATGTGCCAGAGTACCTATTGCGTGCATTGCTCAAAAAAATAACAATGTATTTTATGGTTTAATTTACAGTTTGGTATGTAAGTTGGAGAGTCCTCTTGTTTGGTATATATGTAAGAGTGATGTATAACTTGTCCATCTCACACTGGACATGGAAATAAAAAGGTGGTGAAAGAGGGAGAAATCGACCCCTCACTCTGAGTCATTGATGTACAACTAACAACTGAACCATTTATGGGTGAGAGAGTAAGAGAGTGTGTGTGAGGGATGGAGGGAGAGGGAGAGTGGGCTCTGAGACAAAGAAACAGCAAACAAATGGGGGAAAAAAAAAGGGAAACAGAGAGTAGAGAAGAGAGAGAGAGAGAGAGAGAGAGAGTACCCAACGAACACCACCTCTGCAAAGGAGGTCCCACATTCCATTATTTATGATCATGCCAAGTTTGTTATTTCTATATTACATGCAACATTTATTTGCAGTCTCACGTGTCACGTGTCTCATTTATGTATTTAGAGAAAAAAATGTGATTACGATGTTTCACTCTCATTTTTAGAGTAGAGAAAAATAGATCGTAATCGTATTTTGCAGTTTCATTTTTAATATGTATGATGTTTTAAATTTTAGAAAATAGTAAGTATTTTTTATAAAAACTAAAATATTTAGTTCAAAAAATTGTACAATTTTATTCAAAAGAAAATGAAAAAAAATTATAATGAGATATATAAATCGTTAATGTGAATATACGATACTAATGAAATTAGAATTAGGACAAAAAAAGATTGTGTGTAATAACACTCATTTGCTCATTTGATCATTGAAATTTAATAAAGAGTGGTGTTACACACAATTTTTTTTCCGGCCCAGTCCCATATGCACTGATAGAAAATCAACATAGCATATATTCATATTAACATAGTATATATTTCAATAGAAATTTTTCACATTTTCAATAAAGTGATTCATGCAATTTATTGACGATTCATTTTTTATAAAATCATATATCTCATTAAATGATGTATGCTATTTAAAAAAAATATAAAATATATGTATACTGAAAAAGGAGTTGAAAAATGGATTGTATGTAACATTATCCATTTAATACCGTTGTGGTGATGGCAGCCTCTATCAATGTTCTGCTCCTGTTGTCTAAGAATTATAATAGGCCAAACAAGTTGGAGACTCTTCACTGTAGAGGAATCACTATTGAACGATCATTGAAGGGTTTAACTTGAATTGCCAAACCGGATGCACAAAATGCCTAAAATGAACAAAGCCACAAATTCCCTTCTCTTCTTACATTGTCAAGCAACAAACCATGACAGATCCAGGTCCTAGGCAGATCAGAAGCTTTTATAAGAAGGAAAAAAAAAAAACACAAAACACATATATCCCGTCTCTAAGCTCTCAAAATGCTACAATAAGGACAAAATATATTGCAACAAGTGCATATCACTTCGAAAATCCCATGGGACTTGTAAACAATTTTTGGATCATCAAAAGGATATGTGACCTTCTATCACCAACCATTTTCCTAATTCCCCAACAAGACATGATGCTGCAGATTCTAATTTGTATACTATTATTTCATCAGGAATAGTCCTGTACATCATTTTTTATCCAAAGGTTCATTTAAAATAGGATCAAGTCAGTGGCGTTAGTTAAGTGGAATCAAAGGAAATTGCATCACACTATCATGGTGGATGTTTTTTGAAACAGTAGCACAAAAGTTCGCTCAATCTAGAAGTCATGGTGGACTAATTAAAAAATCCCAAGTCTTTTGAAACAGTAACACATCTCTTTCAATGGCCAAGCAAAAAAGTTGATCTAGTTGTCTTATGACACTGATCTTTCCAAACCAAAAGATTTGGTGGATTAAGAATTTAAAGTCTTTTGAAACATATATTAGCACGAAAATTAGCTCAATCTAAAAGTCATGGTGGACTAATTAAAAAATTCAGAGTCCTTTGAAACAGTAGCACATCACTTTCAATGGCCAAGCAAAAAGTTGGAGTTGTCTTATGGGTGATGACTTTGATCTGTCCAAACCGGTTGACGCGTTGAATGTGAATTGTGAAGTGCCTTTGTTACCTCGCACGCCTATTATACATGGGCATTCCAAGGATGTGAATTTGATCCCCTGTTAACTACGCTCAAGTTTTGGATTTGAAATTCGGAACAATGCCTCTTAAATTCTAAAATTTATAATAAGGTCCTTCAAAACAGAGTTTCAAAATTATTTGGAAAAGTTATTACAAAAAGGGAAAAATGGATATAACTATATGGAAAGTTAGCTAAATCGGTTTTTAGTACTTGTAAATTTGGAATATCGTCAAAGGTCCTCAAAAAATATGTATGGTTAATAGATTTAATCCTTGAGTTATATTGTTTCAATAAATATATTCAAATAAGTTCTTATAAAATATGAAAAATCTAATTTAGTCTTTTTAATAATGAAAATGCCCCTGCCTTTTCCTGAAAATTCTTCTGCTATTCTATACTCATCAACGATGAAAAAAAGGAAAAAAATTGATATAACTCCTTAGAAACTTATGAAAATTTTAAAAAGTCCTTGTAAAATTAGTAAATCCCCTTAAAGTCAACTACAAATTTGATTAGTATATTATAGTAATTTATAAAGGAAATTTTAAAATGGTATTACAATAATTTCTCATGTATGATTTAAATCAACCAAAATCTGGTTAATTTCGATTATGGTAGAGACTGAAATAAATATTATCTAATAAGATAAGGACCTGAGGAGATTTACTGACCTTTTTTATTTGCATAAGTTTCTAGGGACCTATATCGATTTTTTGAAAATAAAGAGTGATGACATTCTGATAATTTTTAATGTGTAGTTAAATGTTAACCATGTATCTTGTTAGTTGATGTGACGGTATGGATTGAAACAATATTTTTCTAATAATATAAGGATCTATGACGATTTTTAATTTTACAGAGATTCAAATCGATTTAACTAACTTTGCATGGAATTATATCGATTTTTCCACAAAAAAAAGTCGTCATTAGAGTTGTTGGTGAGTGTGTTTAGGTCAGATCAGCCTATAATTAAATTGAATCTCAAAACAATGATAAACAACTTATAATGGGCATAACTACGGGGGGATCCTTGAAGGGTGTAATTTGAATTGCCAAACTGGATGTACAAAATTCCTAAACTGAACACCAACAAATATTTCTGATTTACAAACTAGTAACCCCAAGTATCCATTAGCAGTTCAAGCAAAACAAAGCCACAAATTTCCTTCTCTTACATTATCAAGCAACAGCTAGCACACAAGTTTTAAGTGTACATCATTACATATGATGGAAAAAAAAAAATCTTCATCTCTGGTGCTTCATCATCCTACAAAATGGTGTACCACAACAAATATTGCCACTTTTTTTTAGTCATATGGAATCTGAATATATGCAGCATCACACAAGAATGGGACGTCGGCATACATTCCTGTGAGGGAACATCGGATGCATTCAAGCACTGTGAAGAGGTAGGCGAATGCAACGGCCGTCCAAAAGTGCACGCCGATCTTGCCCCAGTACACAGCGAGGGGCATCCACCAGCTGATCTGCCCAATCACCTGCAGGGCAATCTCTAGCAGCATCCCCATCACGACATGGAAACGGAAGAAGTGAGACCATTCCTTCTTCCTCACCACCCCTAGATATGCCGTGAAGAGATAGGCCATCTGGAACCAGCTCGGGAGGGTCCCGATGAAGCCCAGGAACGGGTAGGTGAGGTGCTCAAAGTACTCGAGAAACGGGTGGAGATGGTAGGCCGTTTCCGCGTGCATCCACGTCTCGTGAAGGGGCATCAGGTGTGGGATGCATGCAAGCGTTCTCCACCACCACCTCGGCTTCTTTGTCATTGGAGGATACCGGTAGCTGAATGGAATGTCTTTGGAAGCTTTGGGAACCATAACAGAGTCATGTCCTGGCCTGCAGGCATGGTTCCTAGGCAGAGCAGGAACCATGTGGGTGAGGCTGCCATGGTCCTTAACTAGCACAGGGGTCGAAGCAGACGAAAGGTGGAAGGTTGCACAACCTATTTTTAGAGGAAAAAACAAAACACATCACTATCTCCAAGCTCTTGAAGTTCTACAATAAGTACAAAATGTACACCAATCTCGCCCAGATTACTTAGAATATCCCATTGGATTTCTAAAAGAAAACTGGACCATCAAAAGTATATGCGATCTTCTATCACTACCCAATTTGAGCTACTGATTTTGGCCTGCATGATGACATCTAGGTCCAACAAGCTCGAGGGAGTGATCTTCTATCACTCCCTTTCTTCCTCATCGGGATTTCAAAACTGTCCCAGATTACCTATTTATTTTATTTTTACTTTTTTTTATATTTTATTTACTCTGTTTTCTTTTAATAAGTTTGATAAAAAAAAGGGGAAAATAATACATCCACCCTCCATTGCAGTCCCAGTTGCAATCCACGTCAATTTTTTTTTTCAAAATCATACAATCTCCAATTGAAATACATGTTGTTATATGAAATGAAATATATACTGAGATATATTAGTGTATTTTTTTAAATTGAAAAAATTTAAAAACAATTGCGTCATACATTATGATAGAAATTTATACACTATATTAGTGCAGTATATACTAAATTATCATATTATATGGAACTGCAAAACAGATTGAATATATCAGCGCTCAAAAAAAGTTAACTATGGGTGGGCTTTAGGCCCATATGATCAAAACACATTAAACACCAAATCTGTGTATTCATCTCTTACCTCTTTATCTAACATGATTTGTTAAAGAGATGTGTTATCTAACTCCTCCATGATAGAGTCTAATTATTCCAAAAAACTAGGAACCAAATAAATTGAAGAATAGAGTTTAGGAATTCAGTTTACATTGCAAGAAAAAAAATCCTGTCTACATAAAAGAATATAATAGATGCTCAATATATACTCGTATACACACACACACCCCCCATGCCAACAAATATAAATTTATATGTTGATCATCTATTAGCAAGCAAATCTGCAGGTATATTCTTTTCTTTCACCCTGCTAAAAAGAGGTTGAGTCCACGTACCTCCTTCTCACATTAACCCTCTCCCATCAAATTGCTTGATTGAATCACCGGATCGATATCATAATTCACATCAGAACTGTTGCTCAGAGCAGTGATTGTATGAAAAGCAGGTTGCCTCTCTTGCTTTCCCGGGACTCTATTCTGAAGCATGACTGATCCAGTTCCTGGCCTGCTACAAGAGCAGGATGCAAGTGGGTGAGGGTGCCATGCACATGAAAGGTGGAGGGTTGCCAACCCAAATGCCCCGTTTGGATATCAACATAAGTTATTATGAGATAGAATCTATTCTAGTATGGATAAAGAATAAGACATTTTTAATTTAATCTTGTTCTGTTGTTTGGTTGTTCATATATTAGTTGTAAATAAAATGTGAATAAAATGCAGATAAATAATTATAAAAGATGAAAAAATGATTTAACTCTTGATTTATGAAAGATGATTTGACGTGTGGGTCTCCTTATACAAATAGAAAAGATTTGATGGAATAACTCACTTATAGGGAACTTGGAATATCAATTTCAGTTTATCCCCATATATACTGATTTGTTTATACCACTTAATCTTTGCAAACAAATTAAACATGATTTCGTGCTTATTCATCCCTAATCCACGGTATTTTCCACCTATTTCACTACCCAAACACGGGCTAAAGAGTTTGCTAATAGGAAGGAGTCCATTAATTGGAGGACTAACATTGACAATGAAAGATACACATTAAGTCGTTGGGGAAAGCTAATCCCACTACCCATGTTACACTTTCCCACTACCCATAATTACGAAAATGCCATTATTTATTTTAATTTTTTTAATCCCTTTCCCACTACCTAGTTCGACAGCGTCGAGTCGAAATGTTCTTCAGTGGGACGACAGAGGTCCGTCGAACTGTCTGAATAAGTGTCGACAAAGGTCCAGTCGAAGTGTGTTTCACTAGGACGACAGAGATCCGTCGATCTGTCTGAGCAAATGTCGACATGGATGTGTCGAACCCTTCAAAACACCAACTTTCTTCTAAGAATCAATCACTTATACAATCATTTACGTCCTTATGAAAAACAAAAATGTTATTTAAGTTATTTAAGTTATTTAAGTCTTTTTGAAAATCATTCATATATATATATTTATTTAAGTATAAGAAACAAAAATATCAAACAAATATCTATTTGGACCAAATAAACAGTAAACATTTCATATAGAAAAAAAAAAATTATTTTCTTTTCTAAACAAGTGGAGTTTGTCCGTGCCCTAACAATTATTTAGAACAGACTCCACTTGTTTAGAAAAGAAAATAATGTTTTTTTTCTATATGAAATGTTTACTGTTTATTTAGTCCAAATAGCTATTTGTTTGATATTTTTGTTTCTTATACTTAAATAAATATATATATAAAAATGATTTTCAAAAAGATTTAAATAACTTAAATGACATTTTTGTTTTTCATAAGGACGTAAATGATTGTATAAGTGATTGATTCTTAGAAGAAAGTTGGTGTTTTGAAGGGTTCGACACATCCATGTCGACATTTGCTCAGACAGATCGACGGATCTCTGTCGTCCTAGTGAAACACACTTCGACTGAACCTTTGTCGACACTTATTCAGACAGTTCGACGGACCTCTGTCGTCCCAGTGAAGAACACTTCGACAGGACGCTGTCGAACTAGGTAGTGGGAAAAGGTTAAAAAAATTAAAATAAATAATGACATTTTCGTAATTATGGGTAGTGGGAAAATTAAGTTAGATAGTGGGTCTATCCGTGCCCTAAGTCGTTGGCTTTTAGTAACGTCAACAATCTCCCAGTGAGAAATATCAGCGGAATCAAAGAATACCACATCAAAGAAAAGTTGGCTGTCCAAATTCACGGTGGATTAAAATTCCAGAGTCTTTTGAGACAGTATATATCACTTCTCTTTCAATGACCAATCAAAAAAAGTTGAATTGTCTTATGACATTGATCTTTCCAAAGTACATTTGTTACTTCTCAAGGCCTCCCCATCTCTTACGGTGATGTTACCAGGCTTATTATACATGGGCATTCCCAGGATGGGAATTTGAATCCCCAGTAACAAAACTCAAAATTTTGAATTTGAATTTGGAACAATGCCTCTGGAAAGCCAAAATTTATAATAAAGTCAAATCAGATTAGAATTTCAGGCAGTTGTTTAAAAAAAAAAAGGTTGTTAGAGTTGTTAAAAGTGTGTGTATGTTAAATCACTGTAAGATTTATCCTCAGTGGTCATAGCACAACAGTTCAGGGTTTATCTGTGTTAAGGGTAGGTCTTGGGTTCGAGTCTTGACGCTGTGTTATATCTCCTGTTTGTTAGACGAAATTTGAAAGAATTTTCTGTGGGACCAGGGACAAACAGGCGAAGGTAGCTTCCCAACTTAACCGTAAGGTCAGTCACGGAAAGCCCCTCCGTCATCACAAAAAAAAAAAATCAAATCAAATCACTGTAAGATTGACTGACACTAACATGTCTTTTAGAGAAAGCATGACAGAGACATATCGAATTCTTTTACGTATTATTGGGTGCAATTTATATCACCCAATCACAATACCAACGGAGTTGATACGTTTCCGTGAAAACGAATGTCCGTCCTTTTTGAAGCATTGAAGATTCCGCGTTATGTTTTATAAATTGGACCATTATGTATCACATTTTTATACTTAATGGACTACCTCTTCTCAATAAATAAATAAATAAAGATTCTACGTTCTTGGCCAATATGTGATGTATTGTTTCTTTGTTATAACCTTCTGATTAAAAAGTAAAACAAGGGAGAATAAACCTAAAATCTATTTGTTTAAAAAGAATAAATGAGTATAGTTATGTTACGATATATGGAAATAAATTGAAATTATGGATCCTATAGAACTGTGCTCTTTCACTAGTATATGTGGTGTAGACTCATATATCAAATCATCTTTCATTATTTCTTCTCTTATAAATTAAGGGTTTCATATGTCAATATTTTCACATTGTATATTTACTCATTTCAATCCACAACATTTTATGATCAATCAAACAATAAAAACTTCATTATTACGTTTCCAACAAAATAACTAAAGACATAATCAAATAAAAATTGATTATTCTTTATCTATATTCAAATAATGGAACGGTAGCACATACATCTCTTTCAATGGCCAAGCAAAAAGTTGGAGTTGTCTGATGACTTTGATCCGTCCAAAACCATTAGACCCGTTCAGTGTGAATTGTGGAGTGCCTTACGGGGCATTCCAAGGATGTGAATTTGATCCCCTCTTATAACCATGCTCATGTTTTGGATTTGATATTTGGAACAATGCCTCTTAAATTCTAAAATTCTGAATAAGGTCATTCAAATTAGAATTTCAAAATGATTTGAAAGAGTTGTTCAGCTAAAGTGTTATTTAAAAATATAAAAAAAAGGTCATTACAGTTGTTGGCGAGGGTGTTTAAGTCAGATGACAGTCTAAAATGGTTGACTGATCGGTCTTTAAAAATATATACTGTGAATAAGTTATTATAAAAGATGAAAAAAATGATTTGACTCTTGATTTATGATATGTGATTTGACACGTAAGTCATCTTATATAAATGAAAAAGATTAGGTGAAATAACACAATTGTAGGGGATTTGGAATACCAATATCAATTTATTCTCACATGTGAACAGATGTATCACCTTTTTTTGCAAATAAACATGATTATTCATCCCTATTCTATTATATTTTTCACCAATTCCACTATTAAAGAATTTGCTGATAGCAAATGACTTCCAGCAAACAACGAAACTCATTGGAATTAGGAAGGAGTCCATTAATTGGAGGATTAACATTGACTCTGAAAAGGGTTATTAGAGTTGTTAGTTCGTGTTTAGGTGAGATTACTGTAAGGATTAACAGGTCATTTGGAGAAAGAGAGAAAGACATATCTATATGATGCATTGTTATTTCGGTATAGCCCTGTTTATGTAGTGGAATAGGTGGAGAAGAATGTGAAAGATGGGGTGTATAAACCCAAAAGCATGTTTCTTTGTAATGAATAAATAAGCATGGTTGTGTTAGAATATGTAAGAATAAACTGATATTATAAATCCCTTGGAATTGAATTATTCTACTACTATAAGTGGTGCAGACTCATATGTTAAATCAACTTATAAATCAAGGGCCTACAAGTTAAATTATATTTTTCACATTTTATAATATTTTATTTATATTTATTTATTTTTTATCCACAACAATCTATGGTCAATCAAACAACAAAACCTTAATATTAAATTTCTAACAAAAATAATTAAAGTCACAACTAAATAAAAAAATTACTTATTCTTTATCCATATTCAAATAGTTATCTAACCTAAGCCTCTGTTTGAAACGGAAAAAGGGGGTCGAATAACCTGGTATAAAGAGGAATAAGGAATATGGTGGTGACAAACCATTATATATACTCGCAGTATATGGGGTTGTGGATTGACATGGTGATCATGAGTGAGTATACTAAAACTTGTGTAGTTTGGCTCCTTTGGTTTCTACTTTGTGTGGGAACAATCAATCTATGTCTCTGCAATTCACTCTCCTCCGCAACCTGCTGGGAGATTGAGAGGCAAGCCCTCCTCAAACTCAAAGCGGGCCTTGTAGACACTGCAAATCGACTCTCTACATGGACCGATGAGGATTGCTGCCACTGGAGCGGAGTATCCTGTGATAACCAGACGGGCCATGTTGTCAAGATTGACCTTCAAAACCCTTATTCAAATAATTATGATTGGCCAAATGGGTCCTTGAGAGGTAAGATTGGTCCTTCTTTGCTTGATTTGAAACATCTTACTTATTTGGATCTGAGTTTGAACGATTTTGAAGGCTCCATTCCTCCTTTCATTGGTTCCTTGTCAAAACTGACATATCTAAATCTCTCAATGAGTGGTTTCAATGGCCCAGTCCCTCCACAGCTTGGAAATCTGTCCATCCTCGAGATTCTAAATGTAGGACAGAATCGGTTTCCCAGCGCGGACAACCTACTTGCAATATCTTGATTTGAGTCTTGTTAACCTCACAAAGTCATCTGACTGGTTCCATATGATCTTCAGGCTTCCTTCTTTATCATTTTTTATATTGCAGGGTTGTGAACTTCATAGTTTGCCGAGTTCCATTAAGAATCAGTATCCTAATTCAACACGTCTTTCAATCCTTGATCTTTCACATAATTACTTTGATACTGAAATTCCAGGTTGGTTGTTCAATATTAGCAGCCTTACACATCTCCATCTTAGTGGCAACCATTTCTATGGTCCAATACCCAATGTTTTCCGAAATTTTATCAACCTTGAGGTCCTTGATCTTTCTTCAAATACAATTAATTCCACAATACCCCATTGGATCTTCAATATAAGCAGTCTTATATATCTGGATCTGAGTGACAACAATTTCAGTGGTCAAATTCCTAGTGCTTTTGAAAAAAGCTGCATTAAAGATAGTCTCCAGATATTATTGTTGCGATCCAATAATCTGAAAGGGAACCTGCCTGACATACTAGAGCAGTTCGAATACCTAAGAACTCTTGATTTGAGAGATAACATGATTTCCGGTTCCATCCCAGCATCCATTGGAAGGTTGTCACTCTTGTCAAAATTATTTTTAAGCGGCAATCAATTGAATGGTACTGTTCCTAATATCATTGGACAACTCTCTTATCTAAAAGTTCTCGATCTTGCTAACAACTTATTGCAAGGGATCATCTCTGAACATCACTTCACCAATCTGATGAAACTAGAAGAACTGGATATGTCTTTAAATTCATTGGTTTTGAATGTTACTCCTGGCTGGGTTCCTCCATTTCATCTTAAAGTAATTGAATTGGGATCTTGCCATTTGGGTGGTTATTTCCCGAAATGGCTACATACACAGAGCAACTTTATTGCACTAAACTTATCCAATACAAGAATTTCAGATACCATACCTGATTGGTTATGGAACTTGTCTTCCCAAGCTGTTCTACTAGATCTCTCACAAAATGAGATCAGAGGAATGCTACCCATGTCCTTTTCATCCACTAACATTGATGCTATCAACCTGAGTTACAACAAGTTTGAAGGTTCATTACCTCGACTCCCTTCTCGTTCTTCTTTTCTTAATTTGGCGAGTAATTCATTTACAGGTCCCATTGCTTTCGGCAATAATAATGTATATTTAAAAGGCATGATTTTATCAAACAATAAAATAAATGGAAGCATCCCCTCATCTATATGCAAACTTGAGGAATTGGGAGTTCTTGATATCTCGAACAATCAGTTATCAGGAGAGCTCCCCACTTGTTGGAAAAATTTAACCAACTTGATGGCTGTTAATTTAGCAAACAATGACCTCTCTGGAGAGATCCCAGCCATGACGTGTCCTCCTCTTTATCTTTGTCCTACTCCTTATTTATGTCTTCAAGCATTAAGCTTAAGCAATAATAGCTTTTCTGGAAAAATACCTTCTTCTATGAAGAATTGCATATGGTTGGCTATGGTTGATCTCGGGCAAAATAAGTTACATGGAAATATTCCAACTTGGATGGGAGAGAGCTTATCAAGTTTGGTATGTCTTCGGCTTCGATCAAATGTCTTTGGCGGGACGATTCCTCCTCAAATCTGTGAGCTTTCTTCACTGCAGGTCTTGGACCTTGCAGACAATAATCTTAGAGGACCTCTACCAGAGTGTATTGGCAATCTCAGCAAAATGATCGTCAATCTAAATGCAAGCCAATGGGCACATTTCATAGAAAAGGGTGTAGGTGTGGGAGTGCATATATTTTCAAACTACAAATATAGCTTGCCATTGGTCAGGGATGGGGAGGAACGCGAATACACCAACAACCTCCCACTGGTAACGTACATGGACTTATCCGACAACTCTCTTGTTGGAGAGATCCCAGTGGGTGTACTCAGTCTTCTTGGATTGCAAGGCCTGAACTTGTCTAGAAATCATTTGACGGGGAATATCCCATCGAAGATCGGTGTTCTACATTCAATGATGACTCTTGATCTATCAAGAAACGAGCTCTCCGGACATATTCCGCCAAGCCTCTCCAATCTAACCTTTTTGAATCACTTGAATTTATCATTCAACAACTTGTCGGGGAGAATTCCAACGGGCAGCCAACTCCAGACTCTCAATGATACATCTATTTATATGGGCAACTCTGATCTGTGTGGACCTCCAATCTCTCAAGAATGCCCAGGTGATGGGACATCACAGAGCCCATCATTTACTAGTAAAAAAAATGAAGATGAAGGTGGGGACATCCAAGAAATGTTATGGCTTTACCTCGGCATTGTTTCGGGGTTCATCTTGGGATGTTGGATGGTTTGGGGAGTTCTGTTTTTCAAAAGAAGTTGGAGGATCACTTATTTTCTTCTTGTGGATGACCTGTATGATAAAGTTTATGTAACTTTTGTGCTCAGCTTCCAAAGATTGAAGGCAATGAAAGGAAGGAGAATTTGAATCAGAGCTGATGACATGATCTTTTATTTTGTTGGGTTATTGTAATCGTCAATATTATGTGCCACGGTACCTATTGTGTGCAATGCTAAAAAATAAAATGTATTTTATGGTTTAATTTACAGTTTGGTATGTAAACTGGAGAGTCCTCTAGTTTGATATATATGTAAGAGTGATGTATAACTTGTCCATCTCTCTGGACATGGAGATAAAAAAAAGTGGTGATCTTTAAAAAAAATTTAACTATGAAAGAGGGAGCAATCGGCCCCTCACTCTGAGTCGTTGATGTACGACTAACAACTGAACCATTTATGGGTGAGAGAGTAAGGGGCCGTTTGGTTGATTTTAAATCCTGATTCATAAGTGCAGATTATATAAGTCCTGAGAAGTTTTAATCAATTCAGAAGAAAAAAATGTTTGGTTCAACGACAATTATAAGCATTTATGAAAATAAGTGTGTTTGGTTCCGTACTAAATAGTAGAGCTTATGCTAAGGGTATTTTGATCCATTTAATAAGTGCTGAATGTAATTTGATGTTTGGTTGAAAACTTGATTATTTGCTTATTTTTTCTATTTATTAAAAAAAAGATACTTTGGTATATGTCTATTTAATAAATTATGAGATCGTTCACTTTGAAGACTTGTTAGAACATAATCACGAGCCTATACAGATTACATTAAAAAAAAGAACTAGCTCTTGGCTGATTTTTATGATGCGGTAAATATTTACCATATTTGAAAAGTCATAGTAATCACATGGCAATTTAAATTTTGAAACAAGTTTTACCTAATAGTGGCAAAGCTGCATATCATGTAATTATCACATAAAGATAAATACGAGACTGTTACAACATTTTATGATTAAAAACAAAGAGGATTCCCTGTAGATCATTAAACATAAGATAAAATACACAAACATTGTATTAGAGCTGCATAGATATATATGTTACAATAGATAAATACATGAGAATGTTACAACATTCTCAAATAAATAAATAAAAGTTTTCGAGCAGTGAATATTTACAATACATAGGATTGATTTCATAATCCAAATTCTACAATCATTTGATGGCCAGAAGTATAAACAAAAAAAGATCATAAAGACCATCAATATAATACATAAGCATGAGCAGCATCCGAAGATGAGTAACCCTTTGGGGTGTGCAACTGCGGCGGCCTTTTCCACCTTCTTCTGAACTAGAACTGAAAAATAATCAGGTCCATGCGCCCGACACAATTAATCAACCCAAATGAATCATTGTGAGTGTTCCTGATTACATGAATGATAACAAATCAATAAACATAATTGGATCTTTCACAGTATATATAGGGATATAGAAATAGCAATACATCATGGTTTACACTGTCTATGACTTACCGCTCTAGCTGGCCACCTCAAAAACCATCAGTGTCTAGGGAAGCTTAAACTAGAAGATTGTCAAACTGGACCATAAAGGACAACTGGACCATAGTGAACAACTATGAATAGATTTGCTGCCACATGATAAAAGACTCTTGCAAGAGTTGACACACCAACCGAACCAAATTCATATTCACATATACACATATAATGCAGCAGATATAACATAAATACAAACTATATAGAAGCTAATCACCTAGTAGACACACAAATAACTGGGTTGTTAGGTTCTCTTAACACATGGCCTTTAAAATACACCCATCTTAACCAGATTAAGGGGGACAAGAAAAGTGAAGAGATTGTTAGAGGAAGAACTACATGGAAGAAAAAACTGTCCATCTTACAATTTCCTCCATCATAAAATTATTACAAGAGGATGTGAAACTGTAGTCTCCCTCTCAATCCAAATTCTTAGGCAACCCAAGATCTCAATGAAGGCAATAAGCAATTGAAGTAGTGGAAGCATAAAGTACCTTCACCACTGTTCCAAGAAGTTTAATATTCATCTCAGGGAGTTCATTATTGTCATTCCAAAATGACTTCATTGTGTAAAACATGTCATTGGATGAGAGTACTGGTTTATGAAGTAATCAGTCCTGAAGTTTCTGATCTGAGGTGACAGACATACTATCATATATGAATGAAGAATGCTTTTGGATCATATATTCTATTAATTTTCGGATTGCAAACACTCTAGGAGATGCAAAATTAGTTTGACCTGCGTTTCAACCATGACAAACTATATTCTACCATTGCAATTCTTTCTTGATGATTGAGAAATCTAAATATAAAGCATAAACACAAATACACAATCTAAACTAATTACTTAGATAAAATATATAATATGAATTAAAAGTCTAAGTTTGATGCAAATGGAGAGAAGAACCTCCAAGTAGAAAACTTTTATTGGTTAAAAATAAAATCTTACATAGCAAATAATCATTAACTAATTATCTAGATAAAATAATAAAACAATTTAAACCGTAAATCCAATTTGCATCAAAGTTCTTCCATGATACAGTCTAATTATTCCAAAAAACTAGGAACCAAATAAATTTAAGAGTAGAGTTTAGGAATTCAGTTTACATTGCAAGAAAAAAAATTATGTCTACATAAAAGAACATAATAGATGCTCAATACACACACACACACACACACAATGCCAACAAATATAAATTTATATGTTGATCATCTATTAGCAAGCAAATCTGCAGGTATATTCTTTTCTTTCACCCTGCTAAAAGAGGTTGAGTCCAGGTACCTCCTTCTCACATTAACCCTCTCCCATCAAATTGCTTGATTGGATCACCGGATCGATATCAGAATTCACATCAGAACTGCTGCTCGGAGCAGTGATTGTATGAAAAGCAGGTTGCCTCTCTTGCTCTCCCGGGACTATTCTGAAGCATGACTGATCCAGTTGCTGGCCTGCTACAAGAGCAGGATGCAAGTGGGTGAGGGTGCCATGCACATGAAAGGTGGAGGGTTGCCAACCCTAATGCCCCGTTTGGATATCAACATAAGTTATTATGAGATATAATCTATCATAGTATGGATAAAGAATAAGACATTTTTAATTTCATTATGTTCTGTGTTTGGTTGTTCAGAGATTAATTGTAAATAAAATGTGAATATAATGCGGATAAATAATTATAAAAGATAAAAAAAATGATTTAACTCTTGATTTATGAAAGATGATTTGACGTGTGAGTCTCCTTATATAAATAGAAAAGATTTGACGGAATAACTCACTTGTAGGGAACTTGAAATATCTAGATCAATTTATCCCCATCTATTCTGATATGTTTATACCACTTAATCTTTGCAAACAAATTAAACATGATTTCGTGCTTATTCATCCCTAATCCACTGTATTTTCCACTTATTTCACTACCCAAACACGGGCTAAAGAGTTTGCTAACAGGAAGGAGTCCATTAATTGGAGGACTAACATTGACAATGAAAGATACACATTAAGTCGTTGGCTTTTAGTAACGCCAACAATCTCCCAGTGAGAAATATCAGCGGAATCAAAGAATACCGCATCAAAGAAAAGTTGGCTCTGTCCAAATTCACGGTGGATTAAAATTCCAAAGTTTTTTGAGACAGTATATATCACTTCTCTTTCAATGACCAAGCAAAAAAGTTGAATTGTCTTATGACATTGATCTTTCCAAAGTACATTTGTTACTTCTCAAGGCCTCCCCATCTCTTACGGGGATGTTACCAGGCTTATTATACATGGGCATTCCCAGGATGTGAATTTGAATCCCCAGTAACAAAACTCAAAGTTTTGAATTTGAATTTGGAACAATGCCTCTGGAAAGCCAAAATTTATAATAAAGTCAAATCAGATTAGAATTTCAGGCAGTTGTTAAAAAAAAAAGGTTGTTAGAGTTGTTAAAAGTGTGTGTATGTTAAATCACTGTAAGATTGACTGACACTAACATGTCTTTTGGAGAAAGCATGACAGAGACATATCGAATTCTTTTACGTATTATTGGGTGCAATTTATATCACCCAATCACAATACCAACGGAGTTGATACGTTTCCGTGAAAACGAATGTCCGTCCTTTTTGAAGCATTGAAGATTCTACGTTCTGTCTTTTAAATTGGATCATTATGTACCACATTTTTATACTTAATAGACCACCTCTTCTCAATAACAAAAAAAAAAGATTATGCGTTCTTGGCCACTATGTGATGCATTGTTTCTTTGCTATGACCTTCTGTTTAAAAAATAAAACAGGGGTGAATAAACCCAAAGTCTATTTGTTTAAAAAGAATAAATGAGTATAGTTATGTTACAATTTATGAGTATAAGTTGAAATTATGGATATTTTAGAACTGTGTTATTTCACTAGTATAAGTGTTGTAGGCTCAAATCATCTTTCATTATCTCTTCTTTTATAAATTAGGGGTTTCATATGTTAATATTTTCACATTGTATATTTATTTATTCATTTCGATCCACAACATTACATGGTCAATTAAACAATAAAAACTTCATTATTACGTTTTCAACAAAAATAACTAAAGACATAATAAATAAATAAAAGTGTTTATTCTTTATCTATATTCAAATAGTTATATACCTATCCTGTACCAATATGGCTACGTGTTCCTATCAGGTCCATCAAAATTTCATGTTGGTTGAGTTGTTAAATTCCAATTGGCTTCGGTCTTCCAAAAGAAGGCACAATCCCTTGTCTTTTTCCGAAACATATATTTTCCACCTATCACTACCCGAACCAGAGCTAAAGAGTTTGCTAATAGGAAGGAGTCTATTATTAATTGGAGGTCTAACATTGACAATGAAGGATCACATCAAGTCGGCTTTAGTAACATCAACAATCCCCCGGTGAGAAGTATCGGCGGAATCAATGCACCAAGAATTAATGCATGCTTCCCCAAGAAATACATGAAATTAAATTTGCGGTTACAAAATATATGTCACAAACACATGCAAGGGTGTCATATGTAACTCATGCAATTAAAACGCTTAAGGGGTTTAATTTGGACAAATGAATGCAACACATATAATGAAATTCCATTCAAGCATGCAATAATAAATAATTTATATGTGAGTGTAACCTCTAAAACACATGCAATTAATTGAGCCGGTTACAACACATCATGGAATATTGAATTATGTATTTTAGTCAAAATACCAACAGATCATCTATTAGCAGGCAAATCTACAGGCATATTCTTTATATGACCCTGCTAAAAAGAGATTGAGTCCAAGTACCTCCTTCTCACATTAAACCATCTCCCATCAAACTGCTTAATTGGATCACCAGATTGATATCAGAATTCACATCAGAACTGCTGCTCGGAGCAGTGATTGTATGAAAAGCAGGTTGCCTCTCTTGCTCTCCTGGGACTCTATTTTGTAGCATGACTGATCCAGTTCCTGGCCTGCTACAAGAGCAGGATGCTTGTGGGTGAGGGTGCCATGCACATGAAAGGTAGAAGGTTGCTGATACAGATGCAGCTTGGGCTCACGCTCTTCTGTAAATCCGATCAGATGCAAGATCTGCATGCTCCAATGACGCTGTTGATTTTTCATGAAGAATGCCAGAACGATGGACTTCAACGTATTTGTTGATTCCTAAGAATACCATAAACGATGGACTTCTATAAATTTGCTATTCTACCAAGAACAACAAAGACAATAGGAGAATTTTAATGAAAAGAAAAATCTCAAATTTCTAAAAATCTAATCTTTCTTAATTTTGTGTTTAAGGAGTTTATTTATGGAATAGAAAATCCTAACAAACTAGGATGACCAAATCCTAACTATGCAAATTTGAATTTAAGTTCAAAATTCAAATTTAAATTCAATTTCTAACTAAAAAATAAAAAATCATATCTGAATATTAACTTATCCTAATTATCCAGTATGATAAATATAATAAATAAAACTAAAATACTAAAAGTGTAAATCATCCATAATCCTCCATTTGATAGTCCTCAACATTGATCGAATGGTCAATAATTGTTCTGCATCATTTAAATTCAAATCCTAACTAAAAAATAAAAAATCATATCTGAATATTAATTAATCTTAATTATCTAGAAAAGATACGATAAATATAACAAATAAAACTAAAATACTAAATTTCCAAAAAAAATATCCTAGGTAATCGTAGCATATGAGCTTGTCTTTATACTAATACCAAGGAAAATGTTTCTTCGGAAATTATGAGATTTTGTTGGTTACAATTAGCATTTACCAACAAAATCATTTCCTGGTAAAAATATCAACTTGTACCTAAGAAAAAGTTTGTGTGTAATTGCAAATTTTGTACCAAGCAAATTTTTCGTTGGTATATGTTATTTTTTTCAAAAAAATAATTCATCGGTAAATGTACTTTTTACCGAGGCCTTAATTCGTCCATTAAGGTATAGTTTTAGAGACGAAACTTTTAGTCGGTAAAGTTAATTTTTACCAAGTAACCACTATTTCTTTGAGAAAAACATTAGAGTCGGCTATTCTGTAACGAATTATGCAGTGAAAACTTTTGTTGATATAACAATTTGCCAACGAAAAATTGACTTATAGCAAGGAAAATTATCCTGGGCAAAAATCATATTTCTTGTAGTGGGTGCTTTGCAAATGGAAGGTGGAGGGTTGCCAACCCTAATGCCCCGTTTCAATATCAACACAAATTATTATGAGATAGAATCTATTCTAATATGGATAAAGAATAAAACATTTTAAATTTAGTCGTGTTTTATTGTTTGATTCATCACAGATAAGTTGTGGATAAAATGCAGATAATTAATTATAAAAGATAAAAAAATTATTTAGTTTCAGATTTATGAAAGATGATTTGACGTGTGAGTCTTCTTATACAAATAGAAAAGATTTGACGGAATAACTCACTTGTAGGGAACTTGGAATATCTATATCAATTTATCTCCATCTATTCTGATATGTTTATACCACTTAATCTTTGCAAACAAATTATACATGATTTCGTGCTTATTCATCCCTAATCCACTGTATTTTCCACTTATTTCACTACCCAAACACGGGCTAAAGAGTTTGCTAACAGGAAGGAGTCCATTAATTGGAGGACTAACATTGACAATGAAAGATACACATTAAGTCGTTGGCTTTTAGTAACGTCAACAATATCCCAGTGAGAAATATCAGCGGAATCAAAGAATACCGCATCAAAGAAAAGTTGGCTCTGTCCAAATTCACGGTGGATTAAAATTCCAAAGTCTTTTGAGACAGTATGTATCACTTCTCTTTCAATGACCAAGCAAAAAAGTTGAATTGTCTTATGTCATTGATCTTTCCAAATTACATTTGTTACTTCCCAAGGCCTCCCCATCTATTACGGGGATGTTACCAGGCTTATTATACATGGGCATTCCCAGGATGTGAATTTGAATCCCCAGTAACAAAACTCAAAGTTTTGAATTTGAATTTGGAACAATACCTCTGGAAAGCCAAAATTTATAATAAAGCCAAATCAGATTAGAATTTCAGGCAGTTGTTAAAAAAAAATGGTTGTTAGAGTTGTTAAAAGTGTATGTTAAATCACTGTAAGATTGACTGACACTAACAGGTCTTTTGGAGAAAGCATGACAGAGACACATTGAATTCTTTTACGTATTATTGGGTGCAATTTATATCACTCAATCACAATACCAACGGAGTTGATACGTTTCCGTGAAAACGAATCTCTGTCCTTTTTGAAGCATTGAAGATTCTGCGTTCTGTCTTTTAAATTGGACCATTATGTACCACATTTTCATACTTAATGGACTACCTCTTCTCAATAAAAAATAAAAAAAAGATTCTGCGTTCTTGGCCAATATGTGATGCATTGTTTCTTTGCTATAACATTCTGTTTTGTTACAAAGAGAGAATGGAATAATGGGAATCCTTGGATTCCACTTAGGGTTAAATCCCTTTATATAGACAAATGAATAGGAGTTACACGTGTAATGCACTACACATAATGAGATAACACATATAATCTAACAGCCCCCCTCAAACTCACGGGGGATCATACAAAGTGAGTTTGCGAAGGAGAAACTGAAATCGAGGAACTGGATGTGACTTCGTAAAGAAATCAGCAAGCTGCTCGGCAGAGGAGATGTGCGGAAGCGATAATGTCTCTGCAAGAAAGTGCTGACGAACGAAGTGACAATCGATCTCAATGTGTTTGGTCCTCTCGTGAAAAACCGGGTTACTGGCAATCTGAATAGCAGAGCGGTTATCACAATGAAGAGGAGTAGGACCAGTCATAGTAACTCCTAGGTCCACCAAGAGACGTCTAAGATGAACAATCTCCTTAGTGGTGATGGCCATGGCTCGATACTCAGCCTCAGTGCTGGATAGTGAAACAACCTCCTGTTTCTTGCTGCGCCAAGAAATGATGGAATCTCCAAGAAATATGCAGAACCCAGTGGTGGAGCGTCTAGTGGTCGGATCTCCAGCCCAATCAGCATCAGTGTAGGCCCTGAGAACCAGAGGTGAAGAGGATGACAGATAGATCGATCTGGTGATAGTACCGCGTAAATATCTGAGAATACGCATAAGAGCACCATAATGCACTGATCGAGGAGCTGAGACAAACTGACTAACAATACTGACGGCATGAGCTATGTCAGGTCTAGTGATGCAAAGATACACAAGTTGACCAACAATCTGTCTGTACCGAGTTGGGTCTGGAAGGAGCTCACCATCTGTAGGACGAAGCTTCACATGAAGCTCAAGAGGAGTATCTGCACTGCGAGTATCTGAGAGGGCAGCGCGCTCGAGAATGTCAGCCGTATACTTCTGTTGAGAGAGCAGAATCCCACGATCACTCTGTGCAATCTCGAGACCAAGGAAGTAGCGAAGAGTGCCGAGATCTTTCATCTGAAACTGTCGACTGAGGTGATTCTTGACCAGAGTAATACCGGCGGAGTCATCGCCAGTGATAATCATGTCGTCAACATATAGAAGAAGGATAACCCGGCCCTGCGATGAGGATCGCACAAACATAGAGTGGTCCTGAAAGCTCTCAACAAAACCAGCTGCCAGAATAACGCTGCGAAAACGCTCAAACCAGGCACGAGGAGCCTGTTTGAGACCATATATAGCCCGCCGAAGACGACAGACATGCTGAGGAGGAGTGCTGAGACCTGGAGGTGGTTGCATATAAACAACCTCAGATAAATCACCATGAAGAAAGGCATTCTTCACGTCCATCTGAAAGAGAGGCCAGCAACGAACAGCAGCAACTGCAAGAAGGGTGCGGACAGTAGTCATCTGAGCAACGGGAGCGAAGGTCTCCTCATAGTCAATGCCATACTCCTGTGTGAAACCTCTAGCAACAAGACGAGCCTTATGTCGTTCAATGGATCCATCAGGTCGATGTTTGATCTTGAAGATCCATTTACAACTGATAGGTGTAACGCCATCCGGAAGTGGAACAACATCCCAGGTCTGTGTTTGCTCAAACGCCTGAAACTCCTCATTCATGGCCTGCTGCCACTCAGGGTACTCAACTGCCTCTCGATAGGATCTGGGCTCACGATGGACATGGATAGCGGTGAGATAAGCCTGAAACTGTGGAGAATAGGTACTCACTGAAGCAAAGCCAAATCGGTCAGGTGGTCCAGAGTCAAAACTAAAGCGAGCAGGTGGATGACGCTCACGCTGAGGGTAGCGAGTCGAGGGACGAGGATCCACATCAGAGGGAGGTGCGTCAGTCGTGGAAGGCGAAGTACCAGCGGAGTCATCTGTGGGAGAAGCAAGAGGAGACACAATAGGAGGAGAATTGGGAGAACCAGAGGAGTTGGCTGCAGGAGTGCTAAGAGGAGGCTCAGAGAGAGTAGAACTAGGAGTGGACTCAAGCGCAACAGATGACCTGAGAAGAGGTAGAGACTCAATAGGGGAGGTCTGAATAGGAGAAGGCACAAGAGGAGAGGCCTGAACAGGAGAAAGCAAAGGAGGAGAGACCTGAACAGGAGAGGGCACAGGAGGGGAGGAGGCAGTGGGTTTTGTGGGTGGAGAAGAAAAATAGGGAACATCCTCGACAAATGACACATGATGAGCAATCCAAAAATGATCTCCAACATGATCGTAGCAGCGATATCCCTTGTGTTCGAAACTAATCCCCAAGAATACACACTTGACTGACCGAGCGGCCAACTTGGTGCGTTGATGAGGAGGGAGAAGCACGAAACAAGTACATCCAAAAGTGTGAAGTCTGCTATAATCAGGTTTGGAGGAGTAAAGGCGCTCATGAGGAGTCATACCAGAGAGGACAGAAGAGGGAGTGATATTGATAAGATGAACAGAGAGAAGAGCAGCCTCAGCCCAGAATGTGCCAGGGACTGAAGAAGAAAGTAAGAGGGAACGAGCGGTCTCAAGAATATGACGATGTTTTCTTTCAGCAACACCATTCTGCTCATGAGCATAAGGACATGATTGCTGAAAAGAGTGCCATGAGATTGAAGAAGGGAACGCATCGTGGAAGAAATATATTCTCGAGCACAATCAGACCTAAAGATTTTGATACGAGTTTGAAACTGGGTGTGAATCATAGTGGTAAAAACTTCATATATTTTTGGGACCTCAGATCGATGACGCAATAAATAAATCCAGGTAAAACGAGAATAGTCATCAATAAAACTGATATAATACGAAAAACCACTCTTTGATGTGATATGAGAAGGACCCCAGATATCAGAATGAACAAGTTCAAATGGACTAGAGGACTGATGATTACTAGAATGGAATGGAGTAGCAACAGGTTTGGCCAATTTGCAACCCTCACAAACAGAAAAAGGAGAAAAGGAAACACGACCTAAATCACCAGATTGAATAAGATCTTTAAGTCGAGACTCAGAAACATGACCTAACCTTTTATGCCACAAATCAGCATCAGAGGTGACAGCGCCAGAGAAAGCTGAGGGATCGGGAACAGGAAGATGAAGATACTCCACAAAATACAGTCCGCCAATCCTACGACCAACACCAACCCTTCGCCCTGAATGTGGATCCTGTACAAAACAACCAGAAGAGGTAAAGGTAACAGTGAATCCAGAATCACACAGGCGACTAATAGACACAAGATTCATGCAAAGGTCAGGAGCATGCAAAACAAATGGCAAGGAAAGTCGGCCAGTAGGATCAGAGGTGGTGGTGATCGATCCACACTGCGTGATGACCAAAGGAGAGCCATTAGCAGTATGAATCGAAGGTAGGTGGGAGGGTGCAGGGAGCATGCAGTGAGGACAGAACTATCAGGTGTCATGTGATGTGAGGCACCCGAATCAAAAATCCAATAAACAGGAGTACCCGTAGTAGAAGAGAATGCAAAAGGAGTAGAAGAACCAGAAATAGGCTGCTGCAGAATCAGGTGGTCGAGACACTGACTGATCTGATCAGGCTGACCCAATTGTGACTGAATGGAGTCAAGCGGAGTAGCAGTGGCAGCGGCAATAGGAGGAAGACGATGTCCATGTCTTCTCGGTCTATGACGCTTCTTAGTAGGTCTTCGTTTACGCGGTTTAAGGTGATCCATAGCAGGAGCAGCCCCCAAGATGCCCTCATAGATGAACGACGAAGAGGACTGAGGAGACGCCATAAAATAGTGGCCTGTTTTAGTGATTCGAAGTCTCGAGGCCGGGAGGCGGCAAAGGGCAGCCGGAGGGCGGCAGAGGGCGGCCGGGGAAGCTACAGGGCGATCGGAGATGACCAGAGGTGAAATCCGGATCGGGCCGTATCGGGTGACCGGGCCGGGCCGGGTTTCCGGGTCGGGTCCCGGAACTGGGTCCGGAGCTGGTACCGGGTCGGGTCTCAGGTTTCCGGGTCGGGTCCCGGAACTGGGTCCGGATCTGGTACCGAGTCGGGTCTCGGGTTTCCGGAGCTGGTTCCGGGTCGGGTCTCGGGACGAATTCCCGGGGGATCCGGGACGAATTCCCGGGGGATCCCAGACGAATTTCTGGGGGATGCTGTCCGGGACAGATTCCCGGGGGATCCGGGATGCTGTCCGGGACAGATGTCCGGGAGATCTGGGATGCTGTCTGGGACAGATTTCTGGGAGACCCGGGAAGCTGTCCAAGACAGATCTCCGCGTGAAAGAGCTGGCGCTCGAGGACACGATCCCGAGAATCCGGAGACGCGCAGACAGGACGCTCCGGACAGATTCCCGAGACTCTCAGGAGCGCGAGCAGGGGCTCGCAGGCAGCGGCGCTTGGTGACAGAGACGCACGCGGACAGTGGCAGGTTCCCGGGCGCGGCAGGCAGGCGCTCGGGCAGGTTCCCGGGCGCGGCAGGGCAGGCGCTCGGGCAGGTTCCCGGACGCGGCAGGGGCACGCGGGCAGCAGCAGGGGCGCTCGCGGACAGGGCGCGCGCGGCAGGGGCGCTCGGGCAGGTTCCCGGGTGCGGCAGGCAGGCGCTCGGGCAGGTTCCCGGGCGCGGCAGGGGCACGCGGGCAGTAGCAGGGGTGCTCGCGGACAGGGCCCGCGCGGCAGGGGTGCTCGGACAGTTTCCCGGGCGCGGCAGGCAGGCGCTCGGGCAGGTTCCCGGGCGCGGCAGGCAGGTGCTCGGGCAGGTTCCCGGGCGCGGCAGGGCATGCGCTCGGGCAGGTTCCCGGGCACGACAGGGCAGGCGCTCGGGCAGATTCCCGGGCGCGCGCGGCAGAGGCGGTACGACGACGACGACGACGATGACGACGGTGACGACGACGACGACGACGGCAATGAAGGATTCCAAAAAAAAAAAAAATTAGGGTTTGTGAGGTGGTGGCTCTGATACCATGTTACAAAGAGAGAATGGAATAATGGGAATCCTTGGATTCCACTTAGGGTTAAATCCCTTTATATAGACAAATGAATAGGAGTTACACGTGTAATGCACTACACATAATGAGATAACACATATAATCTAACATGTTTAAAAAGTAAAACAGGGGTGAATAAACCCAAAATCTATTTGTTTAAAAAAATAAATGAGTATAGTTATGTTACGATATATGAAAATAAATTGAAATTATGGATCCTCTATAACTGCGTTATTTCATTACTATAAGTGGTGTAAACTCATATGTCAAATCATCTTCCATTATATCTTCTTTTATAAATTAGGGGTTTCATATGTCAATATTTTTACATTGTATATTTATTTATTTATTTCAATCCACAACATTATATTATCAATCAAACAATAAAAACTTAATTATTACGTTTCCAACAAAAATAACTAAAGACATAATCAAATAAAAACTGCTTATCCATATTCAAATAGTTATATACCTATCCTGTACCAACATAGCTACGTGTTCATATCAGGTCCATCAAAATTTCATGTTGGTTGAGTCGTTGAATTCCAATTGGCTTCGGTCTTCCAAAAGAAGGCCTAACCCCTTGTCTTTTCCGGGAACATATATTTTCCACCTATTTCCCTATCCAAACCGGAGCTAAAGAGTTTGCTAATAGGAAGGAGTCTTTTAATTGGAGGTCGAACATTGACAATGAAATATCACATCAAGTCATCGGCTTTGCATTTGGATCACATGATATACTACAATATGTGATAACTTTAAAAAAATATTTAAAAATATCAAGTCTATCATTTCTATAAACTCTGTGTTCTTATCTTTAACAAAAAGATACCTTTTGCTACGATATTATTTGCGTAGCAGTAGGTATTATTTCGTTGCACAAAGTATCCTTTTGCAACGAAATATTTTTCGCAGCAAAAGGCCCTATTTTGCGACGAAAATTTGTTGCAGCAAAAGGTCACCTTTACCACGATGAACACCATTTGCTACGAAAATAATTTCGTCGGAAAAGGTCATCTTTTGCTACGAAAGTCTAATTTCGTAGCAAATAGTCACTTTTGCTACGAAATTATTTCGCAGCTAAACGTATATAAATTAAATTAAAAAAAAATTTGACCTTTCCCTGTGAAATATTTTACAGGGGGAGGTCAAATCATAGAAAAATTTTTAATTTATTTAAAATTTTTTATATTACAATTAATAAAATATTTAATGATGACAATACACTATTAATCTACAATTCCACCAAAAAATTTTAAATACAAAACCATTTGATAAATGAGTGAAACAAAGCAAAAATACCTATATCAGATAGTTGTATATTTACACATGTGATGTTCTATCATCGCAACCATAAAAGAATCTCTAAACCCTCAATATGTAATGTTTAAGATCATTAGACAACAGAAGTCAAAAGTTGATTTTTTTACCCATTTCTAGATTGAATTAAGACAATGAGAAAACCATTAAATAGCAAAGAGAAACAAATTATGCAAAACACATCAAGAAAGATCATTTTTTACATGTATCCGCAACTCCACATATAATCCCACCCATAAATCTACAGAAGACCATCCACATAACAAACCACAACTAAAACTGAAAAAATAAATTAACTAAAAAAACTAGAGACCAACTCTCATGAGAGAATAATCCCTAGAAAAAAATTCTCAACGGAATATCATCTCCAAAGACCTTTAAATTTAGGACCCAACGAGGTTTGTACCAAACAATTTCTTTTTTTTTTTGCCCATCCGCACACATCCTATTTTCCTCATAGAGATAGATAATGATATAAACACTTGATTCATTAGACCAGTTAACCTTAGTGAAAGATGGATTGTGTTGAAGCTCTTGTGAACAAATTAGACACCAAAACACTATTGCTAATATGGAAAAAAATGACATTTCAAACTTATGACAAGGCATTACCTTTTTAACTTTTGAGAATTTGGTGCAAAAGCTAGGTCTTCCATAAAGAATGAATCCCAATCCATTGAAGATGTAAGAGTAATTGCAGCAATGCACTAGCTGTCCACTTTTGAAATTCCTCCTATCAGTGGCTTGATATGGTAGAATCAGGTATCTGTTATAGAATACAGTCATAAGAACTCCTCATTGAAGCTGGTGGATAAAATATTTGGAATAGAGAACCTCTGCAAAATAAAATAATGACTTAAGAACAGAGAGTCATCATGAACCTAAATATTTATTTAATTATTTATTTGGGGGGAGGGGAGAGAAGATAATCCATAAGCAAACCATCTTTATTCATCAAGACGAATTGAACCTTGAAAATTTGATAATTAGTCACCCATTAACTTATGCAATAAAAACAGAGTTTGCAAAGCCAATCACATTAAAGTTTTTCAATACAGATTAGCTTGTCATCTACCACAAAATTAGTGAAAGTTCTAAAATATTGAAGTTACCTTGTAAATGTCAAACCAGTATGTCTGTTTAATCGGATACAAGACTCTCATACCAGAAAGGATTGGGCTATGTAAAACCACTGCTCTCAAGTTTCCTAGACCTTCCTCCATCATCGCCACATTGATATATGTGGCAGCTGTGTTAGGATGAGATGGCATACATGTAAGATGTAGAAGATACAATGCTCTCTTAACATACCTGGTCACGAGTAGAAGCAATTGAACATCTTATAGAAATCAAAACAATGTGCATTTGCAATTTTGTTTATATGGTTTTGTTATGGAAAATATTTTCACAACAAAATGTTGAGTGAATAGAAAATTACTTAATATCAACATCAGGTAGTATTTTCCGTTTGCAACTTCTAGATATACAAGGGAGAGGATTCTCCACTGTATTGATTATTTTGTAATAAGCTCATCTCGAAGGATGAAGGATGATGCAGACTGCAGAGCAATAATTGTCTAATGCAAATGTTTAGTTTTTGTTTCATACTTTTTTTGGTTTATGCTTTCTATTTCGAACTAAGTTGTTATTTTTGTCAATTATGACGTCCAAATTATAACAAGGGAGAGCAATCTAGAAGTTCTGTAAAGAAACATGGAACATATGTAATTGGCTCGATCCCCTGTGACTCGTAGCATCTACCCCACTACATCCTGGATAGGGATGCTGAAGTGTTTTATCCACAGTGAAAGCAAAAAGTGAAAATCAGTGACTTCATTGCACCAGTTTCAGAGATATACAGAAGATATTCCCCTTCTAAATACATTGAATATAAGCAGTTTTATTGTGTACTCAACTCAGCTAGCACAATCAATGGCATTAGGAAAAACCATGCCTCATTAGCTTTAACACCACTTGAACATGCCGATGCTTACATGAAGAATTCTGTCATACTCTGTTATTTATTGCTCCAGTAAATTGCATTTCTAGTGAAAGGAAGGGGAGCTTACAAGAATTTATATTTTCTTAGTGTTACTCCACCAGCATGCATTTTTCTGATCATTTTCATAGTTCCACATATTGGTGATACATATTTCTTGTACTTGGCCTTCTGCTGACTCATTTCCTTATTTTGTAGCAATATACTTTTTAGTGTTTTTGGAGTAAAACCTTCAGATTTAAAAAGGACTGAGCCATTCACTGTGTTGGGGCTGAATTCGTAAACCTCCCAGGCGAGGCGAGGGGATTGTTTCTATTGGCGGAGGCAGTAGAGAGTCTTTTCTGCTTTCAAATTTCTTTCTTGTATTTGTTTCTTCTTGATGGGAAACTCCTGATCTCCTATTTGGAGTTGTATCTCGAGTTTTTAGCAATAAAATCATGGTGGTCCAACTCCCACCATTTCTCAAAAAAAAAATATGTTGTACTTGTCATGCAACAACAGGTCATAAAATTGAAACTATGTTACTGAACTATCTTCATTATATTTTAAAGGCATTAAAGAGATCACAAGACCAAAAAACACTAGAATAATGACTTCTGCAGTGACTGGAACTGATCGCTCTGAACTTTGGAATTAATAAAACTAGTGTTTCACTATCTCAAAATAGCCCAGAGCCTGACCTTAGGTATTCTGTATACTGCACTCATTCCTTAATTTGTACTTCATTTTTGTCTTTGTCAAAGTTGAGAACAAAGAATACTCAAAATATCTTCTCTAGTTTTGTTTAATTGAATGTCACTTGTGACTCAAACTCACAAAAACCATAATTCTTTTAGTTTAAACCATTGCGTATTCAGAAGACAGTAAACATTTTATTCATTTTGTATGATAAAGTTCATGTGGAAACATGATATTGATATTCTGTAAATGACCACTTACTTTAGAGCCAGCTCTGTATGCTGAAGCCGATAATAAAACACAGCAAGATCTCCGTAACTTTTCATTGTATCAGGATGATCGAGTCCCAGCTCTCTCTCATTGATATCCAATGCTTTTGTTGATATATTGTGGCCTGTGAATGGACATATGTTTTTATATCAAACTAAGTTAGACAAATTACTCTGTCTAAAAATAACACACACTGAGTCCTAGTCCAACTGGCCACGAGTCCATCAGATTCACTTACACAATCTAAATGTTTTATCTCTAGATTTCATAACAATTAAAAAAAATCTCTTTTATGTTCTAAGCAGAAAAGAATAAAAGAGATTCAGCTACAAAAACCCAAGTCCTGATTTCAAGAAGATTTAATATGAAATTAATAGAAAATATAACTGAAAATTTAGACAACGAGAGAGAATTGTCCCTATGCTATCATGAAGCTCTTTAAAGTGTGTATAAACTAAGACTTGTCAGAGCATGATAAAGATTTGAAGTTCAGTCATGTTGATATTGCAGACCAATACATAGAGAGCTGGATGAAAGGTCACATATATGTTTTCCCAAAAGTCAAACACAAGGTATCAATCTAACAAAAAGAGAATGTGTAAATATAATTGCATTTCCATAACTATAAGGAATCTCTGGCAATTGAAGATATCATTGTTAGACACAAAACTCAAAACTTGTATGCAAATCGCAGATGATCAAGAACCAAGTGATTCTTTCCTTCATATTCCTCAGTTTGTTATCCACAGAAAACATATTTTTTAAATTAGAAACATCACTTAATACAAAACTTCCTTAAGACAGAATTCAGTTTCATCAAAAAAAAAATTATATGAAGTAACCCAATTGAAATGGACTAAGTACACAAGTTCTCGAATAATGCTACTAATTTCTAACATAGTTCACATAGGCGGAATAGTTAATAACATTATCATATTACCTTGTGCACAGGTACGAGGCTAATAATATCAATTGTCTGAAATGGACTCAACGAGTCCAAATTATAGTCCCTGGGAGCCAACTCAATACCCACCTGCACAACAAAAACCATGTAAATGCCAATATCGTGATGACTAAACACTGGTCACCATCAAGTTCTGTTATATATAAGGGTGGAATACCTTCAAGAAAAAACACTAACAAGAAAACCAATTACAAGAACACCTCAAGATTCACATCTATGAGTGGAGAAATATATCTGCCACTCATTAAACATCACGCCTGACCTAAAAACCTCAAGATCTAGACCTCCCATCATTAAACCTCAAGAAACTAATAATCCATAATCAACAATCCATCTAAATCCACCAACAAAGGAACTTAGTCATTCAATCACACTTGGATTCGAGGCAGAACTAGTTGTGTGTGAACCTGGAGAGGAGGTTGGATATTGGTATGCATATCTTATATTAAACTTCTCCTTGTGTAAAAAAGAGGAGAGAAAACGATGAAAGATAGCTATATGTTAAATGAATAAGCATATATCGCTTAATAAGCATTTTCAATAGAAAAAAATAGAAAAATTCAACTCTAAACATAGCATTTAAGATGTAAAAAAAAAGTTGAATAGTTTTTTAGTGGGGCTACACTCCTGGATGGAGAAAATGTCAGTTTCTTCCACCACTGACTGCACATGCTTCGACTGATTCTCAATGATGGACTAGCGTGGAAAATAAATTATATATCTAGATTGAATATACTAATTTTTATACATATTTTCTATTTATATATATCTGGACAAAGAAAAATATATATAGAAAATGACAGTTGCCAGTAGAAGTAGCAACAGCAACAACAACTACAAGAAAATCAGTACAACCTTGACAAACACGAATCATAGAGAGTAAGAGAGAGAGAGAGAGTGAGAGGAAGAAGAAATCTAGACCGTCCAAATGATCAGCTCCCCGAGCTTCCGAGAAATCCCAACAGTCGATGAACCCCTTGGGATCCAATCCCAACCGTCGGAAGAGGAGATGATGAGGAAACCGAAGAATTTGAGTTCTGCCTTCCTCTCCGACTCCGGTGCGATCACAGCCGACGAGATCTTCTCCAATGATGAGATCCGTCCGATCTACCCCGTCCTCAATCGAGACCTCCTATTGTCTTCCGATCCCGTCGAAACCCTCCCATCGCCTCTCGTCGTCGTCTTGTCTGAGGCGGACGTGTTCGAGGGGGTCCATATTGAGAGCTACTGCGTATGGTCCGAGGTCGTCGGTCCTCCCTCGCCGGACCGTCGTCGTCGTCCGATGAATTCCATATAATTTGGGCGTGTGTCGGTGTGTGTTTGTGAGAGAGAGAGAGAGAGAGAGAGAGAGAGAGAGAGGTTTGGGCGGGACGGCGATTTAGGGTTTAGAAAGAAGATCGGTTTGGGCGGAATGTTAAGCCTTTTCACTCTATGAAAGAGCCTGTCCGATTTTGTGAAAATGGACGGTGAGGATTCAATGTTTATGGAGACACACGGATCACTATTTTAGATTGGTTTTGGTTTGATTTTTTGGTGTAACTTAGTTCACTACCGCCCAAAAACTCCCGTCCTTACTTTTTTTCAGTTTTAAGTACATTTTTATATACTTCATTAGCCCATTTCACTCCACGTATCTAGGTATATATCTCATATAAAGTTTTTACATTTTTAATAAATGATATTATTCAATCAATTGAAGTATATATTTCACATTTTATAAAATGTAATATCTCATTAGATGCAATATATGATTTAGACAAATGAAAACAATGATAATAAATTGAACACACCTCTCTTTTCAGTTCCCAAGTTCCTTTCATTGCTCTCTTTCACCGTCTCATATTAAACAAATATATTTGATTCGTTATTCAAATTCATCTTGTTAACCAAGTACTTCATCCACAACCTAACTGTCATCCTCTCATCGCTGCATCACAATTTTTTTCATTTTAATATAAACAAACATCATTGTTGGAGATCATCAAAATTTCAAAAAGTCAGAGTAAAAAAAAAAGGTGCACTTGATTCTTAAGTAGCTCTTGTTTATTTGAGGTAAGTAAGATTCGTTAAATCTGCATTTATAAAATCCAAACCACAAAAACAAAAACAATAAAAAAATAATCAGTGTAAAAAAAATCAGTTCAACCCACCCAAAAATAGAGTTATAGATCCGCACTTGATTAATTATAATTAAATATGTGTATTGAATAAGGGCAACATGGACTTATTGCATCACAAGTATATACACACCATATAATTAAATATATCAAATTTGGCATTGGGCTCATTAAAGACAAGAATAAATGAATTGTATGTAATGTCAAAAATGATATAATATACTCAACTTTGATACCAACAAACCTCAATCAATTATCCTCTGAAAAGGAGTTCATCAAGCATGTGCATGATCCAAATTAAAATGTCTTTTCGAATATTAAACTACAAACATAATTAATATACCAAATCATCTAATTTGAGGATGGAACGCTGTGGAAAATTAGGTATATATCTACATCAAATATACTCATTTCTATCCATTTTTGTGCTTATACATACATAAATAAAGAAAAATATATATGAAAAAATAATTATGTTCTTTGTCTAGTATAACAAATAATGTTTTAATCTTATTATTAATGTTTGAAAATAAATAATAGAAAGAACTTATAGTCAAAAGGATCTCAATCTAATAGTGATGCAGTGTATTTTGATTTCATAACTAAATTAAATTTCCTGAAAATCCTTAAATTTGTTGCAACAAAAAAATTTACCAGCAAAAGGTCAGTTTTTTTGCAGCTATAAGTCACCTCTTTTGCTACGAAAAATTATTTTCGTAGCAAAATATGTACGTTTGGCTACAAAATAGTATTTCGCAGCCAAAAGTTAAATGTATTGCTACAAAATATTATTTTGCAGCTAAACAATCAAATATTTTGCTGCGAAATCCGTTTTCGTAGCTAAAGCTTATAGATTTTGCTACGAAAAATGGAATTTCGCAGTTAAATGTTATACCATTTGCAACGAAATATAATTTCGTAGAGAATGATAAAACTATTCTCTACGCATGAATATTTCGTAGCTAAAAGACACTTTTAGCTACGGAATTCTATTTCGCAGCTAAATATTCGTAGCTAATAATCAAATTTCTTGTAGTGATATGAGATAACTTCAAAAAAAAAATTTTAAAATACAAATCCTACTCTTTCTATTAAAGGGGCATTAATAATGTTGGTTTTGGTTTTATGAAATTTTTTATTTTTATTTTTTTTAAGGGCAGTCATAAATGTTATTCATATTTTACAAAATGAAGTTAAACAATGGGGATAAAGTCTATTCTACATTTTTACTTTAAACAAAATATCTCCACTTTTTCACTCAAAATACAGACAATTATTCATGTTTTAGCACTTTTTTTCGTATGCTATATGGGGTAACATGTGATTTAACCCAATTATTTCTTTATCTCAGCTCTTTATCCTAATATCAAACCAGACCTTTATATTTATTTATTCATTTTGATCTATAACATTCCATAATCAACCAAACAATAAAAAATTCATTATTACATTTTTAACAAAAATAACTAAAGACATAGCTAAAGAAAAATTACATGTTCTTTATCTATATTCAATTAATTATCTATCCTGAAATAAATACCTTATGTCTTTACACCAACATAACTACGTGTTCATATCAGGTCCACAAAAATTTCATGTTCGTTGACTTGTTAAATTCTGATTGACTTGGGTACTCTTCCAAAATAAAACACAACCCCGTGTCTTTTTCCGAAACATAATGGTTGGACTTAAATCAACCACTTGTATGCACCACCAACTTTCATAATTCTACACAATATGGTGGTGACAAACCATTATATATACTCGCAGTATATGGGGTTGTGGATTGACATGGTGATCATGAGTGAGTATACTAAAACTTGTGTAGTTTGGCTCCTTTGGTTTCTACTTTGTGTGGGAACAATCAATCTATGTCTCTGCAATTCACTCTCCTCCGCAACCTGCTGGGAGATTGAGAGGCAAGCCCTCCTCAAATTCAAAGCGGGCCTGGTAGACACTGCAAATCGACTCTCTACATGGACCGATGTGGATTGCTGCCGCTGGAGCAGAGTATCCTGTGATAACCAGACGGGCCATGTTGTCAAGATTGACCTTCAAAACCCTGATCGTTTAAGCGATTATGATGGGTCCTTGAGAGGTAAGATTGGTCCTTCTTTGCTTGATTTGAAACATCTTTCTCATTTGGATCTGAGCTGGAACAACTTTGAAGGCTCCATTCCTCCTTTCATTGGTTCCTTGTCAAAACTGACATATCTAAATCTCTCATTGAATGGTTTCAATGGTCCAATCCCTCCACAGCTTGGAAATCTGTCCACCCTCGAGATTCTAGATGTAGGACATAATTGGGACGACCTACAATTGTTGTCGGACAACCTACAATGGTTGTCGGGCCTTTCCTCCTTGCAATTTCTTGATTTGAGCGAAGTTAACCTCACAAAGTCATCTGACTGGTTCCATATGATCTTCAGGCTCCCTTCTTTATCAGTTTTAAAACTGAGCAATTGTGGATTTCATAGTTTGCCGAGTTCTCTTAAGAATCAACATGCTAATTTTACCCGTCTTTCGGTCCTTGATCTTTCTTTTAATGACTTTCATTGTGCAATTCCTGGTTGGTTGTTCAATATAAGCAGCCTTACATATCTGGATCTTAGTTTCAACAATTTCAATTGTCAAAATCCTAGTGCTTTTGAAAACTTGATCTCTCTTGAGGTTCTCTTGCTCATTGTAAATAGATTTGATGGTTTGATCTTTCCAAGAGCCATAAAAAATCTCTGCAAATTGCATACGTTGGATCTGTCAGACAATCGTTTTGGGGGAGAGTTTATGGCAGTGTTAGGAGGTTCTTCAAGCTGCATTAAAGATAGTCTCCAAATATTATCGTTGCAATCCAATAATCTGAAAGGGAACCTGCCTGACATACTAGAGCAGTTCAGATACCTAAGAACTCTTGATTTGAGAGATAACATGATTTCCGGTTCCATCCCAGCATCCATTGGAAGGTTGTCATTCTTGTCAAAATTATTTTTAAGCGGCAATCAATTGAATGGTACAGTTCCTAATTTCATTGGACAACTCTCCGATCTAAAAGTTCTAGATCTTGCTGACAACTTATTGCAAGGGATCATCTCTGAACATCTCTTCACCAATCTGATGAAACTAGAAGAAATGGATATGTCCTCAAATTCATTGGTTTTGAATGTTACTCCTGGCTGGGTTCCTCCATTTCATCTTAAAGCAATTGGGTTCGGATCTTGCCAGTTGGGTGGTCGTTTCCCGAATTGGCTACATACACAGAGCAAATTTGTTGCACTAAACCTATCCAATACAGGAATTTCAGATACCATACCTGATTGGTTGTGGAACTTGTCTTCCCAAGCGGTTCTACTAGATCTCTCACAAAATGAGATCAGAGGAATGCTACCCATGTCCTTTTCATCCACTAACATTGAAGATATCAACCTGAGTTACAACAAGTTAGAAGGTTCATTACCTCAACTCCCTTCTCGTCCTTTGTCTCTTGATTTGGCGAGTAATTCATTTACAGGGCCCATTGCTTTTGGCAATAATGAAGTATCTTTAAACCATCTGTTTTTATCAAACAATAAAATAAACGGAAGCATCCCCTCATCTATATGCAAATTTACGGAATTGGCAGTTCTCGATATCTCTAACAATCATTTATCAGGAGAGCTCCCCACTTGTTGGAAAAATTTAACTAACTTGATTGTTGTTTATTTAGCAAACAATAACCTCTCTGGAGAGATCCCGATCATGATGTGTCATAATCATTTTCCTCGTCTTGAAGCATTACGCTTAAGCAATAACAGTTTTTCTGGAGAAATACCTTGTTCTATGAAGAATTGCACCAGTTTGGTTATGGTTGATCTCGGGCAAAATAAGTTACATGGAAATATTCCAACTTGGATGGGAGAGAGCCTATCAAGTTTGGTATTTCTTCGGCTTCGATCAAATTTCTTTGGCAGGACGATTCCTCCTCAAATCTGTGAGCTTTCTTCACTTCAGGTATTGGACCTTGCAGACAATAATCTTACAGGACCTCTACCAGAGTGTATTGGCAATTTCAGCAAAATGATCGTCAATCCAAATGCAAGCCAACCGGCAGTATATATCCCTGAATTTGTTGCGGAGGGGGGAGACCTTGGTTTTTATATATTTCCAAGCTACAAATATAGCTTGCCATTGGTCAGGGATGGAGAGGAACGCGAATACACCGACAACCTCCCACTGGTGACGAACATCGACTTGTCCGACAACTCCCTTGTTGGGGAGATCCCAGAGGGTCTACTCAATCTTCTCCGATTGCAATGCCTAAACTTGTCTGGAAATTATTTGACAGGGAATATCCCATCGAAGATTGGTGTTATGCAATCAATGATGACACTTGATCTATCAAGAAACGAGCTCTCCGGACAGATTCCGCCAAGCCTCTCCAATCTAACCTTTTTGAGTCACTTGAATTTATCATTCAACAACTTGTCAGGGAGAATTCCAACTGGCAGGCAACTCCAGACTCTCAATGATACATCTATTTATATGGGCAACTCCGATCTGTGTGGACCTCCAATCTCTCAAGAATGCCCAGGTGACGGGACATCGCAGAGCCCATCATTTACTAGTAAAGAAAATGAACATGAAGGTGGGGACATCCAAGAAATGTTATGGCTTTACCTCGGCATTGTTTCAGGGTTCGTCTTTGGATGCTGGATGGTCTGGGGAGTTCTGTTTTTTAAAAGAAGTTGGAGGATCTCTTATTTTCTTCTTGTAGAGGACCTGTATGATAAAGTGTATGTAACTTCTGTGCTCAGCATCCGAAGATTGAAGGCAATGAAAGCATGGAGAATTTGAATCAAAGCTGATGGCATGATCTTTCATTCTGCTGGGTTATTGTAATAGTGAATATTTTGTGCTAGAGTAACTATTGTGTGCAATGCTCAAAAATAAAATGTATTTGATGGTTTAATTTATAGTTTGGTATGTAAATCGGAGAGTCGTCTAGTTTGATATGTAAGAGTGATGTATAACTTGTCCATCTCTCTGTACATGGAAAAAGTGTTGATATTTAAAAAAAAATTAACTATGAAAGAGGGAGCAATCGGCCCCTCACTCTTGACTCATTGATGTACAACTAATAACTGAACCCTTTGTTGGTGAGAGAGTAAGAGAGTGTGTATGAGAGATGGAGGGAGAGGGAGAGGGAGAGTGGGCTCTGAGATGAAGAAACAGCAAACAAAAGGATAAAAAAAAGGGAAACAGAGAGTAGAGAAGAGAGAGAGAGAGAGAGAGAGAGAGAGAGAACATACCCAACGAACACCACCTTTTGGAAAGGAAAAGGTCCCACGTTCCATTATTTATGGTCACGCAAAGTTTGTTATTTCTATGTTACATGCAGCATTTATTTACAGTCTCACGTTTCACATGTCTCATTTATATATTCTAAGAGAAAAATGTCACAACATTCCATTTTTCATTTCTCATTTTTAATATCTATGATGTTTTGAGTTCTAAAAAATAGTAAGTATTTTTTTATAATAATATAAAATATATACTTCAAAAAATTGCATAATTTTATTTATAAAGAATATGGAAAAAAGTTATAATAAGATTTATAACTCATTAATGTGAATTTATGATATTCACAAAATTAAAATTATGTCAAAAAAAGGACTGTGTGTAACAATGTTTATTTGCTCATTTGGAAAGCATGTAATGTTTATATTAAATGTTAAAACTCGGTTTACAACCTAGCATGTAGTCCGCGCATGTTTGAAATTGTTTTAAAAATAGTATACGATAAAGTTTATAATTTTATAAATAATGAAGTGTATATTATAATGAATTGCGTAAATTCATTAATAGAAATGTTAAAAAATCCTAATGAGATACGGTACCTCGACAGAAGAGGTATATGAGATACTATGGATGGGGGTTGAGGTATGTGGGGACTGCAGGTGGGGTATAACACTCAATTTTTTTCTCTGAGCAGCCTAAATAATTCAAGTATGTATTACATTTTAATAAATATAAATAACTCATTACATGAAGTGTGTTTATTTAAAAAATAAAAAAATGAGGGCTACATAAGAACATCTTCAATAGATATGTTAACTAAACAAGATGCTAAAGTGTCATATCAGTACTTTATACACACACTCATTTACTACATCCTTATTTAGTTGGTTGTTGTTGCTCCAATGGGTTGGCTAAATAAACTAGCTAAAATAATAGTGGGCTCCACTTCTCCATCCACTCAACCTCTCAAATGTATTTTTTTAATTCTTCAAGGAGAATTATCAGGTGGGCCCGCATTTGGTTAGCTAAAACTCTAGCCACAGTTAGCTTAAAAGATAACATTTGACACGTGAGGTCGACATTTAGCTTCATTTTAACATCTCTTTGGACAAACATTTTTACATGTTATATAACAATATGACACTAAGAGCATCTCCAATGGATATGTTAACTAACCATGATATTAAAGTGTCAAGTTAGCACTTTAACCCTCTACTAGATCTTCATTTACTACATTCTCATTTAGTTAGTTGTTGTTGCTCAAATGGACTAGCTAAATAACTAGCCAAGATAATAGTGGGCCCACCTCTCCACTCACCCAAAATAATATTTTTTTGAATATTTTGAATAGTGGGGTCCACATTTGACTGGCTAAAGCACTAGCTAAAATTAGCATGGAAGATAACATATGACAGGTGGGGTCCACATTTAGCATTCCCTTAACACTTCCATTGGAGCAACATTTTTACATGTTTTGTAAACATATAACATTAACTAGTGAATTAACATGTCCACTGGAGATGCTCTAACATGTTAGTTAACATATTCATTGAAAATATTCAACATTATGTTAATTTAACTTTGATAAGCACAGACTGTATAAAGGTCAAGTTAATGGGCTACCACCACAACACTGGTAAACACATGCTGTATAAAGATCAAGTTAATTTAACTTTTAATTAAATTAGATGAAAATGGGCTACCACTACAACATTGGTAAACAAAGGCCGTATAAAGATCAAGTTACTTTAACTTTTAATTAAATTGAAGCTCTAAACGATGACAAATACAATAAAAACAAACAAGTTAAAATCGATGCAACTAAATTAAGTAATAGGATAAAATCATGTTACCATTGAAATGTAATATTTTAAATGCGATGACACACCCAAGGTTCTGATATGCGCCCTGTGCGGCCGCTTATGCGGCCGCACAGGCGGTTCGGTCAGCCGACCGAACCGCCTCGGGCAAAAAGCGCCCGTATGCGGATCGAGGCCGCATATGCGGCCCGATCCCGCATGTGCGCCCGCTTAAGCGGGCGCACAAAATCTGTCACTTTAAACCAAAAACAAGATCTGTCACTTTAAACAAGATCATCTGCCCTAGTTTTCAACCCCTACTTCACTTCTTCTTCAATCTCTTCGAGGCCTTCAGTTCTTGATCGACAGCGACGACTTCTGAGATCAGCCTCTTCATCGATGACGACGTCCTCCAAGATCAGCCTCTTCATCGACGACGATGTCCTCCAAGATCGGCCTCTTCATCGACGACGCCCTCCGATCGACGACAATGCCGCCGCTGCTCTCCAATCTCGGATTCTTCTTCGACCTTCTTCTCTCTCTCTCTCTGCCCTCTCAATCTTATCTGCCTCTCTTAGGGTGCGTTTGGTTGCGCGATTGCAAAATTGATTATGTAGGAATCTGCGATTGCAAATCTGATTCCGCAGGAAGCTCACTTTCTCAGCTTTTTGAAATCGCAGCTTTTGGGCACTATTTACCTGCAATCGCTGGGTTTAAAACTGCGATTACAAAACTGTTTGGTTGCGCGATTGCAAACGCAGCTTCCTGTAATCGCAATCGCAGCGCAATCGCGCAACCAAACGCACCCTTAGTCTCTCACCCTCTCTAATGCTCTGTTTTTCTATCCTCTCAAATTGATAACAATAACAGTGGACGATGAAGTGGTACACATGGGTTTTTTATTTAAAATGAAAAGGTGACATGTGTTTTTGTTTAATGAGAAAGTGACACATAAGTTGGGAGGGATATGATCAACTTAAAACATATTTAGCTATGTTTATGTAGAATGTTAATGTGATAATAAGACATGGGTTTATATAATTAGTTCACATCGTGTTTATGCTTATCCACAACCACAAGTATCACATTAAAAAAAAATGATTTGTGAATATATATTTTTTAAAGTTGTTTTTAACACATTTTTAATTGTTGTTCATAATATTAATGTTATAATGTATGATTAAAAACCTGATAAAAATTATATTTAGTTTGTGATATCTTCAAAATTTACCATACTATCTCTTGTTTAGAAATCATTATCATATATTCATTTTTTATTAATAAAAAATTATAGAACCGCATATACTCCCGTATATACTCCCGCATAGCGCATATACTCTGTGCAGTACCTCAACCGCACGCAAACCGCATACCGCATATGCAAACACTGGACACACCTAACAACATGACCACTGTAATTTAATATTGTTGTGGTGGTGGAAGCCTGGTCTCAGTGATCCGTGAATGGTCTCCATTTGGGTGTCAGAATTGCAAGAGGCTAAACAAGTCAGGAGACCAAGAGCATTTTCAAAAACCTCCTTATTATATTTTTTTTTCTTCGTACAGGGATTCATATCCCTTAAAACTCTACTCCAATAGTCTCCGCACACCATTCTTTTACTACCTGTATAAAAAAAAAGACTATATATATTGTTCTATTTCCCTTCTTTCATTTCTTGTTTTTTTATATAGGCATAATAGGTATTTCTCTACATGATTTTTTTTATATATAGGCATGGTGGGTAAATGCTAAATCTTCCACGTCTTCTATTTTCTAACAAAGATGCTCCAATTAACATGTGAAAAAATGGAATTCATGATAAACGAATATGAAGAACATAAGAATATAAAGCTAGACTTGTTGAATCTTTAATTGAGTGAGAGTAAAAAGAGAATCCCACATGACAGGTTCCGTCGTTCCGCTGCAAAATTCCCCCCAATCATACGCCCAGTAGCCATGACCGTCGGCCATAATTATTTATTTATTTATTATTATTATTATTTGGATAAAGGCAACATGTATGTTCTCTTAAAAGGGCATTAGAGCATCTTCAATGGACATGTTAACTCATTAGTTAATGTCAGATTTTAAAAAAACATGTAAGAGCATCTCCAATAGATATGTTAAGAGCATCTACAATGGACATGTTAACTCATTAGGTAGTGGCAGATTTTTAGATAACATGTAAAAATGGTGTTTCAATGGAAGTGTTAAGGGCAAGCTAAATGTAGGCAGTAGGCCCCACCTGTCATATGTTAAGGGAAGTGTTAAATTTGACTAGTGCTTTAGCCATCCAAATGTGGACCCTACCATTTAAAATATTCAAAAAAATATTATTTTGTGTGGGTGGAGAGGTTTGAGAGGGTGAAAAGGTGGACCCACTATTATTTTGACTAGTTATTTAGCTAGTCCATTAAAGTAAAACCAATCAACTAAATAAAGATGTAGTAAATGAGTGTCTAGTTGAGTGATAAAGTGTTGACATGACACTCTAACATCTTAGTTAACTAACATGTCTATTGGAGATGCTCTAACTAACCAAGATGTCAGGACTTTATCCCTCCACTAGACCCTCACTTTATCCCTTTACTCACTCAAACCTCTCCACCCACCGAAAATGCTATTTTTTTTAATATTTTGAATGGTGGAGCCCACATTTGACTGACTAAAACACTAACTACAGTTAACTTGAAAAATAACATATGATAGGTGGGTCTCACATTTAGCTTTCTCTTAACATTTTCATTGGAGCACCATTTTTACATGTTTTATAAACATATGACATTAACCAGTGAATTAACATGTCCATTGGAGATGCTCTAAAAATGATGCTCCAATGTAAAGGACAAGCTAAATGTAGGCTCCATCATTTAAAATATTTAAAAAAATATTGTTTTGGTGGGTGGAAAGATTTGAGTGGGTGGAGAGCTGTGGGTCCACTATTATTTTACCTAATTATTTAGCTAGTTCATTGAAGTAACAACAACCAACTAAATAAGAATGTAGTAAATGGGTGCCTAGTTGAGTGATAAAGTGATGACATGACACTTTAACATCTTGGTTAACTGACATGTCTATTGAAAATGCTCTTAATTTTTTTTATTCATTATTAATAATTATTTTTTATTCATTATAAACTATTTTTATTTATTTTTCATGTTTTTTGAAATTTTAATTCACTTGTAATTAATTTTTACTCATTATTAGTGATTATTATTTACATGATCTATATTCTAAGTCAATATTTGATAAATTTTATAATATGTTTTTATTCATTTGATATTTTGACATTTTGTAATTTATATACATAATTTGGGATATTTGATCATTTTGAATAAAGATGAATAAGAAAGCTTTTGGAATGACAAAAAAAACAATATTTCCCCACAATATGGAAAAGAAAAGAGCAGCTTTTGAAATGCTCTAGACCCATTTGGATAGAGTCATAAGTTATTTTGGGGTTTATACATATTACAGGAATTGTTAACTTCATCAATAGAATAAGACATTTTGTGTTTGGTTGTGTTTTCAGTTATTCTCATTGGGAAACGTAATAATAAAGGTTGGGGTGTTTGGTTGATGAAGAATAAGATGTGAATAAGGTGTAAAAAGTTGATTTGACATGTGAGTCTCATTGATGTATAAGAGGTGATGACAGGTGATTTGATGTGATGACATGTAATTTGATAGGTGAGTCTCCTTATTCTAGTGGAGGAATAACACAATTCCATAGATGAACTTGGAATACAAATACCAGCTTATTATTTTCTTATTCCGCATAGCTATACCCCCTTATTCCATCTACCCAAACACTTATTTTGTCTATTCATCCCCTATTCCCCCCCTATTTCACCCCTATTCTGCTAGCCAAACGGCCCCTGAGACTCCATTGTAGAAGAATCATTGACAAACACAATTTATGATAGGAATAAATACCGGATCCTTGGAGGGTGTAACTTGAATCGCCAAAATGGATGTACAAAATGCCTATGATGAACACCAGAAAATATTTCTGATTTACAAACTAATAACCCCAAGTATCCATTATCAGTTCAAGCAAAACTAAGCCGCAAATCCCTCTCTTACATTATCAAGCAACAAGACACAGTTTATCAGGTGTCACCACTACATGTAACATGTAATGGAGAAAACAAAGACCATCAGCCAAAAAAAAAGAAAAAAGAAGCACCATCATCTCTGGTGCTTCATCCTACAAAATGGTGTGATACAACAATTCCCAATATTTTTTAGTCATATGGAATCTGAATATATCTGAATATATGCAGCATCACACAGAAGGGGACGTTGGCATACATTCCTGTAAGGGAACATCGGATGCATTGAAACACTGTGAAGAGGAATGTCTTTGGAAGCTTTGGGAACCATGACAGATCCAGGTCCTGGCCTACGGGCATTGTTCCTAGGCAAAGCAAGAACCATGTGAGTTAGGCTGCCATGGAGTCGATGTAAACGAGGGTTGCACAACCTGTTTTTCAGAGGAAAACACAAAACATATCACCGTCTCCAAGCTCTTAATTAAAATGCTACAACAAGTACAAAATATACACCAATCACGCTCAAATTACTTCAAATATCCCATGGGAGTTGTAAAAATAAATTGAACCAGACATGATGCTGCATATTCTAATTTGTATATTACTTCATCATAGTCTTGTTCATCATTTTTAATCCAAAGGTTCATTTATATGTGTTTGATTCCCTCTTTTGAGTTACAACTCAACTAAATTTGTACTTTCCTGACCCTACTAGGAAGAGCTAGAGTTCAGGTCCCTCCTTTTCATCACATTAATAAAACCTCTCCCATCAAACTGCTTGGATCAGCAGATCAGTATTAGAATTCACATCAAACTCCTCAATCGGACTCTCTTAAGAAGCATGACTGATCTAGGTCCTCTCATAAATCAACAAAAGGATTAAAGACATTTACATCCCTACAAATATTGATAATCTCGTATAAGTCTCTGTTAAAGTTGAGACAGACGTACAAGTCTGTGTAAACTCATAAAAACCCCATTATCATCGCTGGATTAAATTTTCATTCAAAATTGATAGAATATTCTCTAATATTTCATTACCATGTAATTGTATAGATATTACAATCACTATAAACAATCATAAAGACAAATTAGTCCATGTAAAAGATCAAATTGTCCATGTAGAACTTTTATAATTCTTTATTCTCAGAGAGGCATTATTTGGAGAGGTAAAAAAATTAGAAACAATTTAGTTATTTCATGGAATAGGATTAGGGTTAACTAGAATGGTTGGGTTAGAATTAACCTCTGCTGACAACATGAATGCATATAGATTTTTGTGAGTTTTCAAATACTTGTGCATTTGCTCCAACTTTGACAAAGACTTATATGAGATTACCTATGTTTGTAGAAATATAAATGCCTTTAACCCATAAAAAAAACCAAACATATATCTTCTGAAATAATATGTTTAATTAAAAATTTTGTTTTAACTTTTTTACAAAAAAATATGTTTTATACAAAATTATATTTTTCAAAGGAGTTTACAACTATACCTAAAAAAAATGGGTTATTTAGTTTCCACCCCTCCTAAAACATGTAAATTATCAAAAAACCCCTCCAAAACACAATATTATTATAAACCCCCTTAAGATGTTACCAAACTTTGTAAAAAACCCTACAGTCAACAAACTAACTATATTATAAAATATTTCATCTCAACATACGTATATTGTCCATTTTACCCTCTCCATTAAGAGATTTCATGAGATTGAAGAAATGTATTTATGGCCTTTTTCATTAATGGAGTGGGTAAAATGAACAATATACATATGTTGAGATGAAATATTCTTCTAATATAGTTAGTTTGTTGACTGTAAGATTTTTTACAAAGTTTGGTAACATCTAAAGGGGGTTATAATAATATTGTGTTTTAGAGGGGGTTTTTAATAATTTGCATGTTTTAGAAGGGGTGGAAACTAAATAACCCAAAAAAAATAGGATGGAGTCCGTTACTTGGAGGATTGACATTGACCCTGAGAGACTAGATCAAGTGGTTTTGGTGACAACAAACAGTCCCCCAGTGAGACATATCGATCGGAATCAAAGGAAATTACATCAAACCATCAAAAGGAATGTTAGCTGAATCCAAAAGTCATGGTGGACTAAGAATTTAAAGTCTTTTGGAAACAGTAGCTCAATCCAAATTATAAGTCATGGTGGACTAATTAAAAAATTCTCTGTCTTTTGAAACAGTAGCACATACATCTCTTTCAATGGCCAAGCAAAACGTTGGAGTTGTCTGATGACTTTGATCTGTCCAAAACCATTAGACGCGTTCAATGTGAATTGTGGAGTGCCTTGCGGGGCATTCCAAGGATGTGAATTTGATCCCCTCTTATAACCATGCTCATGTTTTGGATTTCAAATTTGGAACAATGCCTCTTAAATTCTAAAATTTGAATAAGGTCATTCAAAATAGAATTTCAAAATGATTTGGAAGAGTTGTTCAAGTAAAGTGTTACTAAAAATAACTATAAAAATCATTAGAGTTGTTGGCGAGTGTGTTTAGGTCAGATGACCGTCTAAAATAGTTGACTGACCAGTCTTTAGGAGAAAAGCATGACAGACATCAAATTCCTTGATGTGTTATTTGGGTACAATTTATTATTTATAAGATAATGTTACGTGCAACCACTTTCCAACTTCGGTTTCCGTTTATACGTGTATTGAAAATTTTAAAACTAATATTCATCATCTATTGAAAAACGTGTTTATATAATAAAAAAAAATGAAGCATATATTCCAATGAATTCCATGGATGCATTTATAAAAATTATAAAAAAAATTTCATAGAAGCATATATCTCGTTAATGTAAACATATGCGAAAACTTTATATCGACGCATATAAGGCTGGAATTGGGACTGAAAATTGAACTGGGTGTAACATCACCCTTATTTGTGTCACCCAATCACAATACCAACGTATTTGGTATTATCTGTCATTTTTTTTACATTTATTAATCCTTAGTTTCTCCAATCGTACTCCTTTTCATATATTTTTTCAGAGATTCAATGAGCCTTCATATTCAGCCTCCAAATATGGAAAAATTTTTTTTTAAAAAAAAACAGGTTAACTTATTCTACATAATTTTAAATTTTAAAAAATTTGTATCATTGGATAGATACCATTGATACAATTCAAATGGGTCTGATATTGAATATATTTAACATATATTTAAAAAAAATTTAATAATATTTTTTATTTTTAATATTAATATTGAATTTTATTCTATTAATTATTATTTTCACTTATGTACTAAAATATCATTTATTCTAATCAAAATTGATAACAGAACAAAAAAAAGTACATGAAAAATTAAATAAAACACAACAACACAAAATAAATAGCATCTAGATCCATCTTAAAATAGATGAACCGCCACATTAGTAATCTTGTAATCCTTCTTCGTAATGATCGAAGTTTGGATACAGATATAGGTTTTTTCCGATACAAATATAATTAATTTTAGAATAACTTATAAGTTTCTTGATATTTCTCAATTTTGTGTACTACATTTAAAAATAAGAGGGATATTATAAATTGAAGTTTTATAAAAAAATATATAAAAATATAATAGAAATGAAAATAGAAATTGTGGTTAGAGACTAAAAACACTTTATGATTTTTTTTTAATTGGGTTTTGGCCCCTCATTTCAGATATCTCAATTTTACAACTTATTCAAAATTTATCACTAGTCAACAAAACAACAAAAATTTAGTTATTACTTTTCTCAACCCGAATAACAAAAAAACAACCAAATACAAAGTTGTTTATTCTTTATCTATACTGAAATAATTATATATTCCATAATATCTTAAGATGCTACCCAAAAAGACATTGGTCCATCAAATTTCACATTGATTAACTTGTGGGAATTCCAATTAATTTCAATCTTCCATAAGAAAACATAAGCAGGTCTCTCTTTCATAACATTGTGATTTGGATCAGGGCCGGCCCAGAGATTAGTGAATTTAAATAGGGCCCTAGACTAACTTATAAAATAGGGCACCAATTCATTTACATTAAAAAAAAATTGAACGTAAAAAAACATTTTCGACAATGTTAAAATAAAAATGTCTAATAAAAAAGAAGTATAACAAACATAAAAAACTTATGTTTTCAAAAAAATAAAAAATAAATGGAAAAAAAAACAAAACAACAAAAAAAGCAAAAAAATGGAAATAGACCTTATTTAAAGAGAAAAACTCTTTTTGTTTCTCATAAAAAGAATAAAAAATCCTTAAATCAAGGGATTAGTTGTTAAAAAAATTATAAATAGATAAATAAATCCTATATAATAGGAATAAAAAAGATGGATAAGATTTTTAAAAAATTAAGTAGATGAATTAATATGTTTAAAATTTAAAAAATTAAATTTATACAAAAATGCTTAAAATAGTGACAACAAACAGTCCCCCAGTGAGACATATCGATCGGAATCAAAGGAAATTGCATCAATCCGTCAAAAGGAATGTTAGCTGAATCCAAGCGAGGTGGTTGTGTGTACCCGCTTTCAAGCGGTGGTTCCGGGGTTCGATCCCCGTTCGATCCCTTAAATGGGAGGTCCTCGGTCCACTGGGCCATCTACAAAAAAAAAAAAAAAAAGGGGGAATGTTAGCTGAATCCAAAAAGTCATGGTGGAGTAAGAATTTAAAGTCTTTTGGAAACAGTAGCTCAATCCAAATTAAAAGTCATTGTGGACTAATTAAAAATTCTCAGTGTTTTGAAATAGTTGCGCATACATCTCTTTCAATGGCCAAGCAAAAAGTTGGAGTTACCTGATGACTTTGATCTGTCCAAAACCATTAGACACGTTAAATGTGAATTGTGGAGTGCCTTACGGGCCATTCCAAGGATGTGAATTTGATCCCCTGTTATAACTATGCTCATGTTTTGGATTTGAAATTTGGAACAATGCCTCTTAAACTCTAAAATTTTGAATAAGGTCATTCAAAATAGAATTCCAAAATGATTTGGAAGAGTTGTTCAGGTAAAGTGTTATTTGTTTTATACATATAAAAAAAGGTTATTAGAGTTGGCGAGTGTGTTTAGGTCAGATCAGAAGTCTAAAATGGTTGACTGATCAGTCTTGAGGAGAAAGCGTGACAGAGACATCAAATTCCTTGAGTTGTTTTCGGGTGCAATTTATTATGTATAGGATAACGTTATGTACAACAACTTTCCAACTCCGGTTTCAGTTTAAACGTCTATTAAAATTTTTAAAAATAGTATATATCATCTAATGAAATACGTGTTTTTATAAAAAATGAAGCATATATTCCAATGAATTGTATGGATACATTTATAAAAATTATAAAAAAATTTCATAAAAATATATACCTCGTTAATGTAAACATATGTTTCGAAAACTTTGTATCGACGCATATAAGGCTAGCAAATGGACTGGCTCATTTGTGTCACCCAATCACAATACCGACGCATTTGGTACGTTGCAGTGAAGAAAACAATTATCTGTCATTTTTTTCACATTTATTAATCCTTAACTTCCCCAATCGTTATACTTTTTCAGAGATTCAATGAGCCTCCATATTCAGCCTCCAAATATAGAGTTTTTTTTTTAAATAAAAAATAAATAAAGGGTAACTTCTTCTACATAATTTTAATTTTCAAAAAATTTGTATTATTGGATAGATACCATTGATGCAATTCAAGTGGGTCTGAAATTGAATATACTTAACATATGTTTAAAAAAATATTTAATACTATTTTTTATTTTTTAACATTAATATTGAATTTAATTCTATTAATTATTATTTTCACTTATGTACTAAAATATCATTTATCCTAATATGGATAACATAACAAAAAAAGTACATGAAAATTAAATAAAACACAACACCAAAAAATAAATAGCATCTAGATCTATCTTAAAATAGAAGAACCGACCACATTAGTAATCTTGTAATCCTTCTTCGTATGGATCAAAGTTTGGATACAGATTATTTAACTGGATTAGGGATGGTAACGGGGCGGATTGGGACGGGTTTTGTGAATCCCAATCCCAAATCCGCCTACAAAATCCTATCTCAAACCCGTCTCAAACCCGTGACGGGTTTAGCATTTTCATCCCTAGGTCGGGTCGAGTTGAGCAAAGACAGATTTAGGAAAAAAAATATTAAAATATATTTTTATGTAATATTTAATTTAAAGTGAAATTTTAAATAAAAATAAATATTTATTAGAATAAATCCTACAAAATAAGAAATATAAACTTTCAATTTCCACAACAATTAACAAATATAATGTCTCAATTTTTTTGAATACCGAAAGACAACCCGGTGTATATTTATATGATTTCAAATTTCAATTAGCATTTGAATTTATTCATTCTTATTTTTCTGATATTTTTTTTTGGAACACCAAATGAAAAATATAAATTATATAATTATTATAAAAAATGTTTAATCTTAATATTAATTGCAACCAGGGCGGGTTTTGGTAAGTAAACTCATTTTCCGTCTCAAACCCACCGGGTTTTATTTTATCTATCCCAAATTCATCCCAAACCCAAACCCGACATGTCCCAATCAGGGCGGGTCGGGTTGGGTACCCTATTGAGACAGTCTCACTGTCATCCCTAAACTGGATACAAATATAGGTTTTTCATATACAAATATATTTAATTTTAGAATAACTGATAAGTTTCTTCATATTTCTCAATTTTGTGTACTACATCAAAAAATCAGAGGGATTTTATAAATTCAAGTTTTATAAAAAAAAATAATATATAAAAATAGAATAAATATGAAAATAGCAATTATGATTGGAGTTGATAAATGAATAGTGAGACTCTAAAAACACTTTTTTATTTTATTTTTTATTGTTTTTTACCCTCTATTTTAAAGATCTTCATTTTACAATTTAATTATTCACAATTTTTCACTAGTCAAAAAAATAACAAAAAATTAGTTATTACTTTTCTCAACCAGAATAACTAAAAATCAATCAAATAGAAAGTTGTTTATTCTTTATCTATACTGAAATAATTATCTATTCTGTAATATTATATGATGCTACCCAAAAAGACATTAGTCCATCAAAATTTCACGTTGATTGACTTGTGGGAATTCCAATTAATTTCAGTCTTCCATAAGAAAACACAAGCACGTCTCTCTTTCATAACACTGTGATTTGGACTTAAATCAACGACTTACCTGCCTCATCTAATGACTTTTATTTAAAAAGCGTAGAAAACCACTTGCCTGCCTCATTTAATGACTTTTTTTTATTTAAGAAGTGTAGAAAATGTGATTCCTATAAATTGAATTTATTTAAACTACTTTATTCAAAATCTTATTATTCAAATGTGTTTCAAATTCTATTTAAGAATTCACATCAGAACTGTTGCTCAGAGCAGTGTTGTATGAAAGCAGGTTGCCTTTCTTGCTCTCCCGGGACTCTATTCTGAAGCATGACTGATTGTTCATCTTAGACGTCTCTTGGTGGATCTAGGAGTTAATAACTGGTCTTACTCATCTTCATTGTGATAACCGTTATGCTATTTAAATTGCCAGCAATCCGATTTTTCACGAGAGAACCAAACATATTGAGATTGATTGTCACTTCGTTCGTCAGCACTTTCTTGTTGAGATACTATCGCTTCCGCATATTTCCTCTACCAAACAACTTGTAGATTTCTTCACGAAATCATATCCAGTTCCTCAATTTCAGTTTCTCATTCGCAAACTCACTTTGTATGATCCACCGTGAGTTTGAGGGGGGCTGTTAAATTATAAGTGCCTATGTCATTATTGTATAGCCTATTACACGTGTAACTCCTGTGTACTTGTATATAAAATGATTAAACTCTAAATGAAATACAAGGATTCTAATTATTTTTATTCTCTCTAATATTGTTAAAAAAAGGTTGTTAGAGTTGTTAAAAGTGTATGTTAATTCACTGTAAGATTGACCAACACTAACAGGTCTTTTGGAGAAAGCGTGACAGACACATCGAATTCTTTTACGTATTATTGGGTGCAATTTATATCACCCAATCACAATACCAACGGAGTTGATACGTTTCCATGAAAATGAATGTCCATCCTTTTTGAAGCATTGAAGATTCTGCGTTTTGTCTTTTAAATTGGACCATTATGTACCACATTTTCATACTCAATGAACTACCTGTTCTTAAAAAAAAAAAAAAAATTATGCGTTCTTGGCCAATATGTGATGCATTATTTCTTCGCTATAACCTTCTGTTCAAAAAATAAAACAGGGGTGAATAAACCCAAAGTCTATTTGTTTAAAAAGAATAAATGAGTATAATTATGTTATGATATATGGAAATAAATTGAAATTATGGATCCTCTAGAACTGTATTATTTCACTAGTATAAGTATAGACTCATATGTCAAATCATCTTCCATTATCTCTTCTCTTATAAATTAGGGTTTCATATGCCAATATCTTCACATTGTATATTTATTTATTCATTTCAATCCACAACATTCTATGATCAATCAAACAATAAAAATTTCATTATTACGTTTCCAACAAAATAACTAAAGTCATAATCAAATAAAAATTGTTTATTCTTTATCTATATTCAAATGATTATATACCTATCTTGTAATAACATGGCTACGTGTTCATATCAGGTCCATCAAAATTTCATGTTGGTTGAGTTTGGATCCCCCAATAACAAAGCTCAATGTTTTGAATTTGAATTTTGAACAATGTCTCTGGAAAGCCAAAATCTATAATAAAGTATATCAGATTAGAATTTCAGGTGGTTGTTTAAAAAAGGTGTTAGAGTTGTTAAAAGTGTATGTATGTTAAATCACTATACCATTGATGACATTGACATGTCTTTTGGAGAAAGCATGACATAAATACATCGAATTCTTTTACGTATTATTAGGTGCAATTTATGTCACCCCAATCACAATACCAACAGAGTTGATATCGTACGTAATAACATGATGCATGCATGTTTGGGTAGTCGGAATAGATGAGAAAAAAAAAAAAAAAACTAGTGAATAAACCCAAAGTTTGTTTATTTAAAATGAATAAATGAATATAGTTATTTTAGTAGTTTAAATGGTGTAGGCTCATATGTCAATCATTTCTATTATCTCTTATAAATTAAGAGCATTATATGTCAAATTGTTTTACATTTTATATTTATCTATTCATTTTGATCAACAACATTCTTCGATCAATTAAACAATAAAAACTTTATTATTACATTTTCAATAAAAATAACTAAAAAATCAATCAAATAAAAATTATTTGTTCTTTATCTACATTTAAATAATTATTTATCTCGAAATAACTTATATCTTTACACCAATATGGCTAAGGGTGCGTTTGGTTGCGCGATTGCAAAACTGATTCTGCAGGAATCTGCGATTGCAAACCTGATTCTGCAGGAAGCTCACTTTCTCAGCTTTTTGAAATCGCAGCTTTTGGGCACTATTTGCCTGCAATCGCTGGGTTTAAAACTACGATTATAAAACTGTTTGGTTGTGCGATTGCAAACGCAGCTTCCTGTAATCGCAATCGCAGCGCAATCGCGCAACCAAACGCACCCTAAGTGTCCATATCAAGTCTATCAAAATTTCATGTTGGTTGACTTGTTAAATTCCGATTGACTTGGGTTCTTCCAAAAGAAAACACAAGCCCCGTGTCCTTTTCCGAAACATAATGGTTTGGACTTAAATCAACCACTTGTATGCCACATTTGATGACTTTTATGCGCCACCAACTTCCATACTTCTACACAATATGGTGGTGACAAACCATTATATATACTCGCAGTATATGGGGTTGTGGATTGACATGGTGATCATGAGTGAGTATACTAAAACTTGTGTAGTTTGGCTCCTTTGGTTTCTACTTTGTGTGGGAGCAATTCACTCTCATCCGCAACCTGCTAGGAGATTGAGAGGCAAGCCCTCCTCAAACTCAAAGCGGGCCTTGTAGACATTGCAAATCGACTCTCTACATGGACCGATGAGGATTGCTGCCACTGGAGCGGAGTATCCTGTGATAACCAGACGGGCCATGTTGTCAAGATTGACCTTCAAAACCCTTATTCAAATAATTATGATTGGCCAAATGGGTCCTTGAGAGGTAAAATTGGTCCTTCTTTGCTTGATTTGAAACATCTTACTTATTTGGATCTGAGTTTGAACGATTTTGAAGGCTCCATTCCTCCTTTCATTGGTTCCTTGTCAAAACTGACATATCTAAATCTCTCAATGAGTGGTTTCAATGGCCCAGTCCCTCCACAGCTTGGAAATCTGTCCATCCTCGAGATTCTAAATGTAGGACAGAATCGGTTTCCCAGCGCGGACAACCTACAATGGTTGTTGGGCCTTTCCTCCTTGCAATATCTTGATTTGAGTCGTTAACCTCACAAAGTCATCTGACTGGTTCCATATGATCTTCAGGCTTCCTTCTTTATCATTTTTTATGTAGCAGGGTTGTGAACTTCATAGTTTGCCGAGTTCCATTAAGAATCAGTATGCTAATTCAACACATCTTTCAGTCCTTGATCTTTCTTATAATGACTTTGATTCTGAAATTCCAGGTTGGTTGTTCAATATTAGCAGCCTTACACATCTCCATCTTAGTGGCAACCATTTCTATGGTCCAATTCCCAATGTTTTCGGATATTTTATCAACCTTGAGGTCCTTGATCTTTCTTCAAATACAATTAATTCCACAATACCCCATTGGATCTTCAATATAAGCAGTCTTACATATCTGGATCTGAGTGACAACAATTTCAGTGGTCAAATTCCCAGTGCTTTTGAAAAAAGCTACATTAAAGATAGTCTCCAAATATTATTGTTGCGATCCAATAATCTGAAAGGGAACCTGCCTGACATACTAGAGCAGTTCAGATACCTAATAACTCTTGATTTGAGAGATAACATGATTTCCGGTTCCATCCCAGCATCCATTGGAAGGTTGTCATTCTTGTCAAAATTATTTTTAAGCGGCAATCAATTGAATGGTACAGTTCCTAATATCATTGGACAACTCTCTTATCTAAAAGTTCTAGATCTTGCTAACAACTCATTGCAAGGGATCATCTCTGAACATCACTTCACCAATCTGATGAAACTAGAAGAACTGGATATGTCTTTAAATTCATTGGTTTTGAATGTTACTCCTGGCTGGGTTCCTCCATTTCATCTTAAAGTAATTGAATTGGGATCTTGCCGTTTGGGTGGTTATTTCCCGAAATGGCTACATACACAGAGCAACTTTATTTTAATAAACTTATCCAATACAGGAATATCAGATACCATACCTGATTGGTTATGGAACTTGTCTTCCCAAGCTGTTCTACTAGATCTCTCACAAAATGAGATCAGAGGAATGCTACCCATGTCCTTTTCATCCATTGAAATTTTAGAAATCAACCTGAGTTACAACAAGTTTGAAGGTTCATTACCTCAACTCCCTTCTCTTCCTTTTTCTCTTGATTTGGGGAGTAATTCATTTACAGGTCCCATTGCTTTTGGCAATAATGAAGTATATTTAATCCATCTGATTTTATCAAACAATAAAATAAATGGAAGCATCCCCTCATCTATGTGCAAACTTGAGTATTTGAAATTTCTCAATATCTCTAACAATCAGCTATCAGGAGAGCTCCCCACTTGTTGGGAAAAGTTTACTCAGATGAAGGGCGTTAATTTGGCAAACAATAACCTCTCTGGAGAGATCCCGACCATGATGTGTCATCCTACTTATCCTTATCTTGAAGCATTAAGCTTAAGCAATAATAGCTTTTCTGGAAAAATACCTTCTTCTATGAAGAATTGCACCAAATTGGTAATGGTTGATCTTGGGCAAAATAAGTTACATGGAAATATTCCAACTTGGATGGGAGAGAGCCTATCAAGTTTGGTATTTCTTCGGCTTCGATCAAATTTCTTTGGCGGGACGATTCCTTCTCAAATCTGTGAGCTTTCTTCACTTCAGACCTTGGACCTTGCAGACAATAATCTTACAGGACTTCTACCAGAGTGCATTGGCAATTTCAGCAAAATGATTGCCAATCCAAATGCAAGCCAACGGACACTATATATCACGGAATATAGTGTAATGGTGAGAGGCTATGGTGAGTATATATATCCAAACTACAAATATAGCTTGCCATTGGTCAGGGATGGAGAGGAACGCGAATACACCAACAACCTCCCACTGGTAACGTACATGGACTTATCCGACAACTCTCTTGTTGGAGAGATTCCAGTGGGTGTACTCAGTCTTCTTGGATTGCAAGGCCTGAACTTGTCTAGAAATCATTTGACGGGGAATATCCCATCGAAGATTGGTGTTATGCAATCAATGATGACACTTGATCTATCAAGAAACAAGCTCTCCGGGCAGATTCCGCCAAGCCTCTCCAATCTAACCTTTTTGAGTCACTTGAATTTATCATTCAACAACTTGTCGGGGAGAATTCCAACGGGCAGCCAACTCCAGACTTTCAATGATACATCTATTTATATGGGCAACTCCGGTCTATGTGGACCTCCAATCACTCAAGAATGCCCAAGCGACGGGATATCACAGAACCCGCCATTTATAGAAAGTGAAGAAGAAGGCGAGCACATCCAAGAAATGTTATGGCTTTACCTCGGCATTGTTTCAGGGTTCGTCATCGGATGCTGGATGGTCTGGGGAATTCTGTTTTTCAAAAGAAGCTGGAGGATCGCTTATTTTCGTCTTGTGGACGACCTGTATGATAAAGTTTATGTAACTTCTGTACTCGGCATCCGAAGATTGAAGGCAATAAAAGGAAGGAGACTTTGAGTCAGAGCTGATGGGTTATTGTAATAATAAATGTTATATGTGACTGAGTACCTATTGTGTGCAATGCTCAAAAATAAAATGTATTTTATGGTTAATATACAGTTTGGTATGTAAACTGGAGAGTCCTCTAGTTTGATATGTAAGAGTGATGTATATTTGTCCATTTCTCTGGACATGGAAATAAAAAAGTGGTGATCTTTATAAAAGAAAATTAACTATGAAAGAGGGAGCAATCAACCCCTCACTCTGAGTCATTGATGGACAACTAACAACTGAATCATATATGGGTGAAAGAGTAAGAGAGTGCATGAGAGATGATATTTGGAACAATGCCTCTTAAATTCATGTTTTGGATTTGATATTCTTAAATTCTAAAATTTTGAATAAAGTCATTCAAAATAGAATTTCAAAATGATTTGGAAGAGTTGTTCAAGTAAAGTGTTAATAAAAATAAAAATAAAAGTTATTAGAGTTGTTGGCGAGTGTGCTTAGGTCAGATGACCGTCTTAAATGGTTGACTGACCAGTCTTTAGGAGAAAAGCGTGACAGTGACATCAAATTAATTCCTTGACGTGTTATCGCGCGGGTGCAATTTATTATTTATATCACTCAATCACAATACCAACGTTGTTTTTTTTTTATATAAAAAATAAAAATAGCTACCACAATTTTACTTTTGATTTTGAAATACAATTTTAATAACGATAAAAAGACAGAGAAAGTACAGAGAAAAATATAAGAAATGACTGATGCATGATCTCCTAGTTATAAGAAGTATCTAACTAAGCCGTTGGTTATCGTGGGGAAAACGATTGTCTGTCATTTTTTTCACATTTATTAATCCTTAGCTTCTCCAACCGTGCTCTTCATATAATTTTTTGGAGACAATGAAATATGGGGTTTTTTATTTTTTTAAAAAAAAAGTCTAACTTCTACATAATTTTAATTTTCAAAAAATTTGTACCATTGGATAGATATTGTCGATACGATTCAAATGAGTCTGATATTGAATATGTTTAACATATGTTTAAAAAAAATATTTTTTTATTTTTTAACACTAATATTGAGTTGCATTCTATTAATATTATGTGCACTTATGTACTAAAATATCATTTATTCTAATCAAAACGGAAAACACAACAAAAAAAAAAAGTACAAGGAAAATTAAAACACACGTACACAAAATAAATTGCATCTACATCCAACTTGGATGGGTGAGAGCCTACCAAGTTTGTGATTTATTCGGCTTCGATCAAATTTCTTTGGCGGGATTATTCCTCCTCAAATCTGTGAGCTTTCTTCACTTCAGGTCTTGGACCTTGCGGACAATAATCTTACGGGACCTCTACCAGACAATTTCAGCAAAATGATCATCAATCCAAATGCAAGCCAACAGGCAGTGCATATCGTGGAATTTGTTGTGAGTATATATATCCAAATTACAAATATAGCTTACCATTGGTCAGGGATGGGGAGGAACGCGAATACTCCAACAACCTCCCACTGGTAACTTACATGGACTTATCCGACAACTCTCTTGTTGGAGAGATCCCAGTGGGTGTACTTAGTCTTCTTGGATTGCAAGGCCTGAACTTGTCTAGAAATCATTTGACGCGGAATATCCCATCGAAGATTGGTGTTATGCAATCAATGATGACACTTGATCTATCAAGAAACAAACTCTCTGGGCAAATTCCGTCAAGCCTCTCCAATCTCAGCTTTTTGAATCACTTGAATTTATCACTGAACAATCTATCAGGGAGAATTCCAACAGGCAGTCAACTCCAGACTCCCAATGATACATCTATTTATATAGGCAACTCTGATCTGTGTGGTCCTCCAATCTCTCAAGAATGCCGAGGTGACGGGACATCACAGAGCCCATCATTTACTAGTAAAGAAAATGAAGATGAAGGTGGGGACATCCAAGAAATGTTATGGCTTTACCTCGACATTGTTTCGGGGTTCATCTTGGGATGTTGGATGGTCTGGGGAGTTCTGTTTCTCAAAAGAAGCTGGAGGATCGCTTATTTTCTTCTTGTGGACGACCAGTATGCTCAGCGTCCAAAGATTAAAGGCAATGAAAGCAAGGAGGATTTGAATCAAAGTTGATGACATGATCTTTCATTTTGTTGGGTTATTGTAATAGTAAATTTTATGTGTCAGAGTTAGGGGTAGTAAACGAGCCGAACGAGCCGAGCTTTGACATGTTCAAGCTCGGCTCGTTTATAAACGAGTCAAGCCGAGCCGAGCCGAGCCGAGTCGAGCTCATGAGCCTCAACGAGCATATCATTCTTCTTCATTTTAGGGTTTTTAGGGATTGAAAATAAAATTTTAGCCTAAACGAGTCAAGTTCATAAGCTTAAATGAGCATAACTTTGTATTAATTTAATATTCTGATTTTATAAAGGAGTTTAGTCAAACTCCAACTAAGTTTTAATAACACAAACAAGTCGAATTTGAACATAAAATGAAGTTCGATCTAGGTCCCGAGCCTAACCGAGCTTTAAATCTTGTTCAAGCTCGCTCATTTATCTAAATGAACGAGCTTGAACGAGTTCAAACTGAGCCGAGCCCGAGCCGAGCCCGAGCGGCTTGGCTCGTTTACCAGCCCTAGTCAGAGTACCTATTGTGTGCAATGCTCAAAAATAAAATGTATTTTATGGTTTAATTACAGTTTGGTATGTAAACAGGAGAGTGATGTATAACTTGTCCATCTCATTGGACATGGTTTAAATAACGTGGTGGTGATCTTTGAAAATTTTAGCAATGCATGAAAGAGGGAGCAATTGGCCCCTCACTCTGAACCATTGATATACAACTAACAACTGAATCATTTATGGGTCAGAGTGGGAGAGAGAGTGTGTATGGGGAGAGTGGCGGAGTGTGAAAGAGTCTCTGTGAGGGAGAAACAGCAAACAAAAAGGGAAAAAAGAGAAACAGAGAGGAGAAAGAAAGACAGGAAGCATAACCAACACCACCACTGCAGAGGAGGTCCCACATTCCATAATTTACGATCATGCCAGTTGATCAACCATCTCCAGACATTAGACCTTTGAATTAAAATGCATGCTTAGCCATTCCATCTGCTATGTTAGATGCAACATTTACTTGTAGTCTCAAGTCACATGTCTCATGTAAGTATTGGAAAAGCTTGTAATTTTTATGGAAGACAATGCCCGGTTTACAACATTGTTGTAACATTCACACTTTTTTTTTTTAAAAGTATACATCATCTAATGAGTTTTATATTTATAAACAATCAAGTATATACTCTAACAAATTGTATGGACCCATCACCCATTCATTGAAATGTGAAAAAAAAATTTAGTGAAATATATACCGTATATAGACTGCAAGTGGGGTGTCAATGAGATCATGTGTAACAGCCTGCACGATGGACTATCCCTAATGCCATTGATCTTTTTTTCCCGGTGTAGATTAGATTAAAATAGTTGGTGTAGATTAGATTAAAATAGTTTGCCACCACAACATGTTGTAAGCCATCGCAAAAAAACCCTCGCAAATAGTGCTTTTTCTTGTAGTGACACTGGTAGACAGAGGCTATGTAAAGATCAAGTGAATCTAGATTTTTATTAAATTGAAGATCAAAACAATGATAAACTTGATAAACAACTTATAATGGGGATGAATACAGGGGGATCCTTGAAGGGTGTAACTTGAATTGCCGAATTGGATGTACAAAATTCCTAAAATGAACACCAGCAAATATTTCTGATTTACAAACTAGCAACCCCAAGTATCCATTATCAGTTCAAGCAAAACAAAGCCACAAATTTCCTTCTCTTACATTATCAAGCAACAACACACAAGTTTTAAGTGTACATCACTACATATGATGGAGAAAACAAAGACCATCAGCACAAAAAAAAAAGACACCATCTTCATCTCTGGTGCTTCTTCATCCTACAAAATGGTGTATCACAACATTCCCACTTTTTTTTAGTCATGGAATCTGAATATAAGCAGCATCACACAAGAATGGGACGTCGGCATACATTCCTGTGAGGGAACATCGGATGCATTCAAGCACAGTGAAGAGGTAGGCGAACACACAAGAATGGGACGTCGGCATACATTCCTGTGAGGGAACATCGGATGCATTCAAGCACAGTGAAGAGGTAGGCGAATACAACTGCTGTCCAAAAGTGCATGCCGATCTTGTCCCAGTACACGGCAAGGGGCATCCACCGGCTGATCTGCCCAATCACCTGCAGGGCAATCTCTAGCAGCATCCCCATCACGACATGGAAACGGAAGAAGTGAGGCCATTCCTTCTTCCTCACCACCCCTAGGTATGCCGTGAAGAAATAGGCCATCAGGATCCAGCTCGGGAGGGTCCCAATGAAGCCCAGGAACGGGTAGGTGATTTGCTCAAAGTACTCGAGAAACGGGTGGAGATGGTAGGCCGTTTCTGCATACATCAACGTCTCATGAAGGGGCATCAGGTATGGGATGCAAGCAAGTGTTCTCCACCACCACCTTGGCTTCTTTGTCATTGGAGGGTGCCGGTAGCTGAATGGAATGTCTTTGGAAGCTTTGGGAAACATAACAGAGCCAGGTCCTGGCCTGCAGGCATGGTTCCTAGGCAGAGCAGGAACCATGTGGGCGAGGCTGCCATGGTCCCCAACTAGCACAGGGGCCGAAGCAGAAGAAAGGTGGAAGGTTGCACAACCTGTTTTTAGAGGAAAACACAAAACATATCACTGTCTCCAAGCTCTTGAAATGCTACAATCACGTGCAAATTACTTCCACTATCCCATGGGAGTTGTAATAAAAATCGGATCATCAAAAGGATTTTCTATCACTAACCATTTTCCTAATTCTGATGCTGCAGATTCTAATTTGTACATTATTTCATCATGTATACTCCTTTACATCATTTAAATCCAAAGGTTCATTTATATATGTTTGATTCCCCTCTTAAGTTCCAACTCCTCAACCAAAATGGTGGAAGAAAGGAAATCCACATCTCTACATCCATAGGACATGTTATTTTGATAATCACCACAACCCTCAAGAGAATGATTCCTTCGGGGTATGTCTCCCAAGCACTCATAGCAATCATATTTTACATTTTTATAAGAAAGAAGATAGCATCAGCCACAAATCCAGCCATAAATCCAATTATGAGTATATATGTAATGTACAAACTCAGTATATGCATATATTGTATATAAACTCTCTAAACCGTGTATACACCTGTGGTTGAATTTATGACTAAATTTTGCAGCTGCCTCTAAAGGTTCTCTTTTTATAAATCAGACTGCTTAGCACACAAGCCCATTATACATGCCCCAAAGAAATGCAATTGTGAAATTAAAATGAAAAAAAAAATGTAATATCCATCCTTCTCATAAAATTCAGGCATTCCAAGTACATTTCTGTGGACTAAGACTAATATGGTTCATCAAACTGGAACAAATTCATCATATTTAGGGCCTGGACCTGAAATAATCAAGTTAGCCAATATGACCACATTGGGCCATTTGCTGATCAAGGTATAAATCCTACCAATGATGAACGCCTCAAACATCCAATTGATCTAGTTCGTCAACCTGGACAAAATGAAAGATGCAACCACCTTTGTATTACACCTTTTTTAATAGATGAATGCTGCACTGTCTTTAATCTTCACAAATCCTATTGATCCAATTATTCAACCAGCAGTCCTGCTTCTTCCTCCTCCAATACATGCATCATTCCAGGATTTTTGTTCCTTACCTCATTAGATCCAAGAAAAATAGCAGACTGCATAGAGAAGATGCTAAAGGAGATCCTCTACTTCCTCCCAAACCACGGATCAGGCATGCGCTCTTGTACTCTGAAAGTCATCGACAACATTCTCCCGACCACAACCCCCCCCCCCCCCCCCAAAAAAAAAAAAATTCCATCTTCCTTCTGCAAAGACATCCCTACTTCAATTACCACTGACATACACACCTTCCTCTGTTGGTTCACCACCTGCTCCCTCCAAACTGTCGATGTCTACATTTATAACAGTGAATCATCTCCTTCATACATTGTTGCTGCCATTGACCAAGGTCACCACCTTAATATATGTGTGCCCACAACTGAAAAAAAGGTTTGGACGGTATTTTGCCTTCTTGGATCAAGTTCAGGTAATCGACTATATTCTAGATCCCATTTAGTGATGGAGCGAGGAATGAACCTATAATATCCCTTACATACATTGATTTGGGGACTGCGCCAATACACTTGGACAACACCAACATATTAAATCAGGCAGTGATCAAATTCCAGATCCCATTTTCTTAGAAGGTGAATATTGTAATTTGAAAAATGATAGAGGTCAGCTGGGTAGCCAAGCAGTACATATACAAGGCTAAACATGCTTTAACAGAACCGTTCATTGGGAAGCCCTCCACAATACGACAATAATTCATAAAATATGCTCTCCTCCCAAGTCTCCCATAGACCATACAAAGAGGTGAGAGTGAGTTACAATCTGGGCATAGTGCTTCTTCAATAAAGTTGTAAACAGCATGTGTATCATGCATAAGATAAAGTAAAACATCACATAGTTCTTATCTTCTTTTTCTTTTTCTTTTTTGAATAAAGGTAGGAACTTTTATTGATTAAAAGTTATCTTGTACAAATCAACGAGTATTGATTTGATAGAGCATAATATTCATAGTGAAAGAAGTCTCACTGTACATATTGCATAGATAGATCAAGTATAACCTCAAAAAGAAGCCAATCTTTGCTACTCTCATGTCCAAATAAAAAAAGAAAAAAGGAAAACGAATGATTTTCTTTACAATCTCTCCCCTGTATCCCCCATTTGGAATGCAACATAAGCTTATTCAGGATATATTCGTATTTTGAGATAGACAACTTTTGGGGCAGTTTTTGTTTGTCTGTTATCATTCTTTGGTTACATTTTCCTTCCATAATCATTAGTGTTTTTTGGGGTATATAGGCTATCTCCCCCGCCCCAACCCTGGGGAATTACTATCAGGGCTTATTCTAACTCATCCAGACATAGCTATAGGGTTTGACTGCATATCTTTGCCTTATTCCAGCACCAACCAGGGCTTAGAGAGTGAAACTTTACAAAATGATCCCCGTCTACCAAAAAAATCCCTAAAACATATTTTATTAACAAAAAGATCCATAGACCACCCGGCTCAGACGGTCATCAAAAGAAATGTACAGATAAACATCAGAGAACTGGTTAATGAATCCATAAAATGACAGATATCCATAGATTTCCAGTGATTAAAATGTAAACACAAGCATCCAATTTTGCTTTGTCCCCACACTTTTCAATTCTCCCAACCATTTGCATTAGTAACAAGCACCCTCTTATCCCCCCAAAGTTCTAATTTCACCCGTCATTGAAGACAACAAAATTTCAAGCGCGTTGAGTGCATGAGGTTTTACCTTTCAAAGCCTCAAAATTTGGTCCTGCATGAGCCCCACCGAAGGTCCTCCTAGAGTGGAAGCGTGAGCTCTTGGCCTTGAAAAGGCCGGGCTTTGAAGCCAAACTCGATGAGCACCCATTTAAGATCATGTCATAACTCCTGCATTGCATAAAACACATGAGAATCGGAGATCGTTCAATGAGATCCAACAGAGAATACGAAGAGGAGATCACCTTGTCTGACAAAACGATGGTATTTAAAAAATATTTAACAAAATATATATATCATCTAACGAGGTATGTGTTTCATTGGAGGTATATAGACTATATTTTAAATTGTAAAATAAACTAAGTGTAATAGTTCCCTTATATATATATTGTTCATATTCGTTCATGATTAATCACCATCATAGAGATTTAAGTAACTATATATGTATTGCTTTATGTATGATCACTGGAAAGGCCACTGATCATTCCTCTCTCTCTCTCTCTCATAAACATAATCAAAACTATCTAATCAAATGCAAATTACATACTACCATGAGAAAATCAAGAACAACAAAATTTCAATCTATTGAAAAAATTCCGGCGTCGTATGAATATATGCCACATCAGCCACGGAGGGAACATCCGCATACGCCCCATAGAGTGCGCATCGCATACATTCCATGACAGTGAAGATATAAGCCAACGCAACCCCAGTCCAGAAGTGGATCAAGAGCCTGTTCCCCTTGAAGAAGAAGACTGGAAACCAGTTGCACGACGTGCAGATGATCTGCAGCATGTTGTTGAGGAGCAACGCCATCAGCACGTGGAACCTGAAGAAGTGTGGCAACTCCCGCCTCCTTATCAGGAACAGAGACACCGCGCAGAAGTACACCATGAAGAACCAGCTCGGGACGAGCGCGATGGTGTCCATGAATGATTGGGTGAGGAGCTCGTTGTACTCGCCCAAGAGAGGGGCGAGGTGGAAGGAGTTCTCGGCCATGTAAATGGCCTCATGGAGGGGCAGAAGGTAGGGGACACACGAGAGGGTTCTCCAGTACCATTTTGGCTTCTCTGTCATCTTTGGGTGGGGATCAAACCGGAAGCTCATGAGGGATGCTCTGGGGACCAATAGTGAATTACGTCCAGCCATGCGTGCACGAAGGGTGGGCAGAGCAGGAAGTGATGGTGCTGAGGCTAGACCTGCTGTTGTGTAAAGAGCACATGAGTAATGTAATTTCTTGGTTAAACCATTCAACTACACATCAAGTAATAAAAAAAAAATCAACCAATTTGGTGACCCAAACTGATGTAGACCAATCACAATAGTGATAGCATCCATATCAAAAAGTGATAAGATGACACGTTCTTTTATAATTGATCTATATGCCACCAAACTGGTCAATTACTTGTTCACTGGGTCACGACTAGCCAAAAAAAAGCCAAAACTTTAACAAATTGCGCACCTAGAATGTCAAAAGATTTATTCAATCATACATGTCTAACATTTGAGTGTCATACTTTCTTCAAACATAATATTGGGGAAACTCCAACTCATTTAAGAAGTATATTAGTGATGATTATATGCTTGCTCCCATTACCGTGTTACAGATAAACATGGACATCATTTTTTCTGCTCATTCAAGACATATTGTCCAGTTGCAATTACCATTGCAAAACCAGAATGATTGAAACAAAAAATTAATCAAGGTAGCTTCTTCGGTTTAATAATACACCCAATACCTAGTACATCGCCAATATGAACCCAGTGACACTGAATTCTCAGTGAAGAGGCCTGGTGGAGAAACAGTGGACCCTGTATATCAATGACTACTCATCAATTCCTCGCACCTTGGATTAATAGAACCACAGAAAGTTTTTTCTATTTATTTAAAATCATTTCCTAGCAGACCAAAGTGCTAACCTCCTTGCCTTAAATTTATTCAATTTGTCTTCTTCTTCGTGTTTTTTTTTCCTTCCGTCTCAATATCTAATTCATCCAACTCCGTCCTCCAGGTTTGTTTTATCATTGTGTGCTTTGGGCTCTAGCCTCATTGGAAAAATATATATATCTAAAGGTGTGTTTGTGCACAAATTTGAAGAGAAAATGAAAGAAAGCAAGGGAATTTGGATCAAAGGGAAAGTGGTGGAAAGTAAAAAAAAAAATTCCATTTGACCAACTTTCATAGTGTTTGTGCATATGATGGAAAAATTTTCCATCACTTTCTCTCAAATTCTCATCTATGGGGAAAGGAAAAGTTTTTCCCACCTTTTCTAATAAGACAAAATGGGAGAGGAAAAGTGATGAAAAAAAATTTTCCTTGTTTAGCACAAATACTAGCTTTTTGAATGGTCAAAGGGAAAAAATTTTACTTTCCTTCACTTTCCATCATGCACAAACACACCCTAATTCATCTAATCATTCCCCCCCCCCCCCCCCCGCAAGAGGAACAAATAAATAAATAAGATTACTCAACATATATATGCATCAAAACAAGAATACTATTACAAAACAGCTCAAAATAACCAAACCCCTGCATGTTATTTTTTAATAAATCAAGCTATAAAATGAAACCCTGCCTAAGCCAGGCTCGAACATACGCATACCTCCCAAATGTTGGATTCTCTGCCTTTGATGATCTCTAAAAGGAACTTGATATGGAGGAAACCTCGAAGGTGTCCTCTCCACGCCAATGAATCGTATACCAGAATCCATCATTGAAGAAGAAATAGACGGTGCATTTGGAATCTTATGTAGCCTACCTACAAAAATATGTACATATGGTGTTATAATCCATTCAGAAATATACAAAAATTGTGAATAAAACAACTATGAGAATCTCATACAAGGGTAAAAAAACAGAATTTTAAGGCTTCAACAAATAAAACACGACAATTCAACCCACCACACATGAATAATTGTGATGAGATATATAATTCTTGATTCAGATAACTAGAATTACATGAAAATTTGCAAGATATGACATTTAGTTGACATCAAAACATCAATTCTTTTGTTTCCTCAGTTTTTTTTTTTTTTTTTGTATATCGTTCATCACATCAACAGACAACAGATCAAAGTATGAAATTGAATACCGTAATGAGATTTACTACTCAAGGAGATACGATAGGGAGGAGACGCGAGAGGCGGTCTCTTCGCGGAGATGGAAATCCGTGACACGGGGGGCAATCATGTCTTCTTTATTTAGGGTTTTAGAATCGGCTTCTCGAAAATGGTATTCGTTGGTTCTCGAATTCTCTGTTTTGAGTTGCGTAGCTGTTCCTCAAACCTGATACAGGGCACGACTTGTGCCTCAAGTTTTCTTCACGGCTTTCTCATGTCATGGGCCTGGTTCAATTAAAAAGCTGATACAAGCATCACAGTTTGCAGTCTAATACACTATCAAAGCGTAATATAATTTCTGTCATAGTATATGACACGATGTTTTTGCTCAGTGTATACATCATTTTATATAATGGCATATATTTTAAATAGAGTGTATGATTTAAAAAAAAATTACATGTAAAGCAATTGGGGCTATTATGAGGGTTGGATGTATCTTTTTCTGTTACACACAGTCCTTTTTTCCTGGACCCGGTTTCAAACTCATCTACTTTGTTAGCATCATGTACTCTCATTAATACTTATATAATTCATTGGGAGTATATATTTTATTTTTTATAAAAACATGTATCTCACTCACGGGCGGAGGCAAAGGGGGCGGGCTGGGGCCCGAGCCCCCCCAAGCCATGGATGAAATAATGTTTGTATGTTGCTCATTCACCAGCCCGGCCCCCACCTTAAGCCATGCATGAAATTTGTGTGTTGGTAAATTTTTTATCTCGTGTGTGTGTTAGTAATTGACCGGGTATTAAGTTATTCCCATATATTCTTCCTTATTTTTGTCTTATGTTCCACTCCATACGGGGGTTTATGTATTATAATTGGGTGCCACTTATATCACCTAACTACAATATCAATGTGGTTTATACGTTGCCGTGAGAAAACGATTGTCGGTCCTTTTTTAAGAATTGAAGATGCTATGTTCTTGGTCTATATGATGCATTGTTATTTCCGTATAGCCCTGTTTAGGTAGTGGAATAGGTGGAGAAGAAAGTGAAAGATGGGGTGAAGAAACCCAAAAGCATGTTTCTTTGTAATGAATAAATGAGTATAGTTGTGTTAGAATACATGAGAATAAATTGATATTACAAATCCCTTATAATTGAATTATTCTACTACTATAATTGATGCAGGCTCATATGTTAAATCATCTTATAAATCAAGAGCCTACAAGTCAAATTATATTTTTCACATTTTATATTTTTTTTATGTTTATTTATTTTTTATCCACAATAATCTATGATCAATCAAACAACAAAAACTTTAATATAAAATTTTCAACAAAAATAACTAAAGACAACTAAATAAAAGAATTACTTATTTTTTATCCATATTCAAATAGTTATCTATCCTGAGCCCTATTTGGAACGGGAATAGAGAGTCAGATAACCTGGTATAAAGCGGCATAAGGAATTTCAGGTGTTTGGAAACACAAAATAGCTAGGGATAAAGTATGCCAGACTAAAGTGGTATATGGATTACAACCAACCCTGAGAATTAAAGTTATTCTAGATTATTCCACCCAAAAAATATGTGAGCCCACTGTCAAATCAACTGTCATCGCCTCTAATAAATCACCTGTCAAATCAATTATTATTAATTTTCACCTTTTATATATCATTATTCAGATAACTAGAATTACATGAAACTTTGCAAGATATGACATTTAGTTGACATAAAACATCAATTCTTTTGTTTCCTCAGTTTTTTTTTTTTTTTTTTTCGTTCATCACATCAACAGACAACAGATCAAAGTATGAAATTGAATACCGTAATGAGCTTTACTTCTCAAGGAAATACGATAGGGAAATCCGTGACACGGGGGGCAACAATGCGGACTCCGAACAGGGAGGAGCGATCATGTCTTCTGCTTCACCTGTAAAGAACGATTAAGAACTATAAAACCATCGTTTTTCGTTGTTGGTGTTTGAAACAATCCAAACCTTCAGAATACTTTTGAGGAGACAATTATGGAGTGATTAAAAAACAAACCTTGATCGAATGAAACCAGATGGAGAGCGCGACAGGTGGTTAGGGTTTTTCGGACTTCGGTAGCATGTGAACGAGAGAGACGTCACGGTTTACTTGGGGTTTTAGAATCGGCTTCTCGAAAATGGTATTCGTTGGTTCTCGAATTCTCTGTTTTGAGTTGCGTAGCTGTTCTTCAAATGTTATACAGGGCATGACTTGTGCCTCAAGTTTTCTTCACGGGCTTTCTCATGTCTTGGGGGGCAGGCTCCCCCAAGCCATGGATGAAATAATGTTTGTATGTTGCTCATTCACCAGCCCGGCCCCCACCTTGAGCCATCCATGAAATTTGTGTGTTGGTAAATTTTTTATCTCGCGCGTGTGTGTATTTTGGTAATTGACAGAATATTAAAATGATCAGAGTACCAAGTTATTCTTATGTATTCTTCCTTATTTTTGTTTTATATTTCACCCCATACGGGGGTTTATGTATTATAATTGGGTGCAACTTATATCACCTAACTACAATATCAACGTGGTTTATACGTTGCCGTGAGTAAAACGATTGTGAGTCCTTTTTTAAGAATTGAAGATGATGTGTTCTTAGTCTATATGATGCATTGTTATTTTGGTATAGCCCTGTTTAGTTAGTGGAATAGGTGGTAAAAAAAGTGAAAGATGGGGTGAAAAAACCCAAAAGCATGTTTCTTTGTAATGAATAAATGAGTATAGTTGTGTTATAATATATGAGAATAAACTGATATTACAAATCCATTGGAATTGAATTATTCTACTACTATAAGTGGTGCAGGCTCATATGTTAAATCACTTTATAAATCAAGAGCCTACAAGTCAATTAAATTTTTTACATTTTATATATATATATTTTTTTATCCACAACAATCTATGGTCAGGAATAAAAGAGGAGATTAAACTCAGATTCAGTTCTGCCAGGCTGAAGTCTCTTATCTCCCCCGAAATCCAATGATTAGTGGATGCGTTCCAAGTGGTAGTTTCAGAACCAGCCAAATTACCATGCACAGTAAAATGGGCCCCCCCTTTACCATCCTGGGTCAAATCGAACTCGGATGGCTCTCTTGCTGAAGACCGAGGAGGATATGGTGCTCTCCCAAGGGATTCCTCCTCAAATTTCATAGTTGGTATTGCTGGTCGGTCCCCTCTGCTCTCTATCAATCTTCTTGAACTCCAGGGAATAGTGGCTGGCCTTTCCCTAGGCATTCAAAGAGAATACAAAAAAATATGGTTTGAAACAGATTCCACAACGGCAATGGCTTGGATAAAGGGCAAGGGTTCTCTCCCATGGTCAGCCATCAGACTGATGAGGAAGTTCTCTCAAGACATTCAGGTTTTGGATGAATGGAAAATATCCCACATTTTCCATGAAGGAAATGGCCCGGCGGATGTCCTCGCCTCTCGTCGCCAGACAATGGGGGAAGAGCTCTATCTCTGCCATCAATTATGGGGGAAGCTTGAAGAAACTTTGAACTCAGACAGAACTGGAACTCTCTACCTGAGGAACAAGTAGTTGGTCTGAAATATTTTGTGTTTAGACCTTCATTTATCTATAGAATCCAAGATCCTTTTTTTGTTGGTTGTGCTAGTTATCTGGAACTTTCATACCAACTGAATCTTTTTGTTTAACTTTGTAATTTGTTGGTCAGTGTATCAAGATAGGGGAATGAGGTAGGTAGGAGGAAGGGTCTCTTTCCCCCTCCTCTCTTCCTTATTAACCTACTAACTATTGTACATTTTGTGAATTCTTATAGCAATACAAGGTTCTCGATTACCAATAAAAAAAAAAAAACAATCTATGGTCAATCAAACAACAAAAATCTTAATATTAAATTTCCAACAAAAATAACTAAAGATACAACTAAATAAAAAATTTATTTATTCTTTATCCATATTCAAATAGTTATCTATCCTGAGCCCCTGTTTGGAACAGGAATAGAGAGTCAGTTAACCTGGTATAAAGAGGAATAAGGAATTTTGGGTGTTTGGAAACACAAAATAGCTGAGGATAAAGTATGTTAGAATAAACTGGTATAAAGTGGTATATGGATTCCAACCAACCCCGGGAATTAAAGTTATTCTAGATTATTTCACCCAAAAAATATGTGGGTCTACTGTCAAATCAACTGTCATCACCATTAATAAATCGTCTGTCAAATTAACTATTATTATTTTTTCACCTTTTATATATCATTATCTATACTTTATTCACATTTTACCCAAACAAGAAAAAATTTATTCTTACATTTACCAATGAGAATAATTCAAAACACAATCAAACGTAAAATTATTTTATCATTATTTACACTCTCTTATATCAGAATAATTATTTACCTAAGAATAAGTCATATTCAATATCTAATATCTAAACTGGGGCTGAAATAATTTAGGTCGCTGTACAAACGGGGCTACATGTTGTCCATCGAAATTTCATTTTGGTTGACTAGTGGGAATTCCATTTGACTTAAGTCTTATAGAAGATAACCTAGTCTCTTGTCTTTTTCCAAAAGATAGTGGTTTGGACTTAAATCAACCACTTGGTCTGCCACATTTGATGACTTTTACGCACCACCACCTTTCATACTTCTACACAATATGGTGGTGACAAACCATTATATATACTCAGTATATGGGGTTGTGGATTGACATGGTGATCATGAGTGAGTATACTAAAATGCGGGGTGCCATTTGTGTAGTTTCGCTCCTTTGGTTTCTACTTTGTGTAGGAACAATCAATCTATGTCTCTGCAATTCACTCTCCTCCGCAACCTGCTGGGAGATTGAGAGGCAAGCCCTCCTCAAACTCAAAGCGGGCCTCGTAGACGCTGCAAATCGACTCTACATTGTTAAGATTGACCTTCAAAACCCTCCTCAATTCACTCTACATGGACCGATGAGGATTGCTGTCGCTGGAGCGGGGTATCCTGTGATAACCAGACGGGCCATGTTGTTAAGATTGACCTTCAAAACCCTGATCCTTCAAAATATTTTGATGGGTTCTTGAGAGGTAAGATTGGTCCTTCTTTGCTTGATTTGAAACATCTTACTTATTTGGATCTAAGTTTGAACAGTTTTGAAGGTCTCACTCCTCCTTTCATTGGCCCCTTGTCAAAACTGACATATCTAAATCTCTCAATAAATCATTTCATTGGTACAATCCCTCCACAGCTTGGAAATCTGTCCATCCTCGAGATTCTAGATGTAGGACAGAATTGGCATCTTCGCGCGGACAACCTACAATGGTTGTCGGGCCTTTCATCTTTGCAGCATCTTGATTTGACTTATGTTAACCTCACTAAGTCATCTGACTGGTTCCACGTGATCTTCATGCTCCCATCTTTATCATTTTTGATATTGCAGGATTGTGAACTTCATAGTTTGCCAAGTTCCATTAAGAATCAGTATGCTAATTCAACAAGTCTTTCAGTCCTTGATCTTTCTTATAATGGCTTTGATTCTGAAATTTTCGGTTGGTTGTTCAATATTAGCAGCCTTACGCATCTCAATCTTAGTGGCAACAATTTTAATGGTCAAATTCCTATTGCCTTTGAAAACTTGATCTCTCTCGAGGTCCTCCAGCTTAGTGGGAATGGACTTGATGGTTTAATATTCCCAACAGCCATAGGAAATCTCTGCAAATTGCATACCTTGGATCTCTCATCTAACTGTTTTGGGGGAGAGTTTGAGGCAGTGTTAGGGGGTTCTTTTGGTTGCATTTGGGATGGTCTAAGAACTCTTGATTTGAGCTATAACTTGATTTCCGGTTCCATCCCAGCATCCATTGGAAGGTTGTCATTCTTGAAAAATTTATATTTAAATGGAAATCAATTGAATGGTACATTTCCAAATTACATTGGACAACTATCTGACCTAAAAGTTCTAGATATTGCTGAAAACTCATTCCAAGGGATCATCTCTGAACATCACTTCACCAATCCGATGAAACTAGAAGGACTGGATATGTCTTCAAATTCATTGGTTTTGAATGTTACTCCTGGCTGGGTTCCTCCATTTCATCTTAAAGTAATTGGGTTGGGATCTTGCCAGTTGGGTGGTCGTTTCCCGAATTGGCTACATACACAAAGCAAATTTGTTGCACTAAACCTATCCAATACAGGAATTTCAGATGCCATACCTGATTGGTTATGGAACTTGTCTTCCCAAGCTCTTCTAATAGATCTCTCACAAAATGAGATCAGTGGAATGCTACCCATGTCCTTTTCATCCACTAACATTGAAGATATCAACCTGAGTTACAACAAGTTTGAAGGTTCATTACCTCGACTCCCTTCTCGTCCTTTTTCTCTTGATTTGGCGAGTAATTCATTTATAGGTCCCATTGCTTTTGGCAATAGTAAAGTATATTTAGACCATCTGATTTTATCAAACAATAAAATAAATGGAAGCATCTCCTCGTCTATATGCAAACTTGAGGAATTGGTGGTTCTCGATATCTCTAATAATCAGCTATCAGGAGAGCTCCCCACTTGTTGGAAAATTTTAACTTACTTGATGGCTGTTAATTTAGCAAACAATAACCTCTCTGGAGAGATCCCGACCATGATGTGTCATTATCCTTATCCTAATCTTGAAGCATTATGCTTAAGAAATAACAGTTTTTCTGGAGAAATACCTTCTTCTATGAAAGATTGCACAGATTTGGTTATGGTTGATCTCGGGCAAAATAAGTTACACGGAAATATTCCAACTTGGATGGGAGAGAGCCTATCAAGTTTGGTATTTCTTCGGCTTCGATCAAATTTCTTTGGCGGGACGATTCCTCCTCAAATCTGTGAGCATTCTTCACTTCAGGTCTTGGACCTTGCAGACAATAATCTTACAGGATCTCTACCAGACTGTGTTGGCAATTTCAGCAAAATGATCAGCAATCCAAATGCAAGCCAAGCGGCATTGCAAATCTTGGGATACGGTTTAGTGGTGGGAGACCTTGCATATCTATTTCCAAACTACAAATATAGCTTGCCATTGGTAAGGGATGGGGAGGAACGTGAATACACCAACAACCTCCCACTGGTAACTATCTTGTTGGGGAGATGCTAGAGGGTCTACTCAATCTTCTCGGATTGCAATGCCTAAACTTGTCTGGAAATTATTTGACGGGGAATATTCCGTCGAAGATTGGTGTTATGCAATCAATGATGACACTTGATCTATCAAGAAACGAGCTCTCCGGGCAGATTCCACCAAGCCTCTCCAATCTAAGCTTTTTGAGTCAGTTGAATTTATCATTCAACAACTTGTCAGGGAGAATTCCAACAGGCAGGCAACTTCAGACTCTTAATGATCCATCTATTTATATGGGCAACTCCGATCTGTGTGGACCTCCAATCTCTCAAGAATGCCCAGGTGACGGGACATCATAGAGCCCATCATTTACTAGTAAAGAAAATGAAGATGAAGGTGGGGACATCGAAGAAATGTTATGGCTTTACCTCGACATTGTTTCAGGGTTCATCTTGGGATGTTGGATGGTCTGGGGAGTTCTATTTTATAAAAGAAGCTGGAGGATCGCTTATTTTCTTCTTGTGGACAACCTGTATGATAAAGTTATGTAATTTCTGTGCTCAGCATCCGAAGATTGAAGGCAATGAAAGCAAGGAGGATTTGAATCAAAGCTGATGATATGATCTTTCATTTTGTTGGGTTATTGTAATAGTAAGTTTTATGTGTCAGAGTACCTACCTATTGTGTGTAATGTTAAAAAATTAAATGTATTTTAATGGTTTAATTTACAGTTTGTTATGTAAATTGGAGAGTGTTGTATAACTTGTCCATCTCATTGGACATGGTTTAAATAACAAGGTGGTGATCTTTGAAAATTTTAACAATGCATGAAAGAGGGAGCAATTGGCCCCACTCTGAACCATTGATGTACAACTAACAACTGAATCATTCATGGGTCAGAGAGTGGGAGAGAGCTGTCAGGGAGAAACAGCAAACAAAAGGGGAAAAAAGAGAAACAGAGGAGAAAAAAAACAGAGAGAGAGGAAGCATAACCAACCAACACCACCACTGCGGAGGAGGTCCCACATTGCATTATTTATTATCATGCCAGTTGATCAACCATGTCCAGACATTAGAAATTTGAATTAAAATGCATGCTTAGCCATTCCATTTGCTATGTTAGATGCTACATTTACTTGTAGTCTCAAGTCACATATCTCATGTAAATATTTGGAAAAGAATGTAATTTTTATGGAAGACAATGCCCGGTTTACAACATTAACATTGTTGCAACCTGCACACTTTTATTTTTTTTAAAAAGTATACATCATCTAATGAGGTTTATATTCATAAACAATCAAGTATATACTCCAATGAATTATATAGACTCATCACCCATTCATTTAAATGTGAATTTTTTTTAATTAAGTATATACCTCATCTAAAGAGGCATGAGACTAGCGATGGGGATAGCTAGAGGTATATGGACTGCAAGTGGGATGTAAATGAGATTGTGTGTAACAATCTGCACGTTGGACTATCCCTAACACCATGGATCTTTTTGCCAGTGTGTAGATTAGATGAAAATAGTCTGCCGCCACAACATTGGTAAACACAGGCTGTGTAAAGATCAAGTGAATCTAAGTTTTAATTAAATTGAAGCTCAAAACAATGATAAACTGGATAAACAACTTATAATGGGGATAACTACTGGGTGATTCTGAAGGGTGTAAATTGGAATTGCCAAACTGGATGTGCAAAATTCCTGAAATGGACACCAGCAAATATTTCTGATTTACAAACTAGTAACCCCAAGTATCCATTATCAGTTCAAGCAAAACAAAGCCACAAATTTCCTTCTATTACATTATCAAGCAACAACACACAAGTTTTATGTGTACATTACTACATATGATGGAGAAGGAAAAAAAAAAAACCGAACCATCTTCATCTCTGGTGCTTCTTCATCCTACAAAATGGTGTACCACAACAAATATTGTCACTTTTTTTTAGTCATATGGAATCTGAATATATTCAGCGTCACACAAGAATGGGACGTCGGCATACATTCCTATGAGGGAACATCGGATGCATTCAAGCACTGTGAAGAGGTAGGCGAATGCAACGGCCGTCCAAAAGTGCATGCCAATCTTGCCCCAGTACACGGCGAAGGGCATCCACCGGCTGATCTGCCCAATCAGCTGCAGGGCAATCTCTAGCAGCATCCCCATCACGACATGGAATGGAAGAAGTGAGACCATTCCTTCTTCCTCACCACCCCTAGGTATGCCGTGAAGAAATAGGCCATCAGGAACCAGCTCAGGAAGGTCCCGATGAAGCCCAGGAACGGGTAGGTGAGGTGCTCAAAGTACTCGAGAAACGGGTGGAGATGGTAGGCCGTTTCCGCGTACATCCACGTCTTGTGAAGGGGCATCAGGTATGGGATGCATGCAAGCGTTCTCCACCACCACCCCACCCTGGCTTATTTGTCATTGGAGAGTACCGGTAACTGTCCCAGATTACCTATTTATTTTATTTTTACTTTCTTTATGTAATATACTCTGTTTTCTTATAATAAGTTTGATATTAAAAAAAAAGGAAAAGGATACGTCTAACCTTAATTGCAGACTATACTAATTTTCTTTTAAAAAAATTCATACTCTATGTAATTCAAATACATGTTGTTATATGAAATGAAATATATAATGAAATACATAGTGTGTTTTTTTTATAATGAAAGAGTGATAAAAAGAAAAAGGATAATGTTACATGCATCCAGCCCTATTTCTAGCTAGTCTCAATTTCATTCTACATGTGTTTTGAATTTTTTAAAAATAGTATACGTCATCTAATGAGATACATGTTTTTATATAAAAAATGAAGCATATACTCCAATGAATTGCATAAATGCATTTATAGAAAATGTTAAAAAATTCTTTCGAAACATATGTTTTGTTAACATGAGCATATGTATCGATAGAAATCTATCGACGCATATAGGGCTGGAATTAGGACTAGAAATGGATCTTGGTGTAACAGCGCCCTAAAATAAATTGCATTATACACTATGATAGAACCTCATACACTATAATAGTACAGTATATACTATATTATCATAGTGTATGAGGCTGTAAACCGAACTTAGTGTATCAGCGCTCAAAAAACATTTAACTATGGGTGGGCTTTAGGCCCATATGACCAAAACACATTAAACCAATCGCTTACCTCTTTTGTCTAACATGATTTGTTAAGGAGGTGTTTCTCTTGACATCCATTTGCTCCTCAAAATCTATCGTGGCATTCAACTGGTTTATCCGTGACTCGCACTCCATAACAACAAAACTCTATTTTCTTTCTTCTTATTTCTTGATGACCCATGTGATTATATGCTATATATATCAGTATAAGTATTTGCCTCATCATTGATGTGTTTATCAATTATTATTGCACAACATCCATCACTATGAACAAAAAGAGAGGTATTTTAAAATACCTCTGATCGATTTCTACTCCATATACCAGTCTCGATGTCTGACCAAACTGATGAGAAGATTGATTTTTTTTTATATTTCTTCAAACGCTAGCACATACATAATAGGGCAGCTCTATCCCCACCATGCTATTTGCCGTCCCCACCAACTGACTGATCCCACAAGCCATGCCTATTGTAAAACCTTATCCCACCACCATATATATTACATATAAATGAAATCTCAATCCCACCACTCCCTAAGTTCTCTTCATTTCTTCTTCCCTCATCTCCTCTGCCTCCTAGTCGATAATTTTTTTCTCCTCTCCTCTCTCTCCCACCTGATCTGCCCTCCTCTCCTCTCCCTCCCACCGGACCAGCCATTGAAAAGGAGAACCCACGCCATCGCCCACTATCCTCAATAGGTATGTTCCCTTCTTTGTTATTGATTGTATATTTTTTATCTTATTTTAGATATGCAAACTCAATATATGATTGAAAGATTAGTTATTCAAAAAATAAAATCAGGGTTTATGATAGAAATCTAGGGTTTGGGATAGAATGTGGATTGAATCATAGGGTTTATGATATAATGTGAATAGAAACCTAAGATTTGGAATAAAATTTAAATTGAAAGATTGGTATTTTTTTATAAAAAAAATGTGGTTTGTGATAGAGGTGGATTGAGAGATTGGTTAGTAAAAAAAATGGTTTGGGATATAGATATAGGGTTTGGGATAGAATGTGGATTGAAACCTAGAGTTTGGAATAGAAAGATTGGTTATTCAAGAAAAAATATATATTATGGTTTGGGATAGAAACTTATGGTTTTCCATAGAAAATTATGGTTATTTTTTTTATTAAATTGTATTGTCTTTAGTGTTCAATATTGAAGATGAATGTACATATAATTTTGGCTATTGAAGTATTCTAATATAATAGTATTAATATTTAATATAAGTGAAGTTCTTTCTTAGGTACTTCCACTATAGTTTTTGTATAGCTCGCATTCTCAGAAAACATAATTTGATGATCTGTAGAATGTTATAACTATTTGTATGAGAGGAACTTATTCATTGCAGAATTTTATATACATCATGAATGCAATACTCTTTATTATAGTTGGATGTTGATTTCTATGACTTTGTTGTGTTATCCTCTCAGAATTTGTAAACCTTTGAAAGAATTAAATTGACTGTCCAAGTGGTTACTTAAGTCCATAATAAAACTAGTCTATGAATATTAGAAGAGAAGAAAAAGGAAGGCAGATATAACTAGATATCATAAAGAATTAAATACAACCTGATTTTTATAATATGTACACGCTTGCCCTTAGTTTAGTAAAATATCAAAAGTTCAATATTGATTATTTAAAATGAGAAAATATATCAAAAGTTCAATATTGCATGTGTGGAACAAATATTTAGGTTGATGTGGTTGCCAAAACAATTAATTAATAATTCATAAAACAGAAAACTAACATTTGAAAAGGTTCCAATCTCCAGTTGTTTTTGTTTGATGGGAATGGATTTTTAGTATCAAAAGTGGGTCAATTTTTTTCCACAAGAACATGGAATGAATTGTTTGGTTGGACAAGGGAGATGGTTGAGAATATACATGATCAAAGTATTTTTGCTTTTGATGAATATGTAGCATTAATTTTAATTACTTTGACCCCTTCATCCTAGATCACAAAAAATTGGCACAAATGGCCTCTACTTCTGATGTCCAAATGGTATACTATTGAATTATTGTTATTTTTAGTGTAATTAGAGTATGTGAATTCCTTCTTTTGACATGTCCCGTTTTATTTGTAGCTTAAGAAAAATGTAATACAACATCTTCGACCATTACTGGATAGGAGGACAACAATTTTTTCTGCGCAATCCAACATCCGAGATGTGATTCTATACTTGGAGAATGGCACACCACTTCTCAACGCAGCAAGTGTGGAACAACATTCGAAGAAAAGACATTGATCGAGTGGGATGACTTTATCACCAGCGCTTTGTTATTACTTTATCAGTACTTATCATATTTTGTGATAGGAGAGACTAAACCCCAAAAACATGGTATTCATTTCATTTTAAATGGCCCATAACATTTTGAATATTCAAGTTTGTAATGAATGCCTTTTTAAAATGTCAATGAATGATCAGTTGGGATGAAAATGATAAAGAAAAGTCATGCATGAATTTGACATATAAAGCTCTTTTATGTTTTCCCTTGTTTAGCTAATATATGTGACAATCCAATCATCATGATAAAATATTTCATCTTGTGGAACAACTAGTGTTTTGTTCGTTCATGAATATGTATCTATGGCCTCATAGTTCAAGGCAGATCACTACATTGTAATTGGAGTGACGGACCTATTGTCGCACACTAAAACCCAGGTCGACTGAGATGGTGGGGAGGGGTGGTTAGTGGGGTTAATGGATTTCAAAATCAAATAGATTTTATGTGTTTTATTTTTTTTTGGTTGGTGGGGCAAGCAAATAGCATGGTGGGGATAGAGCTGCCCTACATAATATCATCTACTTATTTCGTAACGTGAGATGTGATTATGATTCGAGTAGGTGAGGTTGCAGTTGTTCTGAGGGGTGTGATATATCATGCATCTTTGATTGATGATTTGATTGAATTTGCTTTATTATGGATGGTGTATGCATTTGTGATTTTATAAATTTATATATAAGTCGGAGATGATGGAAATTAAAAGAATAAAACATAATTCCATTGTTTCATATCTTCAAATTAAAAAACATTAATGCAACTTATTTTTCTTATAAATTTTTTTCTTTAATATGATGAGATTACATGTCTCACCATTACATGTTTTCCCGCAACCTCAAATGATTGTATAACAAGATATCTGGAAATTAAAATTGTGAATATTGATAAACAACACACATATAAAGAAAACAAACTACGAACGAAGCAGTTTAATCCTTGCATATGTTTAAAATTGGACTGCTGCAAATCTAAATATAGAAACACACTGTCACAAAAGAGAAGAGGCTTACATGGTTCGACAAAGACTGCCTACATCTACGGAGAGATAAGAGAATTTCTATTAATTTTCAGATTGCAAACTCTCTAGGAGATGCAAAATTAGTTTGACCTGCGTTTCAACTATGACAAACTATACTCTACCATTGCAATTCTTTCTTGATGGTCTAGAAATCTAAATATAAAGCATAAACACAATCTAAACTAATTACTTAGATAAAATATATAATATGAATTAAAAGCCTAAGTTTGATGCAAATGGAGAGAAGAACCTCCGAGTAGAAAACTTTTATTGGTTCAAAATAAAATCTTACATAGCAAATAATCATTAACTAATTATCTAGATAAAATAATAAAACAATTTAAACCGTAAATCCAATTTGCATCAAAGATCTTCCATGATACAGTCTAATTATTCCAAAAAACTAGGAACCAAATAAATTGAAGAGTAGAGTTTAGGAATTCAGTTTACATTGCAAGAAAAAAATTTCTGTCTACATAAAAGAATATAATAGATGCTCAATATATACTCGTCGTATACACACACACACACACACACACACCATGCCAACAAATATAAATTTATATGTTGATCATCTATTAACAAGCAAATCTGCAGGTATATTCTTTTCTTTCACCCTTCTAAAAAGAGGTTGAGTCCAGGTACCTCCTTCTCACATTAACCCTCTCCCATCAAATTGCTTGATTGGATCACCAGATCGATATCAAAATTCACATCAGAACTGCTGCTCAGAGCAGTGATTGTATGAAAAGCAGGTTGCCTCTCTTGCTCTCCCGGGACTCTATTCTGAAGCATGACTGATCCAGTTCCTGGCCTGCTACAAGAGCAGGATGCAAGTGGGTGAGGGTGCCGTGAGCATAAAGGGTGGAGGGTTGCCAACCCTAATGCCCCGTTTGGATATCAACACAAGTTATTATGAGATAGAATCTATTCTAGTATGGATAAAGAATAAGACATTTTTAATTTAATCTTGTTCCGTTGTTTGGTTGTTCATTGATTAGATCTAAATAAAATGTGAATGAAATGCGGATAAATAATTATAAAAGATAAAAAAATGATTTAACTCTTGATTTATGAAACATGATTTGACGTGTGAGTCTCCTTATACAAATAAAAAAGATTTGACGGAATAACTCACTTGTAAGGAACTTGGAATATCTATATCAATTTATCCCCATCTATTCTGATATGTTTATACCACTTAATCTTTGCAAACAAATTAAACATGATTTCGTGCTTATTCATCCTAATCCACTGTTTTTCCACTTATTTCACTACCCAAACACGGGCTAAAGAGTTTGCTAACAGGAAGGAGTCTATTAATTGGAGGTCTAACATGACAATGAAAGATCACATCAAGTCGTTGGCTTTAGTAACGTCAATAATCAATCCCAGTGAGAAATATCAGCGGAATCAAAGAATATCGCATCAAAGAAAAGTTGGCTCTGTCCAAATTCACGGTGGATTAAAATTCCAAAGTCTTTTGAGACAGTATATATCACTTCTCTTTCAATGACCAAGCAAAAAAGTTGAATTGTCTTATGACATTGATCTTTCCAAAGTACATTAGTTACTTCCCAAGGCCTCCCCATCTCTTACGGGGATGTTACCAGGCTTATTATACATGGGCATTCCCAGGATGTGAATTTGAATCCCCAGTAACAAAACTCAAAGTTTTGAATTTGAATTTGGAACAATGCCTCTGGAAAGCCAAAATTTATAATAAAGTCAAATCAGATTAGAATTTCAGGCAGTTGTTTAAAAAAAAAAGGTTGTTAGAGTTGTTAAAAGTGTGTGTATGTTAAATCATTGTAAGATTTATCCTCAGTGGTCATGGCACAACGGTTCAGGGTTTACCTGTGTCAAGGGTAGGTCTTGGGTTCGAGTCTTGGCGCCGTGTTATACCTCCTGTTTGTTAGCCGAAATTCGAAAGAATTTTCTGTGGGACCAGGGACAAACATGCGAAGGTAGCTTACCAACTTGACCGTAAGGTCAGTCACGGAAAGCCCCTCCGTCATCAAAAAAAAAATCACTGTAAAATTGACTGACACTAACATGTCTTTTGGAGAAAGCATGACAGAGACATATCAAATTCTTTTACGTATTATTGGGTGCAATTTATATCACCCAATCACAATACCAACGGAGTTGATACGTTTCGGTGAAAACGAATGTCTGTCCTTTTTGAAGCATTGAAGATTCCGCGTTCTGTTTTATAAATTGGACCATTATGTACCACATTTTTATACTTAATCGACTACCTCTTCTCAATAAATAAATAAATAAAGATTCTACGTTCTTGGCCAATATGTGATGTATTGTTTCTTTGTTATAACCTTCTGATTAAAAAGTAAAACAAGGGAGAATAAACCTAAAATCTATTTGTTTAAAATGAATAAATGAGTATAGTTATGTTACGATATATGGAAATAAATTGAAATTATGGATCCTATAGAACGGTGCACTTTCACTAGTATATGTGGTGTAGACTCATATATCAAATCATCTTCCATTATTTCTTCTCTTATAAATTAAGGGTTTCATATGTCAATATTTTCACATTGTATATTTACTCATTTCAATCCACAACATTTTATGATCAATCAAACAATAAAAACTTCATTATTACGTTTCCAACAAAATAATTAAAGACATAATCAAATAAAAATTGATTATTCTTTATCTATATTCAAATAATGGAACGGTGGCACATACATCTCTTTCAATGGCCAAGCAAAAAGTTGGAGTTGTCTGATGACTTTGATCCGTCCAAAACCATTAGACCCGTTCTGTGTGAATTGTGGAGTGCCTTACGGGGCATTCCAAGGATGTGAATTTGATCCCCTCTTATAACCATGCTCATGTTTTGGATTTGATATTTGGAACAATGCCTCTTAAATTCTAAAATTCTGAATAAGGTCATTCAAATTAGAATTTCAAAATGATTTGAAAGAGTTGTTCAGCTAAAGTGTTATTTAAAAATATAAAAAAAAGGTCATTACAGTTGTTGGCGAGGGTGTTTAAGTCAGATGACAGTCTAAAATGGTTGACTGACCGGTCTTTAAAAATATATATTGAGAATAAGTTATTATAAAAGATGAAAAAAATGATTTGACTCTTAATTTATGATATGTGATTTGACATGTAAGTCATCTTATATAAATGAAAAAGGTTAGGTGAAATAACACAATTGTAGGGGACTTGGAATACCAATATCAATTTATTCCCACCTGTGGACATATGTATCACTTTTTTTTGCAAATAAACATGATTATTCATCCCTATTCTATTATATTTTTCACCAATTCCACTATTAAAGAATTTGCAGATAGCAAATGACTTCCAGCAAACAACGAAACTCATTGGAATTAGGAAGGAGTCCATTAATTGGAGAATTAACATCGACTCTGAAAAGGGTTATTAGAGTTGTTAGTTCGTGTTTAGGTGAGATTACTGTAAGGATTAACAGGTCTTTTGGAGAAAGAGAGAAAGACATATCTATATGATGCATTGTTATTTCGGTATAGCCCTGTTTATGTAGTGGAATAGGTGGAGAAGAATGTGAAAGATGCGGTGAATAAACCCAAAAGCATGTTTCTTTGTAATGAATAAATGAGCATGGTTGTGTTAGAATATATAAGAATAAACTGATATTATAAATCCCTTGGAATTGAATTATTCTACTACTATAAGTGGTACAGGCTCATATGTTAAATCAACTTATAAATCAAGGGCCTACAAGTTAAATTATATTTTTCACATTTTATAATTTTTTATTTGTATTTATTTATTTTTTATTCACAACAATCTATGGTCAATCAAACAACAAAATCTTAATATTAAATTTCTAACAAAAATAACTAAAGACACAACTAAATAAAAAAATTATTATTCTTTATCCATATTCAAATAGTTATCTAACCTAAGCCCCTGTTTGGAACGGAAAAAGGGGGTCAGATAACCTGGTATAAAGAGGAATAAGGAATACGGTGGTGACAAACCATTATATATACTCGCAGTATATGGGGCTGTGGATTGACATGGTGATCATGAGTGAGTATACTAAAACTTGTGTAGTTTGGCTCCTTTGGTTTCTACTTTGTGTGGGAACAATCAATCTATGTCTCTGCAATTCACTCTCCTCCACAACCTGCTGGGAGATTGAGAGGCAAGCCCTCCTCAAACTCAAAGCGGGTCTGGTAGACACTGCAAATCGACTCTCTACATGGACCGATGAGGATTGTTGCCGCTGGAGCGGTGTATCCTGTGATAACCAGACAGGCCATGTTGTTAAGATTGACCTTCAAGACTATGATGGGTTCTTGGGAGGTAAGATTGGTCCTTTGCTTGATTTGAAACATCTTTCTTATTTGGATCTGAGTTCAAATAATTTTGAAGGCTCCATTCCTCCTTTCATTGGTTCCTTGTCAAAACTGACATATCTAAATCTCTCAATGTGTGGTTTCAATGGTACAATCCCTCCACAGCTTGGAAATCTGTCCATCCTCGAGATTCTAGATGTAGGAAAAAATTGGAAACTTAGCGCGGACAACCTACAATGGTTGTCGGGCCTTTCCTCATTGCAATATCTTGATTTGACTCTTGTTAACCTCACAAAGTCATCTGACTGGTTCCATATGATCTTCAGGCTCCCTTCTTTGTCATTTTTGATATTGCCTGATTGTGAACTTCATAGTTTGCCGAGTTCCATTAAGAATCAGTATGCTAATTCAACACGTCTTTCAGTCCTTGATCTTTCTTTTAATGAGTTTGATTCTGAAGTTCCAGGTTGGTTGTTCAATATTAGCAGCCTTACACATCTCGATCTTAGTGCCAACAATTTCTATGGTCCAATTCCTAGTGCAATAGCAAATCTTTGCAGATTGCTTACGTTGGATTTGTCAGACAATCGTTTCGGGGAAGAGTTTATGGCAGTGTTAGAAGGTTCTTCAAGCTGCATTAACGATAGTCTCCAGATATTATTGTTGCGAAACAATAATCTGAAAGGGAACCTGCCTGACATACTAGAGCAGTTCAGATACCTAAGAACTCTTGATTTGAGAGATAACATGATTTCCGGTTCCATCCCAGCATCCATTGGAAGGTTGTCATTCTTGTCAAAATTACTTTTAAGCGGCAATCAATTGAATGGTACAGTTCCTAATTTCATTGGACAACTCTCCGATCTAAAAGTTCTAGATCTTGCTGACAACTTATTGCAAGGGATCATCTCTGAACATCTCTTCACCAATCTGATGAAACTCAAAGGACTGGATGTGTCTTCAAATTCATTGGTTTTGAATGTTAGTCCTAGCTGGGTTCCTCCATTTCATCTTAAAGAAATTGGGTTGGGATCTTGCCAGTTGGGTGGTTATTTCCCGAAATGGCTACATACACAGAGCAACTTTAATGTACTAAACTTATCCAATACAAGAATTTCAGATACCATACCTGATTGGTTATGGAACTTGTCTTCTCAAGCTTTTCTACTAGATCTCTCACAAAATGAGATCAGAGGAATGCTACCCATGTCCTTTTCATCCACTAACATTGATGCTATCAACCTGAGTTACAACAAGTTTGAAGGTTCATTACCTCGACTCCCTTCTCGTTCTTCTTTTCTTAATTTGGCGAGTAATTCATTTACAGGTCCCATTGCTTTCGGAAATAATAATGTATATTTAAAAGGCATGATTTTATCAAACAATAAAATAAATGGAAGCATCCCCTCATCTATATGCAAACTTGAGGAATTGGGAGTTCTTGATATCTCTAACAATCAGTTATCAGGAGAGCTCCCCACTTGTTGGAAAAATTTAACCAACTTGATGGCTGTTAATTTAGCAAACAATGACCTCTCTGGAGAAATCCCAGCCATGATGTGTCCTCCTCCTTATCTTTGTCCTGCTCCTTATTTATGTCTTCAAGCATTAAGCTTAAGCAATAATAGCTTTTCTGGAAAAATACCTTCTTCTATGAAGAATTGCATATGGTTGGCTATGGTTGATCTCGGGCAAAATAAGTTACATGGAAATATTCCAACTTGGATGGGAGAGAGCTTATCAAGTTTGGTATTTCTTCGGCTTCGATCAAATGTCTTTGGCGGGACGATTCCTCCTCAAATCTGTGAGCTTTCTTCACTGCAGGTCTTGGACCTTGCAGACAATAATCTTAGAGGACCTCTACCAGAGTGTATTGGCAATCTCAGCAAAATGATCGTCAATCCAAATGCAAGCCAACGGGCACTACATTTTATAGAAATGGGTGTAGGTGTGGGAGTGCATATATTTTCAAACTACAAATATAGCTTGCCATTGGTCAGGGATGGGGAGGAGCGTGAATACACCAACAACCTCCCACAAGTGACGAACATCGACTTATCCGACAACTCTCTTGTTGGGGAGATCCCAGAGGGTCTACTCAATCTTCTCGGATTGCAATGCCTAAACTTGTCCGGAAATTGTATGACGGGGAATATCCCATCAAAGATTGGTGTTATGCAAGCAATGATGACACTTGATCTATCGAGAAACAAGCTCTCCGGGCAGATTCCGTCAAGCCTCTCCAATCTCAGCTTTTTGAATCACTTGAATTTATCATTCAACAACTTGTCGGGGAGAATTCCAACGGGCAGGCAACTCCAGACTCTGAATGATACATCTATTTATACGGGCAACTCCTATCTGTGTGGACCTCCAATCTCTCAAGAATGCCCAGGTGACGGGACATCACAGAGCCCATCATTTACTAGTAAAGAAAATGAAGATGAAGGTGGGGACATCCAAGAAATGTTATGGCTTTACCTCGGCATTGTTTCGGGGTTCATCTTGGGATGTTGGATGGTTTGGGGAGTTCTGTTTTTCAAAAGAAGTTGGAGGATCGCTTATTTTTTTCTTGTGGATGACCTGTATGATAAAGTTTATGTAACTTTCGTGCTCAGCTTCCAAAGATTGAAGGCAATGAAAGGAAGGAGAATTTGAATCAGAGCTGATGACGTGATCTTTTATTCTGTTGGGTGATTGTAATAGTCAATATTATGTGCCAGGGTACCTATTGTGTGCAATGCTCAAAAATAAAATGTATTTTATGGTTTAATTTACAGTTTGGTATGTAAACTGGAGAGTCCTCTAGTTTGATATATATGTAAGAGTGATGTATAACTTGTCCATCTCTCTGGACATGGAGATAAAAAAAGTGGTGATCTTTAAAAAAATTTAACTATGAAAGAGGGAGCAATCGCCCCTCACTCTGAGTCGTTGATGTACGACTAACAACTGAACCATTTATGGGTGACAGAGTAAGGGGCCGTTTGGTTCAGCGGAAAGCTGATTTTAAGTCCTGATTCATAGGTGCAAATTATATAAGTCATGATAAGTTTTAATCAATTCAGAAGAAAAAAGTGTTTGGTTCAACGAAAATTATAAGCATTTATAAAAATAAGTGTGTTTGGTTCAGTACTAAATAGTAGAGCTTATGTTAAGGGTATTTTGATCCATTTAATAAGTGTTGAATGTAATTTGATGTTTGGTTGAAAACTTGATTATTTGTTTATTTTTTCTATTTATTAAAAAAAAGATACTTTGGTATATGTCTATTTAATAAATTATGAGATTGTTCACTTTGAAGACTTGTTAGAACATAATCACGAGCCTATACAGATTACATTAAAAAAAAGAATTGGCTCTTAGTTGATTTTTATGATGCGGTAAATATTTACCATATTTGAAAAGTCATAGTAATCACATGGCAATTTAAATTTTGAAACAAGTTTTATCTAATAGTGACAAAGTTGCATATCATGTAATTATCACATAAATATAAATACGAGATGTTACAACATTTTATGATTAAAAAAAAAGAGGATTCCCTATAGATCATCAAACATAAGACAAAATACACAAACATTGTACTAGAGCTGCATAGATATATATGTTACAATAGATAAATACATGAGAATGTTACAACATTCTCAAATAAATAAATAAAAGTTTTCGAGCAGTGAATATTTACATTACATAGGATTGGTTTCATAATCCAAATTCTACAATCATTTGATGGCCAGAAGTATAAACAAAAAAAAAGATCACAAAGACCATCAATATAATACATAAGCATGAGCAGCATCCAAAGATGAGTAACCCTGTGGGGCGTGCAACTGCGGCGGCCTTTTCCACCTTCTGAACTGGAAAATAATCGGGTCCATGCGCCCGACACAATTCATTAACCCAAATGAAGCATTGTGGGTGTTCCTGATTACATGAATGATAACAAATCAATAAACATAATTGGATCTTTCACAGTATATATAGGGATATAGAAATAGCAATACATCATGGTTTACACTGTCTATGACTTACCACTCTAGCTGGGCACCTCAAAAACCATAAGTGTCTAAGGAAGCTTAAACTAGAAGATTGTCAAACTGGACCATATGAAGGACAACTGGACCATAGTGAACAACTATGAATAGAATTGCTGCCACATGATAAAAGACTCTTGCAAGAGTTACACACCAACCGAACCAAATTCATATTCGCATATACACATATAATGCAGCAGATATAACATAAATACAGACTATATAGAAGCTGATCACTTAGTAGACACACTTACAAATAACTGGGTTGTTAGGTTCTCTTGACACATGGACTTTAAAATACACCCATCTTAACCAGATTAAGGGGGACAAGAAAAGTGAAGAGATTGTTAGAGGAAGAACTACATGGAAGAAAAAACTGTCCATCTTACAATTTCCTCCATCATAAAATTATTAAAAGAGGATGTGAAACTGTAGTCTCCCTCTCAGTCCAAATTCTTAGGCAACCCAAGATCTCAATGAAGGCAATAAGCAATTGAAGTAGTGGAAGCATAAAGTACCTTCACCACTGTTCCAAGAAGTTTAATATTCATCTCAGGGAGTTCATTATTATCATTCCAAAATGACTTCATTGTGTAAAAATGTCATTGGATGAGAGTACTCGTTTATGAAGTAATCAGTCCTAAAGTTTCTGATCTGAGGTGACAGACATACTATCATATATGAATGAAGAATGCTTTTGGATCATATATTCTATTAATTTTGCTTGAGGGATCCCTCTTTTAGTGTCCTCAATTACATTTTACAAACTGCAGTTTGAGAGATGTGAAGCTGATTTACCAAGGCCAATATCTAGAGTAAAGTCTTTCATTTCAATCCATCAACAAGTGATGAACAGGCTAGACGTGCTTTATACCTACCATCCAAACAATGTCCAGCCATAAAATATTCATTCACCGTCCTAAATCTTAACATATATGAACCACTGGGATATCAGAGAGAATTTTAAAATGCACTTCCTAAAGTAATGATCAATCACACTTATCATAGTTTGCATGCATCAATTTGATTTTAGTGCATTATGTGTGAGATCCACAGAGGCTTGCAGAATGCATGAAATCATTGACATCCAGTCATGTGTCCACCACATAAAGAGAAGCAGAGGTGATCAATGTGCTAACAGAAGATGTTACAACAAAAGATAAATGGAGAACCTGTCCTGATTTAAACCCATGTGAGGAACCAACCAATATAAGCAATTTAACAGATTCTTTTATATAATGATCAGACTCATTATATTTAAACAAAAAGAGGACATACAGTCCAGCAAGACAGTAGCAAGTAAGATTTATGGCTGTGTGGAGGGCCAATAAATAATTAGATAGAATATAAATTAGTATTTACATAATCATGTTATACAACAGTAGAGAATGGGAGTGATTTGGGCATGACTCCTTAATATATTTAAGGCGCATGCCTACCATTTGCACTATTAAAAAAACAGTAAAGAGCGAGAGACATAATATCATTAAGCTCATTTCAAGGTAAAATGTTCAACATAGTTTGTCAGAAGAAGAGACGGAGATGTTACACCAACATATCAATAAAGCTCAGTCAAAATAACTGAAGGACTAATTTTACAATGTTAAACATTATAAAAAATTCTCAATGTTTCATCCAAAATTTGGAATCCAATGCAGTCATTAAAACCACTCTGCAGTGACACGAAAATGAAGATAACAATATATCAATGAAAAGATGCCCAATTATTTCCAAAAAAAAGAGATACCGATGCAATAATTATGGCCGCTTCTTGCTCAATGTTCTATGCACTTTCCATGACCATATAAGTAAGAATGACATAAGGAACGTAGCAGCAGATATCCAGAAATGATCAACCATACAGGCATTGGATTTGGGTAAAGACCTGTCAATCAAAAGCTATAGGTCATGTGAGTGTCATCAATGGAAATGTTCCACGTAAATCCAAATGTAAAAAAGGCCATAAAACCCTAAACAGTTTTTCATCTACAGATCTGAGGAAATATCACAAACGGAGATGTGGTGGGTTTTTACCTAGATCGTTGGTTGGAGAGGAGATCCAAAGAGGAGGAAGCATATCGGAGAGACTCTTGCCGGATATGTGGAGATGGTGAGAGGGAGATCACAGTGTAAGCTCGCGAATCGTGAGGATGATCAGTCGAAGAACCATTTCATAAGGTGATCGGCGAAGAACCTTGACGGAGATCGGCGGTGGAGGTGATAGTAGGTCACAACTCATCTTCTAGGGTTTGAAGAGGGTTCGATCGTTCAGTAGACAAAAGTGAAAGGAGAGAAACAGTTGAATGGTTGAAAAAGGGTTTAAATACCTATGCAAATTCTCGATTATGACAGGGGGCATTTCTCAAATAGCTGAACACTTTAGCCGGATATTTCAAGTGAAGATTTTGGGCCGAAAAAAACTTGCCCAAAATGACATAATAAGGTAAACAAAAAGACTTATTTGACATCCAATCACTCTTAAGCTTATTTTCATTTTAAGGGTGCGTTTGGTTGCGCGATTGCGCTGCGATTGCGATTACAGAAAGCTGCGTTTGCAATCGCGCAACCAAACAGTTTTTAATCGCAGTTTTTTACCCATCGATTGCAGGTAAAATGCCAAAAACTCGATTTCAAAAAGCTGAGAAAGTGAGCTTCCTGCAGAATAGGTTTGCAATCGCAGATTCTGAAGAATCAGTTTTGCAATCGCGCAACCAAACGCACCCTAAGACTAATAAACACTGATAATAAGTTGAACCAAACAGCCCTGAGAGTGTGTATGAGAGATGGAGCGGGAGGGGAAGGGAGAGGGAGAGGGGACTCTGAGATGAAGAAACCGCAAGCAAAAGGGGAAAAAATAGGGAAACAGAGAGTGGGTAAAAAATAGAGAGAAAGCATACCCCACGTAACCCACGTACGCTACCTCAGGAAAGGAAAGGAGATCCCACGTTCTATCAATTTAACAACCAGGCCCCCGGCTAAGATTCACTTCTCCCTGGGCTATTTGCAAATGGATTTCCAAGTTCTACCAGTTTATAATCAAGCCCCTCGATAATGGGCTTCTTGCACATTGTTCCCAGATTCTAGTGGTTTCTCCTTTGGGCTATTTGCAGATAGACCCTAAAATTCTACTAATATATAATCAACCCCTCGAAAAAACCGACCATTTTATTCCTTTTATGGGTTTTTTATACATCGGTCTCCAATTTCTACCAGTTTAACAATCAGACTCCTATCTGTATTACAAATATGTCCCCATCTCAAAACATCACTTCCTAAACTTCAAATTTCATGAAATGTCAATAGTTTTTCAAACCACTAAGATACCCATAAAAATATAAAATATAAATATTATACTAAATTAAAAATGCATTCGGATCTTTAAGCGTATAAAGTTATTGATGAAAGTTCTGTTTTTGAATTTAGATCTATATATTTCTAACAAAGTATGTATCTTTTTTTATTATTTTTATTTTTTATTTAGTAAGATGATATAATAAATTTATTTTATAAACACATAGTTAATAAACTATAATATATATACTTAAAGCCATAGTTAATAAAACAATACAATACAAAGATACATGCCAATGAAAAAAGTATCTAATAAGTGACCAAAAAAATTAGCATCCCTGAAAGAGAAGGAATACATTTTTTTTCCATATAACTTTAGGTGAACTTGTTAATGGATTGGAAGCTTCATGTAAATTTAATATTAGATTAATATAAGATGATGTCATCCAGATAGTTCGGAAAAAAAAATTATATTATCTTCTACTGAAATAAAAGATTATAGAAGCATATTAATATAAAATGTTATATGAACATTAAGACAATAATATATATTTTGTTTATAAAAAAAATTAGACTATAATATAACCCCACTTACCTAACATTATTTTTGTCATTAAAGAATTGTTTACCTATCTACATTTTTTTTTTTTTGGGTAGTAGCCCAGTGGGCCGAATACACCCTATTCAAGGGGTCGGACTGGAATCGAACTAGGGCTGGTAAACGAACCAAACCGCTCGGATTCGACTCGGTATGAGCTCGTTCAAGCTCGTTCATTTAAACAAATGAGCGAGCTTGAACAAGTTTTAAAGCTCGGTTAAGCTCGGGACCTGGATCGAGCTTCATTTTATGTTCAAATTCAACATGCTTACCTTATTAAAACTTAATTGAAGCTCGACTAAACTCCTTTATAAAATCATAATATTAAATTAATACAAAGTTATGCTCGTTTAAGCTCATAAACTTGGCTCATTTAGGTTAAAATTTTATTTTCAATCCCTAAAACCCCTAAAATGAAGAAGAATTCTAGGCTCGTTGAGGCTCGTGAGCTCGACTCGGCTCGGCTCGGCTCGGCTCGACTCGTTTATAAACGAGCCGAGCTTGAACATGTCAAAGCTCGGCTCGTTTACCACCCCTAAATCGAACCCTGGATACACCGCTGATAAACGGGTACACTCACCACCTCGCTGACGAGGAGAGGTGTCACCTATCTATACTTTCCTATAAATTTGGCACAATAAAGCCAAAATTCAAGGTTATTTTTGTACTTTCACCTTGAGAGGACTTGATGGTAATTTCAACAATTATTGTCTCTAGATTTTCATTTTTTTTGTTTTTTCCCTCATCTCGTGTCCACGTGTGCTCAACAATTAGAATACATTTTTTTTAATTATATAAGTAGATATGGTTATATGGAATGAATTATAATAAAATAAATTAGTATATTTTTTTAAGTTGTAGAAATGATAAAAAAAAATTTATAAAACTTCATACCATGATAGTTGTAGAACAGATTGAATGTATCAACACTTCTTTTATGAAAATTATTAGATTCACTCATATTTATTAACCAAAATTCAAACCACACATTTTTTTAAAATAGTAAACATTATCTAATGATGTATATGCTTTAATAATAAAAAGTGTATATCATTTTATTTTGAGTTGAATAAATTCATTTTTAGTAAGTGCTGAAAAAATTTAATAAGGTATATATATCGTCTATTGAGATATATACATGTATACTGAGATATATGTTTCACTGAATTTCTAATAAAATATATTGGACTGTATTTTGGATTTAGAGAAAATTGAGTGTAACAGCTCCCTTGTTTTATGCATTAGTCTTTTAATATATAATATTATTTTTAAATGTTCATAATATTTATTAAAAAATATTTCTAATAAAAATATATCTAAAATATAATAAACAACACGCGCAATCGTGGGTACACGCAACTAGTATACATTTAGAGAGAAAAATGTGACTACTTCTCATGTTTAACGTCTCATTTTTAATATGTACGATGTTTTGAGTTTTATAAAATAGTAAGTATATTTTTATAATAAAATACTCATCTGATCATTTGAAAAGCATGTTTAAGAGATTATAGATGGGGGTTGAGATATGTGGGGACTGCAAGTCGGGTACGATGCACAAGTTTTTTTCCCTGAGTGGCCTAAATAATTCAAGTATGTATTACATTTTAATAAATATACATGTCTGATTACATGAAATATATTTATTTAAAATATAAAAAGTTCAGGGGTATGCATGAGAAGTGGCACGTCGGAGTGTCCCTAACATCATCAATCCAGGGTTTAGATTAGATGAAAAGGGACTACCACCACAACATTGATAAACACAGGCTGTATAAAGATAAAGTTAATTTAACCTTTAATTAAAGGGATTTTTATTTTTGAATCCATGTAAACATGTCTGTTTAGGGATCGATCTTTATCTTCTTTATATTTTTTTAGGGTGTTTTAGTTTTAAGTCCCTGTAAATATACATATTTAGGGATCGATTCCTCACTTCTTCACACTTTGGTGTTAGTCCCCAGATTTAAAGGATATGTTATTTTTTAGTCCCTCACAGGGATTAAAAAGAAAATCAAATGATTTAGGGATAGATCCCTATTAGGGACTAAAACATAAAATCTGGGGACTAAAATAAAAATATGAAGAAGTGAGGGATCGATCAATAAATCATATGTTTTATGGGGACTTAAAAATAAAAAACCATTTTTTTTAAGTTTCCAATTCAACCACCTATTTCGTTTTTAGTCCCTCCATCAAACGTCCGTTCACATGTCCATACACCGTTGGTTTGTGAAATGTGATTTTTATTTTAAAGTCACTGTAAACTATGTTATTTAGTGATCATTTCACCCTTTTTTCATATTTTATTTTAAGTCATCAACTTTAAATATTTTTTTCTTATTAATCTCTTGACAAAATGTTTATATGATTTTGTAACTATTTTGATAGTTGAAACTTGTATACAAAATCTTTGTGAAATATCTAAATGGATAAGTATTTTGATATTAATTTTCTAGTTCAGCATATTTTCAACTTCCATTGGTTGATACTTCAAATCAATTATGGTGTGGTGGCATAGCTAAGATTTTAAAACACTTAGAGAAAATCTCGGATCCTTCATTAATGAGATTTTAAATATAAATAAATAAAAAGTAAAATAATAGTAACTTAACTGTTAAATAAATAAATATATAATATAAATATGTTAGATCCCACCTAAAATCACTAATATATGAATAAATAAAGTTTAGAACCATACAAAATAAAATTTTTGTTGACTGCATCCAAAAATTTTAATGGCATCTAAATTTTTAATTTTAAAATTCTAAACACACTCAAATGTCTAATTTAATATTTCAAAATTTTCAACCAAGAAAAATCATTTAAATCAAAATTAAATAATGAAAAAATCCACAAAATTTTCTTATGCAATTATTCTTCTTTAGCTTATGTAATCAATCCTAATTAGACAACTAAGACAATAAGATAATGCAATCCTACATTGGGTTGGCATATGTTGTGTTGAATAACACTAAAATTGTCATTGAATACCTAACAGTGCAAAATAGTTTTGGTTCAGCTATTTTATCAAACATTTTATATACAAGTTTCAAATATCAAAATACTTAAAATATTATACAGACATTTTGTCTGTATACTAATAACATAAAAACATTGGTGAATATATACATCCAAACTTACAAGACACATAAAAATACATTGTAAAAAAGTACTAATAAAATTTGAAACAGTGCCTCATAAATTCTAAAATTTGGAATAAGTTCATTCAAAATAGAATTTCAAAATGATTTGGAAGTTGTTAAGTAAAGTGTTATTAAAAATAAATAAATAAAAAGTCATTAGAGTCATTTCATCCCTTCATATTTACAGTTACAAAATATGTCACAAACGCATGCAAGGGTGTCATTTGTAACTCATGCAATTAAAACGCTTAAGGGGTTTAATTTGGACAAATGAATAAACATATGTAATTAAATTACATTCAAGCATGCAATAATAAATAATTTATATGTGAGTGTAACCTCTAAAACACATGCAATTAAATTGAGCCGGTTACAACACATCATGGAATATTGAATTATGTATTTTAGTCAAAATACCAACAGATCATCTATTAGCAGGCAAATCTGCAGGTATATTCTTTATCTGACCCTGCTAAAAAGAGATTGAGTCTAGGTACCTCCTTCTCACATTAAACCATCTCCCATCAAACTGCTTAATTGGATCACCAGATCGATATCAGAATTCACATCAGAACTGCTGCTCGGAGCAGTGATTGTATGAAAAGCAAGTTGCCTCTCTTGCTCTCCTGTGACTATTTTGTAGCATGACTGATCCAGTTCCTGGCCTGCTACAAGAGCAGGATGCTTGTGGGTGAGAGTGCCATGCATATGAAAGGTAGAAGGTTGCTGATACAGATGCAGCGTGGGCTTACGCTCTTTTGTAGATCCGATCAAAGATGCAAGATCTGCATGCTCCAACGACGCTGTTGATTCTTCACGAAGAATGCCAGAACGATGGGCTTCAACGTATTTGTTGATTCCTAAGAATACTAGAAACGATGGACTTCCATAAATCTGCTATTCTACCAAGAACAATAAAGACAATAAGAAAATTTTAATAAAGAGAAAAATATCAAATTTTTAAAAATCTAATCTCCCTTAATTTTGTGTTTAAGGAGTTTATTTATAGAATAGAGAATCCTAACAAACTAGGATGACAAAATCCTAACTATGCAAATTTGAATTTAAGTTGAAAATTCAAATTTAAATTCAAATTCTAACTAAAAAAATAAAAAATCATAACTGAATATTAACTTATCATAATTATCCAGTATGATAAATATAACAAATAAAACTACAATATTAAAAAGTGCAAATCATCCATAATCATCCATTTGATAGTCCTCAACATTGATCGAATGGTCCATGATTGTTCTGCATCATTTAAATTCAAATCCTAACTAAAAATGAAAAATCATCTCTGAATATTAATTAATCTTAATTATCTAGAAAAGATACGATAAATATAACTATTAAAACTAAAATACTAAATCTTTTCCAAGAAAAAAATCCTAGGTAATAGTAGCATATGAGCTTGTCTATATACTAATACCAAGGAAATGTTTCCTCGGAAATTATGAGATTTTGTTGGTTATAATTAGCATTTACCAACAAAATCATTTCCTGATAAAAATATCAACTTGTACCTAAGAAAAAGTTTGTGTGTAATTGTAAATTTTGTACCAGGCAAATTTTTCGTTGGTATATGTTATTTTTTTCAAAAAAATAATTCATCGGTAAATGTACTTTTTACCGAGGCCTTAATTCGTCCATTAAGGTATAGTTTTAGAGACGAAACTTTTAGTCGGTAAAGTTAATTTTTACCAAGTAACCACTATTTCTTTGAGAAAAACATTTAGAGTCGGCTTTTCTGTGACGAATTGTGCAGGGGAAACTTTTGTTGATATAACAGTTTGCCAACGAAAAATTGACTTTTAGCAAGGAAAATTATCCTGGGCAAAATTCATATTTCTTGTAGTTGAGTGCCATGCAAATGAAAGGTGGAGGGTTGCCAACCCTAATGCCCCGTTTGAATATCAACATAAGTTATTATGAGATATAATCTATTCTAGTATGAATAAAGAATAAAACATTTAAAATTTAGTCATGTTTTATTGTTTGATTCATCACAGATAAGTTGTGGATAAAATGCAGATAATTAATTACAAAAGATAAAAAAATTATTTAGCTCCAGATTTATGAAAGATGATTTGACATGTGAGTCTCATTATACAAATAGAAAAGATTTGACAGAATAACTCACTTGTAGGGAACTTGGAATATGAATTTCAGTTTATCCCCATCTATACTGATCTGTTTATACCACTTAATCTTTGCAAACAAATTAAACATGATTTCGTGCATATTCATCCCTAATCCACAGTATTTTTCACCTATTTCACTACCCAAACACGGGCTAAAGAGTTTGCTAATAGGAAGTAGTCATTAATTGGAGGTCTAACATTGACAATGAAAGATACACATTAAGTCGTTGGCTTTTAGTAACGTCAACAATCTCCCAGTGAGAAATATCAGCGGAATCAAAGAATACCGCATCAAAGAAAAGTTGGCTCTGTTCAAATTCACGGTGGATTAAAATTCCAAAGTCTTTTGAGACAGTATATATCACTTCTTTTTCAATGACCAAGCAAAAAAGTTGAATTGTCTATGACATTGATCTTTCCAAAGTACATTTGTTACTTCCCTGGTCCTCTCCCCATCTCTTATGGGGATGTTACCAGGCTTATTATACATGGGCATTCCCAGGATGTGAATTTGAATCCCCAGTAACAAAACTCAAAGTTTTGAATTTGAATTTGGAACAATGCCTCTGGAAAGCCAAAATTTATAATAAAGCCAAATCAGATTAGAATTTCAGGCAGTTGTTAAAAAAATGGTTGTTAAGAGTTGTTAAGTGTGTGTATGTTAAATCACTGTAAGATTGACTAACACTAACAGGTCTTTTGGAGAAAGCATGACAGAGACATATCGAATTCTTTTACGTATTATTGGGTGCAATTTATATCACCCAATCACAATACCAACGGAGTTGATACGTTTCCATGAAAACGAATGTCCGTCCTTTTTGAAGAATTGAAGATTCTGCGTTCTGTCTTTTAAATTGGATCATTATGTACTACATTTTTATACTTAATGGACTACCTCTTCTCAATAAATAAATAAATAAAAGATTCTGCGTTTTTGGTCAATATGTGATGCATTGTTTCTTTGCTATAACATTCTGTTTAAAAAGTAAAACATGGGTGAATAAACCCAAAATCTATTTGTTTAAAAAAATAAATGAGTATAGTTATGTTACGATATATGAAAATAAATTGAAATTATGGATCCTCTATAACTGCGTTATTTCATTACTATAAGTGGTGTAAACTCATATGTCAAATCATCTTCCATTATATCTTCTTTTATAAATTAGGGATTTCATATGTCAATATTTTTACATTGTATATTTATTTATTCATTTTGATCCACAATATTATATGATCAATCAAACAATAAAAACTTAATTATTACGTTTCCAACAAAAATAACTAAAGAATCAAATAAAAACTGCTTATCCATATTAAAATAGTTATATACCTATCCTGTACCAACATGGCTACGTGTTCATATCAGGTCCATCAAAATTTCATGTTGGTTGAGTTGTCAAATTCCAATTGGCTTCGGTCTTCCAAAAGAAGGCACAACCCCTTGTCTTTTTCCGAAACATATATTTTCCACCTATTGCACTATCCAAACCGGAGCTAAAGAGTTTGCTAATAGGAAGGAGTATTAATTGGAGGTCTAACATTGACAATGAAAGATCACATCAAGTCGGCTTTAGTAACATCAACAATCCCCCAGTGAGAAATATCAGCGGAATCAATGCACCAAGAATTAATGCATGCTTCCCCAAGAAATACATGAAATTAAATTTGCGGTTACAAAATATATGTCACAAACGCATGCAAGGGTGTCATCGGTAACTCATGCAATTAAAACGCTTAAGGGGTTTAATTTGGACAAATGAATGAAACACATATAATTAAATTCCATTCAAGTATGCAATAATAAATAATTTATATGTGAGTGTAAGCTCTAAAACACATGCAATTAAATTGAGCCGGTTACAACACATCATGGAATATTGAATTATATATTTTAATCAAAATATCAACAGATCATCTATTAGCAGGCAAATCTGCAGGTATATTCTTTATCTGACCCTGCTAAAAAGAGATTGAGTCCAAGTACCTCCTTCTCACATTAAACCTTCTCCCATCAAACTGCTTAATTGGATCACCAGATTGATATCAGAATTCACATCAGAACTGCTGCTCGGAGCAATAATTGTATGAAAAGCAGGTTGCCTCTCTTGCTCTCCTGGGACTCTATTTTGTAGCATGACTGATCCAGTTCCTGGCCTGCTACAAGAGCAGGATGCTTGTGGTTGAGGGTGCCATGCACATGAAAGGTAGAAGGTTGCTGATACAGATGCAGCTTGGGCTCTTGCTCTTTTGTAGATCCGATCAGATGCAAGATCTGCATGCTCCAATGACGCTGTTGATTCTTCACGAAGAATGCCAGAACAATGGGCTTCAACGTATTTGTTGATTCCTAATAATACCATAAACGATGGACTTCTATAAATCTGCTATTCTACCAAGAACAACAAAGACAATAGGACAATTTTAATGAAGAGAAAATCTCAAATTTCCAAAAATCTAATCTCTCTTAATTTTGTGTTTAAGGAGTTTATTTATGGAATAGAAAATCCTAACAAAATAGGATGACCAAATCCTAACTATGCAAATTTAAATTCAATTTCTAACTAAAAAATAAAAAATCATATCTAAATATTAACTTATCCTAATTATCCATTATGATAAATATAACAAATAAAACTAAAATACTAAAAAGTGCAAATCATCCATAATCCTCCATTTGTAGTCCTCAACATTGATCGAATGGTCAATGATTGTTCTGCATCATTTAAATTCAAATCCTAACTAAAAAATAAAAAATCATATCTGAATATTAATTAATCTTAATTATCTAGATAAGATACGATAAATATAACAAATAAAACTAAAATACTAAATCTTTTCCAAGAAAAATATCCTAGGTAATCGTAGCATATGAGCTTGTCTTTATACTAATACCAAGGAAATGTTTCCTCGGAAATTATGAGATTTTGTTGGTTACAATTAGCATTTACCAACAAAATCATTTCCTGATAAAAATATCAACTTGTACCTAAGAAAAAGTTTGTGTAATTGTAAATTTTGTACCAAGCAAATTTTTCGTTGGTATATGTTATTTTTTTCAAAAAAATAATTCATCGGTAAATGTACTTTTTACCGAGGCCTTAATTCGTCCATTAAGGTATAGTTTTAGAGATGAAACTTTTAGTCGATAAAGTTAATTTTTACCAAGTAACCACTATTTCTTTGAGAAAAACATTTAGAGTCGGCTTTTCTGTGACGAATTGTGCAGGGAAAACTTTTGTTGAAATAACAATTTGCCAACGAAAAATTGACTTTTAGCAAGGAAAATTATCCTGGGCAAAAATCATATTTCTTATAGTGGGGTGCCATGCAAATGAAAGGTGGAGGGTTGCCAACCCTAATGCCCCGTTTGAATATCAACATAAGTTATTATGAGATATAATCTATTCTAGTATGGATAAAGAATAAAACATTTAAAATTTGGTCGTGTTTTATTATTTGATTCATCACAGATAAGTTGTTGATAAAATGCAAATAATTAATTATAAAAGATGAAAAAATTATTTAGCTCCAGATTTATGAAAGATGATTTGACGTGTGAGTCTCCTTATACAAATAGAAAAGATTTGACAGAATAACTCACTTGTAGGGAACTTGGAATATCAATTTCAGTTTATCCCCATCTATACTGATCTGTTTATACCACTTAATCTTTGCAAACAAATCAAACATGATTTCGTGCTTGTTCATCCCTAATCCACAGTATTTTCCACCTATTTCACTACCCAAAAACGGGCTAAAGAGTTTGCTAATAGGAAGGAGTCCATTAATTGGAGGTCTAACATTGACAATGAAAGATACACATCAAGTCGTTGGCTTTAGTAACGTCAACAATCTCCCAGTGAGAAATATCAGCGGAATCAAAGAATACCGCATCAAAGAAAAGTTGGATTAAAATTCACGGTGGATTAAAATTCCAAAGTCTTTTGAGACAGTATATATCACTTCTCTTTCAATGACCAAGCAAAAAAGTTGAATTGTCTTATGACATTGATCTTTCCAAAGTACATTTGTTACTTCCCTGGTCCTCTCCCCATCTCTTATGGGGATGTTACCAGGCATATTATACATGGGCATTCCCAGGATGTGAATTTGAATCCCCAGTAACAAAACTCAAAGCTTTGAATTTGAATTTAGAACAATGCCTCTGGAAAGCCAAAATTTATAATAAAGTCAAATCAGATTAGAATTTCAGGCAGTTGTTAAAAAAAAGGTTGTTAGAGTTGTTAAAAGTGTGTGTATGTTAAATCACTATAAGATTGACTGACACTAACAGGTCTTTTGGAGAAAGCATGACAGAGACACATCGAATTCTTTTACGTATTATTGGGTGCAATTTATATCACCCAATCACAATACCAACGGAGTTGATACGTTTCCGTGAAAACGAATGTCCGTCCTTTTTGAAGCATTGAAGATTCTGCGTTCTGTCTTTTAAATTGGATTATTATGTACTACATTTTTATACTTAATGGACTACCTCTTCTCAATAAATAAATAAATAAAAGATTCTGCGTTCTTGGTCAATATGTGATGCATTGTTTCTTTGCTATAACATTCTGTTTAAAAAGTAAAACAGGGGTGAATAAACCCAAAATCTATTTGTTTAAAAAAATAAATGAATATAGTTATGTTACGATATATGAAAATAAATTGAAATTATGGATCCTCTATAATTGCGTTATTTCATTACTATAAGTGGTGTAAACTCATATGTCAAATCATCTTCCATTATACCTTCTTTTATAAATTAGGGGTTTCATATGTCAATATTTTTACATTGTATATTTATTTATTCATTTCAATCCACAACATTATATGATTAATCAAACAATAAAAACTTAATTATTACGTTTCCAACAAAAATAACTAAAGACATAATCAAATAAAAACTGCTTATCCATATTCAAATAGTTATATACCTATCCTGTACCAACATGGCTACGTGTTCATATCAGGTCCATCAAAATTTCATGTTGGTTGGGTCGTTGAATTCCAATTGGCTTCGGTCTTCCAAAAGAAGGCACAACCCCTTGTCTTTTTCCGGAACATATATTTTCCACCTATTTCCCTATCCAAACCGGAGCTAAAGAGTTTGCTAATAGGAAAGAGTCTTTTAATTGGAGGTCGAACATTGACAATGAAAGATCACATCAAGTCATCGGCTTTGCATTTGGATGACATGATATACTACAATATGTGATAACTTTAAAAAAAAATTTAAAAATATCAAGTCTACCATTTCTATAAACTTTGTGTTCTTATCTTTAACTTTGCATTTGGATCACATGATGTACAATATGAGATAACTTCAATAATAAATTAAAAATTTCAAGTCTACCATTTTTATTAACTTTGTGTTCTTATCTTTAACTTTGTATTTGGATCACATGATGTACAATATGAGATAACTTCAAAAAAAAAATTTAAAATACCAATCCTACTCTTTCTATTAAAGGGGCATTAATAATGTTGGTTTTGGTTTTATGAAATTTTTTATTTTTATTTTTTTAAGGGCAGTCATAAATGTTATTCATATTTTACAAAATGAAGTTAAACAATGGGGATAAAGTCTATTCCACATTTTTACTTTAAACAAAATATCTCCACTTTTTCACTCAAAATACAGACAATTATTCATGTTTTAACACTTTTTTTCGTATGCTATATGGGCTAACATGTGATTTAACCCAATTATTTCTTTATCTCAACTCTTTATCCCAATATCAAACCAGACCTTTATATTTATTTATTCATTTTGATCTATAACATTCCATAATCAATCAAACAATAAAAAATTCATTATTACATTTTTAACAAAAATAACTAAAGACATAGCTAAAGAAAAATTACATGTTCTTTATCTATATTCAATTAATTATCTATCTTGAAATAAATAACTTATGTCTTTACACCAACATAACTACGTGTTCATATCAGGTCCACAAAAATTTCATGTTCGTTGACTTGTTAAATTCTGATTGACTTGGGTACTCTTCCAAAATAAAACACAACCCCGTGTCTTTTTCCGAAACATAATGGTTGGACTTAAATCAACCACTTGTATGCACCACCAACTTTCATACTTCTACACAATATGGTGGTGACAAACCATTATATATACTCGCAGTATATGGGGTTGTGGATTGACATGGTGATCATGAGTGAGTGTACTAAAGGGCAAAACTATTCCCACTACCCGACTTACTATTTCCCACTACCTAAAATTACGAAAATGCCATTATTTATTTTATTTTTTCGTCTCCCTTTCCCACTACCCAGTTCGACAGCATCCAGTCGAAGTGTTCTTCACTGGGACGACAGAGGTCTGTCGAACTGTATGAATAAGTGTCGACAGAGGTCCAGTCGAAGTGTGTTTCACTAGGACGACAGAGACCCGTCGATCTGTCTGAGCAAGTGTCGACATGGATGTGTCGAATCCTTTAAAACAACAATTTTCTTCTAAGAATCAATCAATTATACAATCATTTAAGTCCTTATGAAAAACAAAAATGTCATTTAAGTTATTTAAGTCTTTTTGAAAATCATTCACATATATATTTATTTAAGTATAAGAAACAAAAATATCAAACAAAGAGTTATTTGAATCAAATAAACAGTAAACATTTCATATAGAAAAAAACATTATTTTCTTTTCTAAACAAGTGGAGTCTTTTATAAACAAACTCCACTTATTTAGAAAAGAAAATAATGTTTTTTTCTATATGAAATGTTTACTGTTTATTTGGTTCAAATAACTCTTTGTTTGATATTTTTGTTTCTTATATTTAAATAAATATATATGTGAATGATTTTTAAAAAAACTTAAATGACTTAAATGACATTTTTGTTTTTCATAAGGACTTAAATGATTGTATAATTGATTGATTCTTAGAAGAAAATTGTTGTTTTGAAGGATTCGACACATCCATGTCGACACTTGCAAACACACTTCGACGGGTCTCTGTCGTCCTAGTGAAATACACTTCGACTAGGCCTCTGTCGACACTTATTCAGACAGTTCGACGGACCTCTGTCGTCCCAGTGAAGAACACTTCGACTGAACGCTGTCGAACTAGATAGTGGGAAAGGGAGACAAAAAATTTAAAAAATAATGGTATTTTCGTAATTAGAGGTGGTGGGAAAGTTAAGTAGGGTAGTGGGACTAGCACTACCCTGTACTAAAACTTGTGTAGTTTGGCTCCTTTGGTTTCTACTTTGTGTGGGAACAATCAATCTATGTCTCTGCAATTCACTCTCCTCCGCAACCTGCTGGGAGATTGAGAGGCAAGCCCTCCTCAAATTCAAAGCGGGCCTGGTAGACACTGCAAATCGACTCTCTACATGGACCGATGTGGATTGCTGCCGCTGGAGCGGAGTATCCTGTGATAACCAGACGGGCCATGTTGTCAAGATTGACCTTCAAAGCCCTGATCGTTTAAGCGATTATGATGGGTCCTTGAGAGGTAAGATTGGTCCTTCTTTGCTTGATTTGAAACATCTCTCTCATTTGGATCTGAGCTGGAACAACTTTGAAGGCTCCATTCCTCCTTTCATTGGTTCCTTATCAAAACTGACATATCTAAATCTCTCATTGAATGGTTTCAATGGTCCAATCCCTCCACAGCTTGGAAATCTGTCCACCCTCGAGATTCTAGATGTAGGACAGAATTGGGACGACCTACAATTGTTGTCGGACAACCTACAATGGTTGTCGGGCCTTTCCTCCTTGCAATTTCTTGATTTGAGTGAAGTTAACCTCACAAAGTCATCTGACTGGTTCCATATGATCTTCAGGCTCCCTTCTTTATCAGTTTTAAAACTGAGCAATTGTGGATTTCATAGTTTGCCGAGTTCTCTTAAGAATCAACATGCTAATTTTACCCGTCTTTCGGTCCTTGATCTTTCTTTTAATGACTTTCATTGTGCAATTCCTGGTTGGTTGTTCAATATAAGCAGCCTTACATATCTGGATCTTAGTTTCAACAATTTCAATTGTCAAAATCCTAGTGCTTTTGAAAACTTGATCTCTCTTGAGGTTCTCTTGCTCATTGTAAATAGATTTGATGGTTTGATCTTTCCAAGAGCCATAAAAAATCTCTGCAAATTGCATACGTTGGATCTGTCAGACAATCGTTTTGGGGGAGAGTTTATGGCAGTGTTAGGAGGTTCTTCAAGCTGCATTAAAGATAGTCTCCAAATATTATCGTTGCAATCCAATAATCTGAAAGGGAACCTGCCTGACATACTAGAGCAGTTCAGATACCTAAGAACTCTTGATTTGAGAGATAACATGATTTCCGGTTCCATCCCAGCATCCATTGGAAGGTTGTCATTCTTGTCAGAATTATTTTTAAGCGGCAATCAATTGAATGGTACAGTTCCTAATTTCATTGGACAACTCTCCGATCTAAAAGTTCTAGATCTTGCTGACAACTTATTGCAAGGGATCATCTCTGAACATCTCTTCACCAATCTGATGAAACTAGAAGAAATGGATATGTCCTCAAATTCATTGGTTTTGAATGTTACTCCTGGCTGGGTTCCTCCATTTCATCTTAAAGCAATTGGGTTCGGATCTTGCCAGTTGGGTGGTCGTTTCCCGAATTGGCTACATACACAGAGCAAATTTGTTGCACTAAACCTATCCAATACAGGAATTTCAGATACCATACCTGATTGGTTGTGGAACTTGTCTTCCCAAGCGGTTCGACTAGATCTCTCACAAAATGAGATCAGAGGAATGCTACCCATGTCCTTTTCATCCACTAACATTGAAGATATCAACCTGAGTTACAACAAGTTAGAAGGTTCATTACCTCAACTCCCTTCTCGTCCTTTGTCTCTTGATTTGGCGAGTAATTCATTTACAGGGTCCCATTGCTTTTGGCAATAATGAAGTATCTTTAAACCATCTGTTTTTATCAAACAATAAAATAAACGGAAGCATCCCCTCATCTATATGCAAATTTATGGAATTGGCAGTTCTCGATATCTCTAACAATCATTTATCAAGAGAGCTCCCCACTTGTTGGAAAAATTTAACTAACTTGATGGTTGTTAATTTAGCAAACAATAACCTCTCTGGAGAGATCCCGACCATGATGTGTCATAATAATGTTTTTAATCTTAAATCATTATGCTTAAGCAATAACAGTTTTTCTGGAGAAATACCTTCTTCTATGAAGAATTGCACCAGTTTGGTTATGGTTGATCTCGGGCAAAATAAGTTACATGGAAATATTCCAACTTGGATGGGAGAGAGCCTATCAAGTTTGGTATTTCTTCGGCTTCGATCAAATTTCTTTGGCGGGATGATTCCTCCTCAAATTTGTGAGCTTTCTTCACTTCAGGTCTTGGATCTTGCAGACAATAATCTTACAGGACCTCTACCAGAGTGTGTTGGCAATTTCAGAAAAATGATTTGCAATCCAAATGCAAGCCAATATATCATGGGTTATGGTGTAGGTGGGAGAATTTGGTGCATATATTTCCAAACTACAAATATAGCTTGCCATTGGTCAGGGATGGGGAGGAACGCGAATACACCAACAACCTCCCACTGGTGACGAGCATTGACTTATCCAACAACTCTCTTGTTGGGGAAATCCCAGAGGGTCTACTCAATCTTCTCGGATTGCAATGCCTAAACTTGTCTGGAAATTATTTGACGGGTAATATCCCGTTAAAGATTGGTGTTATGCAATCAATGATGACACTTGATCTATCCAGAAACGAGCTCTCCGGACAGATTCCACCAAGCCTCTCCAGTATCAGCTTTTTGAATCACTTGAATTTATCATTCAACAACTTGTCGGGGAGAATTCCAATGGGCAGCCAACTCCAGACTCTCAATGATACATCTATTTATATGGGCAACTCCGATCTGTGTGGACCTCCAATCTCTCAAGAATGCCCAGGTGATGGGACATCGCAGAGCCTATCATTTACTAGTAAAGAAAATGAACATGAAGGTGGGGACATCCAAGAAATGTTATGGCTTTACCTCGGCATTGTTTCAGGGTTCCTCTTTGGATGCTGGATGGTCTGGGGAGTTCTGTTTTTTAAAAGAAGTTGGAGGATCGCTTATTTTCTTCTTGTGGACAACCTGTATGATAAAGTGTATGTAACTTCTGTGCTCAGCATCCGAAGATTGAAGGCAATGAAAGCATGGAGAATTTGAATCAAAGCTGATGGCATGATCTTTCATTCTGCTGGGTTATTGTAATAGTAAATATTTTGTGCCAGAGTACCTATTGTGTGCAATGCTCAAAAATAAAATGTATTTGATGGTTTAATTTATAGTTTGGTATGTAAACTGGAGAGTCCTCTAGTTTGATATGTAAGAGTGATGTATAACTTGTCCATCTCTCTGTACATGGAAAATAAAAAAAGTGGTGATCTTTAAAAAAAATTAACTATGAAAGAGGGAGCAATCGGCCCCTCACTCTTGACTCATTGATGTACAACTAACAACTGAACCATTTGTGGGTGAGAGAGTAAGAGAGTGTGTATGAGAGATGGAGGGAGAGGGAGAGGGAGAGTGGGCTCTGAGATGAAGAAACAGCAAACAAAAGGATAAAAAAGGAAAACAGAGAGTAGAGAAGAGAGAGAGAGAGAGAGAGAGAGAGAACATACCCAACGAACACCACCTTGGAAAAGGAAAAGGTCCCACGTTCCATTATTTATGGTCACGCCAAGTTTGTTATTTCTATGTTACATGCAGCATTTATTTACAGTCTCACGTTTCACATGTCTCATTTATATATTCTAATTAGAGAAAAATGTCACAACATTCCATTTTTCATTTCTCATTTTTAATATCTATGATGTTTTGAGTTCTAAAAAATAGTAAGTATTTTTTTATAATAATATAAAATATATACTTCAAAAATTGCATAATTTTATTTATAAGGAAATGGAAAAAAGTTACAATGAGATTTATAACTCATTAATGTGAATTTATGATATTAACAAAATTAAAATTATGACAAAAAAAGGACTGTAACAATGTTTATTTGCTCATTTGGAAAGCATGTAATGTTTATAGTAAATGTTAAAACTCAGTTTACAACCTAGCATGTAGTCCGCGCATGTTTGAAATTGTTTTAAAAATAGTATACATCATATGATGAAGTTTGTAATTTTATAAATAATGAAGTGTACATTATGATGAATTGCGTAAATTCATTAATAGAAATGCTAAAAAATCCTAATGAGATACGGGTACCTCGGCTGAAGAGGTATATGAGATACTATGGATGGGGGTTGAGGTATGTAGGGACTGTAGGTCGGGTACGACACTCAATTTTTTCTCTGAGCAGCCTAAATAATTCAAGTATGTATTACATTTTAATAAATATAAATAACTCATTACATGAAATGTGTTTATTTAAAAATAAAAAAATAAGGGCTACATAAGAGCATCTTCAATAGATATGTTAGCTAAACAAGATGTTAAAGTGTCATATCAGCACTTTATACACACACTCATTTACTACATCCTTATTTAGTTGGTTGTTGTTGCTCCAATGGGTTGGCTAAATAAACTAACTAAAATAATAGTGGGACCCATTTCTCCATCCACTCAATCTCTCAAATGTATTTTTTTAAATTCTTCAAGGAGAATTATCAGGTGGGGCCCGCATTTAGTTAACTAAAACTTTAGTCACAGTTAGCTTAAAAGATAACATCTGACATGTGAGGTCGACATTTAGCTCCATTTTAACATCTCCTTGGACAAACATTTTTACATGTTATATAACAATATGACACTAACGTGTTAGTTGACATACTCATTGGAGATGTTCTAACATTATGTTAATTTAACTTTGATAAGCACATACTGCATAAAGGTCAAGTTAATGGGCTACCACCACAACATTGGTAAACACATGCTCTTTAAAGATCAAGTTAATTTAACTTTTAATTAAAATAGATGAAAATGGGCTACCACTACAACATTGGTAAACACAGGCCGTATAAAGATCAAGTTAATTTAACTTTTAATTAAATTGAAGCTCTAAACAATGACAAATACAATAAAAACAAACAGTTAAAATCGATGCAACTAAATTAAGTAATAGGATAAAATCATGTTACCATTGAAATGTAATATTTTAAATGCGAAATGTAATATTTTAAATGCGATGACACACCTAACAACATGACCACTGTAATTTAATATTGTTGTGGTGATGGAAGCCTGGTCTCAGTGATCCGTGAATGGTCTCCTTCTGGGTGTCAGAATTGCAAGAGGCTAAACAAGTTAGAGATCAAGAGCATCTTCAAAAATCTCTTTATACTATTTTTTTTCTTCGTATAGGGATTCAAATCTCTTAAAACTCTACTCCAATAGCCTCTTTACATCCTTCTTTTACTACATTTTGCCTTAACACACTCTCCATAGGTAGGGAGCTACATTTATTTTCTGCATAAAAAAAAAGACTATATATATTGTTTCATTTTCCTTCTTTCATTTCTTGTTTTTTTTATATAGGCATAATAGGTATTTCTCTACATGATTTTTTTTATATATAGGCATAGTGGGTAAATGCTAAATCTTCCACGTCTTCTATTTTCTAACAAAGATGCTCCAATTAACATGTGAAAAAATGGAATTCATGATAAACGAATATGAAGAACATAAGAATATAAAGCTAGACTTGTTGAATCTTTATTTGAGTGGGAGTAAAAAGAGAATCCCACATGACAGGTTCCGCCGTTCCGCTGCAAAATTCCCCCCAATCATACGCCCAGTAGCCATGACCGTCGGCCATAATTATTTATTTATTTATTATTATTATTATTTGGATAAAGGTAACATGTATGTTGTCTTAAAAGGGCATTAGAACATCTTCAATGTACATGTTAACTCATTAGTTAATGTCAAATTTTAAAAAAACATGTAAGAGCATCTCCAATAGATATGTTAAGAGCATCTCCAATAGACATGTTAACTCATTAGGTAGTGACAGATTTATAGATAACATGTAAAAATGGTGTTTCAATGAAAGTGTTAAGGGCAAGCTAAATGTAGACCCCACCTGTCATATGTTAAGGGAAGTGTTAAATTTGACTAGTGCTTTAGCCATTCAAATGCGGGTCCTACCATTTAAAATATTCAAAAAAATATTATTTTGTGTGGGTGGAGAGGTTTGAGTGGGTGGAGAGGTGGGCCCACTATTATTTTGACTAGTTATTTAGCTAGTCTAACAACAATCAACTAAATAAAGATGTAGTAAATGAGTGTCTAGTTGAGTGATAAAGTGTTGACATGGCACTCTAACATCTTAGTTAACTAACATGTCCATTAGAGATGCTTTAACCAAGATGTTAAAGTGTCATGTCAGCATTTTATCCCTCCACTAGACCCTCACTTTATCCCTCTACTCACTCAAACCTCTCCACCCACCGAAAATACTTTTTTTTTTTTAATATTTTGAATGGTGGAGTCCACATTTGACTGACTAAAACACTAACTACACTTGCTTGAAAAATAACATATGGTAGGTGGGTCTCACATTTAGCTTTCTCTTAACATTTTCATTGGAGCATCATTTTTACATGTTTTATAAACATATGACACTAACTAGTGAATTAACATTTCCATTGGAGATGCTCTAAAAATGATGCTCCAATGTAAAGGGCAAGCTAAATGTAGGCCCCATCATTTAAAAGATTCAAAAAAATATTATTTTGGTGGGTGGAAAGATTTGAGTGGGTGGAGAGCTGTGGGTCCACTATTATTTTACCTAATTATTTAGCTAGTTCATTGAAGTAACAACAGCCAACTAAATAAGAATGTAGTAAATGAGTGCCTAGTTGAGTGATAAAGTGATGACATGGCACTTTAACATCTTGGTTAACTAACATATCTATTGAAAATGCTCTTAATTTTTTTATTCATTATTAATAATTATTTTTTATTCATTATAAACTATTTTTATTTATTTTTCATGTTTTTTGAAATTTTTAATTCACTTGTAATTAATTTTTACTCATTATTAGTGATTATTATTTACATGATCTATATTCTAAGTCAATATTTGATAAATTTTATAATATGTTTTTATTCATTTGATATTTTGACATTTTGTAATTTATATACATAATTTGGGATATTTGATCATTTTGAATAAAGACGAATAAGAAAACTTTTGGAATGACAAAAAAAAAAAAGAGACCACGTACATGTCTTAGAAAAGCAATATTTCCCCACAATATGGAAAAGAAAAGAGCACCTTTTGGAAATGCTCTAGACCTGTTTGGATAGAGTCATAAGTTATTTTGGAGTTTATACATATTACAGGAATTGTTAACTTCATCAATAGAATAAGACATTTTGTGTTTGGTTGTGTTTTCAGTTATTCTCATTGGAAAACGTAATAATAGGTTGGGGTGTTTGGTTGATGAAGAATAAGATGTGAATAAGGTGTAAAAAGTTGATTTGACATGTGAGCTTCATTGATGTATAAGAGGTGATGACAGGTGATTTGATGTGATGACATGTGATTTGATAGGTGAGTCTCCTTATTCTAGTGGAGGAATAACACAATTTCATAGGTGCACTTGGAATACAAATACCAGCTTATTATCTCCTTATTCCGCATAGATATACCCCCTTATTCCATCTACCCAAACACTTATTTTGTTTATTCCTCCCCTATTCCCCCCCTATTTCACCCCTATTCTGCTAGCCAAACGGCCCCTGAGACTCCATTGTAAAAGAATCATTGACAAACACAATTTATGATAGGAATAAATACCGGATCCTTGGAGGGTGTAACTTGAATCGCCAAAATGGATGTACAAAATGCCTATGATGAACACCAGAAAATATTTCTGATTTACAAACTAACAACCCCAAGTATCCATTATCAGTTCAAGCAAAACTAAGCCGCAAATCCCTTTCTCTTACATTATCAAGCAACAAGACACAGTTTATCAAGTGTCACCACTACATGTAATGGAGAAAACAAAGACCATCAGCCAAAAAAAGAAAAGAAAAGAAGCACCATCATCTCTGGTGCTTCATCCTACAAAATGGTGTGATACAACAATTCCCAATATTTTTTAGTCATATGGAATCTGAATATATCTGAATATATGCAGCATCACACAAGAAGGGGACGTTGGCATACATTCCTGTAAGGGAACATCGGATGCATTGAAACACTGTGAAGAGGAATGTCTTTGGAAGCTTTGGGAACCATGACAGATCCAGGTCCTGGCCTACGGGCATTGTTCCTAGGCAAAGCAGGAACCATGTGGGTTAGGCTGCCATGGAGTCGATGTAAACGAGGGTTGCACAACCTGTTTTTCAGAGGAAAACACAAAACATATCACCGTCTCCAAGCTCTTAATTAAAATGCTACAACAAGTACAAAATATACACCAATGACGCTCAAATTACTTCAAATATCCCATGGGAGTTGTAAAAATAAATTGAACAAGACATGATGCTGCATATTCTAATTTGTATATTACTTCATCATAGTCTTGTTCATCATTTTTAATCCAAAGGTTCATTTATATGTGTGTGATTCCCTCTTTTGAGTTACAACTCAACCAAATTTGTACTTTCCTGACCCTACTAGGAAGAGCTTGAGTCCGGGTCCCTCCTTTTCATCACATTAATAAAACCTCTCCCATCAAACTGCTTGGATCAGCAGATTAGTATTAGAATTCACATCAAATTCCTCAATCCGACTCTCTTAAGAAGCATGACTGATCTAGGTCCTCTCATAAATCAATAAAAGGATTAAAGACATTTACGTCCCTACAAATATTGATAATCTCGTATAAGTCTCTGTTAAAGTTGAGGCAGACATACAAGTCCCTGTAAACTCATAATAACCCCATTATCATCTTTGGATTAAATTTTCATTCAAAATCGATAGAATATTCTCTAATGTTTCAATACCATGTAATTGTGTAGACATTACAATTACTATAAACAATCATAAAGACAAATTAGCCCATGTAAAAGATCAAATTGTTCACGTAGAACTTTTATAATTCTTTATTCTCAGAGAGACATTATTTGGAGAGGTAAAAAAATTAGAAACAATTTAGTCATTTTATGGAATAGGATTAGGGTTAACTAGAATGGTTGGGTTAGAATTAACCTCTGCTGACAACATGAATGTATATAGATTTTTGTGAGTTTTCAAATACTTGTACATTTGCTCCAACTTTGATAAAGACTTATATGAGATTACCTATGTTTGTAGAAATATAAATGCCTTTAACCCATAAAAAAAACCAAACATATATCTTCTAAAATAATATGCTTAATTAAAAATTTTGTTTTAACTTTTTTACAAAAAAAATATGTTTTATACAAAATTATATTTTTCAAAGGAGTTTACAACTATACCTAAAAAAAATAGGATGGAGTCCGTTACTTGGAGGATTGACATTGACCCTGAGAGACTAGATCAAGTGGTTTTGGTGACAACAAACAGTCCCCCAGTGAGACATGTCGATCGGAATCAAAGGAAATTACATCAAACCATCAAACAGTAGAACCACAAAAGGAATGTCAGCTGAATCCAAGTCATGGTGGACTAAGAATTTAAAGTCTTTTGGAAACAGTAGCTCAATCCAAATTAAAAGTCATTGTGGACTAATTAAAAAATTCTCTCAGTCTTTTGAAACAGTAGCACATACATCTCTTTCAATGGCCAAGCAAAACGTTGGAGTTGTCTGATGACTTTGATCTGTCCAAAACCATTAGACGCGTTCAGTGTGAATTGTGGAGTGCCTTACGGGGCATTCCAAGGATGTGAATTTGATCCCCTCTTATAACCATTCTCATGTTTTGGATTTGAAATTTGGAACAATGCCTCTTAAATTCAAAAATTTGAATAAGGCCATTCAAAATAGAATTTGAAAATGATTTGGAATAGTTGTTCAAGTAAAGTGTTATTAAAAATAAATATAAAAACTATTAGAGTTGTTGGCGAGTGTGTTTAGGTCAGATGACCGTCTAAAATAGTTGACTGACCTGTCTTTAGGAGAAGAGCGTGACAGACATCAAATGGATAGATACCATTGATACAATTCAAATGGGGATATTGAATATGTTTAACATATGTTTAAAAAAAATTTAATAATATTTTTATTTTTAATATTAATATTTAATTTTATTCTATTAATTATTATTTTCACCTATGTACTAAAATATCATTTATTCTAATCAAAATTGAGAACAGAAACAAAAAAAAAGTACATAAAAAATTAAATAAAACACAACAACACAAAATAAATAGCATCTAGATCCATCTTAAAATAGATGAACCGCCACATTAGTAATCTTGTAATCCTTCTTCGTAAGGATCAAAGTTTGGATACAGATTATTTAACCGGATACAAATATAGGTTTTTTCCGATACAAATATAATTAATTTTAGAATAACTGATAAATTTCTTGATATTTCTCAATTTTGTGTACTACATTTAAAAATAAGAGGGATATTATAAATTGAAGTTTTATAAAAAAAATATAAAAATAGAATAGAAATGAAAATAGAAATTGTGGTTATAGTTGATAAATGAATAGTGAGACTAAAAACACTTTATGATTTTTTTTTTAATTGGGTTTTGGTCCCTCATTTCAGAGATTCAATTTTACAACTTATTCACAATTTATCACTAGTCAATGAAACAACAAAAATTTAATTATTATTACTTTTCTCAACCAGAATAACAAAAAATCAACCAAAGACAAAGTTGTTTATTCTTTATCTATACTGAAATAATTATATATTCCATAATATCTTAAGATGCTACCCAAAAAGACATTGGTCCATCAGAATTTCCCGTTGATTAACTTGTGGGAATTCCAATTAATTTCAATCTTCCATAAGAAAACATTAGCAAGTCTGTCTTTCGTAACATTGTGATTTGGATCAGGGCCAACCCAGAGATTAGTGAATTTAGATAGGGCCCTAGACTAACTTATAAAATGGGGCACCAATTTATTTACATTTAAAAAAAATTAAACGTAAAAAAACATTAACGACAATGTTAAAATAAAAATGTCTTATAAAAAAATGAAGAATAACAAACATAAAAAAATTATGTTTTCAAAAAAAATAAAAAATAAATGAAAAAACAAAAACAAAACAACAAAAAAAAGCAAAAAATGGAAATCTAAACCTTATTCAAAGAGGAAAACTCTTTTTGTTTCTCATAAAAAGAATAAAAAATCCTTAAATCAAGGGATTAGTTGTTAAAAAAAACTATTTCTTTTATAAACAGATAAATAAATCCTATATAATAGGAATAAAAAAGATGGATAAGATTTTAAAAAAATTAAGTAGATGAATTAATATATTTAAATTTAAAAAATTTAAATTTATACAAAAATGCTTAAATAGTGACAACAAACAGTCCCCCAGTGAGACATATCGATCGGAATCAAAGGAAATTGCATCAAACCGTCAAAAGGAATGTTAGCTGAATCCAAAAAGTCATGGTGGAGTAAGAATTTAAAGTCTTTTGGAAACAGTAGCTCAATCCAAATTAAAAGTCATTGTGGACTAATTAAAAATTCTCAGTGTTTTGAAATAGTTGCGCATACATTTCTTTCAATGGCCAAGCAAAAGGTTGGAGTTATCTGATGACTTTGATCTGTCCAAAACCATTAGACGCGTTCAATGTGAATTGTGGAGTGCCTTACGGAGCATTCCAAGGATGTGAATTTGATCTCCTCTTATAACTATGCTCATGTTTTGGATTTGAAATTGGAACAATGCCTCTTAAACTCTAAAATTTTGAATAAAGTCATTCAAAATAGAATTCCAAAATGATTTGGAAGAGTTGTTCAGGTAAAGTGTTATTTGTTTTATATATAAAAAAAAAGGTTATTAGAGTTGGCGAGTGTGTTTAGGTCAGATCACAAGTCTAAAATGGTTGACTGATCAGTCTTGAGGAGAAAGCGTGACAGAGACATCAAATTCCTTGAGTTGTTATCGGGTGCAATTTATTATGTATAGGATAACGTTCTATTGAACTCCGGTTTCAGTTTATACGTCTATTGAAATTTTTAAAAATAATATAATCATCTAATGAAATATGTGTTTTTATAAAAAATGAAGCATATATTCTAATGAATTATATGGATACATTTATAAAAATTATAAAAAATTTTCATAAAAATATATACCTCGTAAATGTAAACATATGTTTCGAAAACTTTGTATCGACACATATAAGGCTAGCAAATGAACTGGCTTATTTCTGTCACCCAATCACAATACCGACGCATTTTGTACGTTGCAGTGAAGAAAACAATTATCTGTCATTTTTTTCACATTTATTAATCCTTAACTTCCCCAATCGTTATACTTTTTCAGAGATTCAATGAGCCTCCATATTCAGCCTCCAAATATAGAGTTTTTTTTTAAAATAAAAAATAAATAAAGGGTAACTTCTTCTACATAATTTTAATTTTCAAAAAATTTGTATTATTGGATAGATACCATTGATGCAATTCAAGTGGGTCTGAAATTGAATATATTTAACATATGTTTAAAAAAATATTTAATATTATTTTTTATTTTTTAACATTAATATTGAATTTAATTCTATTAATTATTATTTTCACTTATGTACTAAAATATCATTTATCCTAATACGGATAACATAACAAAAAAAGTACATGAAAATTAAATAAAACACAACACCAAAAAATAAATAGCATCTAGATCTATCTTAAAATAGAAGAACCGCCACATTAGTAATCTTGTAATCCTTCTTCGTATGGATCAAAGTTTGGATACAGATTATTTAACTGGATTAGGGATGGTAACGGGGCGGATTGGGACGGGTTTTGTGAATCCCAAACCCAAATCCGCCTACAAAATCCTATTTCAAACCCGTCTCAAACCCGTGACGGGTTTAGCATTTTCATCCCAAACCTATACCATTTAAGTCGGGTTAGGTCGGGTCGAGTTGAGCAAAGACGGATTTTAGGAAAAAAAATATTAAAATATATTTTTATGTAATATTTAATTTAAAGTGAAATTTTTTAATAAATCCTACAAAATAAGAAATATAAACTTTCAATTTCCACAACAAGTAACAAATATAATGTCTCAATTTTTTTTAATACCGAAAGACAACCCGGTGTATATTTATATGATTTCAAATTTCAATTAGCGTTTGAATTTATTCATTCTTATTTTTCTGATATTTTTTTTTTTGGAACACCAAATAAAAAATATAAATTATGTAATTATTATAACAAATATTTAATCTTAATATTAATTGCAACCGGGGCGGGTTTTGGTAAGTAAACTCATTTCCCGTCTCAAACCCACCGGGTTTTATTTTATCTATCCCAAACTCATCCCAAACCCAAACCCGACATGTCCCAACCGGGGCGGGTCAGGTCGGGTACCCTATTGAGACAGTCTCACTGCCATCCCTAAAACGGATACAAATATAGGTTTTTCATATACAAATATATTTAATTTTAGAATAACTGATAAGTTTCTTCATATTTCTCAATTTTGTGTACTACATCTAAAAATCAGAGGGATTATATAAATTGAAGTTTTATAAAAAAAATAATATATAAAAATAGAATAAATATGAAAATAGCAATTATGATTGGAGTTGATAAATGAATAGTGAGACTCTATTTTATTTTTTATTTTATTTTTTATTGTTTTTTGACCCTCTATTTTAAAGATCTTCATTTTACAATTTAATTATTCACAATTTTTCACTAGTAAAAAAAATAACAAAAAATTAGTTATTACTTTTCTCAACCAGAATAACTAAAAATCAACCAAATTTAAAGTTGTTTATTCTTTACCTATACTGAAATAAGTACCTATTCTGTAATATTATATGATGCTACCCAAAAAGACATTAGTCCATCAAAATTTCACGTTGATTGACTTGTGGGAATTCCAATTAATTTCAGTCTTCCATAAGAAAACACAAGCACGTCTCTCTTTCATAACACTGTGATTTGGACTTAAATCAACGACTTACCTGCCTCATCTAATGACTTTTATTTAAAAAGCGTAGAAAACCACTTGCCTGCCTCATTTAATTACTTTTTTATTTAAGAAGCGTAGAAAATGTGATTCCTATAAATTGAATTTATTTAAACTATTTTATTCAAAATCTTATTATTCAAATGTGTTTCAAATTCTATTTAAGAATTCACATCAGAACTGTTGCTCAGAGCAGTGTTGTATGAAAGTAGGTTGCCTCTCTTGCTCTCCCGGGACTCTATTATGAAGCATGACTGATTGTTCATCTTAGACGTCTCTGGGTGGATCTAGGAGTTAATAACTGGTCTTACTCCTCTTCATTGTGATAACCGTTCTGCTATTTAAATTGCCAGCAATCCGATTTTTCATGAGAGAACCAAACACATTGAGATTGATTGTCACTTCGTTCGTCAGCACTTTCTTGCTGAGATACTATCGCTTCCGCATATTTCCTCTACCAAACAACTTGTAGATTTCTTGACGAATCACATCCAGTTCCTCGATTCCAGTTTCTCATTCGCAAATTCACTTTGTATGATCCACCGTGAGTTTGAGGGGGGCTGTTAAATTATATGTGCCTATGTCATTATTGTATAGCCTATTACACGTGTAACTCCTGTGTACTTGTATATAAAAGGATTAAACTCTAAATGAAATACAAGGATTTTCATTATTTTTATTCTCTCTAATATTGTTAAAAAAAAGGTTGTTAGAGTTGTTAAAAGTGTATGTTAATTCACTGTAAGAATGACCAACACTAACAGATCTTTTGGAGAAAGCGTGACAGACACATCGAATTCTTTTACGTATTATTGGGTGCAATTTATATCACCCAATCACAATACCAACGGAGTTGATACGTTTCCATGAAAATGAATGTCCATCCTTTTTGAAGCATTGAAGATTCTGCGTTTTGTCTTTTAAATTGGACCACTATGTACCAATTTTCATACTCAATGGACTACCTGTTCTTAAAAAAAAAAAAAATTATGCGTTCTTGGCCAATATGTGATGCATTGTTTCTTCGCTATAACCGTCTGTTTAAAAAATAAAACAAGGGTGAATAAACCCAAAGTCTATTTGTTTAAAAAAAATAAATGAGTATAATTATGTTATGATATATAAAAATAAATTGAAATTATGGATCCTCTAAAACTGTATTATTTCACTAGTATAAGTATAGACTCATATGTCAAATCATCTTCCATTATCTCTTCTCTTATAAATTAGGGGTTTCATATGTCAATATTTTCACATTGTATATTTATTTATTCATTTCAATCCACAACATTCTATGATCAATCAAACAATAAAAATTTCATTATTACGTTTCCAACAAAATAACTAAAGTCATAATCAAATAAAAATTGTTTATTCTTTATCTATATTCAAATGATTATATACCTATCTTGTAATAACATGGCTACGTGTTCATCAGGTCCATCAAAATTTCATGTTGGTTGAGTTTGGATCCCCCAATAACAAAGCTCAATGTTTTGAATTTGAATTTGGAACAATGTTGAAAGCCAAAATCTATAATAAAGTATATCAGATTAGAATTTCAGGTGGTTGTTTAAAAAAGGTGTTAGAGTTGTTAAAAGTGTGTACGTTAAATCACTATACGATTGACTGACACTGACATGTCTTTTGAAGAAAGCATGACATAGATACATCGAATTCTTTTACGTATTATTAGGTGCAATTTATGTCACCCCAATCACAATACCAACAGAGTTGATATCGTACGTAATAACATGATGCATGCATGTTTGGGTAGTCGGAATAGATGAGAAAAAAAAATAAAAAAAACTAGTGAATAAACCGAAAGTTTGTTTATTTAAAATGAATAAATAAATATAGTTATTTTAGTAGTTTAAATGGTGTAGGCTCATATGTCAAATCATTTCTATTATCTCTTATAAATTAAGAACATTATATGTCAAATTGTTTTACATTTTATATTTATCTATTCATTTTGATCAACAACATTCTTCGATCAATTAAACAATAAAAACTTTATTATTACATTTTCAATAAAAATAACTAAAAATCAATCAAATAAAAATTATTTGTTCTTTATCTACATTTAAATAATTTTTTATCTCGAAATAACTTATATCTTTACACCGATATGGCTATGTGTCCATATCAAGTCTATCAAAATTTCATGTTGGTTGACTTGTTAAATTCCGATTGACTTGGATTCTTCCAAAAGAAAACACAAGCCCGTGTCCTTTTCCGAAACACAATGGTTTGGACTTAAATCAACCACTTGTATGCCACAGTTGATGACTTTTATGCGCCACCAACTTCCATACTTCTACACAATATGGTGGTGACAAACCATTATATATACTCGCAGTATATGGGGTTGTGGATTGACATGGTGATCATGAGTGAGTATACTAAAACTTGTGTAGTTTGGCTCCTTTGGTTTCTACTTTGTGTGGGAACAATCAATTAATGTCTCTGCAATTCACTCTCCTCCGCAACCTGCTGGGAGATTGAGAGGCAAGCCCTCCTCAAACTCAAAGCGGGCCTTGTAGACACTGCAAATCGACTCTCTACATGGACCGATGAGGATTGCTGCCACTGGAGCGGAGTATCCTGTGATAACCAGACGGGCCATGTTGTCAAGATTGACCTTCAAAACCCTTATTCAAATAATTATGATTGGCCAAATGGGTCCTTGAGAGGTAAGATTGGTCCTTCTTTGCTTGATTTGAAACATCTTACTTATTTGGATCTGAGTTTGAACGATTTTGAAGGCTCCATTCCTCCTTTCATTGGTTCCTTGTCAAAACTGACATATCTAAATCTCTCAATGAGTGGTTTCAATGGCCCAATCCCTCCACAACTTGGAAATCTGTCCATCCTCGAGATTCTAAATGTAGGACAGAATCGGTTTCCCAGTGCGGACAACCTACAATGGTTGTTGGGCCTTTCCTCCTTGCAATATCTTGATTTGAGTCTTGTTAACCTCACAAAGTCATCTGACTGGTTCCATATGATCTTCAGGCTTCCTTCTTTATCATTTTTTATATTGCAGGGTTGTGAACTTCATAGTTTGCCGAGTTCCATTAAGAATCAGTATGCTAATTCAACACATCTTTTTTTTTTTTTTGATTGGTAATTGAGAACTTTGTATTATATGAATAAACCAATATACAAAATGTACAATAGTTACCAAACTTATAGGAGAGAGAAATAAGCCAAACAGAGGGAAAGATGAACAAAGTCACCCTGCATCCTGCCTAACTCTTTCCACTCCCTTAGAAGAGGCAACCTTGTAGTAAATGCTAGATAAAATAAACTACATCAAAATGACATCCAATACAAATATACTTTGGAGCTCAATGTCAGGCACTTCGCCTACTTGCAACGAGGATATAGCATACCCACTTTATCAGATTGTATTGATGCTTCCAGCTCCGGCTAAACAAGGTGGGAAAAGATGAGATGCTCACCCATTGTCCGCCTCCGTGATGCCAAAATGTCTGCTGGACTATTTCCTTCACGAAATATATGTGTGATCTTCCAGTTTTCTAAGCATTGGAGACCTTTTGTTAGCTTCCTCAACAATCTAATAGCAGACCAAGGAATCTGACCTTTGCCTTTGACCCATGCTATAGCCGTGGTTGAGTCGCTCTCCAACCATACACTCTTGTAACCTCGCTGAATGCACATTGATAAACCTGCTTCTATTCCTCTCAACTCCAAAAGATTGATTGAGGAAAGGGGGGATCTACCAGCAACTCCAATAATAAAGTTAGAGATGGAATCCCTTAGAATAGCTCCATAGCCTCCACGCTCGTCCGAGAGAGACCCATCTGAATTGGATTTAATCCAACCAAAGGGGGGCGGTTCCCATAAAACAGAGGAGATGGTTTCAGATGGTTCAATGATGGTAATACCAAAGTTATCAGCTATCTGCAGTAGATCTGGAGAGAGGATGGCTTTAAGAGTGATGTCTTTAAAGCGTAGACGTATATCAGCTTTGATGCACTGGAGAACCCTACTCTTAGAAATCGATTTCCCTCTGAAGATTCTGGAATTGCGCTCTTGCCAAATTGCCCACAGAATACTGGTGAGGAGAGACTTGCAGATTATCCCTTTTATAGGGTGAAGGTTGTGATTTTTAATCCAAGAAGGAATATGTTGAAGAGACCTTGGGGGCGGTTGTCGAATGAGAAGATCCCGAAGTAAGGATCCCCAGATGTATCGAGAAAAGGAGCACTGGATGGCTATGTGTTCTGAGGTTTCGGAGGATGACTTACATAGGGGGCAGCTCGTGTCTTGAACTAAACCTTTCCGGAATAACCGATCTCTTGTGGGAAGCTTATCATGAAAATATTGCCAAGCACAAAAACTGTGTCTCTGGGACTGAACTGAAAGCCATAACCAATCTGCCCAAGAGACCAAGCTTGCTGGGCCAGGTTGTGCCTTCCAAGCCTCCCGAGAAGTTAATACACCTGTTCTACTAGATGGCCACACAAGAACATCTGGACCATAACCCCCAACATCAAGTTGCTGAATTTCCTCCCAAAAGCCATCAAGATCTGAGTGCCATCTAGTTGGTTTGGTCCATTTCTCATCCTGAATAAGAACACTCAAATAAGTTGAGTGAGGGGGACCCCAAATTAGTAGCTCTCTGCCTAACAATTCCTTAAGACTCTTGCCATTGATCCAAGGGTCATACCACACATTTATAGTCTTGCCTTCAAAAATAATATATCGAACTTTTTCTGCAATCCAGGATCTTGCTGCAATTACCTGCTTCCAAGAATTTGTGCTGCTAGAGGGAGGGATATGATTCCATATATTGGCTCTTCTGAGATATCTTTTTTTGACCCATGTGGACCACAGCGAGGGCTTCTCACTGACTAGATCCCAAAATCGCACTCCTTGAGCCCCTTTGTTCCAATCCTGGATTCGTTTGATCCCCAAACCCCCTTCCTCCAAGGGTTTACAGACGGTATTCCAATTAACATGATGCAACCTCTTCGTGTTTGAGCAACCTTGCCAAAGAAAATTTCGAATAAGCTTTTCAATTTCTAAGGAGGATCTCTTCGGAATTGAAAAGGCTGCAGACCAGAATATATGGAAAGAATTAAGGACAGATCTAATCAGTTCAAGTCTCCCAGCAATGGATAGAAATCTCCCCACCCAAGATTGAATTCTGAGCCGAATTTTGTCAATCAGAGGTTGGCAAAGGCTGTGTGTAAGAGATCCTGTGAACATAGGCATTCCAAGATATTTAATAGGGAGGTGCTGCTGTGGAATACCCAGAATCTGGCAGAACTGATGTGCTGAATAATTAGAGAAGGTTTGACTCTTGTTTGGGTTGAGTTGTAGCCCAGATCTAGATGAAAAATCCATAAGGAGATTCTTAAGAGCTAGAGCTGAGCAATCGGAAGCCTCCACGAAGAGTAAAAGATCGTCAGCAAAACATAAGTGAGATACATTTAGAGGATCCTTCAGATAGTGCCCAATCTGACCCTCCTGACAAAGCTTTTCAATTTGGGTGGAAAAGGATTCCATGACCAATGTAAATAGAAGTGGGGATAAAGGGTCACCTTGTCGCAGTCCACAAGAAGCAGAGAAGAAACCTTCTGGAGTGCCATTAATAAGAACCGAGAATTTGGAGGAGGTTATACACTCCATGCACCATTGAATCCACTGGTCAGAGAAATTTAGCCCCTTCAAGACAGCCTCCATATAAGTCCACCGCACACTGTCAAATGCTTTGCGCAAATCAATCTTTATGCATGCCCTTCGTTTACCCTTTTTGTTAAGATAGGAGACCAACTCATGAGCTAGCATTATATTGTGGTGAATGTTTCTTCCTTTAATAAAAGCAGTTTGATGAAAACTGACTATCTGAGGGAGAACCTCTTGGAGTCTCAAAGCCATAATTTTTGTTATGATCTTATATAGAGTATTGCAAAGAGAAATAGGCCTATAGCCATCCAGAGAGTCCACTGTGGTTGATTTAGGCACCAAAGATATAAATGAGTGGCTAATTTGCTTCAGTATATGCCCCTGATCAAAAAAAAAAAAAAAAAATGCTGCACTGCATGGAATAGTTGGGAGTGAATGAGAGGCCAGAACCGCTGGTAGAATCGAGCCGGAAAGCCGTCCGGCCCAGGGGAGCTAAGAGCTTTTAGACTGAATACTGCCTGCTTGACCTCCTCCATAGTGACCGGTGAAATTAGAAAAGCATTTTGACGCCTGGTAACTGTGTTAGAAAAGCTCATGCTTGGGACCGAGTATCCTGAGTCCTGATTCAAAAGGTTCTCATAGAATGCTACAATAGAAGTCTTGATTACATCAGGGTTAGTACAAAGCAATCCATTAGAATCACGTAAACAACTAATAGTGTTTCGAGATGACCTGGCCTTTATGGAGGAGTAAAAAAATTTTGAGTTCTTATCTCCAAGGGCTAGCCATTGCTGTCTCGACTTTTGTCTTAGAAAACATTCTTCTGCTTGAAGTGCGTTCATATAGTGCAACCGGGCTGTGACTTCTTCCTTAATTAGGAACTGGTTGATTGGATCTGAATGAAGGGTAGATTGTGCGCTCTCTAGATGTTGTCTGCAACGAGACAGGGTATTCTGAACAGTTCCAAAGGTAGATCTATTCCATCCTTTCAAAGCTAACTTTACATTGGACAGTTTTTTCACAAACTGGTATAGAGGAGAGCCAACTGAATTTTGATTCCAAGCACTCTCTACAACAGAGGGGAACTGTGGGTGAACTTCCCACATTTCAAAATAGCGAAAAGGGCGTGGGCCCGAGGGAACCAGTGGCTGAGCTTGCAATCTGAGCATAGCATGGTCTGAGGGCCCAGGGGGCAAGTAATGTAGGACTGCATGAGGAAACTCAGCAAAAAATTTATCATTTGCTAGCAAACGATCCAGACGGCAAGCTATCCTGTTGTCCTGTTGATTGCTCCAAGATAGAATGTGTCCTGTAGATTTTATGTCCTCTAGAGAACATGAGAGAAGACAATTGTTGAATTTCCTTGCCCTCCTAGAATGTATCGGCCTCCCCCCAATTTTTTCAAATCCATAGCGAACTTCGTTGAAATCCCCTCCAACACACCAACTCAAACCATGGGTAGCAGTTGAAATGCGAACCAGAATGGACCACAGCAATGCACGTTCTGATGAGGAATTTGATGCATACACAAAAGTATAGTAATGAGGAAGAGGCCTTGGGGCAGTCTTTGAATGGACCAGGCAATGTACATGTTGGGCTGAATAGTCAACAATGGTAATGTCCAGGAGTTCCTTAATCCAAAATACTGCAATTCTTCCATCCGGGGTGAAAAACCAGGAGTTTGAAGAAAATGATCTAGAACAGTAGAGACTCTGGGCAGATGTATCCAACTTGGTGTCAAGAAGACAGAACAATGAGCATTTTTCCTTTCGAATAACTTGCTTAACATCTAGTTGTTTAGCCTTACTATTTAGACCACGCACATTCCATATCAAACTGTTCATGATAGAAATTTATAGAGAAGGGAATCCCCTTTTCGGGGTGCGGCTTCGGGTTGAAACCCTCTGCTTATGCCCTTCGAGGCTTTCAATGGCTTCATTTGAGGCTAGTTGAAGGCTAAGGAGTTTTTTCTTTTCTTTCTTGGAAAGCTTAACAGACTGTTTACTCTCCAAAATTTTCCCAGAGATAGTGAGCAAGGGAGAGCCTAGAGGCACTGATTTGCTAATCTCAGGGACAATTGACAAAAGCTGAGTCTTCTCTGCCTTCTTTCCTTGCACCTGTGTTTCCCTTGGCTGATACTGATGTCGCTGTTTTTCGCATTCATCTTGCTGTCGCTGGTTCACACCTTCAATTTGCGACTTGGCCCCCTCTTCAGACCTTTGTTGCAAATTACTGTGCTTCTGATTCTCTTGCTCCCCATGTTGATGCTGATGTGGTGCCAGAGATTCTGAATCTATCATTTCTGCATCTTGGAGTAAGGCAAACTTATTTGAACTCAGAGGGGAAAAAATCTGCTCGTGGGTTGTACTTGCTATCTCTGATTGTTGCAACTTCCTTTGTTTCTGATTTTGCTCCTCGGAATGTTGCCACTGTGAGAGAAGAGGTTCCTGCACTGACATCTCTACATCGGGGCTGTCTTGGGTCAAGCCTAACTTGTTTGGAGACAAAGGAATAGAATCCTTTCCATAATTGGACACCTCTGTGCTTACTTTGAGTGCATCTGACATTAGTTTTTTATTAGGATTGGATTGGGGTTTTTTAACCTCTTGCCATTGTGCAACCACCTTTTCCTTTCCTTTCAATTGGCTGACATTTTTTGTTGCTTTCCCCCCCTTCTCTTGAACAGAAGTTGCTGCTGGTTTTTTAACACAGCAGGCCTCATCATGACCAAAAGTATTGCAATATTGGCATGCAGAAGGCTTCCAATCATATTCCACCTTGAAGGACTCTCTATGCCCAGGAGCTAAATCGACAAGCACTGAGTCTGGGAGGGTTGTGGATGCCTTGACCTCCACGCAAATGCGAGCATATGAAGCTCTACTGCAACGGAGAGTGGCTGAATCTGCATATAATGGGATTCCAATTGTGTTCCCAATACGGCTCAGACAATCTTCCTCCCATAAGTGTAGGGGGAGATTGGGAAGCCTGATCCATAGAGGAATACTAGTTAATCTTTCTTGCTCCATTCTTGCATCCGGGGTCCATCTGCGGACGATAAAGGGACGATGGTCCATAGTCCACGGACCACCCTCTATAACAGCATTTAGATCTTCAACCAAATCAAATTTTACTGTGAAAAAGCCGTTCCCGTGGAGTAGTAGCTGAATCCCCCCCTTTAGGTTCCATTTTTTCTTGAGAAAAATCAAGAAAGGAGAGTACACAGGAATCTTACCAATGATGTATCCAATAATTGCTTGGTCCCATTGCTTGATGTGCTTGGAGTAGGCCTCTGGATTAAGAGCCGCCACCATGTTTGAACCATCTATGGTAGGTTCAATGTAGTGCAGTGAACCAAATTTTGGAGGCAGATTCTCTCTATGAAAGAGGGAACCCCAACTTTTAGACTATTGAGAAGTTGATGGTGGTGGGACTACAATAGGCCTTCTTTGCTTTTTCGATTGAGTGTTGCTACGCTCATGGGCTCCTCGAGAAGGGAGAGCGGGGAAAGAGTCCGTTGCCTGCAAGGAAGACGATGAGGGGATGTCTTGGTGGGGAGCTTGAGATGGAATGAGAGCTGGTGCTTCCAAGGGAAGAGCAGATGGAGAGCTGTCCAAAGAAACAGAGGCGGATCCTAGTCCAGAGGAATAGTCTCCCTTTCCTTTCATGTTGAATGCTTTAAATATACTATCTATTGTTCCTCCCCGGGGAGGAGGAGGCTTTGAAGAACCGTGAATGGGAGCTGGATCAACCTCACCAAGCCTTCCCAGTGAAAGAGAACCCACTTCTCCTCCAACAGAGGAGGAGATGGCTTGGGCAGAGAGGCCAGTTCCTCCCGGAGGAGGAGGAGGGGGACCCCCACCTGGGGTCCCAGCTGCTATCGGCATCAAGCCACCGCAGTCGCCCTAGCTCGGTGGAGATGTGCCCTATCTCGGAAGAGATGTGCCCTAGCTCACCAGCTGCCCCTTCTCGGAAGAGATGTGCCCTAGCTCGGTGGATGTGTTTGGTTTGTTGAGTAAAACCAAACACATCTTTCAGTCCTTGATCTTTCTTATAATGACTTTGATTCTGAAATTCCAGGTTGGTTGTTCAATATTAGCAGCCTTACACATCTCCATCTTAGTGGCAACCATTTCTATGGTCCAATTCCCAATGTTTTCAGATATTTTATCAACCTTGAGGTCCTTGATCTTTCTTTACAATTAATTCCACAATACCCCATTGGATCTTCAATATAAGCAGTCTTACATATCTGGATCTGAGTGACAACAATTTCAGTGGTCAAATTCCTAGTGCTTTTGAAAAAAGCTACATTAAAGATAGTCTCCAAATATTATTGTTGCGATCCAATAATCTGAAAGGGAACCTGCCTGACATACTAGAGCAGTTCAGATACCTAAGAACTCTTGATTTGAGAGATAACATGATTTCCGGTTCCATCCCAGCATCCATTGGAAGGTTGTCACTCTTGTCAAAATTATTTTTAAGCGGCAATCAATTGAATGGTACAGTTCCTAATATCATTGGACAACTCTCTTATCTAAAAGTTCTTGATCTTGCTAACAACTCATTGCAAGGGATCATCTCTGAACATCACTTCACCAATCTGATGAAACTAGAAGAACTGGATATGTCTTCAAATTCATTGGTTTTGAATGTTACTCCTGGCTGGGTTCCTCCATTTCATCTTAAAGTAATTGAATTGGGATCTTGCCGTTTGGGTGGTTATTTCCCGAAATGGCTACATACACAGAGCAACTTTATTGCACTAAACTTATCCAATACAAGAATTTCAGATACCATACCTGATTGGTTATGGAACTTGTCTTCCCAAGCTGTTCTACTAGATCTCTCACAAAATGAGATCAGAGGAATGCTACCCATGTCCTTTTCATCCATTAAAATTTTAAAAATCAACCTGAGTTACAACAAGTTTGAAGGTTTATTACCTCGACTTCCTTCTCTTCCTTTTTCTCTTGATTTGGGGAGTAATTCATTTACAGGTCCCATTTCTTTTGGCAATAATGAAGTATCTTTACTCCATCTGATTTTATCAAACAATAAAATAAATGGAAGCATCCCCTCATCTATGTGCAAACTTGAGTATTTGACATTTCTCGATATCTCTAACAATCAGCTATCAGGAGAGCTCCCCACTTGTTGGAAAATTTTAAGTATGTTGATGGGTGTTAATTTGGCAAACAATAACCTCTCTGGAGAGATCCCGACCATGATGTGTCATCCTCCTTATCTTTATCTTGAAGCATTAAGCTTACGCAATAATAGCTTTTCTGGAAAAATACCATCTTCTATGAAGAATTGCACCAAATTGGTAATGGTTGATCTTGGGCAAAATAAGTTACAAGGAAATATTCCAACTTGGATGGGAGAGAGCCTATCAAGTTTGGTATTTCTTCGGCTTCGATCAAATTTCTTTGGCGGGACGATTCCTCCTCAAATCTGTGAGCTTTCATCACTTCAAGTCTTGGACCTTGCAGACAATAATCTTACAGGACCTCTACCAGAGTGCATTGGCAATTTCAGCAAAATGATCGCCAATCCAAATACAAGCCAACAGACACTATATATCACGGAATATAGTGTAGCTGTGAGAGGAGGCTATGGTGAGATTATACATCCAAACTACAAATATAGCTTGCCATTGGTCAGGGATGGAGAGGAACGTGAATACACCAAAAAACCTCCCACTAGTAACGTATATGGACTTATCCGACAACTCTCTTGTTGGAGAGATCCCAATGGGTGTACTCAGTCTTCTTGAATTGCAAGGCCTGAACTTGTCTAGAAATCATTTGACGGGAAATATCCCGTCAAAGATTGGTGTAATGCAATCAATGATGACACTTGATCTATCAAGAAACGAGCTCTCCGGGCAGATTCCGTCAAGCCTCTCCAATCTAACCTTTTTGAGTCACTTGAATTTATCATTCAACAACTTGTCGGGGAGAATTCCAACGGGCAGCCAACTCCAGACTCCCAATGATGCATCTATTTATATAGGCAACTCCGGTCTATGTGGACCTCCAATCACTCAAGAATGCCCAGGCGACGGGATATCACAGAACCCGCCATTTATAGAAAGTGAAGAAGAAGGCGAGCACATCCAAGAAATGTTATGGCTTTACCTCGGCATTGTTTCAGGGTTTGTCATCGGATGCTGGATGGTCTGGGGAATTCTGTTTTTCAAAAGAAGCTGGAGGATCACTTATTTTCGTCTTGTGGACGACCTGTATGATAAAGTTTATGTAACTTCTGTACTCGGCATCCGAAGATTGAAGGCAATGAAAGGAAGGAGACTTTGAGTCAGAGCTGATGGGTTATTGTAATAATAAATATTATATGTGACTGAGTACCTATTGTGTGCAATGCTCAAAAATAAAATGTATTTTATGGTTAATATACAGTTTGGTATGTAAACGGGAGAGTCCTCTAGTTTGATATGTAAGAGTGATGTATATTTGTCCATTTCTCTGGACATGGAAATAAAAAAGTGGTGATCTTTATAAAAAAAATTAACTATGAACAGGGGCGGAGCCAGGATTTAGAACATGAGAGGGCCAGGGCAAGGAGATTTATAGTGAAAAGTGAAAAATATTTATAAAAATATAAGTATATAAAAACATGATAATTTGAAGCAAAAAAAATTTATAAGATAATGACAATCTTTGAGTTAAAAATTATAATGTTTCAATTCCTCAAAACCACAGAACAAAAAATTCCCTAGAAAACAAAGTTTTTCTCAAAAAAAATTTATTTAAATAAAACATAAATACATAACTCCATATCTCAAAATTTCAATGAACGTTGATAACTGGTCCATCTTTTCCCTCATTTGCGTGAAATTAGTTAACGTAATATTTACTTCATTAGTTAAATATATATTTTTCAAAAATTCAAAACATGTGTAAACTACAAACGAAACTAAACACAACATTTTTTAATGTTGTTACACACTATCCCATTTTCAGTCCTAATTCCAGTAATATATATTTCATTAGTGACATATACTCATTTTAATAAACTATATGTTTTTCTAAAAAAAAAAAGTTTACATTTTTTTATAAAACCATGTATACAATTTATTGTAGTATATTTTTTATTTTTTGTAATTACATGTACTTCATTAGATGATGTATATTGTTTTAGAATAATCAAAATATGCGTGGATTGAAAGTGGGGTGAAAAACAAAAACTACATAATATTATCTTTTTCAATTCCAATATACTCTTCATTACATTATCAACCAACCAATTATGGATGAACCTTAACTTGAAATTTTTTTTTTCCCTGGATGAACCATATAACAAAAAATAAATCTTCACGAGGCTTGGGGGGGCCAGGCCCCAGCCCGCCCCCCTTTATCTCCGCCCCTGACTATGAAAGAGGGAGCAGTCAACCCCTCACTCTGAGTCATTGATGGACAACTAACAACTGAACCATATATGGGTGAAAGAGTAAGAGAGAGTGCATGAGAGATGATATTTGGAACAATGCCTCTTAAATTCATGTTTTGGATTTGATATTCTTAAATTCTAAAATTTTGAATAAAGTCATTCAAAATAGAATTTCAAAATGATTTGGAAGAGTTGTTCAAGTAAATGTTAAAAAAAATAAAAATAAAAGTTATTAGAGTTGTTGGCGAGTGTGCTTAGGTCAGATGACCGTCTAAAATGGTTGACTGACCAGTCTTTAGGGGAAAAGCGTGACAGTGACAGAGACATCAAATTAATTCCTTGACGTGTTATCGCGCGGGTGCAATTTATTATTTATATCACCCAAATCACAATACCAACGTTGTTTTTTTTTATTTATAAAAAATAAAAATAGTTACCACAATTTCATTTCTGATTTTGAAATACAATTTTAATAGCGATGAAAAGACAAAGAGAAAGCACATAGAAAATATAAGAAATGACAAATCTGACGCATGATCTCCGAGTTAGAAGAAGTATCTAACTAAGCTGTTGGTTGCCGTGAGGAAAACGATTGTCTGTCATTTTTTCACATTTATTAATTCTTAACTTCTCCAACCGGCTCTTCATATAATTTTTTGGAGACTCAATGAAATATGGGGTTTTTTTATAAAAAAAAAAGTCTAACTTCTACATAATTTTAATTTTTAAAAAATTTGTACCATTGGATAGATATTGTCGATACGATTCAAATGAGTCTGATATTGAATATATATAACATATGTTTAAAAAAAATATTTTTTTATTTTTTAACACTAATATTTAGTTGTATTCTATTAATTATTATGTGCACTTATGTACTAAAATATCATTTATTCTAATTAAAACGAATAACACAACAAAAAAAATACATGAAAAATTAAATAAAACACAAGTACACAAAATAAATAGCATCTACATCCAACTTGGATGGGTGACAGCCTACCAAGTTTGTGATTTATTCGGCTTCGATCAAATTTCTTTGGCGGGATTATTCCTCCTCAAATCTGTGAGCTTTCTTCACTTCAGGTCTTGGACCTTGCAGACAATAATCTTACAGGACCTCTACCAGAGTGTATCGGCGTTTTCAACAAAATGATCGTCAATCCAAATGCAAGCCAACAGGCAGTGCATATCATGGAATTTGTTGTAGATGTGGTAGACCTTCGTGAGTATATATATCCAAATTACAAATATAGCTTGCCATTGGTCAGGGATGGGGAGGAACGCGCGTACACCAACAGCCTCCCACTGGTAACGTACATGGACTTATCCGACAACTCTCTTGTTGGAGAGATCCCAGTGGGTGGGTTCGGAACCTCTGTGGAGTCACCACAGGGTTTCTCTGTGAAACCCAATCAACAGCAGACATGTGGCGAGCTCTCTCACGTGAGCATCACGTGGCTCACTAACGGACTAACGCAGTTTATTTGGAGCAGCTCGATCATCCACCATTCAGCTCATCTTATTTGGACGGTCCAGATCTGAGGGACCCTTTTTAATTTTTAAAGAGCATCCTCACCGTCCGATCTCATTTGGACGGTGGTATTACATGAAGGAGACTTCCTCATTTCAACAACTCCCCTGAAAAACCTCTCGCTCTCCCTCTCTGAACCTTAGCCATCCCTCTCCCTCACCGAAGCCCCCTCCGCCACCACCGAGGATCCCCTCTCCCTCTCACCGAAGCCCCCGCCGCCACCATGGACGATCCCCTCGCCGTCTCCCTCTCCCTCACCGAAACCCTAGCCGCCTCCCAGTCGATTCAATCGCAATGGAGGTCGAAAACTGAAAAAATTGGCGTAAGCAGTGGATATACACACATTTATAATATGTTTTCGAGCCTTTCGATCCATTCATGAAAAATAGGTGGATAATGTTAGGGTTAGGGTTTTTTTTTAATGTTTAATATCTTTTGTTTTTTGTTTTGGCAGAGACAGGAGAAGAGGGGGCTGAAGCCATGACGTATAGAATCCACCGGCAGCTTGTTGATCATGCGGATTTTGAGAGGGCAGTGGAGAAATTTAAGACAGAAAGGGAGGAGTTCGACAGTGAAAAAGAGGAATTCAAGAGGGAAAGGGATAACAAAAAGCGATATGCATCAGATGGTTCCAACAGAATTATTCCAGAGACGCAACAGAAGTTTATCTTTTTGTCATTAGTTGATTAAATATTTAAAATCTTCTTTAAGTGGAAGGGCTTCTTTATTCTTGAACAAGCCTTAAATTTTCTATTTGCCATGTTTGGGATAAGTGTCGGTGATCCCTTGTCTCCTTTGTTAGAGGGGGTTCATGATCCAAAATAGTCAGTGTGAATCAGATGTGCAAGAAATAACTAGATGGTTCCATCAGCTATCTTAAATTAACACGGTTTGTATACCATCATACAAAGGTTGTGTAATAGTGTGTCATAGGCTTAACTTTGCTCCTCATTTAATTAACTGCAGGGTTACATTGTACTGTTTAATGTTACGGGTTGATCGCAGGGTTATATTGTACTGTTAAAAGTTTTAGAGTATGTATAATTTCAGATCGCAGGGTTGTGCATCATATGACTTCCCATTGCTTATGGGAAACAATGTTGTATATGACATTTGTTTGTCTTTCAATGTTTGTTGTATATGACATTTCAGTTAACAATGACATTTGGTTGTTTGGGGTACAACATGAATTTGGTTGTCTTTCCATGTCTTCTTTGAAATGTCTACAATTTTCATGCACTAGCTTTCACTGGTTCCACAATGGTTCATTGAGGAAAACCAGCTACATTTGTTTCTATTTAATTAACTACTGTTCATTTTAGAAACCATGGATCCATGGAGGCCATTTGACCAATCTTGAAATATCTGTGCATGATGATCACTTGCTCCAGCCTCCATGAAGTGGATGTTTAGGAGGAAGGCTTCGATACTTCCCAATTTTTACATCTAGCCTCTTTAGCAGATTGTCTCTCTTTTCACCTCTCAGAGTTGCCCAAAATTACATCCAGATCATTTTCAATTGGATAATGTGCAAAATCAAATAGTTTTTTTTTTACATACATTTTATTGTTTGTGAAAATGCAACTCTACAAATATGTATTTCAGAATGGTCATGTGTGTATGTTCAGCTTTGTTTGCTGATTTATATGAAAGAAATGGTTAAGAAGTGTTTTAGATCTTTGTAAAATCTATAGTAGATCAAAACAATAAAAGAAATCACGTCACATCTTCACAAATGATCCTTATCCACTCAAACCATGAATAGAAGAAACACAGGAGGACAAACCACTCCATGTCTATGACATTTGGTTGTTTGTCTTCCCATGTATGCTGTATATTACATTTCAGTTAACAAAAATTACACTTAGTTCCATGTCTGCTGTTGGTTACACAGTTATGGTCTGTGAGAATGTTGTATATGCTTTTTCTTCCAAAGGTGTCTCCTTTATCTTTGATGATGTGCAAATTGAAGCATGGGGGAGGTAGATGAGGAAAGATAATGAAAGATAAAGAAATAATTGAATTCATGTGATGCAAGAAAGCTATGAATAAATCTGCTTTGATTCACACTGGGGAAATACAGGTAGTTTGATATGAAAAAAATGATTTATCTTTTCCAAACTTAGAATCCACAGCATTTAAGAATCAAATCTATTTCATTGCAAAAAGCTTTCTTTATAAATTGTTACTTTCTAGTGGTCAAATGTTTTTTCACACAGGCCTTTCCTTTCCACCTTCTGATTCTTCCATACAAACATACTCTGCTTCACATGGAACAACCATAAGAGCTAGCATAGCAGAGCTACCATAAGAATCACATGTAAAAAATAAAAATGTCAGTAATAATTTTTTTTGAAACCCTCTATTACACAACAAAACACAAGTTTTTAAAATGGATCCATCAATTAAGAAACAATCAGTAATAAACTCCACTTTCAAGGGTTCCAAATTTGTCTCAAACGACCCCTTCATCACACAATTACAACAAAAACATAAAAAAGAAAACACACACACACACACACAAATCTTCACAACCTCTTGTCTGATTTTCCAAAATTTCACTAAAATCTAAAGAAATCAAAACCCTAATCTGTACCAACAAAAGGGGATATATATAGAGAGAGATGGGAGGCCCGACGAGGATGAGGTGCTAGTTGGGCCTGGTGGGGCACTTCAGTGGGCGGAGGACCTCAGACTTGTAGCGGTGATGGTGCGGGAGACGTCGGACAGATCGGAGAGGGAGACGGTGCGGCGACGGTGCGGCGGCGGCAGCCAGGGGTGTGTGAGGGAGAGGGAGGGCTTGGGTCGGATGAGATTTTTCAGGGAGAGTTTGAAAAATATGAGGGAGGAGAGATTGGATAACTCTGTTAAGACTCTGTTAGTGGTCACGTTTTGCTCACGTGAGAGGATAGCCAGGTGTCAAGTTGTTATTGGGTTTCACAGAGTCTCTCTGTGGAGACTTCACAGAGTCTCCGAACCCTGGGTGGGTGTACTCAGTCTTCTTGAATTGCAAGGCCTGAACTTGAAATCATTTGACGAGGAATATCACATCGAAGTATGCAATCAATGATGACACTTGATCTATCAAGAAACAAACTCTCTGGGCAAATTCCGCCGAGCCTCTCCAATCTCAGTTTTTTGAATCACTTGAATTTATCACTCAACAATCTATCAGGGAGAATTCCAACAGGCAGTCAACTCCAGACTCCCAATGATACATCTATTTATATAGGCAACTCTGATCTGTGTGGTCCTCCAATCTCTCAAGAATGCCGAGGTGATGGGACATCACAGAGCCCATCATTTACTAGTAAAGAAAATGAAGATGAAGGTGGGGACATCCAAGAAATGTTATGGCTTTACCTCGACATTGTTTCGGGGTTCATCTTGGGATGTTGGATGGTCTGGGGAGTTCTGTTTCTCAAAAGAGGATCGCTTATTTTCTTCTTGTGGACGACCAGTAGCTCAGCGTCCGAAGATTAAAGGCAATGAAAGCAAGGAGGATTTGAATCAAAGTTGATGACATGATCTTTCATTTTGTTGGGTTATTGTAATAGTAAATTTTATGTGTCAGAGTACCTATTGTGTGCAATGCTCAAAAATAAAATGTATTTTATGGTTTAATTACAGTTTGGTATGTAAACAGGAGAGTGATGTATAACTTGTCCATCTCATTGGACATGGTTTAAATAACGTGGTGGTGATCTTTGAAAATTTTAGCAATGCATGAAAGAGGGAGCAATTGGCCCCTCACTCTGAACCATTGATATACAACTAACAACTGAATCATTTATGGGTCAGAGTGCGAGAGAGTGTGTATGGGGAGAGTGGCGGAGTGTGAAAGATTCTCTGTGAGGGAGAAACAGCAAACAAAAAGGGAAAAAAGAGAAACAGAGAGGAGAAAGAAAGACAGGAAGCATAACCAACACCACCACTGCAGAGGAGGTCCCACATTCCATAATTTTCGATCATGCCAGTTGATCAACCATGTCCAGACATTAGACCTTTGAATTAAAATGCATGTTTAGCCACCATCTGCTATGTTAAATGCAACATTTATTTGTAGTCTCAAGTCACATATCTCATGTAAATATTTGGAAAGGCATGCCCGGTTTACAACATTGTTGTAACCTTCACAGTTTTTTTTAAAAAAAGTATACATCATCTAATGAGTTTTATATTTATAAACAATCAAGTATATACTCTAACAAATTGTATGGACCCATCACCCATTCATTGAAATGTGAAAAAAAAATTTAATGAAATATATACCGTATATAGACTGCAAGTGGGGTGTAAATGAGATCATGTATAACATCCTGCACGATGGACTATCCCTAATGCCATTGATCTTTTTTCCCGGTGTAGATTAGATTAAAATAGTTGGTGTAGATTAGATTAAAATAGTTTGCCACCACAACATGTTGTAAGCCATCGCAAAAAAACCGTCGCAAATAGTGCTTTTTCTTGTAGTGACACTGGTAGACAGAGGCTACGTAAAGATCAAGTGAATCTAGATTTTTATTAAATTGAAGATCAAAACAATGATAAACTGGATAAACAACTTATAATGGGGATGAATACAGGGGGGTCCTTGAAGGGTGTAACTTGAATTGCCGAATTGGAAGTACAAAATTCCTAAAATGAACACCAGCAAATATTTCTGATTTACAGACTAGCAACCCCAAGTATCCATTATCAGTTCAAGCAAAACAAAGCCACAAATTTCCTTCTCTTACATTATCAAGCAACAACACACAAGTTTTAAGTGTACATCACTACATATGATGGAGGAAACAAAGACCATCAGCACAAAAAAAAAGACACCATCTTCATCTCTGGTGCTTCTTCATCCTACAAAATGGTGTATCACAACATTCCCACTTTTTTTAGTCATGGAATCTGAATATAAGCAGCATCACACAAGAATGGGACATCGGCGTACATTCCTGTGAGGGAACATCGGATGCATTCAAGCACAGTGAAGAGGTAGGCGAATGCAACTGCTGTCCAAAAGTGCACGCCGATCTTGCCCCAGTACACGGCAAGGGGCATCCACCGGCTGATCTGCCCAATCACCTGCAGGGCAATCTCTAGCAGCATCCCCATCACGACATGGAAACGGAAGAAGTGAGGCCATTCCTTCTTCCTCACCACCCCTAGGTATGCCGTGAAGAAATAGGCCATCAGGAACCAGCTCGGGAGGGTCCCAATGAAGCCCAGGAACGGGTAGGTGAGGTGCTCAAAGTACTCGAGAAACGGGTGGAGATGGTAGGCCTATAAGGTGTATACATCCTATAAAGAGACATGAGACTATTTAATATTAGACTCATTTTAAAGGTCTAAATGAGATCTTTTCAATAGTATAATTTTTATATAAATAGATTAATGATAATATATAACATTATATAATTTTAAAAATAGTAAGAAAATATGAAGGGTGATGGTTGGAGTGTAACACCCTCCAAACATGAAATTCCTCTAAACATGGAGGGTTGAAGATGCTCTTAGCACCATTGATTTTTTTTGCCACTGTGTAGATTAGATGAAAATAGTCTGCCACCACGACATTGGTAAACACAGGCTGTGTAAAGATCAAGTGAATCTAAGTTTTAATTAAATTGAAGCTCAACAATGATAAACCGGATAAACAACCTATAATGGGGATAAATACTGGGGAATTCTGAAGAGTGTAAATTGAATTGTCAAACTGGATGTGCAAAATTCCTAAAAAGTACACCAGCAAATATTTCTGATTTACAAACTAGTAACCCCAAAGTATCCATTATCAGTTCAAGCAAAACAAAGCAACAAATTTCCTTCTCTTACATTATCAAGCAACAACACACAAGTTTTATGTGTACATCACTACATATGATGGAGAAAACAAAGACCAAAAAAAAAACCATCTTCATCTCTGGTGCTGCTTCATCCTAAAAAATGGTGTACCACAACAAATATTGCCAATTTTTTTTAGTCATATGGAATCTGAATATATGCAGCATCACACAAGAATGGGACATCGGCATACATTCCTGTGAGGGAACATCGGATGCATTCAAGCACTGTGAAGAGGTAGGCGAATGCAACGGCTGTCCAAAAGTGCATGCCGATCTTGCCCCAGTACACGGCGAGGGGCATCCACCGGCTGATCTGCCCAATCACCTGCAGGGCAATCTCTAGCAGCATCCCCATCACGACATGGAAACGGAAGAAGTGAGGCCATTCCTTCTTCCTCACCACCCCTAGGTATGCCGTGAAGAAATAGGCCATCAGGAACCAGCTAGGGAGGGTCCCGATGAAGCCCAAGAATGGGTAGGTGAGGTGCTCAAAGTACTCGAGAAACGGGTGGAGATGGTAGGCCGTCTCCGCGTACATCCACGTCTCGTGAAGGGGCATCAGGTATGGGATGCATGCAAGAGTTCTCCACCACCACCTCGGCTTCTTTGTCATTGGAGGGTACCGGTAGCTGAATGGAATGTCTTTGGAAGCTTTGGGAACCATAACAGAGCCAGGTCCTGGCCTGCGGGCATGGTTCGTAGGCAGAGCAGGAACCATGTGGGTGAGGCTGCCATGGTCCCCGACTAGCACAGGGGCTGAAGCAGACGAAAGGTGGAAGGTTGCACAACCTGTTTTCGAAGGAAAACACAAAACATATCACTGTCTCCAAGCTCTTGAAGTGCTACAATAAGTACAAAATGTACACCAATCACGCGCAAAATACTTTGAATATCCCATGAGAGTTGTAAAAAAATTTGGATCATCAAAAGGATATGTGATCTTCTATCACTAACCATTTTCCTAATTCCCCAACAAGACATGATGCTGCAGATTCTAATTTGTATATTATTTCATCATGTATACTCATGTACATCATTTAAATCCAAAGGTTCATTTACATATGTTTGATTCCCCTTTTAAGTTCCAACTCCTCAACCAAAATGGTGGAAAAGAAAGGAAATTCACATCTCTACATCCATAGGAGTTATTTTGATAATCACCACAACCCTCAAGAGAATGATTCATTTGTGGTTTGTCTCCCAAGCACTCATTGCAATCATATTTTACATTTTTATAAGAAAGAAGATAGCGTCAGCCACAAATCCAGCCATAAATCCAATTATGAGTATATATGTAATGTACAAACCTGGAAAGCACAAACACGCCTGGAGGGGTCCCATAGTGTGACATGGCAGGGACACGGCATGGACACGTGCAGAACACGCCTCCAGCCATGTCTGCTGAGATGGGCTGCATTTTTTGCATTTTTTGTCTGGACACGGCCTAGCCCAGTTTCAGCCCAAAACGGAAAAAAAAAAGTCCAAACCCATTTAAAACAGCCCACAAGTTACCAACCCATTTAAAATGACCCAAAACAATCCATTTAAACAAAATGCCTCACTTAAAAGGTTTTTAAAAAAAGAAAAACAGAAAAGTGAAACACTAGCTGCCGTTTTTTTGCTCTGCTGGAACCCTTGGGACCCTCCACCTTTTTTTGCTCTACTGGAACCTGGGACCCCTCTCGCTGCCTTTCTTCTTACGGTCTCTCTCTCACAAACAGATCTGCGTCTCTGTTTTTCCTTCTCTCTGCATTGCGTCTCTGACTCTCTTGTTTCTCCCACTTGCTGCATCTCTTTTTTTGTTTCTCTATGACTCTCTCTCTCTCTCCCTGTCATGTCTCTCCCTCTATATATATTTATTATATTAAATTATTTGTTGTTGTGTCCTAGCCATACCCGTGTCCTATTTTTTCAAAAGTCATTGTGTCCGTGTCGCCATGTCCCGTGTCCGTGCTTCATAGTTACAAACTCAGTATATGCAAAAATTGTATAGACACTCTTCTAAACCATGTATACACCTGTGGTTGAATTTATGACTAAATTTTCAGCTGCCCCTAAAGGCTCCCTTTTTATAAATCAGATTGCTTAATACACAAGCCCATTATACAAGCCCCAATGAAATGCAATTGTGAAAATTAAAATGAAAAACATGTAATATATATTTCTATCCTTCTCATAAAATTCAAGCATTCCAAGTACATTTCTGTGGACTAAGACTAAAATGGTTCATCAAACTGGAACAAATTCATCATATTTTGGGCCTGGACCTGAAATAATCAAGTTGGCTAATATGACGACATTGGGCCATTTGCTGATCAAGGTATAAATCCTAACAATGATGAACACCTCAAAAATCCAATTGATCTAATTTGTCAACCTGGACAAAATGAAAGATGCAACCACCTTTGTATTACACCTTTTTTAATAGATGAATGTTGCACTGTCTTTAATCTTCACAAATCCTATTGATCCAATTGTTCAACCTGCAGTTCTGCTTCTTCCTCCTCCAATACATGCATCATTCCAAGATTTTTTTTTTCTTGCCTCATTAGATCCAAGAAAAATAGCAGACTGCATAAGGAAGATGCTAAAGGAGATCCTCTACTTCCTCCCAAATCACGGATCAGGCATGCATTCTTGTACTCTGAAAGTCATCGACAACACTCTCCCTACCCACCCCCAAACACACACACACTATCAAGGCTTATTCTAACTCATCCAGGCATAGCTATAGGGTTTTACTGCCTACGTTTGCCTTGTTCCAGCACCAACCAGGGATTAAAGAGTAAAACTTTACAAAATGATCTCCATCTACCAAAATAAATCCCTAAGACATATTTTATTCACAAAAAGATCCATAGACTACCCGGCTCAGACGGTCATCAAAAGAATGTACAGATAAACATCAGAGAACTGATTGATGAATCCATAATATGACAGCCATCAATAGATTTCCGTAAAAGTGTAATACAAGAATCCAATTTTACCTCGTCCCCCCACTTTTCAATGCGCCCAATCATTTGCATTCGTATGCAGGAAACAAGCACCCTCTAAAACCCCAAAGTCCTAATTTCACCCATCATTGAAGACAACAAAATTTCAAGCGCGTTAGGTGCGTAAAGTTTTACCTTTCAAAGCCTCAAAATTTGGTCCTGCATGAGCCCCACCGAAGTTCCTCCTAGCGTGGAAGAGTGAGCTCGTGGCCTTGAAAAGGCCGGGCTTTGAAGCCAAACTCGATGAGCACCCATTTAAGATCATGTCATAACACCTGCATTGCATAAAACACATGAGAATCGGAGATCGTTCAATGAGATCCAACAGAGAATACGAAGAGGAGATCACCTGATCCGACGAAACGATGGTCTGAAGCAAACCCTAAATTTTGGGGGAAGCCGCGACAGGATAGGAAGGGCAGTGCAGGATAAGATTTTATGGTGTTTTAAATGGATTTTTTTTTTTTTCTTCAGAGTAGCCAAACCAACCCGACCTGAAAAAGAGCGGGTATGGGTTGGGTTTTGAGACCCACCGAATCATGTGGGCTTTTGAGCTGTAGATGGATCAAATTTAATAGGAAAAAGATACACACAGCCTCAATTGCAGTCCATGATTTTTTTTAAATTATACACTCATTTATTGAAATGCATGCTATTATATGAAATGAAGTATATACTAAGATACATTAATATTTTTTTTCATAATGAAAAAATATAAAAAAGAAATTGGATCATATACTATGTTAGGACCTTAGCATATGCGGCTGTAAAAAGGACTGCGTGTATCAGCGTCCAATTAATAAGATGCTATTATGGTGTGTTTGTGTCAAGGAAAAATGAAAATTTTCTTTTTAACCATTCAAAAATCCAGTGTCTATGTCAAGCAATGGGAAAAAAATCCATCACTTTCTCTCTCATATTTTGTTACTAGATAAAAGTGAAAAAAATCTCTTCCCGGTAGATGAGAATTTGAGAAAAAGTAATAGAATATTTTTCCACTAGATACATAAACATCATAAAAGTTGGTTAAAGAAAAAATATTTTACTTTCCACAACTTTTCATTTGACCCAAATTCTCTCATTTTCTTTCACTTCCTTCAAATTTGTGCACTAACACACCCTCAATTTTTTTTAAGGCATGTTTATTCTATTATTAAATAAAATAGACGATGTCTACACTCAATCTTTTTTAATAATAAAATTTACAATGTCTATACTCAATCTTTTTTACAGTTTTAAATAAAATTTTGTATATCTCGATAATCATGTATACTCATTATAACAAGGTTAAATCTCGTTAAAAAAATTATATTTTATATAAATGACATCATTCAATTCACTTTTTTATAAAATTATGATGTATATGATTTAAAAATAAAAACATGTGAGGGCCGTATTTGTGATCGGAAAAATGATTGACATTTTTCAAAATCTTTGTGTCTGCTGCAAATATGTATTCCAATGGACATAGCTATCAATATATCAAAGTATTCATATCTAACATATATTATACAATTTTATATATTTATATTATGAAAAATGTTAGATTCAGTCATTTTTACCAACCAAAGCTCATATCACACATGTTTTTATTTTTTTTAAATAGTAAATGTGGAGAGGTGAAAATATCCTCCTCCTTGAATGGGCCGGACTCGATGACGGTCTCGGCTTGGTTTGGGTAGATCCGTGAAAAGACGACGACGGTGGAAGAGGTGACGACAATTGATCGATTTGTGGATGTTTGTCTGGACTGAACCTCATATAAATCAGGCTGCCTACCTATGCCTACATACGTTTTTTGAAGGATCAAGCCACAAGTAGTTCCTTTCTGAGCGAGAACATCCGACAATGAAGCTTAATCTCCATTAAAATGGGATTTAAAGCTTGGGCTTTAAGTTCTCTTTGTTTTTGGAAAGAAGAAGAAGTTTCTCCCTCACTCTCTGTCCATCCCCCTCTAATGAAGGAGATACCCTCATATTTATAGTGGGAGGGATTATGCATATTGTCATGGAGGTGTGAGCATATCATAGGATGGAACCTTCCACGTTACTCTTGGATTGGTTGACACGTGGGATCTACTTTTTGACAATTTGTTACAGCCACTGTGTCAGGGAATATTTCTTGGAATTTCTAATATCTCGTCGTTACGGACTCCGTGATTTTGATTCAAGTCAGATAGGAGCTATGCCCCCATTCACCCAGGTCTGATCGGATCCGACCAGACTGTTTATTAACCCGACCTGAGATGGTGGTGTGTTATGACGGAATGTGATGGGCCAGAGCAATATAGACTTTTAAACGGATCCTAAAGTGTGACAGATTTTGACTTCTACAGTAAACATCATCCAATGAGGTATATACTGTAATAACAAGTATATATCGCTTACTTTCGAGTTAAATGAACCATTTTAAAAAGTGTAAAAAAATATTTAATGAGGTATATACATCATCTAACAAAGTATATATTTCACTGAATTTCTAACGATGTATATAAAACTGTATTTTGGGCTATAAAATAAGCAAAGTGTAATAGTGCCCTTATATATATTGTTCATATTCATTCATGATTAATTACCATCATAGAGATTTAACTAAACTATATCTATTGCTTTGTGTATGATCACTGCAAAGGCCACTGACCATTCCCTCCCCCCCCCCCTCCCCTCTCTCATAAACATACATAATCAAATTAATTAATCAAATGCAAATGGCATGCTACCATGGGAAAATCAAGAACAAAATTTCAATCTCATCGAAAAAACTCTGGCGTCGTATGAATGTACGCGGCATCAGCCACGAAGGGAACATCCGCATACGCCCCATTGAGTGCGCATCGCATACATTCCAAGACAGTGAAGATGTAAGCCAGCGCAACCCCGGTCCAGAAGTGGATCAAGAGCCTGTTCCCCTTGAAGAAGAAGACTGGAAACCAGTTGCACGACGTGCAGATGATCTGCAGCACATTGTCGAGGAGCATCGCCATCAGCATGTGGAACCTGAAGAAGTGTGGCAACTCCCACCTCCTTATCAGGAACAGAGACACCGCGCAGAAGTACACCATGAAGAACCAGCTCGGGACGAGCGCGATGGTATCCATGAATGATTGGGTGAGGAGCTCGTTGTACTCGCCTAAGAGAGGGGGGAGGTGGAAGGAATTCTCGGCCATGTAAATGGCCTCATGGAGGGGCAGAAGGTAGGGGACACACGAGAGGGTTCTCCAGTACCATTTTGGCTTCTCTGTCATCTTTGGGTAGGGATCAAACCGGAAGCTCATGAGGGATGCTCTGGGGACCAATTGAGAATTACGTCCAGCCATGCGTGCACGAAGGGTGTGCAGAGCAGGAAGTGATGGTGCTGAGGCTAGACCTGCTGTTGTGTAAAGAGCACATGAGTAATGTAATTTCTTGGTTAAACCATTCAACAACGCATCAAGTAATTATAAAAAAAATCAACCAATTTGATGACCCAAACAGATGTAGACCAATCACAATAGTGATAGCATCTATATCAAAAAGTGATAAGATGACACGTTCTTTTATAATTGATCTATGCCACCAAGCTGGTCAATTAATTGTTCACTGGATCAAGACTAGCAAAAAAAAGCCAAAACTTTAACATATTGTGCACCTAGAGTGTCAAAAGATTTATTCAAATCATACATGTCTAACATTTGAGTGTCATACTTTCTTCAAACATAATATTGGGGAAACTCCAACTCATTTAAGAATATTAGTAACAATTCTATGCTTGCTCCCATTACTGTGTTACAGATAAACATAGACATCATTTTTTCCTTTATTCAAGACATTGTCCAGTTGCAATTACCATTACAAAACCAGAATGATTGAAACAAAAAATTAATCAAGGTAGCTTCTTCGGTTTAACAATACCTACTACACCCAATACCTAGTACATCACCAATATTCAATGACTACTCATCAAATTCCTCGCACCTTGGATTATGAACCACAGAAATTTTTTTCTATTTTTTTAAAACCAGTTCCTAACAGACCAAAATGTTAACCTCCTGGCCTTAAATTTATTCAATGTCTTCTTCTTCATGTTTTTTTTTCTGCCTACCTTTTCATAAAATATATATATATATATATAATTCATCTGATCATTTTCCCCGCAAGAGGAACGAATAAATAAATAAGATTACTCAACATATCTATGCATCAAAACAAGAATACTATTACAAACAGCTCTAAATAACCAAACCTCTGCATCTTATTTTTTCATAATTTTTAACAAATCAAGCTTTAAAATGAAACCCTGCCTAAACCAGGCTCGAATGTACACATACCTCCCAAAGTCTGGATTCTCTGCCTGTGATGATCTCTAAACAGAACCTGGCACAGAGGAGACCTAGAAGGTGTCCTATCCGGGCAAATGCATCGCATACCAGAATTCATCATTGAAGATGAAATAGACAGTGCATTTGGAATCTTATGCAGCCTACCTACACAAAAATATGTTCGTGTGGTGTTATAATCGATTCAGAGTATACAACAATCGTGAATAAAGCAACTAAAAGAGAATCTCATAAAAGGGGAAAAAAAGAATTTTAAGGCTTCAACCAATAAAACGCGACAATTCAACCCACTACACATGTATAATTGTGATGAGACATACAATTCTTGATTCAGGTAACTAGAATTACATGAAACTTTGCAAGATATGACATTTAGTTGACATAAAACATCAATTCTTTGTATGAAATTGAATACTGTAGTGAGATTTACTTCTCAAGGAGACACGACAGGGAGGAGACGCGAGAGGCGGTCTCTTCGCGGAGATGGAAATCCGTGACACGGGGGGCAACAATGCGGACTCCGAACAGGGAGGAGCGATCATGTCTTCTGCTTCACCTGTAAAGAACGATTAAGAACTATAAAACCATCGTTTTTTGTTGTTGGTGTTTGAAACAATCCAAACCTTCAGATTACTTTTGAGGAGACAATTATGGAGCGATGAAAAAACAAACCTTGATCGAATGAAACCAGATGGAGAGAGCGAGAGGTGGTTAGGGTTTTTCGGACTTCGGTAGCATGTGAACGAGAGAGACGTCACCGTTTACTTGGGGTTTTAGAATCGGCTTCTCGAAAATGGTATTCGTTGGTTCTCGAATTCTCTGTTTTGAGTTGCGTAGCTGTTCTTCAAATGTTATACAGGGCATGACTTGTGCCTCAAGTTTTCTTCACGGGCTTTCTCATGTCATGGGCCTGGCTCAATTGGAATTTATTATAGCATGACACAATTTTTTTTTTTTTTTTTTTTTTGACAATATATACATTATTTTATATAATAGCATACATTTCAAATAAAATAAACAGTGTATGATTTAAAAAAAATGGTATGAATTATAATTAGGCCTGCAATATGAGCTAGATGTATCTTTTTTGTTACACAATCATTTATTTTTGTCCGATTTCAATCTCATCTACTTTGTTAGCATCATGTACTCTCAATAATATTTATATAATTCAATTAAATATATATTTCATTTTTTATAAAAATATATATTTCACTTAAATGAGATAAACTACTTTTTAAAAATACAAATATGTGTAGACTGAAAATGGGGCTGAGTAGGGCGTGTAACATTTTCCTTGAATCTTGGAAATGAAAATGATATGTCCAACCCATTATGCAATCTCATTCACAGTCCACATGACTTTTTTTGTAAAAATTATACACTCTTATATTAAAATACATACTATATAAAATTAATATATATTGAGATACAATATTGACTTTTTCGCTTTGAAAAAATGACAAATAATTATATTATACATTATGATCCATACACTATGATATAGAGCTGCGTAGACAAGACTACTAAACAAATTGAGTGTATCAACACTCGAAATGGAAAGTTTCACCTTTGAAAAATATTAAGACAACCCTTTCTCTGGTCCCAAATCCAATCCACGTATGTTTTTATTTTTTTAAAACTCAACGTTGCTATATTCAATTATTTTTATATTCCTAAATATAGTCATGTATATTTTGATAGCTCGTTTACTCACTATAAAAAGATATACACCTCGATAGAAAAATTTTACATTTGTTATAAATGATATCAATCAATTCATTATATTATTTACTTCATTTTTTTATAAAATTACATACAGAAAATATATGATTTTGAATTGAAAAAAATAAAAGAGTCTTGTTACACACAATTTTTTTTTTAGCCCCAATTTTAGTCATATACTCATATATACATTGATAGAAAATCACTGGAACATATATTTACACTAACAAAATATATGTTTCAATAGAAATTTTTCTCATTTTTTAAAAATACATTCATACAATTTATTAAAGTATATGTTTAAGTTATATAACAACATGTAATTTATTAGATGAGGTATGCTCTTTTTTTTTAATTTAAAACATGTATAAATTGAAAATGGGGCTAAAAAATATATTGTACGTAACATTATCCAAAATAAAACTACGTGGAGATTAATGTGACCATGTATCAGTGTATGTTGTAAAGTACGATGGGCCCGTATGATATGGCCCGAACCGTATATGGGCCTACCATATTTCAAGTCGTGAAGTACCAGCCCGATGAAAGAGCCCATACCGGCCCAAAAGATTGAAAGACTGTCGAGCACAGCCTGTGACAGATGGGTCGAGTTGTGTCTCCTATTCTGGCCCGCATTCTTCAAACCGTATTCAAACTGAAAAATGATATTTCTAGCATATGTTGTATCATTTGTAGTCCATACTATTTTTTTAAAATCATATGCTCTTTCATTAAAATACATGTTATATGAAATAATATATAAACTAAAATATAATAGTGTAATTTTTCACATTGAAAAAAAAAGTTTATGCACTATAATAAAAAAATCATTCAAATACTGTGATAATGTAGTATATATTATGCTATTGTAATCAATAATGATTTTTGGGCCCCAATTGGTAGACCCCATTCTAAACCCCATGAGGTGGCAAGACTGAATTCTCCAAAATACCCTTTTATGTTATATTCACCTTTTTTATCTCATATATCATAACCGATCCTCATATCGTAACCGTCCCCTTAATTAGTGGAAGTAAAACCATAATTTCGTTTTTTATGGAAACAATTAATTTAATTGAAAGCAATTGTGTATATTGAATACATTAATTAGTTTAGATTGATTAGAGAAACAGAAGAAAAAAAAAAGTCGATTCTCTGTTTTGGGGGATTCCATTTGTTTTTATTTTTGTTTTAGTTCAATCAATGAAGAAGAGAAGAGTTTTGATTCATTTAGTTTTGTTTGTAACCAGTTTTTGGTGCAAACAATGACGATCCATTCAGGCTAGTTCTTTTTCGATCTAAATATATTATTTTGATTTTGATTTTTCGTCATTCATTTGAATCATCGTATACATGTTTTGAATATGAATTTCATTTTAAATTCAGATACATGACGTGTATCTTGATTTACATGTATTGTTGTGTACCAAGTTTGATATGTACAATCATTTATGATTGTGTGTTTGTGAATAATTATGCATAATGTGTCATTTATCATATTTTTTAGCTTTGTATCAGCATTATTCGACTTATTCAGATTCAAGATTTTCAAATACAATGCACATTCACTTGTATGGAATGTGTATTTGTTATTTCAAATTTCAGATACACCTGTATCTGAATTTGAATTCTAGCCCTTTTTTTAAGATGTTTGTCAATTCAAATTCAGATACACCTGTATCTGAATTTGAATTACAACTCATTTTTTGAAAGTTGTTATTTTTATTTTTATGGATTTGATTAATGTATAGTTGATTAATATTTAATTGCTTATTGTTGGCATTTTGAAAACTTTTTGTGAATTTTCTGTGCAGTTTTATGCAAACCATATTTGTTTATTTGGATTTTCAGATACATTATTGTATCTTAATTGATAATATGTGATTAATGTTTTTTTTTTCACTAGATGTGTTTCAGATTTTTTTCAAAATATGTTATGTCTGGTGCCACCTTTTGTGGGATTTAGTTACAAAGTTTAATGAGGATATTAGTTAGTTAGAACTAATTTTTAAAATTATAAAAATAGCAGTCTTGTCATTGTCATTTTGGTGGTTAGAAATAGTCAAATAGGGAACCAATAGGAGAGTGCCACATATTTAGGCTCACAAATGGGGCTTAATTTATGGGGTCCAGGTAGCAGCTCCCTATTGTAATATATAAGACTGTAAAACAGACTACAAAATTGAGAGAGTATCAAGGTTTATTCAAATTCAAAGCTCCTCCATGTCCTTCTATGTATTTCCAAATCTTTCTCTCCCTTTTTTGGGGTAAATAATGCGTCTGTCTAGATCGTAATAGATAACTTAACATTCGAAAAGACATGACATGTTAGCGAAACATTGTTTTTAGGACTTCTTAAATGTGAAAAAATTGATCTGTAAATGCAAACACACAAAAAAATATTTAGATCTGCAGTGACGTTACGTTAGATTTCTCAACACAAAATCCACCCCACCAGTGGCGGAGCCAGGATTTTTATAAAAGGGGGTCTAATGTAACTTATATAAATATTTTTTAAAATTATATCATTATGTTCTTTATTTCAATAGCATAGATTAAAAATATGTATAAAATAAAATACAGACATTCATATAAAACATATCACTGAATAATTATAAAAAATAATTATCATATTTTAAAACGATATGTCATATTTCATATTGATAATTCATAAAAAGAAGTCAAAACATAAATCTAACAAACAATACATATCTTTAAATTTGACTTCGACGAGATTTCATATTATGAAAATATTGAATGATTTCATTATTTTAGATATTTACATAAATATTTTAAACTTTAAATAAATTAGTAACAATGATAATAAGGTAAAAGGAAAAAAATATATATCTTCAAAGTATTGATGGAAGAGATGAGAGGATTATAGATTGTAGATTCTCAATTGTGAGACATTTAATGGAACAAAAAGTAAAAATTATTTAGAGATGAATATTGATATTAAGAACAGTTGAGATATAAAAATAAAAAAAAAGATATTTAAAAATTTATTTTTTTTCAAGATGGGTACCTAGGTGAAAACGCTGAGAAGTGGAATTCATGCTTCTGTAGCTGTTTGTGGGATATGGATAGAAGGAGGTTTGGGGGTAAATGAAAAAAGGAGAGTTAAAAATAACTTTTGTGTTATGTGAAGGGGGATGGTTAATTAAAAAAAGAGGTGAGTGCACACCATACACATGGATGATCCAGATGGATAATAGATGACTGTTTTAATTTTATTTTATTTAGTTGTGAGTGATTGCTGTTTAAGTAATTTCATATGTAGATGGGGCCTATGATCTACGGACCTTAATTAAAATTAACTTACCACAAAAAATTAAAAAGATCTAAAAAAAAATTAAAAGAACATATAAATATATTTAAAAAATCCAGGGGGGGCACATGCCCCCCTGGTCCTATGGTGGCTCCGCCACTGCACCCCACCATGATATCCAAAAGGGTAGTGAACTGTGTAATTATTTTCCTTTTTTTTTTGAGAAGTAAGATTGAATTTTTTTTTTTTTGGTATATAGGTCCAGACTGGGTGCCATAGATGGTGTGCATGGCTGACAAACACACAGCTCAAAAGGTTGGTTTCCTTTTTTTTTTTTCTCCCGACTCAAATAGGATTAGAACCCACATTCCTTGTAGGATGGAAAGGTGTCCTAAACCACCCCGTTAAGCACGGGCGAGATAGTAAGACTAAACAGTTGCCCATATGTTCATTGAGGTTGATTATTTGCAAAATTAATAACTTAAGGGAAGGCCCCATGGATCATATATGGTGTAACCACACATGGTGTGGATAGAACTTCAACAAGCTAGAGAATTGGAGAACTATTTTGACCTAAAAGTTCTTTGTTATATGTTTTTATCTCTTTTATATTCCTCATACCTATTGACATTTGTTATTTCAATGAATATATTCTTGAGATAGCAATTGTCTATCATTTTTTTAAAAAAAATTAAATAAATAAAGAATGGACAATCGATAATTCTATTTTAAAAGAATTTTCAGGATTCACTAATTCAATGGAAAATCTCTGTAGTAATTCACATGAGTTATTGGAATATCTGTTCATCAATCCTCTGTAAAAGAATTTTGTGGACAGTAAAAAATTATTGAGTTTGAGGCGCGAAAAATGATCATTGTCCTTAAAGTAATAATTGCCCCCACTCGTTTAGAGCTTGTTAATGGGTTCAAGCAATTCACTTTCAGAATACAACAAACTCATAGTTCTGCATATAGCAACTCTGATGAACTCTCACAACACTCTAGAACTAAAAAATTGATTTACTAATCTGTTCAATGAACAAACTTAATAGGGTTTGAAGGGTTGCTTTTGCAACCTTTCAAAATTTTGTTACAAGACAAAGGAGTGCATTTGCATCTCTTCAAGTTATTTCAGTTATCACTTGTAGAGATAACTGTTGTAAATAATTGAAGGAATGCAGATATTGAGGAAGTGATTGTTGGGTCATTAATTTGAATTTTAAAATTATGAAATCCACTAAAAATAATATCATATTATATTATTTTTCTACACACGCGCACGTGCAAAGTGCAAAGTGCGCCTAATAATACGTCAAAATGTGTTTGCACGCGTAGGCGCATACACATGTAGTATATGTGATCTCCCCTTTGTCTTTTTCAAGACACCCTTCTAGAAATAGATTCATTTTTTAATTGAAAAAATTTTTCTTTCAATTTTTCGATGTGGGACTATTCACTAAGGACCCACTTTACATATTACAATCTTCTTCAACATCCTCGAGGATGATCAATGTTTTACACTATTTGTGTAGCATTCATATTATACTTCGCAACAATTGAAATGCACTTTTGTTAATTATATTCAATATATATACTTAATAAAAAAACATAAAAGCATATTTAATATAGAAGCCCCACTCATGGAGGCATAAAAATTCGCAAGACGCCGCAGCAAAAGTTAAAATTAGCTTTGGGAAGACACCCCTTTCATTAAAAACAATATTTGCAAGTTGTCAACTTGCTCTGCAAATTCAAATAAATGAAGCACATATATAACAATATAATAATAGTATAAAATAAAATAAAAACAAGTTGGGCATGCTAAAACCAATTCATGTTTCGAGTCAAGGGGTAGTCAAGATTTGCTTAAATTCTAAACTTCGTTGATATCAGATTTTAATCAGAATATAAAATTTATAGAATCCCATATGTGAGATACTATAATAAACCTTAGATCAAGATTTTATTTATTTATTCCCACGCCTGGTTTGGTTGCACAACGTAATTGAATAAGGAATATAATGCAAATTGAACTTGAAAATTTGTTGGGCATCTCCTGTCCAGTTTAGTCATGCATGTTATATTATCCAATCCATTCATTCCACTCAATAGTGCCTAAATCAAAAGGAATGTTGGTTAAAAGGGTGCTAATTAGTTATTATTACAGTCCTCACTTTTATTAATTATAGCCTATATATTCACTAGATTAAGAACACAGAATATTATGTATCCAACTTATTCAATTACATATTTCATTTCATAAAATAAATTTAAAATATGTTAAAAATTGTAAAATATCATTATAGTAATGATTGTCCTTAACAATTTTATAGTTAAAAGAACGTACATATAATCCATGTTTATTTTATGCTATTATATTTCACAATGAGAATCTATCATGCAACTCTCACCATCCGATTTGTGTAGCAATGTACATATCTCCATTGTAGAAAAAATATTATGTTTAGAATAGAGTAATATATCATTATAACTCTGGATAAAATAGTGTTAAATGCATATAACCCCTGAAAAATAAACGATATTTAGATTGACTCCTTGAATGTCTCAATATCCATATAATCCCATATCGGATGTAATACAAATAACACCCTGTCATTACCATTACTAACTTGCTGTAAGTTAACCCATTATGACCAAATGACTAATATACCCTTGGATGCAAAATACAATTACCCAGCCTTTTTTTTTTCATCGCCTCTGCCAGAGCCTCCGTCCTCTCCTCTCGGCGCTCTCGCCACTAATTGCACCCCCATGGCCCCACCTCCCGGCCGTCTTCTTTCACCTCCACCTCACAATATTTTAAAAACATTGTAAGGTCCCGTTTGATTCGTGTCAGTTTTTTTAGTAGAATTACTTTACCAAGAATCAGTTTACAAAGAATTAAAATATCAGGAATCCTGATTCCATTAGACTGTTTGATTCGCTAGTGGATTTCTCCAAATAATCATTTTCAAGTGTTTGATTCATACATGAAAAATGATAAGGAATTTGATTTAAATGTCTAAAATACCTTTACTATTATATATATACTTGTAAAATTTATTTCTTTATCTATATCACAATAATAAAAAAGAATACATTTTTTATAAATATTTAATGAATGCAAATAAATAAAATAACCAATTATGTAATTAAACATATAATAATAATAATTTTTCTAAATCAGTTTAATATTATAAACTCCCTTAAAAACTAAATAACTAATTTATTAGTTAGGATTCAGAGACATTGCTTTAGGCCTAAACCCACATCACATATCACATATTATATCAATTATAATAATATTTAAACCCATCTACAAAAATAAAACTAAAATTAAACATATAAATCAATATCTAATGCACATTTAAGATTTTTCACATCACATATAAAAATATAACAAATTTTTTTAATTAAAAAATCAAAATAACTATATAAACTTGGTTGGTGGAAAAAAAGAGGCTATTTATTTTAAAAGTGAACATAGTAATTTCATTAATTTGTAAATGGTATAATAGTAATCTAATTTAAGATTCCTTGTGGAATATGAGATTACCATCAGAAACGGTGGAAATGTGATTCCACCCTATTTCCTACATGGATGGATTTTAATTCCACTGGGGCCCACAATTACCATCAAGATTACCACCAACCAAACACTGGATTTTATATACTTTCCTAGTAATGTCACATGGAATAAACTTCCATCACAGATTACCACAAACCAAACGGGGCCTAAGTGGCAAGGGTGAAAAGAAAATGTTAGATACAATCATTTTTACAGTTTAAAACTCAGATCATACATGTTTTTATTTTTTTAAATAGTAAATATCATATAATGAAGTATATCCTTGGATAAGAATGAACATATTTTTAACAAATATAAAAATATTTAACGAGTTATATGTGTTTCACTCAATTTCTGATAAAATATACAGGACTGTATCATGATTCATGAGTAAAAAAAAAGGTTTTTTTTGCATGTATACCATACAAAACATGTTATTTATTTTTATACCATTACAAATAACATTTTTTTTTATATCAATAAAAAAAATTTTAATGAAAAAATGTGTCCCGTTTTTATCTTTTTCAACCAAAATGAAACTTAACCATAATTAATTCTGAACCAAAGGGTAAAAAAGATAAAAATAACCTCAACACAATAGTTCTCATAATGTAAATAATTAAACATAATAGCCCAATTAATCTTTTATTCTTTCTAAATCAACATGAGACATTCAACCATATCCCTTCTTTCATTTTATTCAAATTAAGATTTTTTATTTAAATTTATCATTTTGTAATATATATGATCAATTGTTCTTATATTAATTTATTTTTATTTCTATCAAAATAAATATTAATAATTATTATATCTTTGCTAATAAATAATTTGTATGTTTAATTTTCGTGTTTGAATTTTTTATGAAATTTATCATTTTCACGTTAAAAGTAATATTTTTATATTTTTATAAATACTATATTTGGTAAGGTAAAAATATGTAAAATAAAAAAATAAAGATAATTTGATCATTTCGCCTAGAATTTAATGGTTCCAATAGAAATTTAGATGAAAATTAACTAGGATAGTAAGTATACATAATTTCTACATATTTCAATGATATTAAAATAAATATGTTATTTTAAGTAATATAAAAATAAATAGTATTTTTTTTTTTGTAATATACATGAAAAAAAAACCCAAAAAAAATTGAAATGCACGGATCTTGCCTCACTGATCACGTGACCAATCAGTCGGCCCAAATCAATATCTCTTTCGGAAACAAAGAGAACCGTGTGGGCCCCACAACCCCAAAAACGAAGATCTTTTACAACACCCGAACGGACGGCTCAGATGTTTCCGATTCCACTCTTTTTTATTCGCGTGTTCCGTTATTCCCACTTGCGCACACTTCTCTTCTTCTGCTCTTCGAGGCGGAAGCGAGAGATATATTTATTAATTCGTGATCGATAGATCGATCTATCGATTCTCATTTTCTTCTCTTCATCGATTCGTCGTCTCATAAAGGTTTGGATCTCTTCATTTTTTTCCCGTCCTTTGTTGTTCTGATGAATAGATCTGCTCAGTGATTTGTTTATACGTTTGACGATCTTCATTATCACGCTTTAATTGTATTTCATTGTTATTTTTAGGGTTCTGTGTTTCCTTTTTTTGTTGTGCTCAAAAGTCGGTTCATTTGAGATCGCAAAATTACTGCTAATTGGTTTTATCGGTTTCTTTTATCTTCGCTGGTTTCATGTGCTTCTTGAACTCTTTTTCGTTAATTTAGAGTGTTTATCATCATATTGTCACTGATCATAGACCGGATCGGAGTTTCAGATGGGGTACATCGGGCTTCATGGCGTCCAGGCTCTGCACAGGTACAGATACAGTGGTGTGGACAAGTCCCTTGTTGCGAAATACGTGTTGCAGCCATTCTGGAGCCGATGCGTCACGCTCTTCCCCCTTTGGATGCCGTAAGTGATTTAGGAACCATGTATCCTCTTTTCATTGTGATGAAGAGCGACCAAGTTTTCCTGAGTTGCACACAACTGATTTGACTGCATGTGAAAACATTTGTCTTAACAACTCAAAGAACAATTGGTTATCTCACTGAATATAAAATTGCATGGAAAAACTGATTTCTTTAGTTTTATTTATGATGCCAAGATTCTCATTGTATCCAATTAGCCGGAAGGATAATGTTGAAGTTTTTTAATCAACATGGTAAGGACAGACGAACTGCACATGCTGAAGAGGCATGCACTTGTCTCACCTGTGAAAATGTCATACTTGCGAAAGTTTCAGGAATCATGCCTTTTGTGGTCATTCTTATGTGAAAACATGGAGATTTTGTGGTATGCTATTCAGCCCCCAATTAGGATAAGTTTGTGGGAGCAAACTAGAAGCTGTAATTTGACTGTCATTTCTGGGTTTCCTTTCCCTGAAATTTTTCTTTGGAAGAATATATCAGAAACAAATATATATAATGTAACAGGAAATCTTGGATCTGATTTGAATTTTGAAGTGATTGAAAGTTACTTGGAGCCTGTTGAGTTTTATCTGGTGATTTTTTTTTTGATTGTCGATCAGACATGGATAGAATGGTCATGCTTATATTTGATAACTTAACATGCTTGATACTGCTTATAAATTGGATATATGATTTGATGATGGATCTGGATTTAACATGTTTCATATTGATCATTGGAAAAGATAGGATCCCTTTTCTAGTTTTAATTGCTATCTAGTATGCTTTCAGATCTAAAAAGTGGATCTAGATAGAATCTACTGAGGAATTAGGTTATTGAAGTTATAGTGGCCTTAGCGATCTTTGTTCAATAAATTTGAATAATAATTATTTAGTAATGGGCCCACTTGTTGGACAACACACATTCCATTTGTCACAACACTAAATTCTTGCAAGCTGCAGCATACATATCACATGGCATAAATTGGGTACTTTTATACATCCAATGATTCCTTATCTTTGGATTCAACATCCGTGGGTTTTTATGTAACATAAAAATAACAGGTTTATCACAGTATATCCATATGTCTGTTTAAGTGAACAAATCTTGAGGGTTGGTGATGTTTAAAGTATTAGAAATATTTTGGTCTGGCCTTTTGATTCAGGTTCATTAGATATTGTACTACATCAGTATATTAGTGTGCTTTGTAGAGCATGCACACTGACCTTCATGTAAATTTTTGTCCTTGTCCATATTTATTACTCTCTATGATACTGATATTCTCCATTTGGTCTTTTGTTTTTATTTCTGTTGAAAATTGCATCATGTTTAATCTGATGGTTAACCTTTGGCTGATAGTAGAATCATTGTATGCTTCTTTTTAGCATTAAAAAAAAAGAGAAGCAAACATTAGAGATTATTTGCTTTTTGGATGTGCTTGGCATTGTCTTGATGCAATTTCCTACCTTTTATATGTTGATAGTTTATGATGATGTTTTTTTTTATCTTTCATGTTTGTGCATTTGGATCCTCCAGACCTAATATGGTACGCCCTTTTAGCATGCAACTTTTTCATATCTTAATTTTGGTCTATTTGCTTCTTGTGCAATCTGAAAATGTGTTGCTGTTTAATTTATATCCAGATTACGCTGACTGGGTTCCTGTTCTTACTCGTATCAGCCCTACTTGGATATGTAAGTTGGACTCTGCACTATCACTTTTTCTGGTGTGCAATGTTTTATGTAGTGTTCTACTATCTCCATTACCTATTCTATTATCCATTGTCAATGGCATTTAAAGCGGCATTGCTTGTCTAGCTCATTGTTTCCAGTGATAGTCGTTGCCGGCATATGAACTGCATGTGTGATCACAGGGAAGGGAGATGAGAAAGATCTAGGGAGAAAATCATTGGCGACATAGAAACTGGGGTTAAATTCTGTCTTGTGCTTTCACCAAATGATTTAGTTTGGAACAATTGAGTCCAGCGTTACATCTCTTTATAAAAAGTATGAAAAGTATGCCTATGGAATTTTCTGAATTATTGATGGAGAAATGTGACAACCACTGCTTCACGTTGAACGTAAAGCATACATATACTTTAGAACTTCATCCCGTGATAATAAAGCTGAATGCTGGATGGAAATGTGGCATTTTCCTAACCATCTTGAGTTTTAATTTGTGCCGAAATTGAGGTTGTAGGAGTAAATTGCAAATCAAATGTCATGCTCTTTGTAATTCCCATTTTTGTAGGCATAAACTGTCAATCACCTGCCGTGACTGTTGCAGGGTATATCAATGCTCGCCAAATCCCTTCTTCCCCCTCTGACCTGTGACAGAAAATTAACTTAGTGGTGAGGGAGGTTTCTCTGTGACTTCAAGCCATCTGTGGTGATTTTGACAAACTGCATCATTTTAGGTCTAAACTACAAATAGCCTTTTATTTTATGATGGTTGCAAGGGAATTTAAGGCCAACCGGATTCCATCACCACTCTATGGTGTTGCACTAGATACTATTTGTGCATGTGGCAATCTGCAATCCTTTAGGATTGTGATCTTTGAAATGATGGTGATTGTGAACCTTTCTGCTCAAAACTAGCAATGATAATATCATGTTATACATGATGATGACACGAGTTGAGGTTTCTGCATATCATCGCTGGTCTTGTAGTGGATTTTCATCAAAATTTTCATTGCTTGCATAGTTATATCAATTGTCTTGTTGCTGATATTTGTTCGCATATCGGCATTTCTTAGTAATGCATTCCTTTCACTTTGTTATGTTCCTTAATATTTTGCATAAAATTACATTCTGTAACAAATCTATGGTGAGTAGAATCTCGACATTTTTGTTTTCTCAGGTATCTTTTCACTTCATCTAAATTCGTCCTTACAGGTATATTCGCCTCACCTAGATACTGCACCACCGAGATGGGTACACTTAGCCCATGCATTGCTTCTCTTCTTATATCAGGTTTATAAATTGAATTTTTTATATTTCTTATATTTCTTTCTCGATCATTTGCATACTATGTGGTGTTTACATGGAGTTACTTTTCTTTGCAAGCATTTATTTTATTAGCTTTTCTATATATATTTCACTGTTTGCAGACTTTTATTTTTTTAAATCTAGATAAAAGAATATTGATTGTTTGCAAAGATCTTTAAGTTTACATGTTAGATGATTTTGATGCAGTAGTAATCCATTTTTAGTTGACCATTTTAGCAGAAGTGATTGAACTTAGAAAAATCTGTTTATGTTTATTCTTTATCCTCGAAAAACTTAAAATCTGTTAAGTTGACTGTTACTCTTGTTCCAAATAGGTTGGATATTAAATGGCAATGCCTATACATATAATGTGTATATATCTATATGTTGTATGAAAATCAACTCAAATCAACATCGTCCATAAAACTATATTTTGCACATTTCTAAAATTTCTGCGCTTTTAAATAACTATTATCCAGAGAAAAAGAATCTTGTAAAACATGAAACTTCGTTGAATTAACTGATAATGTTACTTAATATTGGTCCTTCTTGTGCTTGCATTCATATATTTTGATAAAGGAACAAATATTATTCAACTGCTGTATGCTTGGATATGTTGCATACAGACCTTTGACGCTGTTGATGGAAAGCAAGCAAGGCGTACAAATTCATCAAGTCCGCTGGGGGAGCTTTTTGATCATGGTGATTTTTTCTTCACACAGTTTTCTTGAATGGTTAATAATTAGTGAATTTATTTCCTGAACGCTTCAATGTTACTTATGCAGGATGTGATGCCCTTGCTTGTGCGGTATGTTTTTCTCTATCTGTAGTTGTTTTTTACCACTAGGTGTTTCATTTTGTGCTCAGATCATGTCCTCCTCCTGGTTTTCAGTTTGAAACCTTGGCATTTGGCAGTACTGCCATGTCTGGGAAGACTACGTTTTGGATCTGGGTAATTTCAGCAATTCCATTTTATTGTGCAACTTGGGAACAGTAAGTTGTTTGTTTACTACATCCTTTGTGCAATCCCTCTCCTTTTAATCTTTAATACATAACTCTTTCTTGAATTCAGAGAAAATTATTTCCTCTAAATTTGTGTTTGTTTTGTAACAATGTCATCTTGTTTTTTGTTCTGAAGTTTGTGTTAACTTTATTTTGTCCTGAGCATGGTTTTAAATTGCGCAACATTTCAGTTACTTGTACTAGCCCATTTGTAATGTTTATGTTTTTTTTTTTTGTTTGGTTTTCGTAATTTGACTCTGTACTATGATATATTAATAAAATCGTGGTAGATCATCTACCTTTTTTCAAAAAAGAAAACATAAAGAAATTTAGATGCCTAGCCAGAGAATGACATAGATGTTGGACAATCAATGAATGCTTTTTCCATGTTAGTGCAGAAGAGTTTAATTTTTAAAAAAACATAATGGAGCATAAAGGGTCCAAGGCTCTAAAACATCTGAATATGGCAATGGGAGGACAATTTCCCAAGGGAAATGAAATGGCAGCCTTTGAAATGACATTGTGAGCTCACTAAAAAGGAATCAGTTATGCAAAAGGAAGAGCCCAATAAAAGTCATCCACTGTAAAAAGTTTATGAGTACTTCAAGATAGAGGTTTCATTTGTTCATAGGGCTGGTGGATATAATAAGTTGGATGTGAGCCTAATGTCATAAGTTGGATGTGAGAATGTAATAATGAATGTTACACACTCATTTTAAGAATGGGTGTTACTAGAATCACATTTAATTGAAAATGATAAAGCTATCCAATAAGATATCAAACAACTATTAGGCTGTTTTTTCCTAGCTTTAAATTAAAATATTTTGTAATCCTAGGATTACGATTTTGTATTTCTGATTGAGATCATTTTATTGTGCATTTACTGTTATCTAGCACTTTGTTATAGGAGATTTTGGTATTAGCTATGCTGATCTTGCAATTTCAATTTTTATCTAGACTGATATCTAACTGGGCATCTAAACTAACGCTTCCTTTTTTATGTTGCTACAGTTTTTTCACAAATTCTCTTATTCTTCCAGTAATAAATGGACCCACAGAGGGTCTGATGATGATCTACATGTTCCATTTTTTTACGTTTTTTGTTGGTATGACACTTTGTCTTTTGACCGTTTAGCTCTTGTATTTTTTCTTTATGCGAGATATATTCTTGATTCTTTTTCTTTTCAGGAGCTGAGTGGTGGGCGCAAGACTTCAGGATCTCTTTCCCCTTTTTAAGTTGGGTGCCATTATTGAGTCATATTCCTGGTATGACTCGCTCTGACATTATCATTGGCATATTGCATCACTCTGACATTCAGTCACCTGGAGTCTGTGAAACGGATATCTTTGTAGTTGTAATGATAATGTTGAATTAGAAGACATTTAATCCATGGAGCTCGGACATGGACACAGGGTACGGATATGACATGACATGGACTCGTTGACCCGACAAATCTTGAAAGGCGTGTGTACAATATAGATACAACAATAAGTAAATAAGTAAAATATATGCCATATTATAATAAAGTAAGTGAGGAATGAGAATGCGTTCTTCCATTATAAAAATTTGATTTAATTATAGATTTATAATAGTTTGCAACCCCGATTCCCTTGAGATTTTAATATCATGTAGCTTTATGGCTCACACATCCATCAACATAAAACTTACAATAGTTACAAAGAAATAAAATACAAGACCATGATGCATAAGTGTCCTGCGTTTTTAAACATCCGAAATTCAAAAAATTATTTTTGAATTTTTTGTACACGTTCTGAGTGTAGCCGCATGTTGTGTCTTGTCTCATGTCCGATACAAGTTGGACAAAGACTTGACATTTTCCACTGAAATGTGTGTGCTTCCCAGTCTATTAACTGATAATTGATGTGGAAGTTTGTAACGACAAATCTTTTAGTCTCCTTGTATGAAAATTGGATTTATACTTCTTGTGTCACAATTCATAATTTTGAAATATTTAAATGAGACCCGTGGAAATATAGGATCCCATTATGGCCCACATGTCCAAATACAAGGAGACATGCTTTCCTCCATTTTTTTTATAATTTTTATTTTGAGCACATCATGATCCAGGTCGTTTTTTATTTACTTTACTATTCTGGAGGTTTCCGTTGCTCTGTCTCATTTGAATTAGATGCTTTAACTTATGGGATTTTTTTTCATCTGATCTAAAAACTTATATGAGATGTATATCTAGACTGTAAATTTTATGTTTGTCTTTAGAGCTTTGACGATCATATTCTAATAGCTCTTAATTATGTTTCTACGCCAAGTGATTTTGTGAAGTGAATTTCTGATTTAACAGTTAACATATATTAAACATTTTTTACTATTTAATTAATATTAAAATTAGTCTTCGAACTCCCTTGAGACTGAAATGTCTGGATGTTGATAAGCAGTTAAATGTGATGATATGGATGCCATTGTCACATGTTATACACCTACAACATTATATTGGTGAGCCACCTTTCATGAAAATACTAATAATAATAGTGATATACAGCTGTGATTTCAGGAAATATGAAAACTAAATGATACACTGTTCATTCTCTTTTAAATTGCTACAAATATCCCTTCTCGATCTCTACTCCCTTTTTTCTTGTGCATCAGACGTTTCTTTTTGCCTCTTATCAAATTGGCTTGATGTTGTACCAGCCGTTCCAAAGGGTTGGGAATTTCCATTCATTTAATTGTTCAGTGTCAATGCGTGTGTATATTCTGGTTCACAATTAATTTCTCTTGAAAATTACCTCTCCCATGGTATGGGTCCCTACAAGCATGATGTACCCCAGCTCATCCCTGCATATTTTGAATATGTGATTGTGGAGAACTCAATGCAGGATCCCAGGTATCTTTCTTGTAAGTCAGGCCTCCACCGATGCCTGAATTTGCATAGGCTGCCCAATGAGCATCTATCCATTTATCAATGGTCCCTCTTTTTTATTGGAGGTCCATGTTAATTATCTGGTCAGTCATCTCAGATTCTGGGAGCAAATGATGGATGAAGAAAAGAAGAATTTACCGGAATAGAATGTCTGGGTAGTTAACCTAATGTCTTGGTTCTGGTGCTTTATAAAGTACTGAAGGCAGTGGCAGCCATTAAGAACTACCTTGCTGCTAATATTCTCATCATCTTCACCTAGTTTCATCGCTAATCTGATAGTGTAGTCTCTTGAGTCTCCCTCTCCAATTGCAATTTGACAACTGGTCATAGAGCATTCCTGGTCTTTTCGGAGTTTGTTCTGTCAGGTTGCATTCCTCATTAGAGCTAGCTGCAACAGTAGATATTATATTTTTTTTGAAATTTTTGTTATTGTATTATCTCATCACTAGGTTTAAAATCACTGACTTAGGTCTAATTCATTCCTCTTGAATTGACTGATATATGGTTATGCTGAAAGGAAATTGAAATGTCTATAAACTGTTGGCTGTAACTTCAGCATTCTATAGATTCTAACTGTTCCCTTTCTTTGTTGTTTGCAATTTTTTGTTCTCCCTTATTGCAGACTATGTTTTCCAAGTCATTATATCTTATATGATATTTTATGTATCATTGTTTTATTGCAAATTGTTGTGTTAGGATTCAGGTTGTTAAAGAATATCTTAATTTTTTTTTTTTCTTTTTTCAAACCAGAAATCCCTGTGTATGGCGTTGTGCTATGTTTTATGATCGCTTGTGGTGTTTTGCCGACTGTTGGCTACAAGTAAGTCCCACTCACCTTTATTAGCTCAAAAAAAAGAAAAAGAAGAGCAAGTCCCGCTCGCATTGTCTTAACAATGTTTTGGTAAGTAGATTTTTAGTTAATAAAATTGTGGCTATCTGCATCTGTTCAGCATCTATTGTAATCAATTTAGTTATAGCGACACATAGGTATGAGTATGCTTTTGACCATTTTCCTCGCTTCTGATAACTTTTTATGGTCGATGGTAAGGAATGTAGCACCACCATTTACTCTGCAGTCCATTTGTTTCAAAATTCTTAAGATCTGGATGGGATCAGCATTCATGCTTCAAATTTCTGATTTGGTTAATAGTCCACCAAACAATTGATCTAGAAACTTCTTGGTGGGAATTAGGTGGGGGATAAATTTGGTGACAACTTAGTGAAAAACAAGCAAACCCTATAATTGCTTACCACTCCATTTGTGGAAAAAAAAGGCAACCATCAAAACATGGATATGGTGGGAGCCTCTTGGAACATGGAGACACTGTTTCACTTTGATGTCACCATGCATGGGATATTGAAGAGATGGTGCAGAGACCTTTGAGAGGCTTCCCAGCAGATTGAATGTAGGTAGCTTGATGGGAGAATATGGGAAAGACCAGAGAAGCTTGTTTGTTCTGCTTTAAGAAATTTTTTGACATTTTTGAAGAAATCGTGGAAATGTTTCTTTGTGATGGATTTCAAAACTTCTTGCACAATAAATCTATGAAGCCAGCAATTGAGAAGGGTGAGACTGATTAATAATCCTTTTTAGAACCAGAGTGGATCAAGTCTTGTTCATACTGCATACACAACGAATGTGATAAAAATACAAAGAACTCATCTTCTTTCTTCTATCATTAGTGAGATGAAAGTCTCATGCACTGGCTTGAATAAGGGAAAGGAGGAACTCCTTTTCTCCCATTCCAGTCATTGCTTTTCTTCCTGTTACTTTGAAAGTAGCTGCTTCAGCCTCGGCTACAAGAATTTTTATATCCTTCTTATTTCTGATCCAACGAATGACATCTTTTTCTTGGGAAGGAGGGAACTTGCCATAAATTGGGGTTGAAAACATGAATGAAGTAGAAGTAATTGCTCTTCTATTCTATTCTTGCTTCTCTTATTGGCTGTTTGCTACACTATAAATTGACCATTTTTGAAAAAAAACATCAACCACAGTGGTTTCTCATATAGCAGGGGAGGGATGAGACTAGATAGTCATAATATTTTGCATTTTTGTATAAACTTGTGGCTCTCAGAACTCAAACCCAGGATGTCCTATTATCCCTAGCGCTTACCATTGCTCCAAGCAATGGCCCCAAATTGGCTGTTTCAAGGAGATCCATAATATTGTGGTTGGCTTGTGGAGAAAAAAGATAAGTGGCTACAATTCATGAATCTATTGTTGCAAACTTTTACTATGTAACATATTTGGAGGCAAGGAAATCCAATGAAAAAAAACCAGTAGAGAAATCTTTATTGAAGACCAATCGACTACTTTGAATCCCTGATCTTTTGTGCTTGGTTTGGTTTGTAACTTGGAACATACTTGAGGTTCTGGAAAAGTCTACTACTTTTATCTCGACAGTTATGCCTCGTCATGTCTGAAACAAAGAGCATGGATCCCATGGACAAATTATAACTTAACAGTTGGACAAAAACCAAAATATGATTTTTACCCTGCTAAGTTGCAATTTGTTTCTACCTTGGGTGGACAACTTACAATAAGTGCTGGATTTCAATCGAATCATGAAAGTTTGATTTTATATGTTTCTTAATATTTACAAATATGTACCCCACTTTATGCAGGGAAGCGGAAAATGTTGCAACCCAAACCAATTAAAATTTATTATGAATGCTTTTATAGACAATTTAGTATGTAAGAGCTAGCATTGTCTGTACTAATCATTGCAAAGCTTTATTGCAGCATCTATAATGTTTATAAAGTTGTCCAGGCAAGAAATGGAAACATGTTGTTGGCACTAGCAATGGTAATTCACTCTGTTCAACATATTTAGCTGTTTTCCTTGGGTCACTCTTTAAAGGTCTTATGTTTCCTCGCAGCTTTTCCCCTTTGGAGTGCTCTTGGGAGGAGTTCTTCTCTGGTATGGATGGATCTGGTTCCATGTCTATTTCATTTAGGGTTTTTATAATTTTCCGATTTTAAACAATTACATGTGCAGGTGCTATTTGTCCCCTTCTGATATAATGAGGAACTATCCACATTTGCTTATAGTTGGAACTGGCTTTGCATTTGGATACCTTGTGGTAAGATACCCAAGTAGTCCTTGCATGTGCATTACAAAGAGACACACTGCCTTGAACCTGTGAAATTAATTGTACAATGATGTCAAATTGCATTTTAAATGCCATTATGTGGGTGATTTTCCTATTAGATACTTAGTAAACATAACACATGATCAAATGCGGGGCACATCAACAAACATTTGAGTGGATTTAGGGACCAGTTTACAAGCTTAACTGTGATGACAGGTGCACCTAACATAAATTCTCAAGAAATCAACACCTAGTTAAATGCAACTTCTTGTGTGGAAAGTCAATTTCTATAATACAATGATGAGCTTTTTGTTAGCATGTCAGAAGGAAGCACCTCTGTTCAGAAATGCGATCCGTGCGGCCGCATATGTGGTTCGGTACCGCATAGGCTGATATGCAAGCCTATGCGGACAAGGTCCGCATATGCGGCATATGCGCCCGCTTGGGTTTAGAAAAAAAATGGAAATTTTGCATTTACACCCCCCTAAAAAAGTTAATTACATTTATACCCCTTAAAAATTATACTTATACCCCTGTGTCCGTCTGAAATTGCATCTATGCCCCTGTGTGGCTATGTCTGAATTTTTAATGGTTTAATATGATTACATTTCTTCAAATTTACATTGTTATCTCTTGTTTATAGATCAAAACTATATAATTATTTTTTATTATTAAAAAATTACATAACCGCATATACTCCCGCATGCCGCATATACTCTGTGCGGTACCCTACTCGCACGTAAACCGTATACCGCATTTCAGAACACTGGGAAGCACATGTGGTAATGGATGAAAAAAAATTTAAGCACATGGGTGTCCATTTTAAGTAATTATAAGTTAGTGGATATTTGCCTTGCTAATTGGAAATACTTTGTTCAGTAATTAGTTGAACTGTAGGCGCTGGGCACTGTATGGATAATGATTCTGATGGTTGTCTAGTTTTTTTTTGAGTGGCTATTTATTTCAGACAACTGGAGGTGCAATGATCCTATGGGTCAAGGATTGCTGAGGCATTTCAACAACCTTTTCTATAGTGATTATTGCTGTAGTTCCATAATTTTGAATCCTGGTTAATTTCTGTTGTGTTTATATTTGGAACATTTTTTTTCTTTGACCACTATCTAATATGGTTCTTGTTTTAGACATTTAGCATACGTTATGGGAAGCTGGTTAATGAAGGTTATTCTACAACATGGATCTTGAAAGGACACTAAATAGAGATGATTTCTAGTTTATACCTATCTACAAAGCACGGACACTTCCTCGGAGGCCCCGTACCCGTGTCGGACACGGACACAGCCCGGACACGTGTTGGACACGGCTCCAGCCGTGTCTGTCTTCATTTTGTTTGGACACGATTAGGACACGGCCCACAGGACACGCCTGGGAGGACACAACCTAGCCAGTTTCAGTCCAAAAAAAAAAAAAAAAAAAAAAAGGAAGGCCCAAACATAGCCCACAAGTATTCAACCCATTTGAAATAACCTAGAACAACTCATTTAAACAAAATCTCTTTCTTAAGGTTAAAAAAAATAGTGATTTATTAGTTTAAAACAGTGATTCATAAAACAATGCTTTATTAGTTTATATAGTTGGTTATAAATGGTGAATCAAATGAAAGGTGTTTGTTTATATAAAATAGTGATATATATTTATTTATCATATTAATTTATTTGTTGCCGTGTCCTAGCCGTACTCGTGTCCTATTTATTCAAAAATTGCCGTGTCACCGTGTCTGTGTCCATGCTTCATAGCCTATAGATGATGGATCTCTGTGCAAAATATCGAAGTAATTAGAGTATAGAAGTTGAACACGGACACTTACATGTAGACACAACATTTAGAAGAAAAAAAAAAGTTCTATCATGAAAAGACATGAACATGCATCAAAGTCGTACATACAAATCCTGAGCCATGTATATTTTATTACATGAGTTCTGCAGCTCTATTTTATGTATAGAAGCCATTAGTTTTATTTTGTGTGGGATATCTGTACCATGTTTTATTAATATTTTCATATTCTGAGAATGGTAACTATGGGTGCAATGGTTAATGACCTAGAGGATGTTTCCATTACTAGTAGTCATACAGATAAACACATTTGCTTCCTTTTAATATATTAATATTAATTAAATATGCTGTCATCTAAGATACATATGCATGGGTATATTACATGCTTTCTGATCTGAAGAATACTGCTCTGGAATATTACTATACTGTGTAGCATAAAAACATTTGGATTCCTTAATTTAAACCCTCCATGCTATATTTCCTATCTGTTATCTCAGCACCATACAGACTTTCACCAGAAGCCGGTACTTCCACTTAACTGATTATAAATTAAGAATTGATGGCTCACTTTTCTGCATTTGGGCCATGGAAATGCCAGTATATGGTTTAGCATGAAGTATTCTTTAGTTGCACTCAGATGTGTTAATATTTCATGAACCTGTGTGTTAATGGCGATTGGTGGATGACACAGAACATTTTGAGTAGAGTGGGTACACATGATAGTAGAAACTTAGTGAAGTGAAAAAGAACTCTAGAAAGAGGGGCCCAGCACCCCCTTTCTTGTACTTGCATAATTTACTCAATGACCTACTTGAGAATAGTTTATGGAGTGAGGCCCTTGATAAGTGCTAGATGCTACAATCTTGTTTTCTATGGATCTTTGGCTAGATAATATTCTTGACTGTTATTCATGTATTGCCCTGCACAATATATGTGATTTTTTTTATTATTGATGCATTTTAGTCCATACTAATTTTTCCCCTTTATATCCTAATAAAAAAAAATTCATAGTGCTTGCACGCAAAAATAGAAAAATGTCTTAATGAGAAATTGCATTGACAGGGAAGGATGATTCTCGCCCACCTTTGTGATGAACCCAAGGGCTTGAAAACTGGAATGTGTCTGGTTCGTAATTCTTACTAGTCAGAACTTTTTTAGTTACCTCTTTTTTTGATGCATGATCAAGTGCTAAAATACTAATGTCCTTGGTTGTTCTGTAGTTCGCTTTCTCTTAACAGTGCCACTTTGATCTCCAAGAATTCTGCTAGCTTCGGTTTTAGTGATTCCATCTTGATTTCAATTTTTTTTACACACTGGCTTTCATTCACAGTGGGGCGGCCATCATACTCATGAAATTAGTGATAATTAAAGTTGTGGTAGTTTTTTTTTTGGTGGGTATTGTGGTAGCTTTAGAGCGTTGATAAACTGTCTTTTTTGCATCCTAAAATCAGTTCTCCAGCTACCTATACACTGCGATATACAATGTATGAAAATTAATATATAAAAAATCATTTTCCAAAGAAAAAATACACTTTTGTATCTCAGTGTATACATCACTTCGTATAATAGTATGCATATCAATAGGTGAGCGTATAATTTTTTTTAAATGAGGAGCAGTGAGGACTGTGGAGGGGTCATTTTTGTAGTTCTATCATCTTCTTCTGAAGAATGGCGGTTTTAAATCTCAATGGCTGGGGGAGGTGCAAGTATAAAGGCATGCATGCGCGTCATAGCATAAATTTCATTATTCTCTATCTAAACAGTTTCCTTGTATATGCGGTTTTGCTGTTGCTATGTGATACTGGATATGGAATGCTAACGTAGATTGTTTGTTGCAGTCCTTAGTGTATCTTCCTTTTGCAATTGCAAATGCACTCAGTCCTATAATCTATAATGGGTACGCCTCTGATTTTTCCTGTGATTTATAATTAATTTACCTAACATAATTTTTATCCTATTGTTTGTAATATTCCCGGGCTTGTACTTGGTTGCAGAGTTACCTTAGTCGACGAGCGTATAGTCCTCCTTTTGTACTGTGTATTTACAGGTAAAACAATTTCTACTCCTTAATTGATGTTTTCTTTAGAGCATGCATTTCCTTATTATGAAAATTACCCCCTTACATGCAGTTCTGAGTATCTGTGGTTCCTATAAATGTCATTTTCTGCAGTGACCATCCATGTCCAGAGTCGAGTTTTCCTTATGCCCTTTATATTTTCCGTTCATTCTATCTTGCAGTGTTTTCTTAAACAATCTTTTCTTCTCTTATGAATCTGCCCTCTGTGTGTATCAGTTTCATTCTACGTGCATTTTGCCACATCAGTGGTTCATGAAATTACTTCTGCTCTCGGCATCTACTGTTTCAGGTGAGAACATATACTCATTTGAAAGCGTAGCTGATCTTTTCATAATATTATCACATCTCTAAGTACCCCCTCTGATTATTTGTACAGAATAACAAGGAAAGAAGCTTGAGAAAAATTGCTGATCTGGTTTGTGGGTTCACGTGTGATGTGTATATTTGCTGATTGCGTTCCTGAAAACCGAATAGGGGTTACCCAGAAAGTTTATTATGACCCTGTTATAGGTGAAATTAATTTGTAACCACCCAACCCGGCGGGGATTTTGTGTGATGACTGAATGCCTTTGATTGTTTGGAAATGGGTCTTGCCTGTGTATTTTATTCTGGGCCAAGGAACATTCAGTTGTTTTGGAGGCAGCACAGGTTGAAGCCGAATTGTGTATGGCGCACTCATGACCAGGTGGCTCATCTCCCCTCCTATTTTTAATTTTTAATTCATGTCCCACACAGGGGCGCTATAGACCAAAGATTTGTAATTCCTCCTGAGAAAGGTAGCGTCTTCTCATTAATGTACGTTATGTGGTTCATGACCAACATTTTGGCACTGTTTTTGTGATGCATACTATCATTTATTGTCTATGACAAGTTTGGTAAATGATAACCTTTTTTTTAAATAAACCCTGTAAGTCATTCACCCTACCCCGTTTGCTAACCACCCAACTGTTTTTTTACAAATTGCTAACCCATCCCATGTATATATTTTGCTTTGTACCTTTTCCACCTACCCCTTTTCACACCTCTTCCTCTCTTTTTCTTCCCGTCTCCGACCGATTCCCCTCCTCCCGCAACCACTTTCTCAACACCCCCCCCCCCCCCAAAGCTCTACATCCCATCACCTCTTCCTATGAACCCCAAGCACCATTAGACCTCTAACAACAAGAACAATCACCCCAAGAAGTGACAACTCGCCACCGACCCATCCCCCTCCATAACTCCCACTGAATTTAATGCCCTCCACCTCCTTGGCCCTCACCATGGACATGCCATGGATCGCCTCTCCATCAAGCGTGTCTCAACCTATTACAAGCACGCTCTCCACTCCCACCTCTTCCACATCTTCGTGTCCAGACCCTCCGTCATTGAGTTGGTGAGGGTTGCTGGCATGGGTTCCTCGGTTGTCAAGTACACAAGCTCATGGGAAAGATCGGTTGCGCAGAGGCGTGTTTTGCCATGCTGCTCTGTGCCGCCTTGGACGCTCGTGGGGTGGCTTGTGTAAGCATTCAATTTATGCAGAGTATATACTTTTTTTTTGTGAATATAAGTAAAAAAATAAAATAAAACATGTTAGGATCACAAAAGTAACTAAAAATTTTCCAATTATTTTCCTCTCCCGTTAGCAATTGCAGAGAATTAGTAACGGTAATAGACTCCGGCTCAAATTCTATTCTTTATTCCCCGCATAGCTTTGTAACTAATCTGGTGTTAAAATGGCACAGGGTTCCAAAACTAGTTTCAGATTGAAAATATGAACGCGTACGATAAACAGTTTTCATGTTAGAATAGAACCTGGTATCATCATTATGTTTTTAGACGGTCTAGCTATCTGACAGATCATGGAAGATTTCTTGTTCATGTTTACAGATAATGTTTATGCGACCAAGTTTCTGAGTACTTGTACGATGATCTCTGTCACAAAGCTCAGCAGAACCACAAAAACATTGCATAGACTCGGTAGAAAAGGAACTCATCATAACTGAACTGCTTCGGAAGCACTCAGAAAATTTCATTAGAATGAAACAAGAGGTAAATAAATGATCAAGCATGAACACCAGATGGTAGTTGAAGGAGATCTGAACAGGCTGACTGGTATGCAAATCTTTTTATTGATTTTTTTTTTTTTGAAAAAGATAAGAAGGGGCGATGGAGTGGTAGATGGGGTATCTACAACTAGGCCCGCCCGGAAAGATGCATCTTTTTATTGATGGATAAGAACAATCAATATGAAATGAACTTACCCCACTATTTATATATATTTTATTTTCCACTTGCATGACACAAACATGAATAGACTAATATTGAATAGACTAATATATACATTGCCTTCAATGCTGCACCAGTTTCATTCCCTCCCAGACATCCCCTGCTTCAATCTCCTCGTCAACTCCCTCCTGCATTCACAACACAAAAAAACAAAAAAAAAAACCTCAGAAACACTGAATCTGTAAGAGCTGTACCCATCACATTCACAACCAAACGCACCTAATTAGCTGCCTATCCAACGCCGAAGATGACAAAATCCCCCTGTTTTCCTCCGCCCTACGCAGAAGATAAGGCATGACCTGCTCCACAGGCCCAAATGGCAGGTACTTGCTAACCATGAACCCCGCGTTCCTCAGCCCAAGCGAAAGCGCGTCCGCCATCCCCTTCAACTGCGCGAATTGCAGCCTCGGGTTCCCCTTCCCGATCCCAAACTCCTCCGCTCTCGCAGCCGCAATTCTCCCTACCAAAAAAAACCAAAATTCAGCACAACAAGGACAATATCATCACCACCCAAAGTCCCAAACACAATTGCTCACCAGAATCAACATTGTGGGTGGCTAAGACAACCGAACCACGACCTCGAGCAACCCTTTCGAGCATGAACGAAGCGCACTCATCGTAGCACTCGTGCGTTTCCCTGATCGAACCATGTATCGGAGACGCGACACCCAGCGAGGAAGCCAGCGCGGTCTCCCTGCTTATGTACGCCCCCCTAACCAATTTGAAACCCAATGAGACACCCTCCCTCTCCGCCGCCTCCATCGCGCTCACCATCCTCTGCTTCGCGTCCCGCAAGTACGCCTGCACCGTCCCGTACACTATAGGCTCATCCTCTCTGTTGAACTCCATCGCCGCCGCGTAAACCAAGTAATCGATCGCGGGTTGCACCGACGTGTACTCCGCGTCGACGAGCAGAGGAAGGCCCGCTCCGACGCAGGCCTCGCATAGCTTCGACAACCTATCATGCGCGAGTTTGAGGTCCGATTCTTCGATTTCCGTTAACAACTCCGGCTTTGAAAGCGTGTGATAGAGCGGACTCGAATCCAATAAAACAGGGAGCGAGTGAAGCTTCCACGGGAGTTGAAAAGATGGCTCCTTTCGTTCCCACCTCAACAGATCGCTCACTCTCTCGAGCAACCCAATCGGGCAAATCGCGGTGACTTTCACGCACGCGAAGCTCACCGACGAAGGCGGAAGCGACTTCGTCGCCTCGACCGTTTTCAAGAACTCCTTCAGATTGCGATCGCAGCCGTCGTTGTCCGCGGCGTCTTCGAGACCGTAATCGAGGATCCCTCGCAACCCATCCTCCCAGAGTCCTTGCAGGGTCCGATTCGCTTCACGGAGGTCCTCGCCCGCGCAGAAGTGGTCGTAGACGGTGGCCTTGATCGCCGCCAAGAGGGGTTTCCGCGTGAGGGGGTTGTCCATGAGCCCCGAACGCATGACGCGGATGCCCACATCGACGAGGGGGTCGAACGTGACGAGGTGGAGGTGGAGGAGGGATTTCAAGAGATGGGTCGTGCGGAGGGAGGTGAAGGGGGTGTCGCCGGATTCGAAATTGAGGGTCTCGGTGGGGATTGATTGGGTGGTGGTGGTGGTGGTGGTGATGAGTCTGGTTAGGGTTTGGGTTTGGGTTTTGATGGGTTTGCGAGGGAGTCTGAGAGCCGCCATTGATGGAGAGCCTGTTTGGGGGGGTTGTGGAACTGTTTATAGGTTGATGACGAAGGGCATGTTTGGAAAATTCGATGAAGTTGAGGGGTGGGGATAGGGGAAAATATAGCAGGGACGTGGAATCGATATCTTCTGTGATGGATGAGCTGTAAAAACAGGTATCTGATGACGTGGCTCGATCAGAGCGGTCCAATACGTTTGGAGACTCTTGACTGAAGGGATTGGAATCTTCGTTGGGTCAGCGGAAGGGATTCCCTTCTTTTTCTTTTTTTTTGAGGAGAATTGAGTTTGGGAACACGTGATTGAAGGCATCAGGGATTCTGATTTTTTTTTAGGTTGGAACTTTCATATATGAGGAAATAAAGGTGGTAGATTTTATGAGCTACAAATCATACATTTATTATTAAGATTTTTTTTTTTTTTTTTTTTGCATATATATCATATCTAAAAACATGTTATTTATATTAAGAAAATTAATTAGGGGTCTATGTGGTCTCTTGTCTATTATTTTTTTTTCTCTAAAAATTTTTAAATTTTTTTATGTCCTTCAAGTGATGAAAAATTATCTTTAGGTCTCTCTGGCATTCAAAAATATCAAAATTGCCCTTACTGAATTATGCGAAGGTTAACAGTGTATCGGGTTGTGTTGACAGTTACGAGCCATACTTGGGATTCAAGTATCCACTGCAAAAGAAACTTGTCTAAAACTACCTATAGGCGAAAGGGGTCGAGTTATTGATGTGAGATGGATCCAGAAAAAGGGAGGTTCCAGCTATAATCCAGAAACGATTCGTGTATATATTTCACAGAAATGTGAAATCAAAGTGGGTGATAAAGTAGCTGGAAGACACGGGAATAAAGGTATCATTTCAAAAAATTTATGTAGACAAGATATGAGTGTACTGGGGATATTTAGTAATGTGCAGGGAAGTGTTTACATTGTATTGAAATAATTAGAGGAGTGACGCATTTTATACGAAAGTTAACAATGTACTAGGGAGTGTTAATAGTGTATTAGAGATACTTAACAATGTATTGGAGAGTGTTAATAATGTACTAAACTAATTGGACGAGGAACGAGCAACATCCGGCTAAAGGTGCCTAAAGATAATTTCCACCACCTTAATAACCTAAAATAAAATTGAAAAATTTCAAGGACTTAAAATAATAGAATGGTGACCACATGGATCTCTAATTAATTTCTTCATTTATTTTTATACCACTCCAAATAGCCTATTTATTTTTATATCATTAAAATATTCATAAATTGTGCATATTTACTATCTTAGTAAACTTCCATCAAAATTTATATTAAACTACTAAAAGTCTTGGAGAAATGACCAAAGCATCCTCTTTTTTTTCTTTTGTCATATTTTTACCTTACTAAACATAATTATCATAAAAATAAAAAATATCAATTTTAACATGAAAATGATAAAATTGTATCTAAAATCCAAGAAAAAAATTAAAACATAAAAATTATTTATTAACAAAGACATAGTAATTGTTAGTATTGACATTAATATATATGAATTAAAATTATCTTAGATGGTATACATGCAAACCCTTATTAAAAATTTTCATAATTTTTATAAATGATATTATTTATTTCGATTCATTAGACAATATATTTTATTTTTTATAAAACTGTATTTTAAAAGAAATAAAAACATGTGCGGGCGTTTTAGATTGTAAAATATTTTTCAAGGTTTATTATAGTGGATCACATGACTATGGTTCCAAGTTCTCGTCTTGTTTATAAAATTTTATTGTGAATCACAGTGCAATGGGTCCAATGTTTGATTTTCTAGAATATTGATCACACGCTATCGAGACATTTGATTTACATTTTAAGCATTGATTAGATATATAATAATCATACGGTGGTGAAGACTGATGAGACATAGAGATAAACATAAAGAAAGAAAACAATTTTTTATTTTTTTGTGATTTCAAGGACAAGCACTAATGGGCATCTATTCTTCTTACAAAATGTTTTATACAATAGCCTGTATAAGCTGATTGGAAGACCCAGCAGGTTGGATCCACTTTCGAACCTAGTCATCCTGCAGCCACTGCGTGAATCCCACTGCTTAAATCTTTCGAGCATGTTGAGGTATACCATCTGGCACCCACACTAGATGTCAGGGACCGATACAAAAACTATAAGATTCTCCTGATCATCATAACTACGAATCTCTTATATGCAATCATGTAATTGTGGAGGACAAGATATATTTTATGATAATAGCCAAACTAAACGTTCGGAACCTGAACACACACATAATTTTCTTAAACCTGCTTGTCGGGCGCACTTAACCGCGACTCTAATAAGGGGGGAACTACAGCTTGGCTTGGCTGGGGCTGCAGCCCCCCCCCCCCCCCCCCCATTTTTTGAAAAGAACTTTAGGTAGCTAGGTTGTGATTATTCCCACCTATTCAACCATAATTACCCCTAATTATAGCTGATTATCCTCTATCACACCAGTTTGTACGTGGTTGATTATTGCCTTGTATAGGCCAAATAATCCCGCTATTATTTGCCCATTACACCACCTGTACAAACAACCATCACTTACCTTGCATTGAAGAGATGTAACTCAATTTTTATCGATTACATGGTTAAATACACATTTCTTATACAATAATACAAGATGAGAAGAGAATTCCCCCTTACGACCAACGTTATCATGGTTTTTAGATTTCTTTTACAAAAATATGGTTATAAAATTTTTAAATCTTTGTTAGAATGATTCTTTTTTATATATATATCTTTACCAGCAAAATTCTATTGAGATCAATTATATTTTTTTCAGTTATAAAAATTGTTAATACAACACTTCACACTAAAATGAAAGATGATTTTCTAGTAGATTCTATGATTATTTACATTGAAATTTTATCTTGCTGAAAATATCAACTCAGATCGGATAAAAGATGATTTATATTCTTTAAAGGATTATAAACACAGTTTCAATAACATATTTATGAAATTTTTGTATTTTTGCACATTCATGACAAAATTTACTAGAAATGAAGTATAAACTCATTTGATTTATATAAAATTTAAATTGCTCATCATATTTCAAGTTCATCTCAACTCCTCCCAATACAAAATCTTGGTTCCGCCCCCCTGACTCTAATCACCTCAGCCTCTGCCCTCAATGGAGTAACCCAAGGCCAAGCCACATATAACCTACACCCAAAACCCGAATCGGAAAAAAAACAAAGGTTGCACCGGCCGCTCTAGTTGACAAGTGAACGCTAGCGTCGGTCACCAAATAAACACGTTCTCCTGACCGCGTAATGGTTGGAGGAATTCCACGAGCAGTCGGATATGATTTTCTTGTGACTAAACTGTAATCACTTGAGGATTCGGGAGATTATGTTGAAACAGTCTCATTTGGAGACTCTTGTCTGAATGGGAGGGGAATCTCGGTTTGTCAGCGGAAGGGATATGATTCACTTTTTTTGTTTGGACGAGAATTGATTTTGGGAACATGTGATTGGAGATTTTTTTTTGTTGTTGGAACTTTTTATAGTCTTAAATAGAATTCCATATATGTCGTTACTTATATTTTGTTAAAAAAAAAGGCATTCTTTTACATATATATCATGTGTGGTTAACCGTTTATTATTTTTAGATACCTCAAAATTTTAAAGTTTTTTTGGGTCTATGAGATGATGAAAAATTATCTTTAAATCCCTTTAGCCTGATCTTGTTTGAAAATATTGAAAATGCCCTTGTTCAATTATGTGAAGGTTAATAATGTATTGGGGAGTGTTAATAGTATATTGGAGATACTTAATAATATATTAAAGAGTGTTTATAGTGTACTGAAATAATGTGTGGGGGGCGTGTTATGTGAAAGTTAACAATGTACAGGGAGTGTTAATAGTGTATTGGAGACACTCAGCAATGTATTGGGGAGTGTTATGTGTTAACAGTGTACTAAAATAATTGGGCGGAAAACATTTTCGGTATTTTTGAACAATATCTAGCTGAAGGACCTAAAAATAAATTTTCACTGCTTTAATGACCTAAAAAAACTTGAAAAATTCCAAGGACTTAAAATAATAGACAAGTAACCACAGGGATCTCTAATTGATTTCCTCATTTATTTTTATACCACTCCAAATAACCTATTTATTTTTATATCATTAAAATATGTATAATTATGCATATTTACCATCTTAATTAACATCTATTGAAATTTCTATTAAACAATTAAAGTCTTACAGAAATGATCAAATTGTTCTTATTTTTTTAATTTATCATATTTTACATTACTAAACACAATATTTATAAAAATAAAAATATTAATTTTAACATAAAAATGATAAATTGTATCTAAAATACAAGAAAATAAAAATTAAACATAAAAATTATTTATTAACAAAGATATAGTAATTAATTAATTATCAATATTGTCATTAGTAGATATCAATTAATATTATCTTGGATTATATACATGCAAAAAAACCTTATTAAAAATTTTCATAATTTTTATAAATAATATCATTCAATTTGATTCATTAGAATATATATTTTATTTTTTATAAAACTATATTTTAAAAAATAATAATAACATGTGCGGGCGTTTAGATTGTAAAATATTTTTCAAGTTTTATTGTAGTCAATCATGTATTTCTGGTTCCAAGTTCTTCGTCTTTTTTTAAAAGAAAGATAGATGTTTGCTATCCATTATTGAATTCGAATTATAAATTTTGAAAGGATGGAGAATAAACATATATCCAAAACAAATAAAGGAGATAAGAACCCTGCAAGCAAACAAGCGAACCTAAGCTAAGAAAGTCGTCCAAACCCCGATTAGACGAGTCATCTAAACCAGTGAGACATCCACGTATCCAAATTCTTCGACTTGGATGTAAATTCTACTGTGAATCACGTGACTATGGGTTCCAGGTATGGAATTCTAGAATATTGATTACACGCCATTGAGACACTTGATTTTACATTTTAAGCATTGATTGATATATAATAATCATGTAAGTCTAGTCTAAATAACGTGGTGAAGACGGGGATCGTATATATATATATCATATTAAAACAAATCCTAACAAACGTGATTTTTACCCCGAACAAGCATATCTTGATAAAGGTAATCAAACTTTTTTTTTTCCTTGCTTGATCAAGACCCATAAAAAAATCAGAGCCGATTATTTGATTAGGTAAAACAATTGTTTAAGACCCCAAATGCACAAAAACCCTTAGAATTTTTTTATTTATAAGTAGGTTAAGATATTCACCAATAATAACTTAACATGTTACAAAAAAAATATTTATGATACCTAAAAAATATGGTTAAAAATAATCAATAAAAATTGATGACATTATGTGATATTTAAAAAATAGCAAAATAAATTTACATGACCCTTATGATTTAAATGCTTTTTTGAATCCTAAAAAAATGGGAATATGAAACGACAAGGTTTAAAAAAATGCAGTTTTCACACTCTTCTTTTATTATTTTCAATCTATTTCTTCTCTATTTTTTTTAAAAAAACTCTTCTTCTCACTCTATTTCTTTATATAAAAAAAATTTATCTTTGGAATTTTTGTTTGGTTTAGACGGAAAAAAAATTATGTGGTGTGGACAACAAGGAACAAGACAATTTTTTATTAAATCAAATAAAATTTTGAATATAAAAACTTAAATAGCAATTTTGCATCCAAAAAATTAAAAGAATGATATTTAAGTAAAAAATTTAATAATATAAAATTATAATAAATATTATTTAATCGCCTTACGTTTTATAATATATTGAGCTGGCCTGCATAAAATATAGGAATATGTCTAACCCAACAAATACACCTCAATTTTGAAGAAATATATCTTATATATTAAACAAACAACAAACTAGATAAATTCAAAACATAATTCTGCACACTATATCTACTCTTACCCCAAAAAAAAACAATTATGCATATTATCATAATTTTTTGTTAGATAGTTCCCTGCACAGATCGAATGGTCATTTGATTTTGGGCCACGACATCAAGAATCGAATGAATATATATATAGATGAATGATAATATGCAGCTCGTGCAACCATATGGATCGCATATGGAATGTCCAATTGCGCACATCTTGTCATCAAATGGTCCATGTTTCAAACAATTCGCAATTCTTACTAGTAAGCGGTAAGAGTTGAATGAACTCTTACATGTAAGAGTTTGATGAAAATAGGACTGTTCGATCGCGAGATTTGTGCGATCGAGCGGTCCATAAACGATGAGCACGTATGGTGTTTCCCTGTCCGCACGGTGTACCTCAATCCGCACCTAATCACTTATATATACATGATTTACATCTCAAAGAACCTATGTAAATAAAATTTTAAGCCATTCTAATTTTTTCAATTAAAATTTTAAAAAATGGACAACTTAAAATTTGATGCATCTTAAAAAATCACTTGAAATAGTTTTTGAAAAAAAAAATCGATAAGCACTTTTTTGTTAGACTTTTTAATAACAGTTTATTTTTAGTAAGAAACAAGTTTGGGTTAAATGTAATTTGTGCGAAACGTGAAATCTTCAAAAGTTTCTACTTAAATCTGGTTCCAAACATCAACTTAACGACGGATTCTACTTTTTATTTTTAGATTGATTGATTGGGTCAAATAAACTTTTTTCCAATTATAAACAAGTCCTTGTATAATAATTTTACTATAAATTTTGCTCGTAGAGTATCCAATATAGACAATGAACTTTAAAAGATATTACATATTAATCCCTAAATATATTTGATATGCCAAACATCACCAAAAATAGATTATTAATTAGGTGTTCCTACTTTTTGTTATCACCATGACAAACACTTTTCCTTCCATGCATCCATTGGTGTACCTAAGTGAACTTGCATGCATGTTTAAACAAGCGAATTTATCGGGGAGTCACCAATCCAAAAACAGGTTAATGGCCTCTGTTTCACGCAATGTTTTAAAAATTAGACAGTTCATTTAATCAGAAAAATGAACAAGTTAAAAATTACTAGTTCAATAATTAGATTTATCAAATTTTAACTATGACATTATAATGACATGAAAAACATATTTATTATTATTAATAAATTTACAAAAAAATATGAAATATTTTTAAAAAAATCTATACCTAATTACCATGTCTTAAATCTTAGTATTCATTAAGGTTTTCTTTAACATTAATAAATTTTATTATATAAAGTCTAAATGTTTTATTAGGTTCAATATTTTAACAAGTACTTTATTAAAATTTATCTAAATAAAAACCGATCAGTTTAATCAACTCATAACCTGTAATTAAAAACCGCGGATTGGTTAATTTTTATCAGTTCTACTTTTATATACCATTAGATTTTAAGAATAAATCGAATTGGAAATTTAAAATCAATCAAGGTTGAGGGTTTTTTTTTTGTATAACAATTTATTATGACAAACTGGACCAACAAAGACAAACTGAAGTGGTCCACAAACCAGACCCATAGGGCCCACAGCCATAGAGGCTTGAAACCGGCGGGACATCAAGGTTGAGGGTTTGGATCATATTTTGAGGAAAATGTTACATCCAACCTCATTTTCAGCTTTAATTCCAAATTACACGTGTTTTTAATTTTTTTTAAATATTATACCTCATCTAATGAGGTACAAGCTAATGAAACATATACCCCAATGAATTGTATTGATGCATTTATAGAAAATATAAAAAATTATTTCAAAGCATATGCCTTGTTAACATGAGCATATGCGTTGATAGAAATCTATCGATGCATATAGAGCTGGAATTGGGGTTGAAAATTGATATGGGTGTAACAACGCCCTTGATTGAGTACCCAAAAATTAAAGGATAATGTTACATCCAGCCCCATTTCTAGCATAAATTTCAGTCTACATGTGTTTTGAATTTTTTAAAAATAGTATACATCATCTAATGAGGTACATGCTTTTATAAAAAATGAAATATATATTCTAATGAATTACATGGATGCATTTATAAAAAAAATGTAAAAAAATTCTTTTAAAATATATGCCTTGTTAACATAAGTATATGCACTGATAGAAATCTATTGACACATATAGAACTAAAATTGAGACTGAGAATAAATTTGGGTGTAACAGCGCACAAAATTAGAAACCTTTGCATATGGAATTAATATGTGGACGATGTCCCCAGTGTTTATAGCACAACGGTTCAGGGTTTAGCGGTGTTACCGATAGGTCCTGGGTTCGAGTCTTGGCGCTGACTTACCCACCTGTTTGTTGGCGATTATTCGAAAGAATTTTCCATGGGACCGGGGCAAACAGGCGGAGGTAGCTTTCCCAGCTCGATCGCAAAGTCAGCCACGGGGAGTCCCTCCGATATCAAAAAAAAAAAAAAAAAAAAAAAAAAAAAGTGGACGATGACATTGAGTACTTTGTTTGTGCCAGACACGTCAGCTCAACAAAGGCGGCCTCGCTTTTTATGGTTTGTAGGAATGGAAGGACAGAAGCAGTGCTCGTCGCTTTCCATCTCCAATTAACATACGACTGAAATAAAGAGAGGGGAACTTGGGAATGAAGGCATTAATTAAGGGAGAAAATGAGATAATTATTGGCATTAATTGAGGGCGAAAATGAGACAATTTCATGTCTCATTAATTATTAGTGCTATATGAGAGATGTTATTCATCTCTCATCAATTTTTTTTATTAATAAAAATATATACACATTCATTAAAATATAGATTGTTATAAAAAAAGAAATATACACTAATATACATTATTGCATTATTTTTTTTTTCATACACTATAATAATATATTATACTATATATATGACAATTCTAAAATGTTGGCTTACAAAATTCCCGCATAAACATGCCCTTATTGACTATTACAAGAACTACCTGGATCATTATAGATCCACCCACTTAACTATCATAAGACCAAAGTCCACATGGGCTGTTTTTCAAACTCTTAGCCCCCGTTTGGATACCAGATAAGCTTCGGATAACCCCAGATAATCCCGGATAAAAAAAAATTTGTGTTTGAAAAGCTCGGATAAACCCAGATAAAGTGTGTCAGAATAAACTGGTATATGGATTCCAATCAATCCCTAGAATAAAATTTATCCTAGGTTATTCCACCCAAAGAATAAGTGAGCTCACTGTCAAATCAACTGTCATCACCTCTTATAAATCACCTGTCAAATCAACTATCATTACTTTTTTACCTTTTATAAATCCTTATTCATACTTTATTCATATTTTACCCAAACAACAAAACATTTATTCTTACGATTTTCAACGAGAATAATTCAAAGTACAACCAAACACAAAATCATTTTACTTTTATTTATACTCACTTGTGCTCGGATAAATAAATACCCAAGAATAAATCCTATTCTATATCCAAACTGGGGCTTAGGGTGCGTTTGGTTGCATGATTACAAAACTAATTTTGCAGGAATCTGTGTTTGAAAACTGATTTTGCAGGAAGCTCACTTTCTCAGCCTTTTGAAATCGCAGTTTTTGGATACTATTTACCTTAAATCTGTGTGCAATAAGCTACTACAGTAAAACTGTTTGGTTACACGATTACAAATATAGTTTCCTGCAATCGCAAACACTGCACAATCGCGCAACCAAACACATCATTAGACTCAAGAAGATTCAAATCCTGCCCTTTCAAGAAGAAAGGGGTGTCTACTACCGCCTCAGCAAGGCCATGCAGGAGGAGTCAGCCCTCTCTTCTAATTGAAGATATGGTCAATCTGCTGAATAAATAATGAAACATACTATATTACTGCGTGAGCTATAAATCTAATAAAACCAATGTAGTATTGATTATGTAAGGTTTAGAATTACATTTATATATCTTTCTTGGATTCTCTTCAGATACCTTCACAAGACACACACAGCTGGAAAGTGTGGGGGATATAATATTTGTTCCATCTATGGAACAGATCCAATCAAACGTAGTTTTGTTTTTAATAGTTTTTTATTATTTCTTCTTCAATCTCACGCAACATGTCTTTGATAAGTGTCGTGTTCGAATCTACTTCTCTAATGAAAGATTCAATGAGTTTATTATGTTTATTATTTACAGTTTTTTCAATTAATTCTTGTAACGAAACATGTTAGCAGATTTCATACAAAATGGAGTTGATATATTACACAAACAAGAGAATTAAATTTTCCACTTCAAAATTTGTCATTTCTTTTACATATCATACAAAGATAATACAGTGCAATAGTTAGTTAAATTTTAAGATTATAACTAATTAAAAGTACAAGAAATTACATTTGAATAGCATATATATAAACAAATATGTATAATTTATGATTTCTCGTATCTGGAATCAAGAACAAAAATATATATTTTTTAGAAATTGACAGACTTATCCTATAGATAGAAAGATAAGTGTATGGTGTGTGTGTTATATACCATACATGTGGGTACTTTTAAATATTTGACAAAAGGCAGATGGTTATTTGAACGTATATTTTATGTTTCCGTTGAGTGATTGGAATATTCTGGGTATATGCATTTTTCTCAAAAATTTAATGTTTTTTTTTGTTTATTTACAGTTTTCCAATATTTAACTCTCGTAGAGAAACATATTAGCAGATACATACAAAAATGAGTTGATACATTACATAAACAAGAGAATTAAAATTTGACTTCAAAATTTATCATTTCTTTTAATTTAGACATCATACAAAGATAGCACAATATAATAGTTACTTAAAATTTTCAAGATTATAACTAATTAAACATACAAGAAATTACATTTGAATATCATATAAACAAATATATATAATTCATGATTCTTGTATTCGGAATTAAAACAAAAATAGATATTTTTAAGATAATTAACAGATTTACCTGTAAAAATAGAAAGATATGCATATGTGTTTGATATATATTATGTTGTGCGTGACATATAAAATTTTTAGACAATACACATTCTTATAATTATCATACCAAGAATATATATATTAAATATATATGAAGTCATACATGCTTTAAAATATGATAATTAAAAAGAAAGAAAAAATTGTGTGTCCTGAAAAGTGTGCTTTGTCCTTCAATAAATAAAACCCCTAATTCACATGGTTAACTAGCTCTTATCACCGAAAGATATGATTATTGTGGGTTATGTTATTTCAGGGTGCGAATTACAAAAGAACCACGGTTGAATGGATTATAATACTTTTAGACGCCTAGATATTAAAGAAGCACATTGAGACAGAAAACGAGTAATTGCTGTCGGCAGAATTGTTCAAACCGAATTGGGCTCTTCAAAATAAAAAGGTATCCATCTTCACTCATCTTAATATTTTTCTTATCGTAAAATTCCAATATTGATTTTAATTACGGGACACAAGATTTTGATGATTTTGGTTATAGATTCGGAGGACTGAAACTTGAAAATTGAATAACAAGTGAAGGATCAGCAACGATAATGTGACGAGCTACTCACCTTCACTGAGACTCAATTTTATTCACATCAGGTTGACACTCACTTTGGGTTTCATTTTATTTTGGGTAAAATATCAAGGCAGAGGGGGATTTTTTTATTCTATTTCGATTTTGATAATTTGATAGATGGAGACCACTTAATTATTCACATCAGATTGACACTCACTTTGGGTCTCATTTTATTTTGAGTAAAACATCAAGGCAGAGGGGAGATTTTTTTTTGGTTCTATTTGGATTTTGATCATTTTGATAGATGGGGACTACTGACTACCTAATCTTGATGATATAGGATCCGCCTTGTTATTTTTAAAAAATGAAAAAAAAACCCTGATTGCACAAGGGACTGACCGACGGTGTCCCTAACAGGCTAACACTTTTTTTTTTTTTAAATCTCGGAGGAGCTGTAGTGAATTGATGTGTATTTCACCCATCATGATTCATGATGGCAAGTTGTTGTTTGGTTGCAATATTTTATTTAAATGAAAATGGTGACTGATTAACCTTCAATAAAAATAAAAATAAAAATATTTGCAACCCGTGGAAAGTTTCAAGATGAGGAATAAAATATTATTTAAATAAATATTTGTTCAAAAATGTAAAACGTTTAATTTCAAGTTATTCTTTTTCATCTTAGGGGTGTGTTTGTGCCTAAGGGAAAGTGAGGGAAAATGAGGGAAAGTAAAAATTTTCCCTTTAACCACTTAAAAACCTGGTGTTTGTACCACACAAACAAATGGAAAAAATTTTCCCTCACTTTCCCTTTGCTATTTTGTCTTATTAGGATTTGGGGAAAAAAAAATTTCCCATCCTAGAGAAGGGAAAGTAAGGGAAAGTGGGGGAAAGTGAGATTTTCTCTCTACACCAAACAAGAACAATCTGACAATACACCAACAAGAACAATCTGATAAAACATTCATGTAAGATCTATCTCTCTGATCTTTGCTTATTTTTTTATTTATATTAATCTGATTTGATTTATTGAATGTATCTATTTTTTTATTTGCTAAATAGATCTTTTTGTTTGGATATTTTGTTTTTGCTTAACCTAGATTGAGATCTTACATCATTTTTTTGGTTTATTTGAGATCTTAGATTGTGGTAATATATGGATTAAATTCGGAATATTAAAGAATTAAAAGTTACAATTTATAAAAAAAAAAAAGGGGTTCTCATGCCCTAAATTGAGTCACTGTTCATCTTGCATGAGGTAATCCAGTCTCCATTATCATGTAATCCACAGCCTCGTCCCTCTCTGTTTTTCACACCTCTCTCTCTCTCTCTCTCTTTGTGTGATATTTGTATATTTAGTGATTATGTGTATTTTATGTTTATTTGTATATATGATTTTTAGATTTTGTTAAAAAGGAAAAAAACATCTAAAAAATTGAAAACCCTCAATCTTTTGAAAATCTTAATATTCAATTTTAAAAAGTGTTTTCTAGAGATAACTCTAGGGTTTGTGGTAGATTTCAATTAAAAATTTCATTAGTTAGAAATATATTAATTCAATTAATTAGATGTTTAACAATTGCGTGATACCATTGCAAATTCAATGTGGAGAGAAACTTGATGCTTTGTGAGGGTACTTTTGTATTGGTTCATCTTTTAAAGCTTTATCTATAAAAAAAATATTTGACAAGTAATTTAATATTACTTTTATATTATATTTAAATTAATCGTTAAAATATATGTTTTTTCATTTTGTATCATTTTCATGAAAACACATACATTACATTTTTATTTTCTGTCATTTTCCATCACAAGCACAAACAACAGTTTTTATTTTCCTTCATTTTCCATTACAGGCACAAACAACAGTTTTTATTTTCCACCACTTTCCATTACAGGCACAAACAGCATATAAACTGGTCAAAGGGAAAATATTTTCTTTTCCATCATTTTCCTTTTGACCAACATTCAATCACTTTCTCTCATTTTCCCTCTGTGTTTGTGCACAAACATACCCTAGGTATCGTTTGGAAAGACATCCGGGGATGTTGCGCTTGACAGAACATGGGGGGGGGGGGGGGGGGGGGAGATCCGCGATGAGAGAATCATTGTTTTGAGGCGTCAGCCGTCAGGAAGAACGCGAGATAAATGGGTGAAAAACTGGATACAATAAGGGGTGTGTGGGTGCTTAACACAGCGACGCAATGGGCCATTTGTGTCCGCGTTCACGTCCGTCACCACCAACACGGGTGGGACGTGGATCCAAACGGTACCTTAACGAAAAAGTAAACTACAAGGGATATAATTATACATTTTTAAAACACAAAAAATGTTTATACAAGTTTTCATAACTTTAAAGTGTACATATGCATTTTACCCTTTAAATAATGACACACTAAGGATGCGTTTGGTTGCGCGATTGCGTATCGTTTGCGATTATAGGAAACTGCATTTACAATCGTGCAACCAAACAGTTTTGCAATCGCAGTTTTAAACTCAGCGATTGCAGATAAATAGTGTCTAAAAATTACGATTTAAAAAAACTGAGAAAATGAGCTTCCTGCAGAATCAATTTTATAAGCGTAGATTCTTGCTTTTTATTTTACAGACACATGAGAAATGCAGATCAACGCTATAATAATGGTGCACGTTATGCGTTTTGCATGTAGAGAAATGAAACGTATGAAATTAGATGTGAAAACGTTTCAGTGATACAAAGGGCTAGGAGATTTAATTTGCAAAGGGATTAATTTGTAAAAAGAGACATGCTCTTTTTTTTCTTTTTTTTTCTTTTGTTTGAAAAGACACATGCCTTTTTGGTTACTTAAAATACTAACATCATACTATATTACCATACACGTGGGTCCCAAATGTTTATGGAAACCCCAACTATAATTGGGTGGGTGACAGGTGAGAGATCAATGTTTTTTTTTCGTTTGTTTGTTTTCTCAATCGATTCCACTCTCCTATTAATAAATGATGATGAATAGCATCGGACCGTGCGTTCATAGATTGGACTAACTGTTGGTGAGAGTGACTCAAAGAATTGTCAAAGAATTGTATGAATGAGGAGTGATGAAATAATGAATGCCCCTCTGTTGTATACACACGTTTGTTACACTATATTATTTATTATGGGTCGATGCCTTCTAGAGTGGTAAACGAACAAAACGAATTGAGTTTTTGACCTATTCAGACTCGATTTGTTTAGTATCAGATATGGTTTGAGCTCGGTTCAGGAACTGATCTTAATTTCGTGTTTAAGCTCAGTTCGTTTGGCTTGTGAAAAACTCAGTTCGATTAAAGCTCGACTTCAACTCGTTTGTTAAATGAGCTAAGCTGAAGCTCAAACCAAGCCTTGACTGGCAAGCTCGTTTAGCTAAAAAAAAATTATTTAGCATTTGAGAAGTTACAAATCACAAATCACATCTTATACATGTGAAAATGACATAAACTCGGGTTCGGCTCAGGTTTTTTGTTTCTCCCATTTTATGTTAAATAACGAGCTCGTATCAGCTCGACTCAGCTCGGCTTGTTTACAGATCGAAGCTTTAAAAATGCTTAAACTCGACTCGTTTGTCTAATCGAATGGCTTTAACTGAGCCGAGTCCGAAGAGCTCGACTCGTTTATCATCCCTAATGCCTTCATGATCATGATTTGTAGATACAACCGTGGATATATAAAAAAGAGTTTATATATTTTTTCAAACATATGAACTATATAATTACTCCTTTGGGTGTGCAACATAGTTATTCACCCCTGATATCTATACTGGAATTGATAATTATCTATGCAGATTAATTAATTTTTTGTTACGTTTTTTTAAAAAAAAAGTACAATTCACATAATTTTTGTTGTTTCGTTCACTTTAAATAAAATGATGATAAATTATGGATAAGAGAAAAAAAAAGTTATGACTTTTTAAGTAACACTTCAAAACCACCTTCATAAATTGTTTGCGTTTGAGAATGTGTGATATAGTGTGTATATGATATGATAAATGGGACAAGTATTAGCTTAATTAAGTAATTTTTTTAAAATGATACAAAAAGATATATCTATCTATTAGCATTTATGAACCGTGATAAATAATTTTAAACCTTTCCAAAATTGTTATCAAGACTTATACTAATTTATTCAAGCATAACTAATTTATTATGATGGTTTATTATAACAAAAAAGACAAAAAATTTTTTTTTCTATTCTCCTTTAATTTGGGTTATTCCTCACCCCACAACAAGTGGATTACAAAATAGCTTATACATATCCACCTTTGGTGGATAATTTAGATATCGTTATCAACCATCAACCATCAACTACTTCGTAATCAATCAATTTTTTACACAAGTTACGAATTGCAAGTCTTTCTAACTAGTAATATTTAATCGGATTATCGAATGTTTATTTTTATAAAGAAAGTGATTCAACTGATAATTTAATTTATGTGGTGTGGATCATTAATTAAAAAGTGACATATCTTTTTGTCTGAAAAGTCAAAAACTTCGGAATTGCACAAAAAACGTGTATTGACTTGAAATTTAAGCGTGTTGACTTCGTTATTTATCTACATTAGCGAATTTTATTAGCCAAACCGTTAGGAAGATCAAATGCTAAATCACCATTTATGTTTCTTAACTTTTTTTTAGGGAAAAATCCAAATAACCCTATGCAAACTGGATTTCATGCCTTGACTTTTCCTAAATTCCATATAACCCCCTAAAAATATCTATATAAATCCAAATAAATTACTGAGCTATAGATAGAGAATATTATGTGAATTTTATGTTTGATTAACATTGAATGAAAACACAGTATAACCAAAACCTCTCTATAATTTATTTAAAAAAATAAAAAATCATATGTAAATGATGATTTTATATCTCCAAGATTGATTATAAAACCCTATCCGAAAAGGTAAAAACATCATTTAAAAAGAATTTTTCATATTTTTAATATACTATAAAGGTTTTTTTGATATTATGTTTTCATCTAGATTAAGCAAACAAATCTATTAATGAAAATTTAATTTACATGACTATTTAGATTTACATGATTGTTTCAGATGGTTATATAGATTTCAAGAAATGTCAGGGTCCTATGATTTCGGACAGCTTATCGGAGGTTACATGGATTTTTCCCTCTTTTTTAATTTGTGGATCTTGATCTAAACAAGAGGATTAGAAAGAAAAAGAGAGTTTGGAAAACGACACTGACTTTTAGTTGAGAGAATATTTAAAGGGCCTACAGATGGAGCAGGAGATCTGTGAAGTTCAATAAAACCAACTGATTGCATCATTCATGGTGGTATTGATTATTGAATATGATACAAAAAAATGTAATGTATATTCTTTCGTGCATTATTTCCTTTTTTTTGTTTTGAAAAGTACAGAATCGTGGAACAAAAACCATACTTTTATACTCGAATGAAATTAATTACATACATCATGTTCAAAATTAATAATGCTTTTAAAGACTCAAGTTGCATGCCCCATCACAAGCCACATGAGGTGGTATTTGTGCATTCTTTCTTATACCCTACATGTTAATTTGCTTTTTGGGAAGTGATCCCCTCAAATCACGGAGGCATTTATGTTTTTCATAGCTTCCTTATTTGTAACCGTTTAGATAATTGAAACTCACGTTTTTCTTTTTCTTTTTTCTATTTATTTTTTATTTCTTTTAAAAAATTGGATTGGCATTTACTCTTATTTTTATTCCGTTCAAAAAATTTGGATTGATATTCACTCTTTTATTCAACTATTTTGAATAATTTAATGCTGCGAATACATGAAATAGCATATTGAATTTTTTTTTAAGTATTATCATCCATTGTTTTTGTCCATCCACCATATTTTGTATTCGATCGATCAACTATTTCATCAATTGGATTAACTATGTCTGTCGTGTCAGGTTTATATAATGTTTTCTTTATTTTTATTCACTAGGTTAATTATCACACAGTTTTTTTTTTGTTGAATCTCGTGTGGGTGTTTCAAATTTAGTTACATGTACAAATGTAACTGAATTTTATATATTTACATTTCTCACAATTATTTGTTACATTTACATAAAAATAATTACAATTTACATCATAACAGTTACATTTATCTAAATGTTTTACATTACATACAACGTTTAAACAATTTTAAAACTAATCATCTCTTCAAATAGTCAATTAATATTTTATGAAAAATGTCAAATACCTTTTCGTTGTGTGTTACATTTAACAAATGTTACATTTAATTAATGAAAAAATAAATTATGTACATTCTTCAATATAAGCTATACAAAAAAACATAAAATATCAGCAACATCTATGTCTTCAAATAATTCATCGAAATATTTAACAAATGTTACATACAGTTCATAAAAATGAAACAGTTACATTCGTTAGATTAAACTATTCTAAAAAAAATAAAAGTTATATTTAACAAAGTTACAAATTATGAAAAAATAAAATTTACATTTAATGAATGTTACATATAGCTCATTAGAAAAGTTGTAAATTTTAAATTAAATGTTATGCAATTGAAAGCATTTAATCTGTATACAGTTACATTTATCAAAAGTAGTTACATTCATCAAAAGGTGGAGGTGGAGTTCAGAAAAGAGCTAGAAAGATAGTCAAACCGTCTCTTATATGATAGAAGGCGGTAAGAGAAATACAGGAGTGACGACACCGGTTGCTAGAGATGAACAGATCAGCTAGAATTATCATTTTAAGTGGCGTATGCGTATAAAAGAAACAGTTCAATTTTTTCAAAAAAGATAGGATTTGTTTTGAGAGAAATAAAAACATAGAGTATTTAAGTGAAATGATAGTACTGTATTTTTTCTTTATAACTTTTTTAAAAGGTCAAGTAAAAAACTGATAAGAAAACGTCACCTAATTGAATCCCTAAAGGAGGCCTAAAAACTGAGCCTTTGTATCAAGACTTTAAATGCTCATATGATAAAGACAATTAAAATCGTTATACAATTTGTGGATCTAGTGTAATAGACAGGAACTGACAGAATTGTATCTGATAAGTGAATTCTTTGAAATCTTGGAAACATGCATCTATAAAATTACGGGACGAGTACATCAGCATGATTTTAAGTGTGATGATTGACCTAGTCGACCTATTAATGTTCAACATTGTAAATCTAGCTCAAAGTGTCATGTCATTAGCATTAATAAGCTAGGGTTTGATTGTATCTTGTGTTTGGTTAAGATTTTTTAGTCAACTATACTATAATGTGTAGTATTATAATAACATGGATATTCCCAACGTCTATATCATCAAATGGTATTAAAATATTATTTTTGTTTTATACTATTATAATATTAGGCATTATACCACTACCAAAGCGGACCAGATGAAATAAACTTTCAAAAACATTTCTTTATAAAACCTACTCATAATCAATTTTTTATAAAAATGTTTTATTATAATTTTTAACAATGAAGATCGCTAAAATAAAAACTATAATACATACCAAACCCCATTATTTTAAAAAAAAAACTTATTTTGTATAATTTAATAATAGATTAATGCGTGTTCACTGTTTCTCATTCTCAATTTCTCTGTCAACAGACGATGGCTGTGCAATTTTATACCGTACAGTCAATACTTTGTCTTATTAATCATAAAAGATATATACCACCATATGGAAACATGTCAGTACCACTACATGTGCAGCAAGTCAGGTTCCCTTCTGTTTCCTATGCTCCAAACAGATGATCTGTTTCAGGCCATCTATTTAGCTTCTACAGCACATGGACCCCCATACAAAGTTTATAAATTACTCCAAGCACATTAAATTTTATGATAATGTGTGGAAAAATAATTCCATAGATATTTTTTATTTTCACAGCTACTTTTTTTTTTTTTTTGAAGAATAAATTTTGTCACATGTTGTAATTATTAATATGCTTTTGACAAAAACGTGTGTGTCTTTTAGCTTTCTTTGGGTACGTAGTTGTTGAGCCTCAAATCAGTAATATTTCTCAATCACAATCAACTTTATTTTGTGGTGACAATTTTATGTTTATTTTTTTTACCTACACGTGGAACATAAGGTAAAAATAAAAAGAATACACGAGAATAACTCAAAAAATTATTTGTTTTGATATAATAAACCCCGATAGTTATATCTGTATAAGTTAGGATAAGACCTGATGATTATTTTAAAGAAATGTTGGAATTGCTTATCAGGGAAAATACCCTTATCTGTCATTTTAAAAAATTTATCTCACCTAATAGTCTCACACAGATTTCAAAAACTGTCACATCTATCAAATCAATCATACATCTCTCACACTATCCCCCCGTTTGGAACGGGGATAAATTTTATTCTAGGGTATAGATTTATCCAAGCATAAATGAGTATAAATAAGGATAAATTAATTTTATATTTTGTTGTGTTTTGAATTATTCTCGTTGGTAAACGTAAGAGTAAATGTTTTGTTGTTTGCGTAAAATGTAAATAAAGTATGTATAAGAATTTATAAATAAAAAGTAATGATAGTTGATTTGACATGTGATTTATAAGAGGTGATGACAGTTGATTTGACAGTGGACCCACATATTCTTTGGATAACCTTGGATAATTTTAATTTCAGGGGTTGATTGGAATCCATATACTACTTTATCTAGGTTTATTCTGGTATACTTTATTTATCCAGGGTAAACAAACACATGGATTTTTTATCTGGGGTTATCCGGGGTCTTATACCGGATCCAAACGGGGCTTAAAAAGTTATAAACTCTTATTCATCTCTTATCAACCATTTATCATTACTTTATCCAAAGTGAACCAAACATCAAAAAAATCATTTTTACGTTTCCCAATAAGAATAACAGAAAAGACAACCAAACAAAAAATTGATTATTCAACCTAGATTGTTATCTATCATTGTATAGCTATCAGGAGCGAATAACTCAATGCCACACCTATAGGGGGTTAAGTGTGCTGCAACCTATGTTTCCTGATTATAATTAATATATACACTATTTAATGTTTAATTTACTCAATTTACATATGATAATCTTCAGTTTGTGTAACGCATTGGCAGATTTGATACACCATTTTAGTGTTGTACACTTGTACCTTTCACCTGACATCTTTTTTTTAATTAAATTCATAACTAAAAGTAAAACTTAAACAATAATTGAAATTATTTCCATACCTATTTCTATTAAGGGTTCAGGTGGACTTGTCTTTCCGCAGGGACTAGTAAAATCATAATTAGATAATTCCATTTAATTTAATTTATTTTATATTTTTGTATGTATTTTTAAAATTTAACATATTGAAGAACAATATACTCGTGGAATAAAAAATAACAAGTATTCACAGTTTTCTTTATGCTTACGAGCCTAACGCAAGGATGACCTATATAAGTTGTCAACCTAGCGGATTATTCATTAGGTTCAGAGCACATCAGTTGACCTGGTCAATTCACTATGTTGTTATTTACAGGACTTGACTCAGATGCACATGGCTAAACAAAGGGGCAATGCAAGATCTCAAGTGAGACATACACATTTTAAAAAATGCTATGTAGTGACTTATCATTAATCTTCACAATTTATAGAAGCACACAATCTCTCAAAATACTTTTAACATGCACCATACTGGTGTTCTAGTTCAGGAGGTTATGCGATAACTTTTCTAAGCGTCCATGAAAAAAACATGTTTTTGTGCTCCATGATGCGGATCAAATGTATGAGGTCATTATACCTTAATTAGAAAATTTTGCAATTTACTTTAATTTTACAATCAGACATAAAATTATCACAATTTCAAAATACTTGTAAAGTTTAAGATCCATTTTTCTCTAAAGATAAATTTTAAATTAAAATCCTTCCTATAATCCTGACTTATTTATTGTGAACCAAGATTGTTAGGTTTTCCAGTCAAACAATATAAGGGACTCTGGTCCACATAAACCAACCAGTAATGAATCCACCTACAAAAACCGCATGTTTTAATGGAAGGCTCTTTCCATGCATGTTCATTCTCACTCTCTTTTTTTCAATTTATTTTTTTTGTGATTGAAACATTAGTTCAATCAATTAAGTGGCAAAATCGTTATATCACCCACAACCCAAGCCGACATCCGTCTTTACACGTGACGCGTGGCGGATTTTGATCAACAAAGCGTGCGGCATCGGAGCTCCGACTGTAGAGGGTCCACCGAATGGACGGTCTGATTCCCGCATCCACACAGACGTCGCATTCTGTGTAAGACTCGCATTTCGGGTTTCGGTCACCGTTTTTGTTTTTTTGTGACGTTACGAAAACGGTGGGGGAACCGTCATTAAAAAAAAAAAAAAAAAAAAAAAACCCCAAAAACAAAGCTTTCTCAGCTCAAATGGCGAGAAAACTAAATCTCTCTCTTTGAAAACGCTTTTAGGGTTTCTTTTCACTTACACCAATGAAAGCTTTTGTGGCTCCCAATGAGTTTTTAAAGGCTTGAGATCGACTGAGACGGAGGCATCGAAGGATCTGTGTTAGCTCACAAGGTGAGAAGTGGTTTAATCTGAAGATGGATTTTTTTTTTCTTTCGCTTTGGGTTTCTTTGTTTTAAAGTTGTGATTTTTTGGAGGTTCTTTGGGCTGATATTGTTGAAACGAGTGGTTTTGGTTCATTTGATTTACTTTTGTGATGTTTGGATGGTTCTTCAACACAAAAAAGCTGAAAGATGTGGTTTTTTTTGGATTTTTTGAGATTATCTGTCTCTCTCAGTTCTTGATTCTTGAAATTAGAAGCTCAACATGTCCTGCTTTATGTTTTTGAGGTGTTTTTGGATTTGAAGTGAGTGAAAGGGGTCTGCTTAGATGGGTTTGCAGTGGTTAATGTCTTCATCTATAGTATTGTCAGATTGAGAATTGTTTATGATGAGAGATCTGATGGGGTGATCTCTTTTGAGGTGGATTAGAGATCTTTGGAGAAAGATCTGGTTTTTGTTGTGGTTTCTCTATCTTCCTGTCTTATGTAAATAGTTGATGAAGCCTGTTGTTTCTAGATTTACCCATTTAAAATGCCTAGTGTTTGATTGATATATGTCCTGTTAGGAGTGGGAGATGGTGTCCAATGGTTATTGTTGCAGATCAGATGATAAGGCAGATGTGGACTTTTATGGTTGAATGAGAGATTAAGTTTTGTCTGATGCATCTCAAGTTGTGTGTAGTATCTTGTTCTTCTCGTTGCGTATTATTTTGTTAGACATTAGAGGTTTGATGCTTTGATGTATTTCCATGGGGGGTATTGAGATGATATTACTCTTCTGTTCTGTGAATTGGAACAAGCTTTTGGAATTTATGGAACTCTAAAGTGTGTTCTACATTAGATGGACGTCCTGTGATTAATGGCTTTTTTTTTTTAATATTTAGAGTAAAATCTGACAAGATCTGTAGCAGTAGAAAGAAAAATTGAGTGATTACTTGAAGAATTTGTTCTCAGGTGTGCTATTGATGCATTCTTAAATTTAAATATTTTTGTTTCTTATGTTGGAATGGTCCAGATCAAACTTGCTTTTTTTGTGGATAATTTCAATACTTTAATTCAAGTTGCTATGATTTCCTTCGTTATTGGTGGATGCTGTTAAGATGAAATCTCTTGGTTCATTTTTAATGAATTGCGTAGATTGGATGAGATGAGGATATGGTGAATGATAATATAGACATATAGAGAGTATCAGAAGGTCTAAATCTGGATGAAATTTGGGGGTGAGGAATATTGATGGAAACAGGAACCACAAGCAGCTAGCCGATTGAAAATTGACTTTCTTGTTTGTGAATGAGTCTGAAGGGTGAGAGTATTGACAAGTGTTGACACCGTTCTAATGATTTCAATATAAGTTTGCAACATTTGGTTTTAGTTATGGAGTGCATATTGGAAATCAAGAAGACACCAAAATAGGGTTGGACCTTTTTTTTATGACCATTCATTGACCTGATGTTGACCCACCCTTCAGATAATATCAGGGCTTCTGCTTAGAGATAGAATATGGGTAGATGGTGAGGTTGCGTTGATGTTATAGACAATGTTTCCCTTCCTGGACAAGGCCAGTTGGGGGACCCAAGAAGGTGGCGGAGGCATGACTGTTGAAATTCAGCACTGAAAAACTGCACGGAAATGATGGAATTATGGTTGAAAGCTTTTCAGCTGTGTAAACTTTTTATTGCTCGATCATTTTACTATATTTATGTTTGGTGATGACTTCTTGTGCTTTTGCCTTTTTTCCAATTCATTGTAATTATTTTAGCATACATTACCCATGGAAATCACTGACAAAAAGAGTTCTTGTTGTTTTCAAGTTATTTTTATGTTTATGATGAATGCAGGAATGCACTAAATAAGAACAGACTGAATTGTTTTGAGGAAACTACTTAGGTGCTTCAGATTCTCTGTTTTTTTTTATTTCAATCCATTTGACCCTTCCGCACCCTGGATGTAATGCAAGGACTTTCAGCAAGTTACTCTTAAATATCTACTTAGATGAACTTATTTGTAGCTACACATGCACTTGTATTAATGTTTTAGTATGTTTTCTTAGACATTAGATTACTTATAGATTAAAAGGAGCAGGAGACTATTATTGAAAGATAACAGTGCTATATAATTCGGTCAGAAAGCCACCAGCCAATATGCCAGACATTCAATGCATGTTCCCGTATATATATATATTTTTCATTGTGATGGACTCGGAACTATGTGGATCTCTATTTATATATGTGTGACTTCCAAAATGTATATGATTGAAATGTGGCATCAGTGGTTTCATTTGGGAGTAATTGATATTTGAAGCTTATAATGAATTCTTCTTATTAGATTTATAATTGCTTCTAATCTTCTATTTGGTTGTTTCCAGTGACACTTGTACTCAACAAAAGTAGTTGATATGATCATTGTTATTGTTGAATTTAGGAAAGCCGATACATAATTAAATAGTTACTTGGTTGCTGTCATTATAAAAGGGCATAGAATACGGGGTTGAGGATTTTCTTGAGTTTGAAGAGAAGTTCAGAAATTTACTTCATTTAGTTGCTATAAATGAATGTGTCTTAGTCACTTTGCCTTATTGACAAAGTACTGGAGCTGGGAGCAGTTGGTGAAGGTTAATGTCACAGGATGATGGGGAAGCATAAAAGTTGGGTAGTAGTGAGAGATAATATAAAGCTTATATGTTGGGAACAATTATAACCCTGAACAGGCTGAAGGTGCTCTTTCTAGGCTTCATTCTCATTGTATGCTTGATCTACTTGCCCACAATATGAGCTATTTAGCGGATGTTATGATAGGAAAAATGATGCATATTTAACATATTACCCCTGCAAAGTTTAATGTACCACTGATGTGCACTGATTTGGAAGAATCAAGTTACTGATAGCATTGTCGTGTTATCTACTAACTGTTGGATATTATTTGAAAGTCATTACTGCTTTATATGGTTGGCTTGTTATTTTTTGACAGTTGAACTCTTAATGTGCTCACTTTAAACACTTGCGCTTACTCCTATTCACGAAGTAATTCTTTACTGTTCTGCTTTTCTCTCGTTATTAAGGGGGCGATGGATGTGGGTTTGGGAAGATTATGGGTTTGCAGGAATTTGATTTCCCCAACTCATTTTCAAACAGAAAAAAAAAATTGTAGCTTTAGCCCCGTTTGAATACTGAATATGACTTATTCTTGGGTATACTGTTATTCCGGCATAAGTGAGCATAAATAAAGATAAAATGATTTTGTGATGTGTGTTGAATTATTTTCGTTGGAAAACGTAAGAACAAAATTTTTGTTGTTTGAATAAAATGTGAATAAAATGTGGATAATGATTTATAAAAGGTAAAAAAATAATGATAGTTAGATTTGACATGTGATTTATTAGAGTTGATTTGAGAATGAGTCCACATAATCTTTGGGTGGAATAACTTGAAATAACTTTAATTCCAGGGGTTGGTTGGAATCCATATTCCACTCTATTCTAGTTTATTCTGCATAAGATATCCCAGAGTATACCAGGCATCCAAACAAGAAAAAATGGCTATTCTGCCTAATTCTTAGTTATTCCAGGGGTTATTCTCAAAACAAACAGGGGCTAACTTAAAGCTGCAGACACATTTTTATAAATAAGTGCCCAAAAACTAATTTTTTCATAATCTGTGGAGAGAGAACTTCCTCCAAACTCAGTTTTAAACTCAACTTTTGAGGTAAAGCTAATTTTTAAACCCACATCCAAACGCCCCCTAAGTAGATCCACGTCATCAATATAAAAAAATAATTAATGAACTATAATTACATGTCTCCACCTAGTAGTATTTGATATGAAAAAGGATCTTTTTAGAATGACTTTGTACCATATCAGCCTTACTTAGTATTCCCTAAATATACACATGGAGATTGGACCCTGTTCTGCATTTAAATTACACAAATTTATTTCAACATATGTTTTGATGTTGTGGATATGTACTTCTATTTTAATTAGTAAATGACCAATCTTTCTAAAAACACATGTTTTCGTGTGCACTTCGTATAACAACTTCCTACCTAAAGTTTGCAGTGTGTCTACTTGTTTTCAGGTGGTGGTGTACTGGTCCCATTTGGAATCCTCAATTCCTTTTTGGTTGTTGTGAGCCTCCCACCAACTACAACCACCAAAGAAGATAAAGCATCCTCCTCCATCATGAACAATCTTAAGCTTGGGGTGGAGGTCCTGAGTGCTCATAATCTTATGCCCAAAGATGGGCAGGGCACTTCCAGTCCATTTGTTGAGGTCATCTTCGACAACCAGAAATTCCGCACCACTGTGAAACAGAAAGACGTCAACCCTGTCTGGAATGAGCGCTTCTATTTCAATGTATCTGATCCAACCTCTCTTCCACAACTCACTCTTGAAGCATATGTTTACCACAGCGTAAACGCTGCGACCCATTCAAAATCCTTCCTTGGAAAGGTCTGTCTCAGCGGGACATCGTTCGTCTCCTTCTCCGAATCAGTCGCTCTCCACTACCCCTTGGAAAAGCGCAGCATCTTCTCACGCGTGAAGGGGGAGCTCGGCCTCAAAGTCTTTCTCACCGATGACCCATCCGTGAGGCCTTCAAACCCTCTTCCCGCCATTGATCCGCTCAATAACATTTATCCCGCCCAAGCTCAGGCACAGCAGGCCCAAATCCCCAGCTCGATCCCGAACCCATTCAATACCAACAAAGCGGAGTCCAGGACGTTTCACAGTATCCCGAACTCTGCTCAGAATCAACAGCCTTCACAACAACCCACTGTTGTGATGAGTGAACCGCCCGTGCGGTACGGAGCGGATGAGATGAAACCAGAGCCACCAAGGATGGTCAGGATGTACTCTTCATCGTCCTCACAGCAGCCGGTTGACTATGCGTTGAAAGAGACGAGCCCGTTCCTCGGCGGTGGCCAGATTGTGGGCGGGCGTGTGATCAGGGGGGATAAGCCCTCCAGCACCTATGACCTCGTGGAGCAGATGCAGTACCTATTCGTGCGCGTGGTGAAGGCGCGTGACCTCCCCTCCATGGACATCACTGGGAGCCTTGACCCGTATGTCGAGGTGCGGCTTGGAAATTACAAAGGCACCACCAGGTACTTTGAGAAGAAGCAGAACCCTGAGTGGAATGAGGTCTTTGCCTTCTCAAGGGACCGGATGCAGGCGTCTCTCCTTGAGGTCGTCGTCAAGGACAAGGATATTGGAAAGGATGATTTTGTTGGCCTTGTGAGATTCGACCTCAATGATGTTCCGACAAGGGTCCCGCCTGACAGCCCACTGGCTCCCGAGTGGTACCGTATTGAGGACAAGAAAGGCGATAAGGTCAAAGGCGAGCTTATGCTTGCAGTGTGGATTGGTACTCAAGCAGACGAAGCCTTCCCCGATGCATGGCATTCTGACGCTACTGCTTCTGTTGGGGGTTCAGCCGCGCTAGCCCACTTGCGTTCGAAGGTCTACCACTCTCCGCGCCTGTGGTATGTTCGCGTCAATGTTATCGAAGCACAAGATATCGTTGTTGCAGACAAAACCCGTTTCCCAGACGTGTACGTAAAGGTGCAGATTGGGGGGCAGCTATTGAAGACGAGAACGGTTCAGGCCCGTACGATGAGCCCACTCTGGAATGAGGACCTCCTCTTTGTAGCTGCTGAGCCATTTGAGGAGCACCTGATTCTCACGGTCGAGGACCGAGTGGGTCAGAACAAGGATGAAGTGATCGGACGGGTCATAATCCCCATCTCAAACATTGAGAAGCGGGCTGATGACCGCATCGTGAACACGCGCTGGTTCAATCTCGAGAAACCCGTGGCGGTCGATGTGGACCAGCTTAAGAAGGACAAGTTTTCCAGCCGTCTCCACCTCCGCGTCTGCCTCGATGGGGGCTATCATGTCCTCGATGAGTCCACGCACTACAGCAGCGACTTACGCCCAACAGCAAAGCAACTGTGGAAGCCCTCGATTGGGCTGCTTGAGCTCGGCATCCTCAAAGCTGAGGGGCTCCACCCGATGAAGACACGGGACGGGAAAGGCACATCGGACACGTACTGTGTGGCGAAGTACGGCCAGAAATGGGTGCGCACGAGAACAATCATCAACAACCTGTCCCCAAGGTACAACGAGCAGTATACATGGGAGGTGTATGACCCCGCGACGGTCCTCACGATTGGGGTCTTCGACAACAGCCAATTCGCTGACAAGGATTCGTCGAGCAACAGGGACATGAAGGTCGGGAAGGTGAGGATACGCCTTTCGACTCTTGAGACGGGGCGCGTGTACACCCACTCTTACCCACTGCTGGTCCTGCACCCATCCGGCGTCAAGAAGATGGGCGAGGTCCACCTCGCGATACGCTTCTCGTGCACATCGCTGGTGAACATGATGTACACCTACTCGCGCCCTCTGCTACCAAAGATGCACTACCTCCGCCCCTTGACAGTGATGCAGCTTGACATGCTACGCCACCAGGCGGTGAACATCGTCGCGGCCCGCCTGAACCGGATGGAGCCACCACTGCGTAAGGAGGTGGTGGAGTACATGTGCGACGTCGACTCCCACCTGTGGAGCATGCGGAAGAGCAAGGCCAACTTCTTCCGCCTGATGTCGGTGTTCTCGGGGCTCTTCGCGGTCGGGAAGTGGTTTGGGGACGTGTGCGCGTGGAAGACCCCTGTCACGACCGTGCTCGTTCACGTGCTCTTCGTGATGCTCGTCTGCTTCCCCGAGCTGATCCTCCCAACGGTCTTCCTCTACATGTTCCTGATTGGCATCTGGAACTACCGGTACAGACCGAGGTACCCTCCACACATGAACACGAGGATATCGCACGCGGAGGCGGTCCACCCCGACGAGCTTGACGAGGAGTTTGATACGTTCCCGACGGGTAGGAGCCCGGAGCTTGTGAGGATGAGGTATGACAGGCTGAGGAGCGTGGCGGGGCGGATACAGACGGTTGTTGGGGACGTGGCGACGCAAGGGGAGAGGTTGCAAGCTCTGCTGAGCTGGCGCGACCCCCGCGCGACAGCGATATTCGTGACGTTCTGTTTGATCGCTGCGTTGGTGCTGTACGTGACTCCTTTCCAGGTGATTGCAGCGATCACAGGGTTCTACGTCATGAGGCACCCCAGGTTCCGGCATAGGATGCCATCCGCTCCGATCAACTTCTTCAGGAGGCTCCCGGCGAGGACAGATAGTATGTTGTAGACAGCAGTGGTGGTGGTGGTGGTGAGGGTTTTGAGTGTGGATTTTTATGGGTCAAGTTCTGGTATGGCCTGTGAATCTGTAGATGCTGAAACTTGAATACTTTAAATGTTTTCTTTAATTGCTTTAATGTATTATGTATGTTCTGTGGTCATCTGCCCTATGTTTTCCTTTGTAGGGTTATTTATGGTGGTTGTGGAAGTAGGGGGCGCTGATCATCTCTGTTTTTACCACAACAACGTGTTGCTATATGGGTAATTTTTTTAATGGAAATTATATTTATGTATTACTGTTTAGGAAGCTTATTAGGATGTGTGTGTTCTCTTCCATTTACATTATTCATGATTGGGGTAATAATTTGCTAGCCCAAATTTCTGATGTATGGGAAACTATTTCTAGGCATATGTATGCATGTATGGGATGAGGGAGTTGGAAGGGAAATAAAAGAAGTGTATAAACATATCTAGTAAGTTTTATTTAAAAAAACTTATTTTAGACCAGAATGTGCATATGTTCTAAAATAACCTGATTTCTTATATCTTCTATTCTCATCAGTGAACTGTGAAGAGCAGGATCTGGAGAAGTGTAAAAATCACTCTTGGTCAATTTTATAATCAAGCTTTGCCTCTGGATGAAGTAAATCTAATGCCTATTTGATTATTCTACATGGTAGATCAACCGTCTAACCTAAGGGGCTGTTTGGGTAGAGGGTTAGGGAAGGAATAGGTGGGAATAGGCAGGGAATAGGGGAAAAAAGGTGTTTGGGTGAGGGGAATAAGGTGGTATTTGGATGTCGGAATAATAAATAATAAAGGGGTATAGTAATCCTCCATTTTTCATGGAATTAACATATTCCAACTACAATCATAAGTGGGTCCCACTGTTTTTTTTTTTTTTTTTATTTCAAATAATCTGTTATGACCTCTTATACATCAATGTGACCCACATGTCAAATCAATTTTTTACACTTTATTCACATTTTATTCTTCATCAACCAAACACATTCACTTTATTATTACGTTTCCCAATGAGAATAATTTAAAACACAACCAGACAGAAAATCACTTATTCTATTGATAAAGTCAACAATTCTTATAATAGTTATAAACCCCAAAATAGCTTATGTCTCTATCTACACGGTCTTATCTGACCGAATTTTTTTTTTTTTTTAGTATATAGAGGCCCATACAAGGGCGACAGTGACACTATCCCTTTTATACATAATAAATCCAGAACAAACAATGGGCTTTTTTTCTCTCGCTTGCGGTGTCAATATCCTTCACCACTGGCTTAAAGTCTTGGGAGACCACTGAGAGAATTTGAAAGACAGTTTCATACAATCATTTATGCAATCTAGCATGTTTTAAATTTAAAAGAGATACTTATTCTTACAATCTAAATGATACACGCTCATTTAAAAACGAGTCAAAATCTAATGACAAAAAATTTAACCAGTTATGCACCTTAGACCAATTATAAATGGTTTGTTTGGATAGAAGCATAAGTTATTCTGAAGTTTATACCTATTGCAGGGATTGTTGATTTTATCAATGAAATAAGTGATTTTCTTTTTTGTTTTGTTTTCAGTTATTCTTATTGGGAAACGTAATAATAAAGGTCAAAGTGTTTAATTGATGAAGAATAAAATATCAATATAATATAAAAAGTTAATTTGATATATAGGCTCCATTGATGTATAAGAGGTGATGAAGAAGATAATTTAATGTGATAACATGGGATTTAATAGGTGAGTCATCTTATATCAGTAAAGAAATAACACAATTTTATTGGGGGGACTTGGAATACAAATATCCGCTTATTCTCACTTAAGTCTGCATAGTTATACCATTTTATACCATCCACCCAAACAACTTTTTTACTTTTATTCCTCTTTATCCCCCTGTCCACCCTTTATCCCCCCCCCCCCCCCCCCCCCCCCCCCCATCAAATGAGAGAATGTCATTTTATTATTTATTTTTGGTAAGAATATTATCAGTTTTATAAATGACTCATCTTGTTTTTTATTAGATCATTTTTTCCCCTTTAAAATGTGGCTACTATAAGTTTAAAGAACAGTAATAAATTATCTGGCTCTTTCTAGTTCACATCCGAGGAATTGTGATTTTTATGCGATTCCGAGATTAGAATCATAAGATCAAAAGATAAGAGTTCTAAAAAAATGACATAATGAATGGCATCACGGCTGATGCTTCCATGGTCAGTGTGAATACTGAAAAGTAAAAACGCACATTTTCGTCAACCAAACACTTGGCGTATCCATTTATACGCGTCGCTCATTCTGAACACAACGTGGCACGCCCTCAACCGTTCAATTAAACACGCATCCTTCACATGCAAGGGTCCTTCGATAGCTTTATAAAGGAATCAACAGAAGCCATTAAAGGCCCACATATGCAGCGTCTGATATTTCGTTCTCCGAAAATTCTGAGGTTCTGCTCCTCTATCCCTTCCAATCTCAACCACCCAAATCGATTTTTAGTTCCTCCCGAGAAAACCCATCTGTCCGATTCGATCACCTCTTCTTCTTCTTCCTTTAAAAGCACCTCCTTTGGATCCCAACCAAAACCTCTGTTTCGTGCTCTGCGCTTCACATCTTCCATGGCGAGCAGCCAGTCTGAGAAGCCCCAATCCGTCCATGACTTCGTTGTCAAGGTTTGTGTTCTGTTGTGGGTCTCTCTTTTTAATGAGCATCTGGGTATATATGATTTCTTTTCTTTTCTTTGATGATTTGTTGATTTTATTGGATAAAGAGTATTCATGTGTGTTTTTATGTTGGTCAGGATGTGAGAGGGAATGATGTTGATCTTAGCAAATATAAGGGAAAAGTTCTGCTGATTGTGAATGTTGCATCTCAGTGGTGTGTAATCAATCAATCACACCCAAATTTCTTGGTTTTTTTTTTTTTCATCTTCGATGTTTTAGTTGTACTAACCTCACTTGGCAATTATAGAAAGGATTTTTTGGTTGTACCAATTTGAACAAAACACCTTCTTTAGTTGTTGTTGCTCTTAAAACTAATAATTTTCTTGATTTCATATTTGCAGTGGATTGACAAACTCAAATTATCCAGAGCTGACTCAGTTGTATGACAAGTACAAGAATCAGGGTCAGTGTACTGCCCAAATCTTGTGGCTTTCTTCCATTTTTACTTGATTGCCTCATTTAGTCTTTTGATTTAAGAAAAAATGGTTATCTGTTGAAAAATGAACAAGCAAAATTAGTGTAGCATGCCCATCCTGTATGAAGTTACATTCTCCTCCCACTGTTGTCCAGTTCATCTGCCATTTGTTATTCACAAGAGTTTATTCAGTTCAGCATCACAATATTCATTGGTATAATTTATTGAACTCTCGGTGTTGCCCGTAGAACACTGACATATCTTTGTAGTACAAGTGTAATTGTTGTGTATGAAGTTTTGGTATAGATTGGAAGTTAGTTTATTTCTCTTATAGCTTGATCCCTCTCACTTGTCAGTAATACACAAGGTTTTCACCTTGATCCCACATCATCTGGATCCTACCTCTTGCAGGCTTGAACCATGTATCTACTTCTCTATTGTAGCTTACCCCTTCAACCATGCTTAACATAAAGCAAAAGTTGGGAATTATGAAACAAATACATATAAGGCTCTGACCCATAATTTTTGTTTGAAACCCACCAATATTATTGCTAGAGTATTCACTCACGAATATTTTACATAGACCCACCATTATTTAGAAGGTATTATTGAGATGAGTGGTTCCTGAGAATATCATCTTAATATAATTTGGAAGATTCTGATTACATCTTGACTGGAACTATATGGTAAATGAACGCATTTCTGAATTTCTTCGTATTAGTTGTAATTCTCTTGATGTACTGATCTCCACCAGCCAATTAAAACCTGATCTTGAGTTACAGTATTCTTCTCCCATGAATATCATTTGAGTTTAGTAGTTGTCGCTCTGAATTGCTGCTGTTAACTTTAATTTCTGGGAGGTTGATTTCTTGGCCCATCACCTTTTTTTTTTTTTGAGCTTTCACTAGTTATTCCTCAGTCTGATCCCTCCATTCTTTAGGGGGGACAAAGCTATTGAAATTTGACGTGTAATGTGTTCATGCAGATTTTGAAATACTGGCTTTCCCCTGCAACCAGTTTGGCCACCAGGAGCCAGGCAACAACGAGGAGATCGTGGAATTCGCTTGCACTCGCTTCAAAGCTGAGTTCCCCATCTTTGACAAGGTATCACTTGTGAACTTTTGCAATTACTCTTTCAGCATTTATAATTTATGGATGGAGAATTTGTATTGATATGCATGGTTTGTCATTTGGATCCATTGCTCAAATTGATTAGTTCAGTAGTGGTATTCAATACATTTTCTTGTTTCGGAGGCCAATTTATATGAAGCTAACCTTCAGCACTATGAGGGGTCAAGAGGGATACAAATCTTGTCTGAGACTTATGTATGTACTTTGGGCTGTTAATTGTTAGGTCGATGTGAATGGATCCACTGCTGCACCGATTTACAAGTACTTGAAATCGAGCAAGGGCGGCCTCTTCGGGGACAGCATTAAGTGGAACTTCTCCAAGTTCTTGGTCGACAAAGATGGCCATGTGGTCGATCGTTATGCGCCAACCACATCCCCTCTCAGCATCGAGGTAAAATACGTTCCTGAAATTGGAAGTTGATATGTGCACACAAGTTATGATGCTGAAGATCCTTTACATGTGAAAACTTTTTCTGTGCCATTTGCAGAAGGACATCAAGAAGCTGCTGGGAGTTTCTGCATAATAGTTGTTGGAGCATCTCAACAACCTCTTCGAGTTGGTTTAACTATATTGAATAATGTCATGTACTGGATGTTGGGCTTAACATTTCTTTCCTGTTGTGATGGTTGTCCTTTGGGAATGTGAGTTTTCTGTACATGAACTAAGTTATACCTGTTCTGTTATTGATATATACCATATGCCCTGGTGGCATACCTTACCCAAAAAAGAAGAAGAAAAAAAGCTATACCTGTTTTATATTGGATTGGGTGCTTCTGTTTCTTGCTTCATATGGATCCACATCAAGATACGTACGTAAATATATGTCAGTGGTTGATCAGTTTATGTGAATATCTAATGCTGTGGGTTGTAGGATGAGCAGCCGTTCACAAAAGAGCTTTGTTACACTGGTATTTTTATAGTCCCAAAGTTGTTTATACCTTTCTAGCTCCCTTCACTCAGTTGGAAATTTTTTATATTTTCTATAAAGAAAAAATCGATACAACTCTTTTAAAAGTTAGTTAAATCGATTTTATTCCTTGTAAAATTGAAAAATCACTAGACATGTCTGTGGGAGTGCTCCTCCACAAATTTTTAAAAAGTACCCTACTTGATCTAGAAAGAAAGAAAGATCAAACAACGTCGTGAGAGTGTTCCGGTCAAATATCTTATCTACCGAGCGTCGTTCACAATCTCAAGGCTCTCTTTTATCTTGTATTTTACTTTATTTTCTTTATGTTCCTCTCATTCCACAGACGAACATTGTCTATTTTATTATTTTTAATTAAATAGAAATGATTATAAATTACCTCAAACAATGTCGTCGACTATGATGGCAGTGGCAAAGGCACGGCAAAGAGGGCAAGTCCGTGATTTAGTGAGCCAGGTGACGATGCAGTGATCATGGAACCAATGCCCACAGACTGGAAGCGTGCGGTACTGATCACCTATCTCCATATTTCCAAGGCAGATTGCGCATTCCGAGTCTTCCGTCATTCATCGTTGTCGTCGTCGATTCACGGCTGAAGAAGGAGACTCGTATCCTTTAAAGTTCCATCTTGAAAAGTCCATTCTCCTCCTCTTTCACATTCACATTCATCGCATTAGGATGGCTGTTAGCGGTGTTACCCAGCCTTCTCTTCCTAAACGTCACTATACAACACATCAACAACCACACCATTGCTATCATCACCCCGCTTGCTGTGTACCAATTTGTTAACCTTGCCCCCATGTTTTTTTCAATTATTTATTTATGGGCACATGATGTTTATGTCTCCCTCCCCCCTAAATATACAGATTAGTTTTCATATAATCTTTGGATAGAGATTGAGTTTATTAAAAAATCAAATTCCTATTACAAGAACATCCAGTTTTACAATAGTAATATTAGTTTCTATTTAATCTTTTGATAGAGAAAATAAGTCGGTTAGAACTCAAATTCATCCTATTATATGTACATATATTCATTACTTACTTATTATGGAGAAAATGACTCACTTTTTTATTTCCATTTTTATTTTTCTATAAATTTAACAATTATTTATATTTTATTTGCTTAAAATTTAAGATTTCAAATCAAATTTAAATAAATTATAAATATTTTTAAGATTTCAAATCAGATTTAAGTAAATCTAGTAAATCATATGGATATATAATGATTTAAATTAAAGATATATATTTACTAAATCTGTCTCAATTGAAATCAATAAAGATTTGTTATGCTATTTTTATTTAACGTAAAAAATATAATTACATGAAATACAAATTTATGATCACATACAAATGGAATGAGCTTTTTTGAGTGGTTTAATATTCAATCAATATTTCATCTATATTGTATTATTCATATCAATATTATAGTTAAATCTTAAACATTTAGGTTCACATGCATTTGGCACATGTATATAACTAGGATGTGTATATATGTGTGCCTTCATTGGATTTTTATATTATACTTTTCAAAATGTATGCACATTCGCAATATTGTTTATTATCAATATATATCAATGTTCTCAAAATCCTGCCTAGGCTCCGATTAATCCCCCACCTAGGCCTCAGCGAGCCTAGCCCGTGTTTAATCGCTGATTAATTCTCAATTAACTAATAAGATATTAGGTTATCTTATATATTATATATTAATTAATTAAATATTTTATGCTGTCCCTATTATGTTTATATTATTAATTTTATTTTGATGATACTTTGATTATCATATATTACATGTATAGTGATATGTATTACATTTATTATTTTAAAAAGTGATTGATTAATCCATGTCTAATTGATTAATCCATAGTTTCTTTTCAATTGCCCGACCATGGAGCCACATGGGGCCATAATATGTATCATGGATTTCACATTATTTCACTTGAGAGGCAAAAGCATGGTTAAAAAGTCCGTGATTTAGTGAGTCAGGTGACGATGCAGTGATCACGGAACCAATGCCCACAGACTGAAAGCGTGCGGTACTGATCACCTATCTCCATATTTCCAAGGCAGATTGCGCATTCCGAGTCTTCTGTCATCATCATTGTCGTCGTGGATTCACGGCTGAAGAAGGAGACTTGTATCCTTTAAAATTCCATCTTGAAAAGCCCATTCACCTCCTCATTCACATTCACATGATGTTTATGTCTCACATATATAGATTAGTTTTCATATAATCTTTGGATAGAGATTGAGTTTATTAAAAAATCAAATTCCTATTACAAGAACATCCAGTTTTACAATAGTAATATTAGTTTATATTTAATCTTTTGATAGAGAAAATAAGTCGGTTAGAACTCAAATTCATCCTATTATATGTACACATATTCATTACTTATTATGGAGAAAATGACTCACTTTTTTATTTCCATTTTTATTTTTCTATAAATTTAACAATTATTTATATTTTATTTGCTTAAAATTTAAGATTTCAAATCAAATTTAAATAAATTACAAATATTTTTAAGATTTCAAATCAGATTTAAGTAAACCTAGTAAATCATATGGATATATAATGATTTAAATTAAAGATATATATTTACTAAATCTGTCTCAATTGAAATCAATAAAGATTTGTTATGCTATTTAACGTATAATTACATGAAATACAAATTTATGATAACATACAAATGGAATGAGCAGTGGTTTAATATTCAATAAATATTTCATCTATATTGTATTATTCATATCAATATTATAGTTAAATCTCCGTTTATTGAAAAGTAGCTTTTGAAATAAAGTTGCTTTTTAAGATGATTTTAGACCTTGTATGCCAATATTTGAAAGGAGTTTAATGTTTGGTGGAAAAAGTTGTTTTTCAATTATCGATTTCGATCGAAAACATGATTTTTATATTAGCTTTTATTTTTTCGATTTTAGGAATTCGACTATGCATCAATTTTTAGCTTTTCAGCTTTATCATGATATATGAAACACAGATTTTACATCATGTATTTAAGTTGACATGTTTGATATAACTTTTATCAAATTGATGCTAAAAGTTATAGGTTCACATGCATTTGGCACATGTATATAACTAGATGTGTATATATGTGTGCCTTCATTGAATTTTTATATTATACTTTTCAAAATGTATGCACATTCGCAATATTGTTTATTATCAATATATATCAATGTACTCAAAATCCTGCCTAGGCTCCGATTAATCCCCCACCTAGGCCTCAGCGAGCCTAGCCCGTGTTTAATCGCTGATTAATTCTCAATTAACTAATAAGATATTAGGTTATCTTATATATTATATATTAATTAATTAAATTTTTTATGCTGTCCCTATTATGTTTATATTATTAATTTTATTTTGATGATACTTTGTTATTATTTTATAATCTAAAATTATCATATATTACATGTATAGTGATATGTATTACATTTATTATTTTAAAAAGTGATTGATTAATCCATGTCTAATTGATTAATCCATAGTTTCTTTTCAATTGCCCGACCAGTGGTGGAGCCACATGGGGCTGAGTGTAAAAAAAAAAAAATCATGGATTTCACATTATTTCAAGATATAACTTGAGGTCAAAAACATTGAACTTAATTTCTATTCTCTATTAACAAAAAACGATTGAAATATTCTAGCTAAAATACAGATTTTATCCACCAAAAAAAAAAAAAAAAACCCTACAATCTAAGCATCGCAACTGCCTCTTCTAGTAGTAATGGACTATAATGAATAATGTCATGTACTGGATGTCGGGCGTAACATTTCTTTCATGTTGTGTTGGTTGCAGTTGATGAAGGACAAAGTCAATTTCATAATGAATTTTTAATTTCTATTCTCATATCGATAACAAAAAAAACACGATGTTGATTTAATATTTTAGCTAAAATCGAAGTGTCAGATCATGATTTAGACCCACAATCGAAAAAAAAAAAAGTGATTAAAAATCTAAAACCTACTGGGAATCTCAAAATGGAGCATCGATCAACTGCCTCTGATCTATAGTCTATAAAATGAAAAATGTCAGGTGAATACTGGATGTTGGCTGCGTAACATTAATCTTTCATGTTCCGTGTTGGTTGTCCTTTGGGAATGTGAATTTTCTGTACATGAATTAAGCTATACATGGTTTGTATTGGATTGGGTGCTTCGGTTTCTTGCTTGACATGGATCCACATCAAGTACATAAACACATGTCAATGGTTGATCAGTTTATGTGAATATCCACTGCTGTGGGTTGTGGGATGAGCATGCGTTCACAATATATTACAATCCTTACATATTTTTTTCTAGTAGAAAGGCTCCAGAGAAGCTATAAGTCCCTGTGTAACAGACACATACAACAACAACGGGCCTTATAAGAGGCCAACAACTTACTGGGCTACAGCCCATGAAACCAAGTTTGTTTGTTTACGTGGGTAAGAATTGAACAGACTCTTTTAAGAAAAATGAGGTGTCTTTTTATCGAGCGGGCAAAGCCTTGTGAGGATATGATTAGATAAAACATGCAACATAAACAAATCATTAGGTTATGTATTCATTCTTTTAAAAAAACATGCATGTTTCAAAACTACAATAATAATTGTTCTTAATTTAATATCTTTAGCTCTAGAGGGGGAAGGGGAACACTAGTTGGAAGGATATTATCCTTGGCACACAGGTTTTTTTTTCCAATGACACAATTTATGTACACGTCATAAAAGTAATGATTAGTAATATGTTTTGGGAGTATCTAATGAGGAAACAAGGCATCCTAATCAGATTTTTTTATCCAAAAGCCATATCTAAATCCAGTCGACTTGTATAGGATTTGGATTAGAATTAGATTCGGGTCTATCCCACAAGTAGGTGTAATAGGTTGGTGTCCCCTTGTAAAAATCGCAGTGCCCAAGTTCTTCCTGTTATTTCATATAAGAAATCAGTGTATGTTTATGATATAAACTGGATTTTCCCTAGTGAAACTGAAATGAAAATCCCAAAAGCAATTTTTTTTGTTTGTGGTCTCTAAAAGAGGTGCCACCAACTTTTAGATTCAGTAAAATATATTCTTCCGTTGGACTTTTATCATTCTGATTCAAGAATGTTTCATGGATTCTAAATTCATCATAGATCAAATCTCTTATACAGTGTCATATGCGATATAAAATTGGTTATGTGTTAATTAACTTAACCCAAAAATATTTTTGATAGATTAAATATTTATTGATACACTCAATCATTTTTTTACAATCTTATTCATTTATCATCTCAGTATATATTGAATTATAAAGAAACGTAAATACATATACATATTTAGTTAACTAAATATATATATTTTCAAAATATAAAATTACGAGTGAACATGTCATTTTTCTCTAAACAATATGATACGAGATCCATGTAAATATCTGCTGCAGGATATTTATATTTAATAAATTTTTTTTATAAAGTAAGCATTTGTGCTCGGCTTATGTGACGTGTGTGTGCAGGGAAGAACAGAAAAAGGCGTCATCAACTTGTGAAGGATTTGATTTGAGGGTGGTCGATACATCTTCTGCTGAAAGGGTGCTGTCGTGGTCTCACACAGATCTTTTCCTTTTGTTGCTCTGCGTTTCTCTTCAACCATGGCGAGCCAGTCTGAGAATGCCCCTCAGTCCGTCCACTTCTTCACTGTCAAGGTCCCTCTGCCACCCCTTTCGGAATTGTCTCTCCGAACCTCCGTTTTTTTTTTGGACTTTAATTGGGATTTCTGATTTGGGTCTTTCTTGATGATCTGGGTATATGAGATTTTGATCACTGGAATTCTTCTAGTACAGTTTTTTGAGTGGTTTTTATGATTTATCCTTTCTTTTTTTATGTATTTTATAAGATGGGTTTGTTCAAAAGATCAAACTTTGGTTTTGGGGTTTTTTAGTCTAAATGGTGTGATAAGAAGTCCACAGTTCCTATGATGATTTTTGTGGTTTGGGTTGGCGAAATTTTACTTCTTGGGTTGTGTCTCTTTGATCTTTCATGATCAGTTTGAGATTTTTTTTTTCTTTCCTTGTGATGATTTTTGTGGTTTGGACTTCTCTAAGAGTCCTATAGAACTGTTTTTTAACTGTGCTGTTGAAGTCAAATGATTGGAAAAGGAAATCCTTTTATATGCTTGTATGCTGTGGCAGGATGCAAAGGGGGATGATGTTGATCTCAGCAAATATAAGGGAAAGGTTTTGCTGATTGTAAATGTTGCATCTAAGTGGTATGCATTCATTTTTTCTCATCTCTTTGAAACAGATCTTTGTTATTCTTTCAAGTTTTCAATTTATACCGATCTCAAAAAAATCCAATTTATAATTCAGATTAAACTCTGTTTTATGGGTTAATCTTTGGCAGTGGGCTGACTAAGACAAATTATACAGAGCTTACTGAACTGTATGACAAGTACAAGACTCAAGGTCAGTGCACTCCCTTCTGTTTGGCTGAATTTATTGTAGTTTCAGCTTTTCCCATATAGTTCATTGCCTCAATATATCTACAGAATGAACTCTGTTGCACTCGCCCATTTCCCAGCCCCATATACCTCGTCACCATCATACACTCATTGTAACGACATATATATCTCGTTAGAAATTTTAAAATGGGTTCATACAATTCATTGAAGTATATATTTCCCTTTTAATTAAAGTACACATCTCATGAGATTAGCTATATTATTTTTAAAAAAATCAAAATGGGTGTGGACTGTATTTGGCTGGAAACATTAACATTTTCCTTATAAATTGTAGAAGAGTGCTGATACACTCGATCCATTTTATAACTTGTTTTACAGCCCCATACAATATGATAACGTAGTATATATTAAGCTATCATAGAGTATGGGGTTCTATTATAGTGTATGTTGCAAATTTTTTTATCATTTTTTTAACTTGAAAAAAATAAACTAATGTATCTCAGTATATACTTCATTTTATATAACAACATGTACTTCAATTGGAGAGTGTGATTTAAAAAAAATATGTACTTCAATTGGAGAGAGTGATTAAAAAAAACGGTGTAGACTGTAATTGGGGTTGCAATAGGGGCTGGATGTATCATTTTTATTGTAGAAATGTGGATGACTGGAAGGAGCCCATACCATACTGGATAAGCATAAAAAACTGAGTGAAGAATTGGAACATGCCATCCTTCTCTTATGAAGTTACATTTTCCCTTTCCACTTTTAACCGGTTCTTAAAACTTTCATTGTTATGTCATGGCTCTCCATCAGCCACTCGATTTCTACCATTGCTGTTAGCTTTTAAATTTCTACAATTACTAATTCCTCTGAGATTTTACATTATCTGTCATGCCCACCTGTTGAATATATTCTTCATGGTGTACAAGGATGTTTAACTTTTACAATTACTATGACTATTTTCAGTCATTCACGGATTTTCCAAATTTATATTATTATGCATAAAAAAGCTTCCAATTTTGTAAAGGGCTACAAATGATATGAGTGGTTTCTAAGAATATCATGTCTGAATAATTGAGACAACCCACTTGCATCCTTAATTGTGGTTGAGTGTAGCCTTTTTTTTCTTTTTTTTTGAAATACCCAAAACTCAATAAAAATGCTCTTATTTTTTTATATATTTATTTTGACTTATTATCAAAGTTTAGTAGTTTTCACTTTGAAATCCTGTTCATGCAGGTCTTGAAATACTGGCTTTTCCTTGCAACCAGTTTGGCGAGGAGGAACCAGGCAGCAATGAGGAAATCATGGAATTTGCTTGCACCCGCTTCAAAGCTGAGTTTCCCATCTTTAACAAGGTATTTGACATTGGAGTGATGCTGAATATTTCAAATCATCTTCAAGAATCTAGAATTGATTGATAATCTATAATTGGTCTTCATTAGTTAGCACCCATAAAGAAAATCGTTCCCAAATTCATGCATCTCTAGAGCCTTTCTTTTCATTTCTTTGTTTTCTGCTCGTGACTGAGTGCATTCCAAAATTTTCTGGGCAGGCATTTCAACTTGAGATTTTCTGATTGCAGAAACCATTTTATTAGAATCTTAGAAGGCCAAGTAATTTAGCCTCCTGAACCATGCAACCAACTGCATAACTTGTGGTTGTATCTGAACCTGTTAGTCTAATGTATGGCATGCGAATGGTTGTTAGGTCGATGTGAACGGAGACAATGCTGCACCGATTTACAAGTTTCTGAAATCAAGCAAAGGTGGCATATTCGGCGACAGCATCAAGTGGAACTTCTCCAAGTTCTTGGTTGACAAAGATGGTCACGTGGTGGATCGATATGCCCCAACCACATCCCCACACAGCATCGAAGTAAGTGAACACCCCTATATCAAGTTATATAAATTTCATGCTATCATAAGCCCATGAGTCAAAGATCTGAAGATCTGACTGTCGGTACTTACCCGTGCCTTTTTGCAGAAAGATATCAAGAAACTGCTGGAAGTTGCTGCTTAAAGTTCCCTAAGCTTTTGTAAGCTGAAACTTTATGAGTAAGAATAATGTTGTGTAATATGTTGGTAGTACATCATGCGGGATTGTCTTAATTAATCTATCACAGGGATTTCTGTTATTTGGCTTTTTTATGCAGTAACTAATGGTTGGCTCTCTGTTGTTTGATTTTAAGATGTAAACAATGGTTTTTTTTTTTTTTTTTTTTTTTTTTTAAGGTAGTATAAATGTTTGATCCTCTTGGAATAGTGTGTTGTGTTGCGAAGATGACTTGGTATCACGTCATGAAATTTTAGCCCAAATATGATTTCCCATTGGTAGCTGATACACTCCCAGTCTCCCACCAGCTCCATTTGCAGTCATCACGTTGCTGGTTGTAATGGACAAATCGTCTAACTTAGTATATATTTTATTATGAAAATGTTAAACAAATATACACTGTATATATATCTTTTGGATCTTTTTCTATTAGCTAATTATATATTTCAAAATAAAATTAAAATGTGTGTACTACAAATAAGATTGCAAAATGGGATTGCATGTGCAACTTTGCATGTAGTCTCGCACATTTAGCCCCCGCTTGGATACCGGATAATCCCAAATAAATTTTTTTTTTCGTGTTTGGAAAGCTCGGATAAACCAGAAAAATGTGTCAGAATAAACTGGTATAAAGTGGTATTTGGATTTCAATCAACCCCTAGAATAAAATTTATCATAGGTCATTCCACCCAAAGAATAAGTGGGTCCACTGTCAAATCAACTATCATTACTTTTTTACTTTTATAAATCATTATCCATACTTTATTCACATTTTATCAAACAACAAAACATTTATTCTTACGATTTTCAATGAGAATAATTCAAAACACAATCAAACACAAAATCACTTTATCCTTATTTATACTCACTTATGCTCAGATAAATAAATACCCAAGAATAAATCCTATTCTATATCCAAACGGGGGTTTAGTGTATAATTTATGCAGCGAGAAACATGTGTTTTCATAAAACTAAAGAACAAATACTTTAATGAATTATATGTATCCATTTACACAAGCAACAACGAATGTAATGTGTACTTACACAAAGATTTAAAAAAAAATTAATAAAATTAATAAAATGAGCAAAAAAAAAACATTTTTTAACCTCATAAAACATATATTTCCTCAACAAAATTAGAGGGCATGTGAAACAACACCCTTCAATATACTCATAACTAACAACATAATATTCAAGGAGTATTGATATACATAACTGTTTTGCTGCCTTCTGCAACTTAGAAGTGGTCTCTCAACCACCTGTATATTATTGATATCACAACACATTATTCATAAGTGATCTCTCAACTACCTATACACTAACACTAGCATAAAATTTTAAATTTTTACTTACCACAAAAACAAAAAATTAAAATAAAATCATTTTTCAAAGAAAATATGTATTTATACTTTACTTTTTATTAAAAAAAATTTACTTCAATAAATAAGTGTATAATTTTTTAAAAAAAAGAAGAAAATCAGACGGCACAGAGAGCTGAGCTCTAAACAGGGCTAGATATATCATTTATTCATTTTCCTATATATATATCAACAATATATAGGTCCAGCTAACCAAACCAATTGGGTCACCAAAAGCACTGCAAATCATAAAACACTTCTAAACTTAGTTCAAAGAGTTACAACAATCAAAAGAATTAAACAGAGACTATTTGATCCATTGATGCATGGCACTGGCAATGCTAAACCTGCAGCTCTCAGACTCAGATTAGAACATCAGTTCCAGCAAAAAACAAGAAAAAAAAATGACAATCAAAGTGAACTTGAGCAATGATACAATAACATTGTGAGCACTAAAGGAACTACAAATGACCAAATTTTTTACAAGTATATGTTAGTACAAAATGTGATCACCAATATACTGAATATCATGCTGATCTCCCCAGGTCCACCATCTTCCATAATTTACACACCCATACCTCCGCACGCAAACAATCATCCACGCATCAGATCAATATCCATATGAGCATTCCTCATGTCCATCTGCCTTGAGCCCGGCCACCCGCCCATCATCGATGTCTGAGTAAGGTTTTGAGTAGGCGGCATGTTGGAGGGGGTGGTCGTTTGATCACTTGTTGGTTGGTCAGATTCAGCACCTGATTCTGGGCCAATCTTGCCTTTGTTCTTGGCTTTGGAACCACTGTAAATAAAGCTCCCAACAATCACCTGCAATAGGCAAGTCAATATCATGTCACATGCAATGTTTTGATTCCATCACATATAGCAATTGTCTCATGCGATATTTTCATTCCATCATAAATAGCAATTGATGGTAATAAATTGTTCAAAATGGAAATTTTAAAGTAAAAACAAAATAATCTAGGCTCATAATGATGACCTGGACTTGGCTTGCTGCAATGAGCATTCCACCAACTCCACCACCAATCACCCGACCATCAGGACTAGACAAAGAAACACTAAGACCACCGGTTCGATTGCGAGATCCAGTGTTATCAGTGAGCAAGTAAGAACCAGATAAGCAGAGTATTTCAAAACGTCCCTGCAAAATCCAACAAGCGCAAACATAACTAAAACAGTAAAGAAAAAAACATACTTAGATCTCAGTTTCTTATAAAAGTGCGCAGACCAACATGTAATACAAAGCAAGTTCAGGTTCATAGTCCATCTCATAGTGTGTGTGTGTGTGAAAGTAGAATTGATAGCATATTTATTGAACTGAACAATTTGAAGGTATTTATTGGTCTACTTCCTTCTCCAACAAGGATTACAACATGAAGAAACTGGCGCCATAAAAAAACATAAGACTTGACCAGTAAAATATTGAAAACCATATGCTAGTCAAATCTTTTAATGGTGGACCAAGAGAATGAACAATACAAGATGAGGAAAAAATGCCCAGGGAAAAAGGTAGAATAACACTGCTCAAAATTTCCTGGCAAACCTATGGACATACTTCCATCTTTCACATGACCAATGAAGCAATATATTCTCCATGGTGTAGACTGGATTGCCAGGTGTAATATCATTGCCTTACATGTCACACCCCTTGAAGAATAATTAAATCATGTTATTAAAATAAAGTGGTCATCCAAAAGGATTCGGATAATAAGGTGTCCCTTCATCGTGAGCCCAAACAGGGTGGCTCTTCAAATATAGAGTTTGGGATCGCTCCCCATAGGTCTCAGGTTCAAATCTCCAAAGCTTATATGCTATATAGGTTTTGTGGGCTATATTGGGCACTCGAGCTTTCCCAGCTCTTGTTGGGGTTTCTCACTACACCACCAAACACGTCCTGTCATCAGTACATTTGGGTGGCTCTATAATTATTCTCATTCCACCCCCACCTTCACTTCTCATTTTTTTAGCATGTTATTTCCCCTTTTTCATTATCATGTTATAAGTACTTCAACAGGCAAATTGTGCTTCATAATACATACCATGTATAGGATTATGAGTTCTATCATTCTGTTTAGACATTTGTCACTTAATAATATATGGAGGAAATTCCGTTGTTCACTAAAAAAAAAAACACATTTGGAATTATTTTCCTTAAGAAAAGCATTAACAACATTGAATTGTCTTCAAGCAAATATCAAATAGTAACCAATTTTCTAGATTTACAGAATAGGGTAGATGTCATATTATATTAACAGCCAACTGAATTACAGTAAGCAGATACCAATTAGTAACCAATTTTCTAGGTTTACAGAATAGGGTGGATGTTATATGAGCAGCCAACTGAATTACAGCACTGTCTACATTTATATATATTTATTAACCACAGAAAAACATGTAACATGATTGCCAGGTGCATACCCAAACAGTAGCATGTGATACAATGTTCAATTATGTCCTGGGAATTTTTTTAATAAGCATGCACTGACAAAAGGATATTAGTTTATTACTTTGAACAACAACGATTGGAAAGGTACACGAAATTTATCAAGACAAAATCCAACGTCAGCACTCATAGAAAGAACCTCCCAAGAAAAACAAAACATTTACAGCTACCAATGCTTCAGATTTTGGAAAATGTTGAAACCTCGTAAGTTACAGTACCACCAGAAGTGGCAGGTTGTCGAAGTGTCACTGTAGATACAGCACCATTGGCTGAAAGGATGCAAACAGCCCGAGGCCCCTGTTGTGAGAAAGCCAATATCTTTGTAGAAATGTCCTGTACAAATACACGGGTATATATGTTTCAAAGGCATTCATTAAGAAAGCAAAAGGCCAAAAAACTTATCACCTCAGTGCAATGAAATATCTATATGAACCTTATTATCTAAGATGTATAAAGCTATAAACAAAATATTAGTACTGCCATTAAGAATGTTTTAATCTGTGTATAAACCTCAAAAATCAATAACCAGGAGAGATTACAAAAAATATGAATATGTCATAGTAATGACAAGATATATATATCTATACACTATAGCAAAAACCCATCACCTCAGTGCAATGAAATACATATCATTATCTAAGAAATGGATGATTTAATATCTGTATAAACCTCAAATTTCAATAACCAAGAGAACTTGCAAAGTAAATGCATACGTATTTTAGCAATGCCTGGAAAATACATGACACTGGAGAATCCCTTTATGGATTCACCATCTACAAATTAAACAAACAAGGGATATAGAAACTGGGAGAAAAGAAAGTGACCTTTCAAATATCCATGTTCATCACCCACAATGTTCATGTTGGTCATCCCATTTCGAATGAACACATATATTCTTCAAATCTCAAAGAAGTTGTACAAGCACAATAACGTATGAAGCCCCACACAATAATCTAGATTGATATAGCGCCAAATGACATCAAATAACAAAGTCTGCAATGCCAACGTACCTCGCCGATAGAAATTGTGATTACATGGGGAGTGAAGCCCATCCCAGCCGAGCCAATCATCCATTCACCTGGCAAGCATTAAAGATATTTCGAGACATGTAAATTGAATCATATACTAAAATTGTCCAAAGTACAAGAAACATATAGTGATCAAGAAAACTCACCAACCGCCGCCAGCTGCTGCTTCCGCCCAGTCCCAGGCGGCCGGCCTCTACCCCGCTTGGGTGTTGTGGAGGCTGGCCCAGACATCGAAACTGACCCTGACCCAGGCCCAAGCCCAGACGCAGGCGACGACATGGGGGACAAAGCCAGTGCAACCGTGCCATCGGGCCCGTACTTCCTAGGCCTCCCTCTCTTCCTCTTCACCGTCTCCCCCGACTGCCCCCCGGATTCGCCCACATTGACCCCGATATACTGCGGAACCCCTGAAGCCTGGGAATTCACATGGAACATGGACCCCCCTCCGACTCCGCCACCACCGGAGCACGGGCGAATGCCCGGTGGCGACGCACCATGTAAGGTGCCCAAGCTTGAGGACCCACCCATTCCCCTGTGCATGTAATAGGAAGGTCCTGACATCCCCATTTCATCGCTTCCATCCATGCATCCAGCGATCAAATTTCAAGCAAATCTTCCAAAAAGTAAGCTTTTTTTACTTGTTTGTTAAGAGAATGTGCAGTGGGTGATGATTGAAAGCGGTTTTACAAGTAGGTTCACAAAGATTTGCAGATATGGAAAACTAGATCACCATCTAACGCTTGAAGCAGAAGCAAAATGGACGTTCAATCTGCGCCTTTGATTTCAAGGGACAAAAAAATAAGCTTTTTTTTCCCTCACGTAATCACATAAACTTGAGTGGGATGAAATAATTGGCCTTTAAAAGTATGATTTCTCAAGAACAACAAAAACAACTTTTAAAAGCCTACAAAAATCACTTTTTTTTATATTTCCGAATACAAAACGCCCGAAATCAAAAGAACTCACAAACTGAAGCAACAACATTTGCTACAACTACATCACCTCCTAAACCCCAACTTCAGGAAGTGAAAATGAAACAAAACCCACCAACAAGAGCTTGGGAACCTAGAGTGGGCGATGAAAAGAAAAGGAAGAGATTTCAAACAAAGGATCCTGAACCCAAAAAGGAAAGATTTTTTGAAATTCAAAATCAGAGACAGAGGAGGGGGAAGAGAGAGAGAGAGAGAGAGAGAGAGAGGGAGAGAGATCATCAAAACCCGGAACGGATTCCCGAGGAGGCTCCAGTTTTTGGAGCAATATTGGCAAAACAAAGCAGGCAAGATAAAAGTGACTCTTTTTCCAAGAAATTAAAGCTCGCTAGCTGGTACTTGGCAGGAACAGCAGGAGCAGCAGAGCCGTAGTCGCTGTGGGAGAGCGGGGAAGGAGTTGGTCAAATTATGAAAAAGTCCACATCCAACAGAGCTCCACAGCAATGACCTTTTTTCTTGGAAAAATTAGTAATGAAAATTTAACAAAAGTCCAAAATGTAATAAATAAAAAAACTGACAAATAAGTCTTTCAATTCTCAACAAAAGTGATAACTTGTCATTGATTCAAAAAGTGTCTTAGTTAAAAAAAATTGATCAAAAAATGAGAAATAATCGTTACTCTTTGTTTAGAACTAAATATATGTTCAACCTTTTTTAACTTTATTTTAAGCTGCATTTGAATGTGCAGTTAAAAAGCCATGCAAACTTAATTTTTGAAAAATGTTAAATTATTAGTTTTCAATCACTGTGTTTTTTAACATGAAAAAGTACGAGGAGAGTTGAAAGTTAAATGTTGAAAATTGTTTAGATGCAGATTTTTGCGTTTTAAATGTGAAATCTATTGAAACATGATAGGGTTTGATAAATGATAAGTTTTTGTGTATATTATATCCTGGGTGCTACCAAAATTATGACTCAAAACTAGTTGTGTGTATCATAGGTTTTTTATTTCACCAACTCATCGTCGTTTATTTCAGTTAACTGTTTAAAAACTCATTTGAAATATTTTGCAATGATAAAACCAAAAAATTGTACACGTATATCAAAATGATTTTGAAAAACATACATAATTAAATAAAATTATTTTAATTTTCAGTTCAAAAAGTATATTTAAATAAAAAAAGAAATAAAATGAATTTTCTAAAAATTGAATTTTATTAAACTAAAAATCATATTTTTTAACTGGGTTTCTAGACCAAAAAATTGACTTAATTTTATAATTGAAATCACAGTTCACCCCATCCTAAAAGAGTTTTGATCATATGATAGAAAATTTTATTAAATTGATGACACGCTAATATCATCACGTGAATTTCATTAATTTGTCACAAAGTTGTCCAAATTTTTTAGTTACTTATGGTTTCACATCCTAAAATAAAACCCTACCTATACATTCCTTTTTCTTAGAAAAAATTAATTCCTAGTCTTTCGAAAAACCTCTGACCCTAAAACATCTAGACTTTATTTTTTGTCTCAAAATCCTATCGTATATTATTTTTTAATCCTTCTATCTTAAAATTGTCAAGTCCAATGTTATATTTTCATTTTTATCTCTCTTTCTTCATTGTCTGTGTACACAGTTAAAAATATAAAGATATGGACAAATTTAGAAAACAAAAGAGTAAAAGATGACCCCATTGGATAGGAAGGACTTAGAAACAATACGCCAACTAACTTGGGACCTAAAACTAAGTTTCAATATTTCATGGACTCAAAAATAATTTAGGGGTACCCTGAGACCTGGAATTAATTTCCCCCTTTTTTTTAGGACCACCTAGTCCCTCATTAAACACCCGGGTGGTTCTTGGCATTTGCACAATGGATAAACACAGAATCCCTCCCTATTGAGCTCCCATGTGCCTCTCATATTCCCAGTACATGCATCACGTCACACGGTGGGGCGCGATCGCAACCGTTGAAACAATGGATCACCCTTCACGGAGAGGGTTTTCTTCGATTTAATAAATGCCTGAAATCCGCAATCCTTCATTTGTCCCACTTTTGCTGGCTTTTTCGCCGCTTTTGGAGCTGACGTGGACGTTGAAGATCTGGAGAGCATTCATTTCTTTTGAATTGTTTCACTGTATAAGCTCGGTAGCACGTACCGGTCCCGCAAAACCACTGTTCAAGCGAGGTGACGTGGAGATTTCCATGCTGTCGATCTTTTGGAAAGATGGGGTCCTTGCCTATCTTGGAAAAGCGGGATAACGTTTGCCTAATTTGGATGAGGACAGCTTTTTGAAATGCTGTGCCACAATTTTATTTTTTTATTGAAAGAATTTCAAATAAACCCCTGTAAAGTGTGTGTCTGAAATTCAAATATGTAAATCAAAATAATCTTACCAGAAAAACTTTAGTTCATGTATCAGTGAAATTTTGTCAATATTTTCTTTTGTTAACCTTAACTAAAAATATATTAGTATTATAGTATATCAAAAACCTCCTACAATTTATGAAGAATGTAAAAGACTATATGTAGTAAATAATGAGTTTATCCTTATGAATAATTATAAATACTCACTTATAAGAGAAATATAGTCATTTATAAAGGTTTTTTTTCATTTTTAACACATTACATGAGGTTTTGGATATATTTTATTTTTAGTCAAAGTTAATCAAATAAAATATACCTAGAATGTTCTCATCAATGAAAATTTAAGTTATTTAAATTTACATAAGTGATTTTAGAGGAATATATGAACTTCAAGAAAATTTAGGATTACATGGACTTTGGGCGGTCTGCTGGGGGTTATTTGAATTTTTTCCTTTTTTATTTTTTTTGAAATTCAAATTGTAGTCCCACATCACAGACGGGGCCCACAATAATTGCCACCGTCAAACGGGGTTTTTTGTCCGGTTGGATCCGGATTCCGAAACCGTATTTGAATCAGAATTGGGTCTCAATATAGGGTGGGGCTATTTGCACCCCTCTGTTTGCTGAGCACACCCCACCCAAATAACATGGGTTCTGTACACACCCCAGTATTTATATAACATTTTACTTTCCACTGCACACCCCACTACAAACCCTAAAAACTTATGCAAGAGGAGGAGGAGGAGGAGGAGGGTGGGGTTGGGTCGGTAGGGAAGAGCGCATCCGAGAAGATACATTGGTAGTTTTGACATCCACGGAGAGGCGATAAGGAAAGTCATCCGGTCAAAACCGACGTCGGAAATGTGCGTTTTTTTTACGGTGAATGCGTGGAAGCAGTATTCGTGGAGGGAGTGATGGGCATAGGTGGAGACGAGGTAGACCAGGAGACGAGGTTGGGGGGATGGAATCGAAGATGTGAATAAGTTGTCATTCTTCTGCACGCATAGACACTACCAGTGTCGACGGTTTCACATTTCGTAGACACTCATGTGTCAATCCTTTCAGAAAAAGAAAATTTTAACATTTCATTTGTCCCTCCAAATCTCCACAAAAAAAATAACAAATTGATTGTCTTCCTCACCTCCTTTCAATGGCTTCTAAGAAACGTTTCTTATATCGGAGGATTTAGGCAATTGAGAATGTTAATGAGTAGTTTGTTATTTTGTTTCATGGTTGGTTGTTATTGTTGAGTTTCTTTCAATCCTTTATCATTACATGATAAACCATGTTGCAGCTTTTTTTAACACATTAATATTTTTTTTTGATGTAGTACCTTGTAAAGAGATCTCATAGACTGCAACAGTGTCTAGAGATCACATATACTCAGACACCTCAGTGTCTACCTCATTAGTCAAAACCTACTTGTTTCACTTCTGTTCCGAAAGACTATATAAGTGTCTAGATATAACATATACTTAGACACCTCAGATGTCTACCTAATTAATTAAAACCTACGGGTTTCACCTCTGTTATGATAGACTGCAACAATGTCTAGGTAATACAAATACCTAGACATTTCAGATATCTTACCTATTCCAAAATCTACAAGTTTCATTTCTGCTCCCATAGACTGTTGCAATGTCTAAGGATTATAAATACCTAGACATCTTATGTGTCTAATCTATTCCAAAACATACGGGTTTCAATTTTATTCCCATAGACATCAGAGGTGGCTATACATTACACATACTTAGACACTCCAGGTGGCTAACCTTTTTCAGAGTGAGTGTCTTTAGTACCCATTTATAAATGGATCTTCAAATGTTAATCTATATTACTATATAAAAGTCTCTTAAACCAAAAATCTGCCGTTTGACCTTTTTACCCCTATCAATTCATTCAATCCCATTACAGTCCATTCACACCACCTTAATGACAATCATTTTTTCATTTAACCCCTACATTTCAATTCAATTCCAAGAAAACTCATTTACATCATTTTAATCTTATTTATACCACTTTAATGACAATTATTTTTTCATTTAATCTCTACATTTCGATTCAATTCTAAGAAAACCCATTTACATCATTTTAATCTCATTTATAGTATTTTATAATACAATACATTTCATTATGTAACATATTCATTAACTTATAATATTGGTTATCATAATATTATTAGGATATTCTTACATTTCTACTCAATTCCATTAAATCCATTTACAATATTTTAGTTTCATTCATAGTTTATTATAATACATACATTTTATCATGTAACATATTGATTAACTTATAGCTAGATTTGATTATCATAATATTATTAGGATATGACATGAATATTATACATTAAAAATATAATTCACAAAAAAAATTATTCCCATTTCATATGCAAAAACATGATATATTAAAAAAATGTATCAAATATTAATGTAATTCACATCTATTAGCATTTATTTAATTCACACATATTTGATTAGCATTTACACTATTCTCTTGGATTTCTCTACTCTATTAATGCCCCAAATAATCAATAGTCCATAAACTCTATCCAACAAAAAATATATATAATTCACAGTAATTAAAAATGCAATCCAATAAAAAAACAAACGTATAAAATATTGGTATAACAAAAATTGCTATAAAAATGGACAAATTCAGATTTGAGCTTTGTGTGAACTCAACAATAGATTTATCCAATGAAAATCTATTCATATCATTGTAATCTCATCCATAATTTATTCATATTTTCATCATATCACGTATGACATATTAAAAGTTTAAGCTTCATATTTCATTATACTTATATGATGACTACTATAGATATATCATAAAATAATATTAATAATTTACATCATTTATGATAAAATTACATTCATATGCTGACTTATCCATGAAAAAATTCTTTTACATCAATTATGATTAAATTACATTAATATACCGACTAAAATTATATTAATATATTTATTATTTTATAATCATATTTGAGTATCATAATATTATTAGGATAATATGATCCTTATAAAATGAAAATATATTCAAAATATAATTCAAAAAAAAATCTCATTTCATATGCAAAGACATGATACATTAAAAAAGATATCAAATATTAATGTAATATCTTTATTATAGATTTCCAAATTATATTATGAAAATTCATCCACCCTTTATTCAATCTCCTCATCATTCATCCCCTTTCCATTCAATCATCTCATCTTCTTCTAGAGACAATGGCTTATGCTCGTCCATAAACCCCCAAATATATTTATATAAATTGAATACTCATTTATTGTCATCCCCATTCATTTGGATAAATGGATCTATCATCGATCTATTTTTTCTTCTCTCTCTCAAAATTTTTTAACCTTAGGAAGGTGAGTTAATCTTTTATAGATATGATGCTTATTTTGGAGTTTTATGTTGCAAATAAACTAAATATGTAATTTTTTCATTTGATTCCTCTTTTTTTAAAAATTGGCATGTACCTACTGTTAAAAGAAAAAAAAATCTCAAATAAGATATTTTGTTTTGCCTTTAACAGACTGATCTTCGATTCTCTATTCTGATTGGAAGTATCGCAATAGTGGATCTGATTTTTATTCATATATTTTTTGTAATATAATTTCATTATGATATTTTCATCATCATAATAGAGTACCATTTTTTTCTATCTAATCATGAGAATATTATGATGTCCGAATTAAATTGACTGTTTAACCAATTTTTTAAAAAAATTACTATCTGAATTTTTTTTTTAAATTTTGCTCTTCATGATACAGGATGTGTAGCCGTCTTCAAATTATTAAATCTGGTGATCTTAAAATATTTTATTTTAAATTTATTACCCATATCAATTGTTGGTTTTTGCATTCACCATGTTTGAGTTTTAATGATACGGTTTATAATATTATCACTCGCCGTCAACCAGAAACACACGTTTATAATCTTGTAATTCAAATTGTTGACCTGATTATTTTAAAAAAATTACGAGTGGTCTATAAGTGCAACATTTTTCATTAACTAAAAACAACATTGATTATTCTACGTACTTCCAAATTACGTTACTGAAAATGCTTTGCCAATAGCATTATAGATTATAGATATGTTAATTTATTATAATAGAAAATACTACATGACTATTAATTTTCTGAACTGTTTCCAAATAGATGAAAGGGTAACATTACCATATCTAATGAAATATGTCAAGTGAAATTTTATAAATTTTATTACTCATATCAATTGGTGGTTATCATAATATTATTAGGATACTCTTACATTTCTACTCAATTCCATAAAAATCCATTTACAATATTTTAATTTCATTCATAGTTTATTATTATACATACATTTTATCATGTAACATATTGATTAACTTATAATTAGATTTGATTATCATAATATTATTAGGATAAAACATGATATATTATACATTAAAAATATAATTCACAAAAAAAAAATTCCTGTTTCATATGCAAAAACATGATACATTAAAAAAGGTATCAAATATTAATGTAATTCACATCTATTAGCATTTATTTAATTCACACATATTTGATTAGCATTTACTCTATTCACTTGGATTTCTCTACTCTATTAACTCCCTAAATAATCAATAGTCCATAAGATTTACCCAACAAAAAATATATAATTCACAGTAATTAAAAATGTAATAAAAAAACAAATGTATAAATACTGGTACAAAAAATATATTGCTATAAAAATGGACAAATTCTGATTCGAGCTGTGTGAACTCAACAATAGATTTAATCCAACGAAAATTCATTCATATTATTGTAATCTCATCCATAATTTATTCATATTTTCATCATATCATGCATGACATATTAAAATTTTAAGTTTCATATTTCATCATCCTTATATGATGACTATTATAGATATATCATAAAATAATATTAATAATTTACATCATTTATGATAAAATTACATTCATATGCCGACTTATCCATGAAAAATTCCTTTGTATCAATTATGATTAAATGAAAATGTTACATCAATTATGAAAATGTTATTGTAACTAAATTTTTTGACATTAATATTAATCAAAACATATATTACATTTTGTCAATGTGCATATGCACATACACAACAACTAGTCCATTTAAAAGGGGTGTGAAAAGCAAACAGAGGGGTGCAAATAGCCCCACCCCTCAATATATAATACAGAAGGAAAGGGCCTGGAAAATGTTACACTCAGTTCTTATTGCAGTATAAAATATATATCACATGTTTTAATTTTTAAAAATACTAAATATATTTTAATAAAATATATGGTTTGATAAAAAAATAAAAATCGTTCCATTTTAAATTAAATGAATCTATTTTTAATAAATGTAAGAAATTTTTTAATAAGTTATATATACTTCAATGGATTTTTAAAGAATATATAAGATTGTATTTTAAAATATAAAAATAATTGAGTGTAATAATGTCCCAGAAAAAAAAAAGTTTGACCCAACCCTATCTATTCTCCTACCAGTCCACATTCGTTATAGTTTTTAAAAAATTATATCTTATCTAATTATTAGATTATATATATATATATATATATATATATATATATATATATATATATATATATATATATATTGAAACGATTAGGTGCGGCGAACGGCGGGTGCGGCGGCGACATGAGCCGTCCGATCACGGGTTTATCGCATCCGACCATTTGATATGATGGACTCGTGATCGACGGCCCGTGATCGTTGCCGCACCCGCCGTTCGCCGCACCTAATCGGTTTCCTATATATATATATATATATAACGGATGGAACATGTATTTCACAAATGTATGACTCATATTTTTAAATTTTGAAAATATATTTCAACATGATAAATATCATGCCTATACCACCTAACAATATATATGCATATGCAGGGGTGGAGCGAGGAATTAGAGTAAGGGAGGTCAGAATAATTTATAAAAGATCTAGAAAAAATCTTGAAATCTCATTCCTCCTGTCATGAAAAATAGAAAAAATAAAACTTCAAAAATTAAAATTATGAATATGAAGAAAATTATTTATCACAAAAACATATAATAATACTTTTTAGACTTATATTTTAGAAAGATATTTTCAAATCTAACTTCTAAAAAAATCTTAGAAACTCAATATAGCAATAACAAAAAATCAAAATAAACAAAAAAAAAACATTAAACCATTCAAATCAGTGATTTTCAACGTCTCAAAATCATATACTGATGGTCCCGTGAAATCAAAATTATTCACAATTTTTTTTAAAGACCCACGACTCCCAATCTTAATGGGCGTTCATACACCGAGTCAATTTTATAGCCCCATTTTCATTTTCCCCACGTCTAATGTAGTATATAAAATTAGTTAGCGTGGTATATATTCTATTATCTTTGTATGCACTATTGCAAAAAATATAAATTATGTATTTATTTCATATGATACGAATTTCATTTTCATAAAAGATTAATATACTTTATTATTTATTATATGAATATTCACTTTAAAAAAAATCAAATTTATGCATGTTAATTAAGATGCAAACGGGACTACACATAACAATTTTCAATTCCAAACCCACTTATTTCAATTAGCATTTTTGCATATACCCCTGAACAGATATTATTTTGTCAAATTAACCTTGGTGAATTATTATTTTCACCAATATCCCTTTTTTGGATGATATTCCTGTAAAATTGAAAAAAAACATTGTCCAAATATACCCCTCAAAAGGGTCTTGATGCAAAATTAAAACTCTTTTAGGGGTATTGGAGAGAATATAATTAAATGATGGTCATTGACAATGTTAGTTTTTCTGTGGGTCTTATATGCAAAACACTCTTTTAACATTTCATTCCCCAATTAATCACCCATTTATATGTGTACATGTGGGGGGGGGGGGCCCGGGCCCAGCCCGCCCTAGCTCCACCCCTGTGCATATGTATATATTGAAAAACTATTAAGATATATGAAACTATACGTGAAATTATACTGAGAATTGTGTCTAACAAGTTTTTCTTGTTCTTCTATGATAACGATATATTACACCACCTCTTTAACCATATGATACGATTACATGCAATAGATCTGAAAAAATTACTAATAAAAAACAAAACAACGATCATGATAACAGGGGTATTAAAAAACTCATTTAACATAATAAAGGTAAGTAACCCATTTTTCGTTCCTTCCATCAATACAAATTATGTAATGACTTGATTATCAGAACATTTTTTTTACAGTGACACATCGTTTCTCTCCAATCAGAAAATTAATAAAATTTAAACGTTTATGCAATGCGCTGAGAAAATGATGTGATAAGCTATGATCAATCACTAAGGCCCCCCTTCCCCATGGAATTCGTCCTCACGTATTTCCTAGACAAACAATAACACGTTCCCTTTAATCAAATATGCTAGGCCCAAGCTTCGCTTGGGTCAGGGACGGAACCAGGAATTAGAGTAAAGGGAGGTCAGAAGGTCAAAAGACTTAGAATAAAAATCTTAGAAATCTTAATATTTTTATTACAAAAAATAGTAAGAAAATGAAGTTTTAAAAATTGAAAAATATGAAGAAAATAGCTTATACAAAAACATATAAGGATATTCTTTAAGCTTATATTTTATGGGAGATTTTAAAACTTAATTTTAAAAAATTTGAGAGAATTGATAATATAGCAATCATGAAAAATCAAAATAAATAAAAAAATTGTTAAAAAAGTCAAATAAGTGATTTTTCAATCCTTAAAAATCAAATATCAATATTCCCATAAAAACAAAGCTTTTCATTATTTATTTTAGAAAGATTCATGCCTCCAAATCTCACAAAATTCAATGAGAACCAATATACTCAATCCAATTTGTAGCTCTATTTGTATTCGTCATATCTAACACAATATATAAAAGGGTGATGTTACACCCATATTTATTTTTAGTCCCAATTTCAGCCTATATGCATCGATAGATTTCTATCAACGCATATGCTCATGTTAACAGAACATGTGCTGCAAAAGAAATTTTTTATATTTTCTATAAATGCATCCATGCAATTCATTGGAGTATATGCTTCATTTTTTATAAAAACATATACCTCATTAGATGAGGTATACTATTTTAAAAAATTTTGAAACATATATAGACTGGAATTGAGGCTGGATGTAATATTATCCTATATAAAATTAATTGACTTAGTATATATTTCATTATCTGCGTATACACTATTATAAAAAAATATAAATTAAATCTATGCATTTATTTTATGAGAGCATGCATTTCATTTTCTATTAAAAATCAAATGTACTTCATTTATTAATACACTACATTATATATGTATTCAATTAAAAAAATCAAATACATGCATGCTAACATTGATGCAAATAAGACTGATAATAACACTTACACTTTCCGATTTCAAACCCACTTATTTCAAATATAGCAATCATGAAAAAATTTCAAAAAATATATTTTGAGTTATAGATGTTCTAAATTAAGATTGTTTGGGTTAATATGAGACATCCTTAATTAGATGGATATTATTGCAATGCAGAATTCATTAGAATTTGAGGATTGGACACTTGTGATTTGTTGATTTGTTTGGGCGGGCGGGCTGGTTGGAGTTGGATAATAATCATTCATTAAAAACTTTGGTGCCCAAGTTAGATTTTTTATTTTTTTGTTAAGTGGAGGAGCAGCTGCCAGCATTAATTGACCCATGGCTTGGGGGGGGGGCCTGGGCCCCAGCCCGCCCCCCCTTGGGTCCGCCTCTGCTTGGGTGACATGAGAGACAGCATGAGAAGTGATAGAATGATTTTATTTTCTATTATTTTTCATTACTCGCACAAATAACAGTTTTTATTTTTTATCACTTTTCATCACATATACTAACAATAAAAATAGTAAAAAAAACATTATTTTTTTATCAATTTTCTTTTAATAAAGATTTTCTCATTGTTCTTTCAATTTACATGCCGAAATGTGCACAGATAAAGTATGCAATGAGAGAGAGAGAGACCCTAAAAACAACAGACATTTTTTTTAGAGTATGCAATGAGGTATCCCTTCAAACATTCATTCTCCCATCCATTTGTCTGTCCACCACAACAAGGAAGTCTCAGATTTTTTGTGTAAATATTTAATTTGAGTTTTACATGAATGTTTGCCTGCCACCCCCCTTAAAATTTAAAAAGTAAAGGAGGTTCCAAGGAAATGGTCAGGGTAGCAAAAGACATGATAGTACATTATTTGGAGTACATTATATTTGGATACCAAGAATGTGACTGTGTCCGAAGATTCACGTGTTTGATGATATTTATAATAATAATGATGATGATGATAATGATGAATGATAAATCACATAAAATGTAAAATTTACTAGCGTCACTGCCACATGCATTACATAACATGCACCATCACACCTTTTTGTTTTTTTTACTGTACAATATGTAGTTATATATATATTAACAGAAATCTAATAAAATATATACATCATTAAACTATGTATACACTTCATTAAATTTTTTTTATATTTATTAAAAATTGTTTCATAAAACTTGAAATTGAATGATATACGCTTTTTATAAAATCATAAATCTTGTTAGATGATGTTTATTATTAAAAAAATAAAAATAAAAATAAATGTGACCGTTTTGGGTTTTGGATTGTAAAAGTAATTGAATCTTAACATTTTTCATTTTTTATTATTATCAAATGCATTATATAGATTAATGTACCACAAGGATTTGTGGTTTATGTACTGAAGAACATTCACACACTATTAATTAATTTGAGACATTCTTCGAATGAACTATTACTACATCATTGTTACCGATTAGTTTAATATATTGTAAATGTGTGTTAGTTTTACTCCCATGTTATTTATACCTATTTTCGCCTTATTCCAAGAACAATTTACGTGTTAAAGTGCGCTTCATAAATATATAAATCTGATGATCTGATTAAAAATTGAAGAACTTTTCTAACAAACCTTTGGTGAGAAAGGTTTTTGGTGAATCTCAATTTGAAAAGAAAATTCTCTATATGATATTCACTTAAGAGCCATGTAAGGAAAAGGGGAGGGGGGGGCTCAAGCCCCTCGGTGTTTTTTTTTTTTTTTGGATAATGGTATATCCAGTATTTTTTCCGGTCCTAAATTCAGTATACAAGTGTTTTGAATTTTTAAAAATTAGTATAACAAATCTAATAAGGTGTATATTTTTATAAAAAAAATGAAGTGTGTACTCTAATGAATTGCATGATTGCATTTATAAAAAATGTGAAATTTTTTTTTATCAAAGCATCTATCTCGCTAAAATGAGTATATGTTTTGATTATTTTTTATCGACGCATATAAGACTGGAAGTGAGGCTGAAACAAAAACATTGTGTATCAACACTTTTTTTATAGTAAACCAACAAAAACAGTTGAGAATCTGAGTTTAATATGGATATATTTATTGAATTATAATAAAAAAAATCTTGGGAAAATAAACTCAAATATTTAAAAAAAACTTTTTATTTTGTTTAGGTCTCTTAAACTTTTTAGTATATCAAAACACCCTTAAGTATTGATTATATTTTTTCTAAATTCTTTCATCTTGTTTTTTATCGCTTATACTATGAAATACCTTTTACACAAGATTATACACTATGTGTATGCTATTCATTTGTATATTGTTATTCATTCCCTCTATTTTATACATCAACCCTTATTATGCATTTTATGTATACTATTAAGAGTCGGTTTGATACTTCTAGTTGAGAATGAGAATTCTTCATTTAAAATAATCCAGTTCAGATAGATTTTGTGGAATTAAACATTTTAATTGATATGCCTATGAATGAACACATGAATGAATGATTCCAAATACTATTTTTCTAAGTAGTTTGATAGATTTTATGAATCTTTCTGTTTAAAATTAATTTTATATCATAGATATGTTACATACATATAATGAATTTTTTTGTACTTCGTGTAAAGCCTCCCCTTAGAGAAATTCCTGGCTCCGCCACTACTTAAGCCACGTTTAGAACCAATTAGATCAATTTTTTTTATTGTTAGATTAATTTTTTAAGAGAAGAATACATAGATTATCATTGGATTGGACACTGGTTTGTAGTCATCGGAAACAGTTGCAAAAGAAAGAGATTCAAAAATTGTTTCAACCCATCTTATTGTATCACAGATACTGTTTTGTATACGTGAAAGTAAAATGATACATACAGTTTCAATTGCAACCCCAATTGTATTTCAAAAAATATTTTTCCTTAAATTGAATGTTGTTATATGAAATGATGTATATACTGAAATACAATAATATATTTTTTTTCATTTAAAAAACAAATTACATCAAACATTATAATAGAATCCCGTATACTATAATAACACAGTACATACTATTCTATAGACTGTAAAATAAACTATAAAACAAATTAAATGCAACAACGTCTCTACTTAAAATTCTATTCCAAATAAAACTTCCTCCAATTGGCATGCTTGAACATATACAGTGTCAGTGTTTGTTTGGAAGTTTGTAAACTTGACTCGACCTACACCTATTCAGGCTGACCCATAGGCCTGTCGTTGGGCCCACAGGGGGGAAAGTGGCTGGTATCCACTGTTGGGCAAGTGGCTGGTGTCCCCTCCTCTCTCCCACTTGGCACAGAGAGGGGGCCCACACATTAACGTGGGTGGAGGAGGAGGAAATTATTGAAAAAAGATACACGTAGCATTCATTGTAGTCTTAATAGCAGTCTATTCCTATTTTTTAATCGTACACTTATTTTTTAAAGTGAATGCTGTTATATGAAATGAAGTATATACTAAAATATATTAGTGTATTTTTTTTACGATGAAAAATAAAAATAAAAATTTGAGTTATATATTATTGATATGACCCATACACTGTGATTGTATAGTATATGCTACGTTATCATAGTGTATGGGGCTGCAAAACGGGTTGTAAAAAGGACTGTGTGTATCAGCACTCTAAATTATTTTTTAGTGAATGTGACATGCAACTTCTTTTTTAAGTCCTAATTAAGGGTAATAAACGAACCGAACGAATTGAGCTTTGACATGTTCAGCTCATTTATAAATGAGTCGAACCAAGCTCACGAGCCTAATATTTTTCCTCATTTTAGGATTTTTAAAGGTTGAAAACAAAATTTTAGCCTAAATGAGACAAACTCATGAGCGTAAACGAGTATAACTTTGTATTGATTTAATGTTTTGATTTTACAAAGAAGTTGAGTTGAGCTTCAACTAAGTTTTTTATAACACAAACGAGTCAAGTTTAAACACAACATAAAACTCGATCTAAGTCCCGAGCATAACCGTGATTTTTTTAAAATAGTATATATCATTTAAAGATCTACATGTTTTTATAAAAAAAAACATGTATTTCAATAAATAGTATGAATACATTTATAAATAATATAAAAAATTTCTATCGAAACATATATCTCCTTAACATAAGTATGTGATATTAATAAAATATATGAGATTAGAATTGGGGTTGGAAAAAAATGGCATGTAAACAGCACTCTTTTAAAAGCCTGGGCTTACCTGTTCGAATCTGAGCCCGCGGGCCTGAGTTCTACCCAGCGGGCCAACTCTTCCCAGGCCGGGCCCATTGGCTTAAAAAGAAGTCCACATGCTTGGTGGGCCCGTGCCAGGCTTAGGCGTGGATTTCACGGGCTGGACTTTTTTTTTTCTTGATAAACTTGGGGATCGAACACCCAACTTTCCCTTCGAGAGGGTGTCTCGATCACCCCGTTAAGGGGGTCTTCCAGGACGGGCTGGACTTACCCCAGCCTAATCTGCTAATGTGAAAAATTTAAATCAAAGGAAAATGAATCACTAATTTTTTTTATTTTCCATAAAAATATTAAATACTCTAAAGAATTTGTATGAATTCATTTGTCAAATGTGTAAAAAAAAATTGTATATGCTTTGTATGAAGAATTTTTTTATGAGACAGCATATACAAATGGCAATGCAACCAGGGGCGACGCCAGGTTGTGAGTGGTGGGGTCAATTGACCCCATCAAATTTTTTGAAAAAAAAAAAGCCTCTTGTTTGACATTGATCCATTATATTTTTTAAAATAAACCAGCCCATCAAATTTTCTTTAAAACAAACTGGTCCTGAGACCTATTAAAAATCCTACACCCACTTCCAATGAAAAAATAATGGGATGACTGCTCCGTTTAAAAAAAAAAATTGTCCTTGTTGGCGAACTCGCCGATCACCTACATACGGACAGAGATGCGTCGATCACGTAATAGAATAGGAGATCATTGGATGAATGATTGTTTAATAAAAAACGATTATAAAAATTTATATATTAGAAATCATTGATCTTCTTTCTTTGATGATTTATTTTTTTATTAATGTAAGTTGTTATATTTTCAAAATAAAATTTCATGTTTCTTTATAAATATATGATGAGAGTAGATTTTTTATAAAAAAAAATTATGAAATTTATTTATTATAATGACCCCATCTATGAAAATTTTTGGAGCCGTCACTGAATGCAACAACGTTCGATGAAAGATATACGAACCAGGACTCTGATTAATTAGGTGATCCAAGCTGACATGGACAAGTAATAAAAGAACAACTAACCCATATTATCTGGGGAAGTGAGATTCTCATTTCTCATCAATAAGATGTCAATCATCCAAAATAATATGCACATCCACTCTAAATCAACAATTATTTGTTATTCAAGAATCCGGCTAATTTTGTTTGTAATCTGTCAGTGCATGAGTCTAGCAAAGAAGGATTTGTCTGCCTAGTATGTTTGACCTTAAGCCATTGATGAGATCTTTAGGACACAAATTAAATAAAGCTATTTAAGTTAAAAAAAAATTTAAGAGTATATTCTTCGTATGAATGGATCTGGCTTTTGTAGGGATCTTTTCTTCAATAAATTGGAATGGCGTGACTTTGGCCAAGTTGTTTTTCGCAGTCCCATCTGGTCGTTATCTCATTGTGAGCTCTTGTCTTGAAATTGGCAACACAGAGAAAATGATGGCAATAATATAAGCTCTGAACTATAACCAAACAGTTTACTTTTGAAAACATGGTTTGAAAAACAATTTTTGAATTTTTACTGTTTTATATATTATTTTTTATGATGTAATGATGATGACTATTTTATGAAACACATATTTTGAGACACAGTTTGTCTAGTGATAATAATGCATATAAATTGACTGTTTGGTAACAGATTTTAGCTTTTAGGTTTTTTAAAAGTTAAAATCCTCAAAAAAAATTTTGTCATAGCACGCTTAGTGAAGTATAATTTTTTTTTCATTTTTAATATATACTGATTTATATTTTGTTTTTCATAACAATAAAATATGCTCGCTGAAATTCAGCCCGACAACCTCTTCTAGGATGAAAACTGACATGCTACAATCACTCAAGAATAAGATGAAATAGCAGCCAAGTAAAAAAAACACAATGGAAGAGCGCCCCTCCCCCCTTTTACCTGAACCACACACATTTCTCTTGCTTCTTCTTCTTATATATATTCATCTTTCAAATTTATAAAGTTTGTGGATAGAAAGTAACTACATATCACATCAAGACATTATATTGGACTATCTAAACTTTACTATAAACAAAATATTATGTGTCCAAAGTGTGACTAAAGTCTGAGCTTACATTGTAACAAATTCAACACAGTTGGGAGGGGGACGCACATGCCTTCTTCTTATATATATATATTCACCTTTCAAATTTATAAAATTTGTGGATAGAAAGTAACTACATATCACATCAAGACATTATATTTGACTATCTAAGCTTTACTATAATGTGTGACTAAAGTCTAAGCTTAGATTCTAACAAAATCAACACAGTTGGAAGGGGGATGCACATTAGATATGATATATCATTTTCTATAAATTAAAATCCATCAATTGTACTGGCTTAAGAATGTATTTGACAACATGTTAGGAAAATTTTCTTCTTCCATAAAATAGCTTTCAAAACAATTTTCACAAACACGCTTTTTTTTAGAATTTTTGAAGGCTTTTTTCTATAACTGAAATTTTTTTCCCCGACTAAATTAAAACCGGCTATTGTTAGAGATGTTTAAAATCGAATTTAAATTAAATATAATTCATACAGAAACAGAATCTTTAAAAGCTATCCAACTTGCTAAATGAGTCAGTGTCTTTGCAACTCTGCATATACATAATTCCTGATACTCTCGAATATTCGTATGATGAAGTCCAAGTATCATCGACCTCGGCTTTGCACAGGATTTTAGCTATCCATTCACCTTAACATGGAATTACTATTCTTTCTAAAAATAAAATGATATTTTCCAATCAATGCTCACCACGAATCTAATCATATATACAATACAGTCCTGTTCGTGCATAAATACAAACGTAACACCCACCAATTTAACCATATTCAAAGTTATTCAAAAAGATGACAAAGAGACATGACAATATATGCTCCCTTCTTCGAGCACATCTTATCCCCCATCCATTCATGAAAACTAAGTTGCATAAATTCTGTCCCCTGTGAATTTTCTTTACAAAGCCAGACATATCAATCAGGGTCGGCCCTGGATGTAGGCGATGCATGTTACCATAGTACCACCTGGGCCCCTGATAATATACTTTTATTCTTCATTTTTATATTATTTTTAAATTATTGGGATTTTATTCTTTTAAGAAGAAGATCATTTTTTCTTTAACGAACTAACAAATCATACCTATAAAATAAATAATAATTAAAACAAATACCAAGATGTCTTTTCTTATTGACATTTTTCAGTTAAGAAAAAATTTTTTTTTCTTCTTATTTTTCAAATTTTTTAAATTTTGATAATGATTTTATTGGGGTCCTGTATTTAAAGTCAGCCTAGATTCCCATCCTGTAATTATTTTTCAGGGCTGATCCTGACATTAACACCTTCACAACACAAAGTGACGAGTTTCCACAAAGACAAATATGTTTTGAGCAAAGGCTTATTTGAGCAAGGTTTGTATATTTTCTCTAACAAATTAATCTACCAACAGGTGAGTGATTTAGATGTGGAATTCTCCTTCAGATGCTACATTTTAGTTATCTGAATAAATAACTAGATATACTATATGGGCGCCAATGTACTTGGATCATTCATGTGGTCATAACTGAGTACATGGAATCTCTAATCAACTATATATTCAATTAAACATGTAAATATATATTGGGTCATAAAGAAATTGAATATGAATGCATTGAATACATTCGAGTATATATTTTATTTTTCTATAAAGTATGTTTAATTAGACGTGTATTCATCTAGAAAAAAATCAAAATATAATAAACTTGCAAAGTTGACTCCAATAATGATTATATGATTATTCATACTTAATTGATTTTGTGATCTCAATAGAATTCATTGTGGAACTATATTGATAAATTTTATTCCATGAGTGCGAAATCTTATTTCCCCTTAATGCGTTAATCATTCAATTAAAAAGCCAGTCCTTCATAATTTCCCCAAAACATAAAAAAAAAATCAGTAAACCATGAAAGTCTTTGTGCCTGTCTCTTTTTTGTTGTTCAGATTTGACTCTGTACATCTTTAAATGTTAAAATACATCATACTTTATAAAATATGGATGCAAGGGACATGAAATTTTCCCCCTTCTCATATGTTTGCATGCTCCTCCAATTTGCCCCTCCAATTTATAAATGAATTTGTTTGCACGTCTCTCTGTTTTGAACACCCCATTTATGAAAAACTTCTTCTCGCCAAATCACCTCTTCCTACTCGGTCCGCCACTCCTCTTTGTTGGCCATCCACTTCCTCCTCCTTGTCTTCTCTCACACACACGACATGTGGACATAGGAGGTATGGAGGTATGCAAATGAATATAGATTTTGTGAAGGACATACAAATTAAGAAGTGTGTAAATCAAACAAACTTAAATGGATCTTGGATTATCATATCGATTTAAAGGGGGGCATGCAAATAGATTAAGGGGTGCAAATAGAGGCATCCATTTAATAAACATTTGATTGAGATCATTGGCAATTCTATATATGTATCAAAACCCCATGCACACCCACCTTCATGTGCTTAAAAATGTTACCATTCATGCTAATATAAATAACGCCTAATCATTGTGTGATATATATTGAATTAGCTTAGCAAGAGACCTTCTCTACAAGATCCCAATCAATAGTTTTAGAATCTACACATGCAACTCACGTACCTTGGAATTTATGGTGTGAAAGTGTGACTGAAAATAAAGGCCACCGGCGGAGAATTCCGAAGGGATCGCAGTGATCCCTCGGAGAAAAGAATCAATGCGATCCCTTTGGAATCCTCCTCCGCCCGCCACCACCACCGCCACCGCCTCAGGTTCTTTCTCTACTTGTTAATGAACTATATATGTGTGTGTATCTGATGGACGCCTGGCTCTCTCTCTCTCTCACTATATATAGAGTAATAGAGAGAGATGTATATGATTATACAAGTTGAATTGGTGAAGGTGATGAGTGGTGGTTGGATCAACAAACAGACAACTTGCTGGAATGACAAACTAACAACTAGTCCCAGGAAATAAATAGGTCCCCACACAAAAATAAATTGAAAGAAAGATCTTTTCCTTTAATTCTAAGGGCACCACTGAATGGCCTTTTCTCTTTCCTTGGCATTTATAATGGAGAACCAACTTGTAGTTATTACTGGTCATAATTGTACAGAAAAGTCAAATTTTTTATGGTTCTGATTGAGAGTTTTTACTGGTCGTGATTTTTTTACGTAATAAAATTTAAAATCCATAATATTTAAAATTTGTTTAAGAGAATTTAAAAAAATATGAGGTCCAAAATAACGTGATTCATAATCATGTTTAGAGACATGATTATGAATCACGTCTTCTATGTAAAAATAAAAGAAAAAAATCTAGTTCAGTGTTGAGGTGGTAATGTTGACAGTCAATGTGGTCTCAAACCAAGAATGATAGTTAAATCTGGTCTAGGTCAATCTTGACTCTTGAAATTGAAAAAAAAAAGGGTTAAAAATGAAAATTTCCCAATTGTATAACGGTAGAGTTTGTTTTATTTGTTCTTGTTATATATATATATATATATATAATATTTGAACAGGTGTAAAATAATGAGATGGGTTGGATAACAATTAGTAAGATTTTTGCTTTAGTTGGTTTCCGGGCAATTTATATTGCAATAATATAATATTATTTATATCCTACCACATTTTCAATTTTGTGCAAAATTGTGAGGTGATACAATTTTTTTAAAATAATATGGAATGTTATTTTTATCTATTTACGTAATAGATCCTGACAAACAATTTCACTCTCATTAAAATAGTTATTGATACTTATATTAAGGATCGGTTTGACGCCCACGCTGCTTATTCTCTTTCTATTGGAATATTTTGGAAAATTGTGTTTGGAATATCCTGTGTTCATTTTATGACATCCCATGCCAAAATTCATTCAACGCAATTTACCACAGTTGGATTTTTAAAATGAGTAATTCTCATTCTAAACCAAAGTTATCAAACCTGTCTTAAATTATCACGGTAGATCTACCAAGTCTGGTGACAACAAAATGAACAAACCCTACTTTTTTAGCTATCAAGATCGCGGGGACTAATCATGGATGTACAGTGTTAGACATGGGACTAATGGAGGATAAAATCTAGACAAGAAATTCTAAGTTTCTAAATCCAAACAAACTAATGGAATTAGCATCAAAGGTAATTGTTCTACACTTCTGTTGCTCAGTCTTTGTCCTACATCTATCTTTTTAACCGTGTGGTGTGTAGGGTGTGGCTCCCCTTTTCTGTGGGGGTGCTAGGACCATAGTGTGCATGCATCTATGCATGCATATTTAAAGACTTTCGCAATGTGTTAAATCACCTAACGTAGTAAATACTCAATTATGTCAAAATGTCCTTTATTATGAAAAACATAAAAAATGCATGTATTCATTTCATTCGATTATGTAAAAAACAAAAATTTTAAACCGCGTTTGATCAGCAATAGTGATTGCAGAAATGACTGTATAACATTTTCTGTATAGTTAATAGGAGGTCGATCTCTAATGGACTGGACTCCCCTCCAACCACCTCCACCGAGAGCGCCAAAAGGAATCAGAGAAGGAAAAAGATAGGCAACGGTCCCAACAGATTTTCTCTGTGGATTGTGGATTACTATTAAATCAATTTGAAAGGACAGGTGAAGAATTTGCTGGAAGACTAATTTGACAACAATAGCTTTTGTTTCTGTTTTGAGGGGAGTTCTTAAACTTTCTTTTATTTTCCTTTTCTTTGCGGGTTGCAATCAAACATCTAATCAGAGAACAAACATTGGCACTCGTTAAGATTGTAAACTTTTTTTAAAATATCCACGTCCAATTTGTATCTAAAAAACAAAAAAAATTCAAATGTTTGAATATCATATCCAAGGTGCGGATATAGATATCCATGTGTTCGCGCTGAAAAATAATATCTTAGTTTGATCGTATATGGTAAAATGTTTGTTTTATTATATAATGTACAAGTTTATATTATTTTGTTTTTTTAGTATGATCCACGAAAGAGACAGAAAGCATTGAAGTCTCGATTTTAATTATCCAAAGAATATCCATAAGGTCTCCAAAAATTATCTAGATTTAAATATTAATATAGATATTCAAATTATTTAAAATAGGATCTAAAAACTTTGTTATTATGAGATTTATACTTATTCCAATAATAGATAACTTTTTTAATTGAATAAATGATTTTCTAATTGGTTGTGTTTTCAGTTATTTTTATTGAAAAACGTAATAATAAGGAGTGTTTGGTTGAAGAAGAATAAGATGTGGATAAAGTGTGGTTGATGGTTTGTATTTTTTTCGTATAAACTAATTTACCCTCTAAATAATATATATTTTTTTACTAGCATTTATCATTAAAAAAGAAAAGGGTGCTGTCCGCATGGACATTTTTTATGAGGAGCTACGGTGTAAATTATTCATGGATGTCAATGAATTGTAATAAGAAGAAATTTATGATCTTGGTTGGAGAAAGAAGTCTGGTTACATGTGAATTCTCTTTTTTTCCACCAAAGTCAATTCCAACAGTCCGAACCACTGTCGCAGGGGCATTGGAGACAAAAAAAGGTGATTGAATGGCTGTGACCCACATATGCAATTGGCAAGAATAGGCACCAACTTTTTTATTCCGAGTGGTGTGAGGAATCCAGATACCAGGTAATACCGGTTTATTCCGGCATCCGGATACTTGGTTATTCTGTCCAACCAAACATCAAAAAAGAGCTTATCCCTTCTTATTCTCTGTTATTCCAGCTGTATGCCTATATCCAAACAGGGCACAACATATCTTATCCTTATTCTAACATAAACACAATTTCTCAACATAAATACTGCCATTGATGAGCATTGGCCACTAGCTATACTATGTGAAAAGGACACAAAATCAAACCCCACATCCCTGCAAATCTTCATCATCAACACCACCACCCCCACCCCCACCCCACATATCAATGTCTCTCCACATCACAGGAAAACAAAATTAAGAACAGGAGAGAGAGGGTCCCCGATAACAAGCAGTGGCAGTCTACCACGTGAAAGCACTGACTGCAAGAGTTTACCAACTTACAGCATTAGCAATATAATTTCTCAAAGAGACATAGGTCATGTGATGTGTTGGGAGTAAGGTTAAAACAAAATTATATATATGAGATTTCCGGCAAAGACACAGTCGCATGCATGCGGAGGTCGGCGCGCATTTGCAGCTGACGACGTGCCCCCACTGTGGGGGTCTTCTCTTTCTGTCATGGACTTGCATGGGCAATTTTGGCAGAAGTTCTCAAGCACAGAACATATTCAAGTGTGTGAGATGATTGATACTCTCTATTGATGACTGTTTCAGAAAACTGTCACTCATTATGTTGACATGGAAAAAAAAAAAAGAGACAGCTGGAGGTAGAAGTAACTTCTCTCTATTTCCCATTCTCACCCAGCACATTCAGACATTTGTAACTACACTAAAAAAAAACAAAATTCTGTAACTAATGCCCCGTCTGGGAATTGCTGACTAGTTTTTTCAAAATCATTGTTTTGACAAATTCTTAGACGCGTGAGAAATAACACGGTAAACGTGGAAGATGCGGTGAACGCGATATTTGGATTCGCATTTGGCAGTTGGACCGCAAATCTGCCTAAACGCGAATTCAAACGGGTCTAAGGTAGTGTTTGATAACACGATTGCAAAACTGATTTTCTGCAATTGCAGGAAGCTGTCTCCCTCCAGCTTTCTAAAATCGCAGCTTTTAGGTACTATTTGTCTGCAATCGCTGAGTCTAAAACTGCGATTGCAAAACTGTTTGGTTGCACGATTGCATAACCAGCTTTCTGCAATCGCAAGCGCTGTGCAATCACGCAATCAAACGCTACCTAAGAGATAGACCGCTATGAGTAAAATCAATCATCATGAACCTCTGTAAATCTTGATTTATGAACACATTGTTTGTGAAGATCATGGATTTATTTATTTTTTTGGTGAGGGAATTCATACATCAATGATGAACAATGCAGTGTTAATCACTTATTTTAAATTGAACTGGGATCTTAAAAAAAATCCAGATGTTTGTGTAGGGCTCCAACTTGAACAGGTTGGGTTCGGGTTGGGGGTCAACCTGAATCCAACCCGAATTCCAAACTATTTAACCCTAACATGACCCAATCCAATTTTCAACCCGAATTGTACTAACAACCCGTAATTAAATAAATCAACCCGACCCAATCCGATTTTTAAACATGATGTGCAAATTAAATAAATTAGCCTGATACAACCCATAAGATTAGTTAGATTTATCTAAAATTTGAACGGCCCATATTAGGCGCTACAGAATGAACGACCATGATTTTTTTTAACTATTAGTGACGGGTTCGGGTTGTGAGTAAGACCGACCTGAACTCAACCCGATTTATGAGTCAACCTGAATTGACCACCCCAAACCTGAACCTAATTTAGCCAACCCAACCCATATAAAAATCTGGTTCTACTGAATTAAAGTTGCAGCCCTATGTTTGTGGAAGTATTATTGGACAGTAGGCCCATGTAGGTGAGGGGAAGATAATAGCCCGCATAATCATGTTTATGAAAAATGATAATAGATAAATAAGTTTGATATGGATCTCCCGGTACAAGCAAGCAACCCTAGTGGGCGTTTTAGGTGACCACAAAATATGGTTTGTAAAAATAATTTTTAGAATGCTTTAATAAATTTGACAAAAACTATTTTTATAAAATTCTTTTTGTGAAACAGGCAGTTTCACCTTGAAGGTTTGCTTTAAAAAGTCACTCTTTGAAAAACAGTTTTTTTTTATATATTTAAAACAGCTTTTAAAAATAGTTGTTTAGAAAACATTTTTATTAGATTCCTCAAAGACGTTTTTAATATTAAAACTAGAATTATTGGAGAGTTTGAAAATGAATAAAGTTAGTATCATTCCTACAAAAGCGGAGTATCCAAAAGCTGCCTAAATTTTCCAATCAACTTGTAAAGATGTTTCTCAAGATTCAACAGTGCAAACTAGTCTTTAATTAAGTCGGCAAACACCTCCCACCTATGTGAAAGAGGTCAAGAAATTAAATATTAAAAGCAGAGCACCATTCTTAAATAAATAAAAAAATCCAAACAGTAACATGAACAAAAAAGTGAACACCCGTGAGAACTTTTTGTGGATTACTCGTATTCAAATTGACATGGATCATTAAATAAAGTTGTCTGATACCAAAATAAAATAAAATAAAAACCTAACCAAAGCCAAGAATAAAAAACACCCAGTGGCTGATCAAGAATAGAAAGGAACAGAGTCTAAAAGAGGTGTAGAATAAATCGGAGACAACCAACCATGAAAAAAAAACAACAGTGGCACCACATACTGTAAAAACATGACATTTTCAATGAATCCAAAGCACAAACTTTTTCACAAATCAGTTTTTACGATGCATTGCTTTATTCACACAGCTTCTGATAATAAATACCAGTTAATTCTGAGCGGCAGCAGTGCATCTACTATACTGCTGGTGATACAAACCAAGAGTTGAGTGAGATGATTCAGAGGATTATGTAAGGTCGTCCTCCTCATCTTCTTTGGCTTTCAGTGCATTCTTTGCTCTAAGTAGGAGAGTGGTTTTCCATGGATCCTATTTTGCAGAAGTAAAAAGAGTGCAGTTAAGAATGAATCGGATGAAAAGTTCAATTTAAACTATGATGGAGTTTAAATATGCAGGTGACTGACTCGAAAAGTAGTGTTTATCAACAACTGCACAATCCTAGATCCTACCAGACTCAAAAGTTCAGCTAAATCTAACACTGATGCTGATAAATAAGCTTTAAGAGGACAGGCTACAGGTGGTAAGATATCTGGAGAGTCTGTACGAATTATGAGAAAGCAATTGAAGTTGGAGGTATGCCATTCTCCAGCGTATAAAAGTTGCAACCAACCAGGATAAAATTGAATGTGGCAATGGGGACCAGATTTTGTATAATTTAAATCTAAATGCCAGGTTATTTAGGAAGAGTTGAATGACCTAAAACAGGAATATGAGTTCATTTCACCAGATATTGAAGAAAAATTTACTATATGTGATATTTGAGTAGATGTATCCATTATAAGAATCCATACCAGCCGGGTCATGTTGTCGAATTCTTTGATAACATCAGTAAACTTTCCAACATCTTCCTCGTCCATGGAAGCTGCCAGATCCTGTGATGTATAGCATACTCACAGCTGAGCAATTAATAAAATACTCATGAAGACCAAAATCAATCAAAGGTTATAAATATTCAAGTATGCATAGGTAATTCTACTATATGTCTAGCATTTATTTGTAAACAGACAGTATATTGAACTTGTATGTGCAAAAATTAGAACTCCAGAAGACAGAGACAACAAAAAAAATGACAGGTTCATAACTTACAGCTAAAAACTTGTACTCGCGTGTGCCTGAAAAGGTTGGATCAAGTTCCTGTGCAAGAATTTATGTTTAGTTATTCCACATATTCATTATAAACTTCCAAAAAAGGGGGAGAGATGAACCTGGTATCTCTCAAGGGAGTTGTGTATTGCAACCACATCACCCCGGCACAGTTGGCAAAGCCCGGCATTAAGAAGAAGCCCTTTAACACTATACTTCAACAGGTTATTGTTGATAGAGTGCCGAGCTATCGCTTCAAATATTTCAATTGCTTTTGGGTATCTGGAAGGACATTTAATATGTGTTAGCATTCTTTTCCAGCAAATGTTCATGCAGCACTGATAAATAGGCTAATCAGATTATTTGAGAACTTTTTTATCAGATACAAATATAGACCATTTAACAAGCATATCCAGGACAACCCCTAACATGTATTCTATCTGAACTATGCAAAATGCAATATATGGATATATAATGGTAAGCTAACAGCGAATCAGAGTTAAATTTGTTATCCTTGTAGGAAAATTAAACCACTCATACTATTTGAATTGCGTGATAAGAATGCTAAAGAATAACACAAAAGAATAGCACCAAAGGGCTGAGCCAGAGTATATAAGAAACTTAAGAATAAGATCAGTACTTACTCCAAAGTTGACCTTGACCTTTCTTCAGTTAAACGGAAAAAAAATTACCCACCAGAAAAATGGGGAAATAATTCAGTATCCTCTGGGAACCCTATATTATTTCTAGGTCCTTAGAACATTTTGACTTATTTTTAGGTCCCCAAGTTATTTGAGGTATTATTTTTAAGTCCTTCCATTCAATGGGGGTTATCTTTTACCCATTTTTTTCACATTTGCCCCTACCTTCATCTTTTATTTGTGCCCCCCCCCCCCCCCCAACACTAACAGCAACCCCTCCACTCCGCGCGCAGCCTCCAGTCACACCTCCCTCCCATCACCCCCTCCCTCCAGTTACTCTCTCCCTCCCGTCTTAACAATGTATCCAAATCTATAAACAATGTACCCAGACCTGTCAACAATGTACATAATCGGTAAAGGGGAGGAGTAAAAATAAAAATGTTAATGGTGGATTTAACTGTTATTACTCAAAAGAACTGGGAAATAATAGACAAATGGGGTTTGGGACCTAAAAATAAGTCCAAATAGTCTAGGGGCCTAAAATAATTCAGGTGTTCCCTGAAGGATCCGGAATTGATCCTTGGTCATTCTTTACAGAGAGGAACGACTTTTCCAGAGCTTAGTTCACAAAAAAATATTTTTTTGTTTAAAAGGGTTTATAGTTGCATAGTCAAAAGTTGACTGCAAGTAGTTATGTGTTGATTTTCATCCACAACTTGAATGTACTTCTACCTCGTGACTAGCGATAAAATGAAACTGATGTGAAACAAAGCCTATCAATCATTATCATGTAACATGCAAGATGTACATTGCAAAGAATGACTTACTGTTCTAGTTGTGCAGCATATTGCGCAACCTTTTGCCTGCACTGGTTGGCTGTAGTTGTCACTTCCTCGCTTTGAAAAAGATCAGCAGAACGTTCAAAGTAGTCTATAGCATTCTCAAAATTCTGCTCTGCTTCATATAGTTCACCAATTTCCTGACACGAGAAATGCAAAATGAGCAAAACCTAAACAAAGGCCCAATTAATATGGTGAGGGCTCAAAAAAAAAATGGTGAGGGCTCTGGCTGTTAAGTAGCATCCAGGGATACAGTCAGCTGCGTAGACACAAACACAAACAGGTGGAGAAAAAAGTAGAATATGGAAAGAAAAGAGAGAGAAACCAATAAACAGCCAAAATAGGGAGTATATTTTACATGGGTTTTTTTTTCCCTTGGAAAGTGTCAATAATAGGCCAAGATGCAACTGCAACCTATCTCAGTTAAACTTTGAAATACATCTAAAATACAATTTTCTCTTTCATTTGAACCATACTCTTGCGCACTTTACCATTCTTCAATTAATTTCTAATTTATTGTCAAAATCACAAACACCTTTCCAAACCAAAGTAAACACTCAGGGAGCATTCAGTTGATGGATTAACTGAACGGTCATTAGGTTTCCCACTGAATTTGCCAAGCATGCTATGAGGATTAAATATCAAATTTTTAGAAATGCATGATTATGGTCAAACCTCTATGAAGTGAACTATGTCTCTAAATTTCTTTGTTAACGTCAGTAGAAAATCCCAAATAGGGTTACAGGCTTCGGTCAATAAGCCCAAGTCTTTACCCTTGAACAGATTTGTTGAGTTAGGAAAAACAGGCATATTTTTCCAGTTCAGCCACACTGCATTAAACACTATCAACATAGCTTAAAATACAGAGAAAGGAAACATGAAAGACAGTACAACCACATAAAAGCACAGAGACAGAGATGAAAATTTGTTATAGTAAACATCTAACAACAGAAATGACCATATATAATGATTCAGAATAAACAAAGCATGTCAGTATAATATGAAAAAATCACTGAAAATCCTGCAATGGATTATTGGGGTTTAAATGCCTAACTGTAATTAAATATAACCTTGCAATATCTTGCTGCCATATTCAATCTCCCAATTTCCATGAAAAGATTCACAGCCTGATTTAAGCATGATATTGCCTCTGCAGAAAAAAGGCTAATTATATCAATAAAGAGAAGAAAAACATTGTACATAGATAAAAATGAAACAGTGGAACATCGGCAAGTGATGTATGTAGAGAAGTGATGGAACATGCAAAAGGAGCATCCTTTTCAATTTAGACCAGTATAACATTAAATAACCAGAAATGTTCTTTAAAGAAAGATGTAAAGGAAGTATCATCATGGAGTCGTAAAATATTTGAAAGGCAACAGCTGTACATGTTGGTAAAACCTATATAGCACATCGACAGATGAGAACCTTGGGAAGAGACTTTCTTGTAACAATTAGCAGCATCCACATAAGAGGAGGCAGCTTCATGCTTGCTTTCTAACTGCACTCGGGAAATTAAAAAAAAAAACTTTGAATTAGTCTGAACTACGATAAGTTAATAAACATGGCATCATTCATAAGTGATAAGTGCAAAAACATACCTTCAGATGACAATTTGCCAATTTTATGTACACAGATCCAGCTTTATCCCCTGAAGAAATAATTAAAGGAAAGGAATAAGCAATCTAACTCGAATACAACATTCAAATACACATACACACACGTGCAACTATCTTCTCCATTCATTACCACAAAACTAAGTGAAATAATTTCCCAACACTTTTATAATGAAAATGCTGCTCATATTGAGCAACCAAATGGTCCCAAAAAAACCATTCGATCAAAGTTTGTCTCTGTTAATAGTTTTACATAATTTCATTTTACTCAAAATACGTCTGCCCTATCTCCCTCAGAAGTAACAGTTGATGATAATTATATGTTCAACGAAACAATCACACACTAATACGAAAACACGCCAAAAAGGTTTTACATAATAAATTTCATTTCTCATACCAGACCAACATCGTGCCAGTGTTGTAATGTAAGTTACAAAACTTACTAAATCAAACACATATAACGATCTCTAACTCAACTGTTCAAGTAACATCACAATTGTTCCAAAACGCATGTGAGGATGAAAAAAAAAAACACAGGAGATTGAAATAATCATCAATTTCGATCACTCTTATATAATCACATAAGTCAATGCTCCATTAATAATATCAAATCACGAAAGCATTTCTTCGCAGATCATAATTATGCAATCAAAAACCCTAATCGCACACATGACAATTCAATCATCGATGACTACTCGGATCCATATTTTAATCCAAAAACAAAAAAAAACACAAACAAATCCGAGTAAAACATACAGTTCTTGGCGATCTTGAAACAATTGGCGGATTTGTCGTAGAGATCGGCGGCGTCCTCGTATTTGGAGCCGAAGAAGCTCCAGCCGTTGATCTTCTTCTCCGCCTTGCTCTCGAATTCCTCCCCCCTCGCCGTCTGATCCGCCATTTTTTGGTTCTCCCCTCCCTCGATTTCCCCTTTTTAAATCTTTATCGGGTGGGGATCGCTTTCGATTTTTTTTTCTTCTCCGCGTATTTGGTGTTGATGCTGCGATGGCCGTCGAACCGGTTGGTTTTCGTTTGCGTGAGACTACAATGAACGGCTGGGATGATATCTTGTTTGGTTGTTTTATAGGATAACCGGCTTTCGCCGTGAAACACGATTTATGAGGTGTTCGGCAGCGACAATTTTTAAAAGTTAGACTGAACGGCTGAGATGACATCAACACAAAGCACACGTATCCCGGCAATATTCAACCTTCCTATGGAAACTAGCTTAGATAGAGAATACGTTACCCATCCGATGCTGACAGTTTGACATTTCATTCCACTGTAACAAAAATTATGTTTTCATTTTTATATGGAAACTAGCTGTGGGTTGTGCTCCATGGGAGGAAACTACTAAACATTTATTTACATAATGCTCAATTGGGGCTGACTGTTGGAGGCTACATCCTCCACTGAGAACCTAGAGTGTCCGATCCTGGTTGCATGTGTTTTCAGATGAAGTTTGGTCTAACACTTATTTTAAGCATGTTCAACATGTCACTTTGACTCTCATGCTATGACAGCTATGACGTTGTCATAATGAACGGATCTTCCGGAGGCAGGAGCCACAACCATTAATGGTGGCATCAAGGGTTCTAATACATGCCAAGGAGTGTGTACAAAAGTTGATGAAACACACTGAAGACTCTCGGTGGCTACGAATTCTTCAATCACTAGTGTGTATGCCATTTAAGTCTATGGGTCTATGTAGAACAGTCCATCTGACAGGGGATTCTATTCTCCTTAAGGATGGAGGTGTTGATGGCTCATCTGGAGGTACGGGTGTTGGGTTTGTAGCGATCTATATATCTCATTTCAAAATTTTAGGGGCTGGATATGCAAGCTTGCCTTGGGCCACCCCCGTTGAGAATGGAAGCTGAGGCCATCATTGGGCGTTCGTTTTATGCGAGGACAGGGCATTCCTTTTTTCGTATATGTTCAGATTGTTTACCTCTTATTCAGCTCCTTCAATCTGATAGTCCAGACCCTCCATAGGTTCAGGACGCGATCGCTAAAATACAGATGACTGATGGTCATCTTTCAACATGACAGTTTTGTAAAGTTTCTAGGGACTTAGTTCGTGCCCCTGAGATGCTCGCGTGTATTGCTTGGTGAAAAGTGGAATCAAAATGGTGTTTGAAGCTCAATGATCCACTTATTCATAGGTTGTTGGGACTTGTTATAATATCTATACATGTTTGTGTAGAGTTTGTAAATATGAGTTTATGGTAGGTGTACCCATATAAATATGTATTTTTGGTAATATATATGTAATGCCTAGAGGCATCTCTTACCGAAAAAAATAATAATTATGTTTTGTCATTTATTTTCATGTTTAGATTTTTTAAGCAAAATTATCAAAATGGGATTTTTGAAAAAGGAAAATTTATTTCTACTAAATTGATCCTTAATTAAAAAAAATCAGAGTTCCTAAACCAATCCTTAATGATATTCATTTGTGACAGTCAACAAATACATAAGATTTGAACCCTTTAGCATGAACAAGTGTGACCTGTTTGACTCATTTTTACATATTTTAAGGTTTTATAGACTGATCTATGTCGTCACCACATTATTAAAACAGTTTTTAAAAACAATATTTTTTTTTTTACTATATCAGTATATGCCATGTTTATACATTGAATAATATAAACACACGCACGCACACATACTTTCTCTTTATTTTCTTTTACAAAAGAATGTGTTTTACTACTCATTATATGTCGTTTATATATTTTCAAAAAAAAAGAAAAAGGAAAAATTAAGATGTACGTGAGATGTTATAGGGACTGCAAAAAGAAATAATAGTAACATATAGATTCAAGAGGGGTTATTACCTTTATCCTTTTTTTTAAAACCCACCATCAAAATATCTGGAAAAATAGAGGGGAGGGGAAGATAAAGAGAAGAAGAGAAAAAAAGAAAAAAAGAAAAAAAAAAGGAATGTGAAGGGGTTGGTGGCCAAAAGGGGCAGCGGCGGTCAGAGGTTGTTGAAGAGGAGGGGGTAGGGAGAAAGTGAGAGAGGGATAGGGAGAGCGACAGAGAGAGAGCCAAGAGGGCAGGGGCCGGAGAAGGCGGAGCGGTGCTCAACTCTTCCTTGCTCTCTCCCTCCCCTCCCCTCCCCTCCCCTCCCGGACACACTCTCTCTCTCTCTGTATATATAATCTTTACCCCCCTATCCTCCACCCTATCTGACCACCACCCCGCCACCCTCCTCTCTCCCTCTTTCTCTCTCTTCCCCTCTCCCCCCTTTCTCTCATTTTCAAACATCTCCTAGATTCAACATGCATAAGGCAGACATGTTAAATGACTCAGATAAGTGATAACAATGAGAATAAAAACTGATAATAAGAAAATAATTTAAAATCAATTGATTCATTAGGAACACGTGTAGGAGAATAGTTGAATGTAGGGTTGAGAGAATGCCTTAGAAAAAAAGGGATTAATATGGCATTTGCTTGGGGAGGGGGGGATTTTGAAAAATATTATGACTACAAACCACTAGTGTTTTAGGAAAGCTATCAGTGAAACTGCAGCTACAAGTGTTATTGTTAAGGAACAAAGTAGCTAACTAGCCATATCTTGACTGCAGGGAGGGTAAAAATGCAGAAGCAGTCAAGTGAGTTGAACAAAAGCCTTAGCCCCCGTTTGGATACAGAATAGAATTTATTCTTGGTATTTATTTATCCGATCATAAGTGAGTATAAATAAAGATAAAGTGATTTTGTGTTTGGTTGTGTTTTGAATTATTCTCGTTGGGAATCGTAAGAATAAATGTTTTGTTGTTTGGGTAAAATGTGAATAAAGTATGATAAAGATTTATAAAAGGTAAAAAAGTAATGCTAGTTGATTTGACAGGTGATTTATAAGAGGCGGTGACAGTTGATTTGACAGTGAGCCTACTTATTCTTTGAATGGAATAACCTATGATAAATTTTATTCTAGGGGTTGATTGAAATCCATATACCACTTTATACTAGTTTATTCTGGCACACTTTATCTGAGTTTATCCGGGCTTTCCAAACGGCTTTAAAATTTTATCCGGGGTTATCCGAGGTTTATCCGGCATCCAAACGAGGGCTTAGATGTTGATAGATCCAGTTTGTATTACTAGGGCTAACTTGCTATATATAATCACTTTTCAAGGGATACTTGTAACTTTTGATAGAAATAACTTTCATTTTATCATTTGTTCAAGTGTGCAAAAAAAAATATCCACTTGAATTCCTTGGACTTTCTTTTTGGTGCAAAGATATGAACATGACTATACAATCATGTACAATGAAAACTGAATAAACTTGGGAATCATACCACAGAATTGTGAAGCATTTTTCTAACATGCATTTAGTATATCGAACTTGGGAAGGTCTCTGAGGGGTGATTGACGGGCACGTGAATCTTCTGTTGGTTAGATGACTCTTTTAACCGAGAGTTGAATGCATCGCGTAACTAAGTTTAAATTATTGCTTGTATGATTTTTCATTTTTCCCCTCTTTGTTTTTATTCTACATTTTCTTTCTATTCTTTCAAAATTTGTAATTCAAATTTAATAATGAAATTGGATTGCAAGCATTTACCTTCACTTCTAAAGAAATGTTCACTATAAATATTGCAACACAAACATACAGAATTTATAGATGGAACGTGCTTTATTTCTATACTCTATTATAAAGCGCATTAAGCAGCCAGGTCATCGCCCAGCAGTACACGTTAGGGGCAAAAATTCCTGCGAAACAATGGGGTATTTGCAGATAAACTGATGCAGACATCATAGCCGTACAAAAAGGCCGGCATTAGTTGCACTCCCTTTGGAAACTTGACATAGCTATGATGTCTGCATCATAAACCCCCCAGTTTATGAAGTTTTATAAAATAACCCCTATGCATTATAAACAAGTCTCCCATATTTATAATCAGGTCCTTAATAAAAACGGCTGTTTTGTCTTTTTCCCGGGCTTTCTGGAGATCGGCCCTAACATCTTTCATATTTATAACCTGATCCCTGGCAAGTTCTCTAAGTTTAATAAAACGACCCCTATATGTGTTATGAAAAAGTCTCTTATATTTATAACCAGATCCCTTATAAAAAAAACGGCTAATTTTACCTTTTCCAAGACTTTCTGTATATCCACCTCCAGATTCTATCAGTTTCAAACTAGACCTATTGTGTTACAAACAAATCATTGTTCCACGTTTCAAGATTTATAATCAAGCCCCTAATCTCAAAACATGACTTCTCAGACTTCAAATTTCATGAAGTCTCGTACCTCATCCTTTTTAGCTTTCCGAGCAAGCATTCAAATATCTGTCTCACATTTCAGGTCATAAAGATACCTATAAAATTATAAAATAAAAATATTTTAATCACATTAATAAATAAAAAAATTACAGATAAAATCAGATCCATTTCAGCCCAATAAAATTATTGATGGATGTCTTATTTTTTAATTTGAAATTTTTTTTTATATTGATTTTGGATCTATATATATCAATTTTTCTTTAAATGTGAAAACAAACTTCTTTTTTTTTTACAATGTTTTTCAATTAATAATTTTTTAGGCCACTTAGATCCCTATACAAAAAACATCACTTTTCAAACTTCAATTTCATAAAATTTCAACTAATAATTTTTTAGACCACTGAGATCCCTATATAAAAAATTATTTTTATTTCATAAGTAAAATGATAATCATTAGCATAGTTTTCACAACTCCTTTCATTAGCATAGTTTTTATAAAACTCAATACTACTTAAATAACAATATTTCTGAAATTATGAATTCAGTCCCATATATTTAAAAAATAAAAATAATACTGCTTCTTCAGTTCTGATTATGCATTTCATTAATATAATTTTTACAAAACTCACTATTACGCGCAGCGCGCTACAACAAACTAGTTTTATTTAAACCATTTTAACGTCTTTGATCTACACACATTTACACTCACCAACTCACATAGTGAATCAGAGCCATTCACAAAACATATCTCAAAACTAAATAATAATAACGTTCTAAATATCATGTACTTTTACTTTCACATATTAGATGCATTTTTCAAGCCTGAATATCATGTACTTTTAAGTGAAGATAATATGATTTTAAAACGAGAAATAATAACAAAAATTATAACTGGATAATAAAAAAACACAAGGATAATAATCAAATGAAAGAGCCATCAATTCAATTTTTCGAAAAGAGGATGGAGAGCGACGCATCGGGATTCGCATCCAACACAGACTTGCCGTTTTCAAGACAACACGAATCCCGAGGCCCACCATTTCCCCCCTCACGCTTTTGATCCTGATCGTCCAAACAGTGGTCCCTAATCTTAAAAGTCCGCTACTCTCTCGAAAAAAAGGTCCGACCGATACGGCACACAATCGAGGCAGTCCCGGTCCCTGCTGACGTGTCCTCACCCTTTATATATACAGTCCCTCTCCCGTCTTTATTCGTCTCCACTTTGTACTTTCAGAGCATCGTCTCTGTAGCTCCCTCAAATCACGCACAAAGATCCAGAGCGTGAGAACCCTAGATCGGTTTCGTCTCTTCATCACTTGCGAGGTAATCCACATGTTTTCCCCCCAATGGACGAGTATCCGTGTTTTTGATTCCTCAATCCGTGATTTATTTGATCAAAATTACTCCCAGAGATTGAATTTTTGATGAACTTGTTGAAATCTGGTCAGAACACGTCAATATCATTCACATAGAAGAACACGGTGTATGTTAATCACGGTTTTCTGTGTTGTGAAAAATCTGTAGGGGGTGAAATGTCACTTGTCTCTCGTACGCCTCCTCCATGCCGTATACGTGCAGAGAAATTCCGGTACGGAGTAGGTCCGAATTGGGCGGAGAGGGTAGCTTGTGATGCGGTTTCGCGGAGTAGTTTGTTTGGTGTGAAAAAGAGAGTGGTGGGTTCTTCGTCCCTGTCGTGGAATGCGGAGAATGGAGCATGGGCACTGGGTTTCGGTGCTTCGGGGTGTAAGAGATTAGGTCATTTCATTGTTGCTGCTAGTCCACCCACGGAGGATGCGATCATCGCTACCGAACCGTTGACGAAAGAAGACCTTGTGGATTACTTGGCTTCTGGATGCAAACCAAGGGAGGCATGGAGGTACGGCTTTGTTTTTTGAGAAATCTCTTTTTCGTGGTTCATATGTGATTTTGTTATGTTAGGTTGATTATTTCACGCGTAGATGTATTTTATATGCTAATGGCATAAATGCCTGTGATTCTGCGTGATTTGTTCATCAGTTTTGACCAAAGAGTGATTGACAGTCACAGTGCTTGTTAAAGGCTTGACATAGCGATCTCATGATGGCATGAAAACATGATATTGTCAGATGGGCATGGAGTGTCAAGCAGGGATTAATTGCTCTATTGTGCGTGCTTCTAAGTAACTTATAACTTTTCCTTGGAAGAAATCCATTAGAAGCTTTTTCAAAATGTGAACTTCATTTTCCTCCATGAATACAAGGCAGAACTTTAGCGTTCATTTCATTAATCTTTTCGAATGAAGAGGTAAATCAGGTCATATTTGTTTTTTGCATTATGAGTATTTAGGGTCGGCCGTGAGAGTAGCCAGGATAAGCGAGGTCTTAGGAAAACTCTTGAAAAGGGGCCCGTACTCACAAACAATTTGTTTTATGATTACCAGCACAAAAGTTTTTTAAACAATTTTTAAAATTAATTCTCAATAATTTTTTTCCACAATGGATTGTGGCCATCCATTTTTACGTAAGTAGTATTTGACTATAATCAATGCTGATGTAGCATACCATGATCCTAATCAAGAGTCATTTAAGCAAAAAAAACCAATAAAATAGTAACAAATACAAATGAATAACAAACAAATTATACTAAGATATAATACGTATATTTAAGGGGAAAAAAATAAAAACAAAACAAAAATTTGAAAAATAATTGGTACCCCAGAAAAAGGAAAACACTTGTTTTCTTTAAAAAGAGTAAGAAAACAAGCTTAAAACTGGGGATTTGTTTTAATTTATTGACCTGCTAACAAAATATAAAAAACATGTTTTTTAATATTTTGGGGCCCTTTGTGAATGTTGGTCTTAGGCTTGCCTATACTCAGGGTCGGCCTATAAAGTATTACCATTTACATTGTGTCATTCTCAGATTGCTATGGTATAATACACTAAATATGATTTGTACCCTATTTTATTGAAATTTACATTATTGTTGTTCGATTCTATGAGAAGTGTATCCTGACCAAGCTCTTTAATTATCTCTTTATAGATTCCTTTTGGAATTTAATTTCTGCTTTCTTGGATTTTTACATGTAATCTTTTCTACAGGATAGGTACTGAACATGAAAAGTTTGGTTTTGAAATCGATACTTTACGTCCAATGAAGTATGGGCAAATTGCGGACTTGCTCAATAGCCTTGCTGAGAGATTTGATTGGGATAAGATAATGGAAGGTGATAAAATTATCGGTCTTCAACAGGTTAGATCATTTGCATGCCTTTTAGCATGACATTTCTTTTTATAATATTCTCTAAGTCTGGTGTGGCTTACATATTGCTGTTGCAACTTATTTATTTCTTCATGTGGTCTATAAATGTTTTTTTATCATATGTTTCTTAGGAATATTACATGCCATTGGATATGCTGTCACTCAAATCATGATTCTGAATTTCTCTTCTCCTTGACCGAATTTTATGTCATGACTAACCAGGGTAAACAAAGTATTTCTCTGGAGCCTGGTGGCCAATTTGAGCTTAGTGGTGCACCCCTCGAAACTCTGCACCAGACTTGTGCAGAGGTCAACTCACATCTGTATCAGGTCAGTATAATTAATTTGTTGTATATTTGTGCCATTCAACAATTGATGTATAATTCAATGGATGACTCGATCCTACATATTTTATACAAATTCCTAAATAATCCTACCTGCTTCAATCCACATCTCACTTTCACAAAAAAATTAGAACCGTCTTTATCTATATCTTGGGACCCACATGCAACACAAATCCCCCTTGTTAACTGTTTCGTGTGAACCTGCAATGCTTCTTTTAGTTTTATACACACACACACACTGTTCTGTGTGGTTGCATGTTACCAGAGTCATAATACCTTGTGTTTTCTGATCTCTCTTTCTGCAAAAGTCAGTTTATAAAGAACACTTGTTTGATGATGGAAGACCAAACCACCTCTTCACTGAGGGCTCTTACTTTTGTTAATAGGATGAGATTTAACCAGAAAATAAAACAAAACACGTACCTATTATAAAAGGGGTCCAAGTTGTAGATCTTGCTGGACAGGTCCTCTGTGCACCGAATAGGACTGACTATCTTCTTCCTTTTCTTTTCTTTTCTTTTTAATTTTTGAGAAATTGGTGGGTATCCTACCACCAAATTTTATTAAAATTGTGTACAGTTCCAGCTAAATAAAAAATCAGAAAAATCAAATAACATAAAAAAAACAGTAGATGAGAAATCCACTGCATAACAATAGAAAAATCTACAATAATTACTCAACAGAAATCTGCTTTCAAGAAAGCTTCAACAATTAAAATGAGACAGCATATCTAATTTAGAGATTATATCAAAAGTGTAAAGAGATTTCCTTTGAAATTCCAGTGACGTGCACAAGTTTTCAGTGATAAATTTGGAGAAAACATCTCTTACCTAAGGAAAAATTCTTATAGTAAAAGCTTGGGCTATGAAGGTTTCATATTTGGTGCATTGGATTTTCAATCTTGAACTTATTATATTAACAGGTTAAAGCTGTGGCAGAGGAATTGGGAATTGGATTTCTTGGAATTGGTTTTCAGCCAAAATGGGGACTGAAAGACATACCAATAATGCCCAAGGTATGCAATTTTGCTTCTATTTCTATACACTTTTTTCTTTTCAATGCATAAAATTCTACAACTGTCCTGATGCTGACATCCATGCATATGAGGTGTACTGAGAATGCTAGAACCTGCAATCTGCAGAAAATACCATAACTATCATGCTGCATAAATGAGGCTGACATACATGCATATGAAGCGTACTGAGGATGCTAGGACCAGCAATCTGTGTTCTGTTGGACATGCATGATGGTATCAACAAATTATATTTTATGTACAAGAATTGTCATTTTCAGACCTCATGATTGCTGGAAAGGTCCTGTATCTCTGTTGGATTTGACGTTCTATATGTTAATCATATATCATTTCATAAAATTTTGGATTTGTATCTTTTTCAAATCAACATCCAACTTCATCAGTGCAACAATGCAGTAGAGATGTGCTGCAAAGGAGTTACTGATCTTGATTATTTTCCATCTTATTCTTTGTGATTTTTGTTTGGAAACCATCAATTCACTTCAAGAAGAGCATTTCGTAATCAGAGAGCATGAAATCTAGACGAACTTCATTGCATATTTCTGAATAGAAATGAGTATATGATTTCTCTGTAGGAAGTTAACATGCCTTGATTTTCAGTTGAAATCTAATTTTTAAAATTCGCATTTGAAGTAAATTTCAATCATGGAGTTGCCTCAATATATGAAACATGAAAAATGAACTTTTGGCGGGTAAAATAGACATTTTCCACCTGGCCTACCCCATTTCCAGCATGTCAGAAGGCGATGTTTAGATGAAGAAGAATAAATCATAATTGTTCAAGAATCATTGATTTCAAATAACTTCTTTACTATTGAGGTCTGGAGTAGAGTATAGCAAGGAAGTGATTCTTTTCAATTGGGTATTTTACTGTTGAGTATCTTTGTTGGCTTATTAAGGGAATGATTTGGCACAGGGAAGATATGAAATCATGAGAAACTACATGCCCAAGGTTGGGTCTCTTGGATTAGATATGATGTTCCGTACATGTACAGTTCAGGTGAGATAAAATTGGTGTTCATAGGCCTTTCTTTTATTGATTGACGATAGTTGTGTTGTCACATTTATTTCAACATTCAGTGATGGAGAAGAAAAGAATGAAGAAACAATCAAACATTAACAAGGTGATTCTTTCTTTCTAGGTCAACCTTGACTTCAGTTCTGAATCAGACATGATTAGAAAATTCCGAGCCGGTCTTGCTTTGCAGCCTGTGAGTCCTTTTAAGGCAACACTTTTCATTTTAGGACTAAGTTATTTCTTCAGTATTCTCACCGGTCCCAGAAAACAGATTGCAACAGCATTATTTGCAAATTCACCTTTCACTGAAGGAAAGCCAAATGGTTATCTGAGCATGAGAAGGTATTAATTAGTCCTGTATAACTCACAAAGCAACTTTATCAGTTACACCAAAACTTTATCAGTTACTCTGCATTTTTTTATTTTCTGTGTGTACTGCAGCCATATCTGGAAAGATACTGATAAGAACCGCACGGGCATGCTACCTTTTGTTTTTGATGACTCCTTTGGGTAAGATTTTTTTCTAAATTAATCTGATTTATTTTCTGTGGCAGGTTATGTACTCACTATGGTTGTTTTAGTACATTATAGATATCTACAGTCCATTCTTCCGTGTTAAGACTACTCAGTATTTGCATGGTCTATGTCATTCGTTTTCAGGTTTGAGCAGTATGTGGATTATGCTCTTGATGTACCCATGTATTTTGTTTATCGGAAGAAGAAGTACATTGACTGTACTGGAATGTCCTTTCGGGTTTGCTCCTATCCTTAGTAATATTTCATTACCTTTGTCTTTTGGAAGTCATGCTCTTCAACCTGGTGATTTTTTTTAAAATCATATGTTTTATGTTATTATTATTTACCTGAAATGTCATATATGGTATTTTGCAGGATTTTTTAGTAGGGAAACTTCCTTCAATCCCGGGGGAGTTGCCAACTTTAAATGATTGGGAAAATCATCTAACGACTATTTTTCCCGAGGTTTCTTACATAAAATTTCAGGCTGTCATGTTCTGAACTGGTTACTTTTTTAGACAATTGCTTCTGAGCAGAATTTATTTCTGCTTTGTTCAGGTCAGGCTAAAAAGATATTTAGAGATGAGGGGTGCAGATGGGGGGCCATGGAGGAGATTGTGTGCCTTGCCAGCCTTTTGGGTAATCTCTGTTTCCAGATTGTGGCCTTGATATGGGTATTTTATTGCATTTGTTAGATTATAGGATTTTAGCCATGCATCCATTTATCCTCCATCTGGCAGCTTGAATGTTCCACTTTTCATGCAGGTGGGTTTGTTATATGATGACGTTGCACTGCAAAATGTTCTAGACATGACAAGTGACTGGACCGAGGAAGAGAGAGAGATGTTGAGGAACGAGGTATATGTATATGCTCCCTCCCTCCACATGCAGTTGGGACTTGGGAGTTGTATTTTCAGTCATTGAGAATGTTTAGGATTTTAAAGTGCACATTTATCCTTATTCCTTAGTGAATTTTTTTCTTCATGTTCTTTATAGCTTTTAAGAACAAACTTCCATTTGAATTTTATCATATTCCTCAACTGTTTTCTGTATAAGCTATGTTATATTATGCCTTCTTTCACAGGGTCCACCTGTGACGCTGAATGCTTGGATACTTGTGCATGTCAATGGAGTCTTGTTGACATGTGACGCATTCTGGCACTTTTAGGAGTGACAAATAGGATTTTGTCATGTAGTTCTACATCTTAGGGTTTTGGTCTTCTCACCCAATTTGCTTGTTAATATTGAGCTTCGATTATTGGGCTAAAAATTTCATTCATTTCAAAGTTGGCTGGATGACATGGTAATTTTGTGTGGATGTTAACCAGTGGTTCAAAGACATTGACAGATTTGTATTATTTTATTGTGTTGTTCATGCCTGTTTGTTCGTGTTAAGATGCTAGTACACTGGGGCATACTGTTGTATGAAAGCACCTTGATTACACTGATATGCAAGGGAATATCTGCCATGATTCAATTGTATCATAACAGAATTCTAGGCACTGGGTTTATATTTTAACTTGTATTTACATGCTACATTGATGAAAAAGATTGTGGGAGCCTTGTTCATATGAAATTAAAGGGCTTCTTATTAGCCATTTCAATGTTCAAGAGGACCAACTTAATTTCTGTTTACGGTTTTCCTATATTTCATAGCTGTTTCCAATTTGCACATTATGATAAATAATGCTTCATATCCTCTTGATTATTTGATTGATGTGGATTTTTATGCTCTCATGCCAGACTCCATTTGTTTCAACAATTTGTTATATTATATCATAACAGGTGCCTATAACTGGTTTAAAGACGCCTTTTCGCGATGGGCTGCTAAGGCATGTCGCAGAAGATGTTGTTAATCTGGCCAAGGTGGTCATTGAAACCAGAATTTGTTGTGGGGAATGTTTCTAATGCACTGCCAAAATATTTTGACGTGTATATTGTGTGTATTGTTGTTTATTGCAGTGTGGCTTGGAGAGAAGAGGCTACAAAGAGACTGGATTTTTAAGGGAAGTAGCGGAGGTAGTCAGAACAGGTAAGCATTATATATGTCAATTCTGTCTGAAACTTCATAGTATAATCTTTCCACCACTTGTTATGCCAATGGTCTACTTTTTGTCTTTGTTTCTGAGATCTTCCCCTGTTGAGAAAGGTTTGACACGCAATCATCTCTGCTTTCATGGAATTGAAAGTATAGCCATCAAGTTAAATATTACCCAAAAAAAAAAAACCTGAAACATACTGCATGTGGATGAAGTCACTTCTCTTAGTCCCTCTCTGTGCATCTTCTAAGGCATATACCAGATCTCTCTTTATTGTGTGTCGACACTCGCGTTGTCCCACACATTAGTTGTCTGTAACAGCATTCGTGAATTATATAACTTCAAAGCCTTTGAGCTTCCTTCTCTTTTAACCACCCTGTTTTCTCTTTCTTTACCCCATCTGTGCATGAAACTTTCCTGTCTGAATGTTCTTCAATTCTCAGTGAAATTACTATAAATTCAGTGCTGTTAATCTTCCAAGTCCTCTTCTCTTATGTAGCTCTTTTTGCATCTGGCTTTGTCTTCAAAGTACATTGTCCACCACAGTTGTCACTGAAGTTTCAATATCACCCAGACCTGTGCATCCCTTCTGGGAATCAACTATAACCAACATTGATTTTTTTTTTTTTTTTTTGGGGGGGGGGGGAGGGGGATGGCATGTTTGATTTGGATGGTCGAATTGCACATTCCTTCATTTTTTGAATCAAATGGGGCATATACTCCTAGACAGGAACTTTTCACCTTTAATGTAGCCATAGTGTCTTCAACAAATGCGTTTTATACATTTTCCTTATAGATCAAATTTAGGCTGTCTCATGAATTTGATTAGTAAGAATCTCATGCGTAGATCCAAGAAGCCAAACCCCCCCTGTGATATGCTTTTGCCTAGTATGGAAATTATTAGAATGGATTTTGTTCCCTGATTGCACTTTGATTTTTTGTATCATATATCCAAGTTTTGCCGCTCTTGATTTCTATTATAATCTATCACATCACAGGAGTCACACCTGCTGAGAAGCTACTTGACCTGTATCATGGGAAGTGGGTTGGAAATGTTGATCCAGTGTACGAAGAGCTGCTTTACTGATGACCAACCTAGGCTTCTCATAATCTCATCCAACCTCAGTTATCGCACAGATTTCTTGGAACTTGTTTGTTGGGGAGAGGGAGTAAATTTCAAACTAATTTGCCCTTCCATTATTAATAATGTGCAGTTGGCTTTGTTATATACTGCCTCAAGAAGTGGCATGTATATTGTTGTATGGGCACATTATTGTTTGGAAAACATGAATTTTTTTAAGTGAACTGATTTGTTTCCCTTTTCCCCTTTCAAAGAAAAGAATGTCAGTTCAGTCAGGCTACATCATGATGATTTCTCAAAGCATAATCAATTCAGGAATGATTGATGCTCAATTGCCAGAATTGAATAAGAAATCTTTTGGATCCAAAGCTCTCACTTTCTTTTGTGTTGGGAGGTCGATAGCAGAGAGTACCCCCAAAGCAATAATTTTTTTTTTTTTAACTCTAGATAGGGATTGCTGACCAGAAGAATAAGGCCCACTATTGGCCATGTGTGGTTTTCCATCTCAAAAATAAAATGCATCTTTGTTTCTTTTCTAAAAACAGGGCCACAGAGTAAACTGAAGAATCAACCAAAATGATGGTGCAAACAGGTTTACCAAACTTTAAAAAGGCTCCCAGTACTTCAATATGGGGCTTGTGTTTTCATGCATTGGATTGATTTATTCTCTTCACATCTTCCTCACCTTTATTTGGACTGCTGTCAATTTCAGGAATCTCAAAAGAAAGCAAGCAAAAAGAGACAGAAAAGAAATCTTCAGCTGCTGCATTATTAGCTAGTAAGTCTCCACCCCCGATTCACCTAATTATGTTTTTCATGTCTAATAGTCTCCAATGCACTCAATTGGACCACAAGTCCATTGTACTGTCTTCTTTAAAAATATATATATATTATTCTGCATTCATGCACCCTTTGAATAAAGACTGATCACCATTTCCACCAACCCTTCTTTCTAATCCAATTTTATCCAAACTTGTGCATGCGTCGTTAGCTACACCAGTTGAATCTGGGGTATCTAAAAGATCATGCAATTGATCATAACAATTAATTTAGGGAAAAATCCATACAGCCCCCTGAAATCTATATAACCTCTGACTTTTCTTAAAATTCACATAACTCTCTGAAAACACTTAGTAAATCCAAATAACTCCTTGATAAAAATTTTGTTAATAGATGGTGAATATTTTGTGCATATTTCGTTTAGTTTACCTTGACTGAAAACACGATATACTAAAAAATCACTACAATTGATTAAAAATGCAAAAAATCATATGAAAATGATTATTTTATCATCTCTGGATATATTATAGAACTTTATCCGGAGAAGTAAAATCGTCATTTATAAAAGAATTTTCGCATTTTTAACACATTGAAGGGTTTTTTGGTATATTGTGTTTTCTACCAGAGTTAACCAAATATAATATTTACAAAATATCTATTATCTGTAAACGTATATTTTTTTCAGGGGGTTATTTGGATTTACTAGTAGGTGTTTTCAAGGGGTTATATGCATTTCAATTAGTTCACAGGGGGTTCTATGGACTTTTCCCATTAATTTATTTCATCATAATTATATGTCCCAATTGTCTCTGTACAGTATGATTTGGATGGCATTGGATTCCAAAGATAATGCCAAGGGTGGTCAGGAGGGGGGGAGGCCTCTCATGTGGAGAATTATTGAATTTGTCTTTCTTTCATGGATCTAAGGTATTTTAATTGAATGGGATGTGTAGCTCAACATTAACTAATATGACGTGTATTCCTCACTGTTGGTCATATAATCAACAAAAACGTCCATGTAATACATAGTTCATCACTGTGACAGTGTAAGCATTATGAACTTGTTTAAAGAAATGGGTTTTTGGTTTAGGTCCCTTAAACCTTCCCTGTTTGGGGATTAGTCCTTCTAATCTTTTTAATCATCCCTAAGACATTACGATCATCATCATCATTTTAGTTAGATGTCTTTGGTTTAACATCTTTATGTTAAACTTGATGGAATGTAGAAGGAATGCCCCTCAGATAATTCTTAATAATGGGCTAAAAATGGCATTTGATGGGTAAAAAGAAGTAAATACTTTTAATTCTCCAAATCCAAATAAAAGTCTCCAAATCCAAATAAATGTGTTTGTGCATGATGGAAAGTGAAGGAAAGTGAGGGAAAGTGAAGATTTTCCCTTTGACCACTCAAAAAGCTAGCATTTGTGTCAAACAAGGAAAAGAAAAAAATTTCCATCACCTTCCCTCTCCTATTTTGTCTTATTAGAAAAAGTGGGAAAAACTTTTCCTTTCCCCATAGGTGAGAAAATGAGAGAAAGTGATGGAAAATTTTTCCACCACATGCACAAACACCTTGAAAGTTGGTCAAAGGGAAAAAATTTTACTTTCCACCACTTTCCCTTTGACTCAAATTCCCTCACTTTCTTTCATTTTCCCTTCAACTTTGTGCACAAACACACCCTTAAGTAATGGTGGAAGTTTTAAAGATGGAAAAAAGTAGATATAATTTCTTGAAAACTCATGAAAATTGAAAAATGTTATAAATCCCCTAATGTCTTTGTTTTATTAGACACACACACACCCACTTTCACGCGCGCTCACGCGACACTCACACATGCATGTGCGCAAACATGCATATGGGCGCATAAGAAAATATGGAGGATGTGAGGGATCTAAATCTAAAATAACACCCACAACAAAATAAAAATCAACAACAACAATAAAGAGGAAAACAAGAAGTGAAAAACGTGTACAAGGCAAATTAGTCTATCAAAGATACATGCATGATACATGTAAATCACACAACCACCACCCAAGTTAGACTTTAGCATACAATCTGGTTTGTCACCACTCCCATCTCCAGCTCATGGAAAGCCCTCCCTGTTGTTGTCATGTCCATCTCAAACCCCACCACCACTCATATTATGTCACACACACCGCATTAATTATTGATCACCCCACACCTCTCTCACACCATCCATCTGTATGTTATTTTTATCTAATTAATCATCATCATTAAATAAATAAAGCATTATCAATCTCCAACCCCCCATCATAAAAGCCCATTCTTCTATTGACTCATTCTCCCCCCACAAGAACCTCTTCCACCCAAAGTTCCTTATATTCAGGTCCCATATATAGCCCAAAAACCATTCATTCAATCAAAAACCAAAAAATGAGAGAGATTCTGCACATCCAGGCAGGGCAATGTGGGAACCAGATTGGGGGGAAGTTCTGGGAGGTGGTGTGCAACGAGCACGGCATCGACATGAAGGGGAACTATGTGGGGGACTCACATTTGCAGCTGGAGAGGGTGAATGTTTACTACAACGAGGCGAGCGGGGGACGGTACGTGCCACGCGCCGTGTTGATGGACCTGGAGCCTGGCACGATGGACAGCCTCCGGACCGGGCCTTACGGGGCGATATTCAGGCCTGATAACTTCGTGTTCGGGCAGAACGGTGCGGGCAACAACTGGGCCAAGGGACACTACACTGAGGGCGCCGAGCTCATCGACTCTGTCCTCGATGTCGTCCGCAAGGAGGCTGAGAATTGTGATTGCTTGCAAGGTATGTTAAATGAAAATTTTCATATCAGTGCAAATTGATTAGATTATCTACCATTGGTATGTGTTTGAACATATGAAACTTGATTTATTTGTGTTGATAAGAATTTAAATTTTCAATTAACTGATGATATATGCATGAAAATTTATAGTGATCGAGATCCCTGCGCATTGTTTTTACATAAATTGCGATTTGAAGGATGATATTTTCGTTAAAATGAATGTGGCCTCTGTATTATATGAATATTTTATATGATTGTCAAATTGTGATATGTCAATCAGAGGGCGATCTAGACCTGAATTTCTGTGTTTTTAACTTTTTATGTTTTTCAGAGACAGAGAGAAGATTGAAATCTTGAGCTCTGAAAGTGTGGACATTTTGGATGTAAAGTATTAAAAGTGTAGTTGGCATTCTTTTTTTAAAGGTTTTTTAAAATATATATTTTGCATGGGAGGTGATCCACATGTTGTCGGCCACGGACCATGATTGGCTGATTGTGACAAAAACTCGAAAACTATAGTTTTTTGGGGCTTTGGGCCGATTGGATCTACTTGTTTTGTTATCTAAAAATGCAGCATATATTTTTATTACAGATCCTGACAGATATTTTAACATTTAAAAATCAATGTTTTATAAGTTTATGAATGATCTCACAATATTAGATGCATCCATTTAAACGCTGTCACTGGTTTTAATTTAAAAAATTTAAAAAAAAAAACCATAACGGGTCCGACATACAATATTGTTGGAGATCCAGCCCACATGGTCCATTACTAGGATTCAATTCTATATATTTGTTTGAGATCTGTAGACTGTAATTCACATGGTTCCTGTACATGTGGTCTTGTTTTGCATGGATTTTGTGAAATATGTTGGCCTGAGAAACCATAATTAACTTCAATTTCTTTGTATAAAATTAATAAGTGTGTTTAGGAATTCTTACTTTTTTTTAGAGAGATTGCATATAACCAACTATTATACATATGTATAAGATGCTTAATAAACTTCTTGGATTAGTTAAAAAAAACAAAGAAAAATGATATAATAATAAAAACTTGATATGAGCAATTTATTGACCCAAACTGGTGTGAATCAATCACAATAGTGATAGCACCATTACATAAAAAAATGATGGGATGACATATCCTCTTATGATTGATCTAGATCACCATGATTATGCATGTAATGTAGGTTTTCAGATCTGTCACTCCCTGGGAGGCGGCACTGGATCCGGTATGGGAACACTGCTCATATCGAAGAACAGAGAGGAGTACCCGGACCGGATGATGCTGACGTTCTCGGTGTTTCCATCGCCAAAGGTGTCGGACACGGTGGTGGAGCCGTACAACGCCACCCTCTCCGTCCACCAGCTCGTCGAGAACGCCGACGAGTGTATGGTACTTGACAATGAGGCTCTCTATGACATTTGCTTCAGGACCCTCAAGCTCACTAACCCCAGCTGTAAGCCCCCTCTCTCTTTTCTTAGTTATTCTGTCTCTGTATCATATGTTTACATGGTTTAACACTTCAACCGGTCACATGACTTAATGGTTGACAATAAAATTTAAAACCACAAGATTCTCAATTCAAATCTCCTCGTTTATCTAAAAATGATTTAATCAGCAATAATAAAATCATTATATTTTCAAAATATCATGCTTTCATCGATGAGATATAAAAACGAGTACACACAAACCAATTTACTAATATATTAATGAGTTTTTTTGCATATATAGCCCTGTTAGGATCCTTGGTTGCATAAATACCCATGTTAAGATCACAAGTGCAAAAATACCCCTCCTAAACTAATAAGCAGTGCATCGGTACCCCTCCGTTACCCGCCGTAAGCAGTTACGACTCCACCATAGTTAATTTATTAACCGACATATGTATTTTACCGTTTTACCCATAACTAAAGCTACCTATAAGGAGGAGAATGGCATTATTGACTTTTCCTTGTACTTAACGGAGCAAAACGGTCATTTTTTAACCAAAGCTCATGGGGACTAACCACAGGGGTACCGATGCACTGCTTATTAGTTTAGTAGGGGTATTCTTGCACTCGTGATCCTAACAGGGATATTTATGCAATCAAGGATCATAACAAGAGTATATATGCAAAAAAACCCTATATTAATTTATGCATATGTCAAATGCATGTGATATAACAACCCAAGAAATGTTTGTATATAAATAATGAATGATGATATATCTATAATTTTTTGAATTTAAATTAAAAAAAATCAATTATTTTGTTTTCTTATAATTTATTACATATTGTGCATTTATACCCCGTTTGGGAAATGAAATAAGCGAGTATAAGGGTAGTATAAGGATGATATAAGAATAGATAGGGAAAATGGTTGTTTATTTGCAGGGTATAACTTGGTATTACTAAGTCAGTTTAAACGAGTATAAGAGAGTATAACAATTCCAAGTAACCCCTAGGATAAGATATACTCAGTTATCTATTTTCATTGGTCCACATGTCAAATCAATTTTTTACATCTTATCACATTAAATCACCTATCAATACCTCTTATACATCAAATGGCTCACATGTCAAATCAACTTTTTTACACTTTATTTATATTTTATTCTTTATCAATCAAACAATTCAACTTTTATTCTTACATTTTCCAATAAGAATAAAAAAAACCACAACCAAACAGAAAATCTCTTATTCATGTATATTTGTTATCTATACTAGCATAGTTATCTATCCAGAATAACTCAATTCCGCTATCGAAACGATGACTTAAAGTATAAATTTCAAAACCATTTTTTTTATAATCTATTTATATCAGGACTTCATTTTAAAAAATTTAAAACAATGCTTTTAAAAAACAGCCTAGATTTTTGGAAAGCTGTCACATCCAAATATTCCCTAAGAAATAATGAATAAGCTTAATTGTTTGTTTAAAAGAAATAAATGAATATAGTTATGCTAGAATAGGGAGGAATAAGTTGATATTTGTATTCCAAATCCTCTCAAAATTATGTTATCTGTGAGCAAAGACGATTGTCTAGGCCCCCACTTAGAAAATGACCTTAATAACCACATGATTGATGTAATAAATTAAATGAATGATGAGATATATCATTTTTCTTGATGAATTAGTTTCTTAACCCACATTCTTTCCAAGCCTAGAATTTTCTCCTCCTTAAATCTCTTCAACCATAATGGCATCTCCCTCTCTATATATTTCCGTCTCTACTCCCTTCAGTTTATGATTTTATAATTTTTTCATTCCATTTTTTTATTGATTTTATGCCTTTAAATTATTATAAAATAAAATATTATGTATATATTTTTAAACATTATTATAACTAAAATAAAATTATGTATAAGATTAAACAAATTTTTTTTTTTTTAATATCCATAGGGCCCTATTTTAAAAATTCACTTAAGGCCAATAGAAAAAATCAATTCTAACAAATCTTGATTCCACCCAATCTATTCCATTGGTATAAATGAGTCTCATTGTCAATTCAACTATCATCACTTCTTATAACTCACGGACTCACATTGATCAAATAATTTTTTCAGCTTTTATAAATCATTATCTACACTTTATTCACATTTTATCCATAATTTATCAGACAATAAATTTTTTATTATTACTTATCCCAAAAGAGAATATCTAAAAGGAAATGTTACATCCAACCCCATTTTCAGCCTTAATTCCAGTCTACATGTATTTTCAATATTTTAAAAATAGTATACATCATCTAATGAGGTATATGCATTTATAAAAAATGAAGTATATATCCTAATAAATTGCATGAATGCATTTATTAAGAAAAATATAATATAAAAATTTCAAAGCATATGCCTTGTTAACTTGAGTATATGCTTCGATAGAAATCTATCGACGCATATATGACTGGAATTGGGGTTGGATATGGATCTGGATGTAACAGCGCCCCGAAAAACCCAACCGATGTCCAGTGCAAACGTTACCCAAGGGGGCACGAGCATTAACGCATTGAAGTTTTCCATATATATTTTTTTTGTTTTCCAGTCGGCGACCTGAACCACCTGATATCAACAACAATGAGCGGCGTGACCTGCTGCCTCCGCTTCCCGGGCCAACTGAACTCCGACCTCCGCAAGCTCGCCGTGAACCTGATCCCCTTCCCCCGCCTCCACTTCTTCATGGTCGGCTTCGCCCCCTTAACCTCCCGCGGCTCCCAACAGTACCGCTCCCTCACCATCCCCGAACTCACCCAACAAATGTGGGACGCCAAGAACATGATGTGCGCCGCCGACCCCCGCCACGGCCGCTACCTCACCGCCTCCGCCATGTTCCGCGGCAAGATGAGCACGAAGGAGGTCGACGAGCAGATGATCAACATCCAGAACAAGAACTCGTCTTACTTCGTCGAGTGGATCCCCAACAACGTCAAGTCCAGCGTGTGTGACATCCCACCGACGGGGCTGTCGATGTCTTCGACTTTTATGGGGAACTCGACTTCGATTCAGGAGATGTTCAGGAGGGTGAGCGAGCAGTTCACGGTCATGTTCAGGAGGAAGGCCTTCTTGCACTGGTATTGCTCGAAATTTTTATTTCAATTTCTTTATTTTGATTCAAATTTTTATGGGGTTTGAGTTATATATCACGTGGATATCTGTTTAAGTGATTCAGACATCGGGTTTAAGTTATAACTGTCTGATTTTATAATTTTGAGTCACACAAATTAATTGAATTCTAAAAAAATAAGTTTACAATTTAATTGCATTTTAAGTTTAGTTTTGAAATCATATAAAGTATCTCAATCACAACAAAATGAAAAGATCAAAATGTTACAAAGGTGTTAGACAATCAAATTATTAAACGACAATCAAATTATTAAACGACAATCAAATTATTAAACTTTTCCCTACAAATGTTTCAAGGATTACTTCTCTCATATGACCATTATGATCCTTTTACTCTCAATCTTATTATTTCTATGTTATCATTCATAAAATACATGAGTTCTTCAAATTTATCTTTTATTAAGATGCAACATTTTTCATGAAATCCGAAAATATTTCAAACAGGTATACAGGGGAGGGGATGGACGAGATGGAGTTTACGGAGGCGGAGAGTAACATGAATGATTTGGTGTCGGAGTATCAGCAGTACCAGGATGCTGTTGTGGATGATGAGGGGGAGTATGGCGAGGAGGAGGGGGAGGAGAATTGATTAAGTTGTGATTTTGGTTGAGTGAATAAAGGAGAACAAATTGGTTGCTTTTCATCATTTGGGGTTGCTGCTGTTGTTTCTTCCTTTAATAAGTTTTGTGTGTGTGTGTGTTGGGGGTTGGTTGAGGAAGGGAATGTATATTGGATGGGGATTGGTGGGTGTAATATTTATTTGGATGACTATGAATTGAAATTGAGTTGAATTGAATTGAATTGAGTTTCTTTGGTTTTGTGATGTTCAAGGTGTTTAGGAAGTAATGGTTCATTTGATCTTCGGTGTGTGTGTAAGAAGCAGTGAAATAATAGGGAAATTTGTTAAAATAACCTTGATTATTTTTTTAATAAAAATTTTAATTGTTGGAAAAACCTCGCCCCGTTTTAATTGCAAAAGTAATCATTAACCCGTTCAGCATTGCTACGTTGTCACTAACTGTTTTTATTTAGTTATTATTTATTATTATTACACTGGAGGTGTGATTTCAATATATGACGTGATTTATTTTTTTTATAAATTAGGCCTCCAACAATAATTAAAAAAAACACTCAATTAGCTTGGTGGGGTCACCTTTTCAATTAAAAATGAGACGAGGTTATTTCTATCATTAAAATAAAAACAATATTATTCGGATAAATTGCCAAAATAATATTGAGGATTTGATACATCTAGTCATACCTACCATCTTAATTTAGTACATGATCAAAGTATATATTATATTAGAATTTAAAAAAAAAAGAATTTGCTTTTTCTGATGATATGTATTTCATTAAATAAATATATATTTAAAAAAAATCAAATCATAATGGAACTACAAGTGATTGCACTGACTGACCGAACAGAACATTTTCCATAATATTTTTGATGGCCACACTTGTACAAGAAGTAGATTTGGCTACAAAATTTATTGATCAGGAGTAAGGACGGATACAGAATCACAGAACACAATATGGTCAATACATTGATCTCCCTGTGAATGCTAGACAACTCTCAGGAACGCATTCCTTGCAGAATATCTCCTCATCTGCTGCTCTTGAATATGTACAGCCAAACTTCCATGAACATAGCATGTCCTGAATCACCTATTTCTTCATTTCATGTTCTGAGACTTGAAAGCTCTCCCCATTTGACAGATTCCTAAGCAGAGCAGGACAGTCAAATTCTCTCTTGCAGATGCATTGTGTCTTTAGCCAGTCAAATTCTCTCTTCAGTCTTCACATGTATCATTGGCACCAAATCCATTGAGAAATATCTATAAGAAGCAATCCCCATGGCTCATGTAAGCTATGCCCCCCAATAATAATAAATAAATATTGGCACGACTATGTTCTCTGATGTGCTCCTACTTCAGCAAATCGAATAGACAATGAATGTGATCCAATCCAGCCACACTGGGTGTTTCTGTTTCAAGTTAAACTCGCCCGATCGGAGAGAAAGGCGGATCAAGCACCAATGATGGAGGGACTTCCCCTGTTCCTGTCTTTGCCTTCCTTTTTTCTTCTGCTGCAACTGCTTCAATCCAGTGTCTCACTTCTTCCTCAAGCAGCAACTTGAGTGAATTAGAGTGTAGCCGCTGTGCATCTCTATCTCGTCCAACTGCTGCAGATGCTGTCGCACGGTGTAATATCGCAACACATATGGAGAATGCCTGTAACGTGGTCAGTTGTGCGTGAAAATCGACTCCATACCGCCCATCATCAATGGTTTTAATTATCAATGCTGGTGTCCTCTCCTTGGATCCCTGAGTAGGAAGGATACACACAGTGATCGTTTTTTAACTAAAAAATGTAACGAGACCATACAAGATAAAATGGCAGATAATATACAACTATGGAATAGTACATTAAAGGAGCTTTTAAGAGAGAAAAAAGGCACACAGTGGAAGAAGCAGTGAATATTTACAAATTATTTTCGTCTATGATTATAACTTGGTATGTTATGAAATGAACATAAAAGAAACAAAACATAAATAAAGTATATTTAACTACACATGGACACGTTTGCAGTAGATCAGACATGAAGTGTACCTGAACAAAAAGTTCAAAGGGCTGTTGGTTTTCTATGAATGAATGATCTGCTACATTTGTGATTTTCAGATTGTCTAAAACAACAATTGGGCAAGCCATGTCCCAGCCACCACAATCACAACCTCCGCCTGATCTCCATCTATCAAGTAGTGGTGAAGGGCCACCCGCCTCATCTGTGATCGGCAAACCATGTGTTCCACTAGCAGTAACAGCCTTCACATTTGCTGGACCCAAGCTGCTTCGGTTAATACCATTCCTCCCCTCATTTGCAGATAGGCTCTCACAATCAATATTTTTCTCGCACTCAAACTTATCACCGGATTTTCCTTTAACTTCATCCTTCCAAAAAGGAACCTGAATCACTATGGCTGCAGTTTCCAGGTGTGGATGGAGATATGAAGGATCCCAAGGTTGTGAAGTTGAAGCAATTGAATCACAACAGTCCAAACCATTCCTAGAAGGAACACTGTCAGTCTCTGGCTCCAATGAACCAATAGCTTTGGATGGAGTGCCCATAATCAAGACCTCACCATCAGAAACTTTGGGAGGGATAGAAGAATTCACTGAACAGGGAGGGCTTTCTTCAACAACAAAGCTCTTTCTCTTTCTTGCTTTTCCAACATCATATAATATAAACTCTGTTACAGTAGAATTGACCAGGAATCCGTGGGTACTCACCTCAGAGCAAAGATAACAAGAGACTTGCATTTGACCAACCATTGGGGCATGTTTATGCCTGTCTTTCATTCCCCACACTTTGCTGGAGCTTTTCTTATTATTATCAACAGAATGAAAAGTATATATTAAATTATCGCCATTCTGCATCCCCCATGTCCTGGCTACAAGATCATCTTCTAAGTTATTGACAGAGAACTGGAAATATGGCACATCATGCTTAAATTCCAGCTTAAGAATGCCATGCAAATGGACTGGTGAAGGAGATGAACTTTGATCTTTCTCAACGGTTTGATCATTGTGTACTGGAATTTCGGTTATCTTTGAGAAGCCATCTAATAAAGCTTTGTGAGACATTCTGCTTCTATTGGTGTTTGCAAGGTCAACATTCGCGGGACTGTTGACTTCTGTGACAGATAATGAGGGGTTTCTTTGTGATTTTGATTTCATAATAGGATCGAACATCTTCTTGAATGGGCGAAACCGGGCATTTGGACTGGATTTACACTGATCACTTCCAGACCGAAAAGGCAAATCAAGCACTCCCACCTTTGCAGAGAAGGATTTGGGTAAGGTTAGTACTGCATCTCTATCTATCAAACTGTTACTATCTTTTGTATGGGCAAGTTCCTTTTTGCTCTTGATGGATGGTTCCGCCTCTGGACGTCCCTCTACATGCTCTGAAACCACTTTGGGACAACAGTGCTCACTTTCCCCTGGGTGCAAACAGATCTCCAAGAAACCATCTGTTGGAATCTCATCATCGATGACAAAATCTGGGGTTAAATGATGGGTTCGTGGTGGTGCTTCGGAAAGATGTCGGAATGACAAATCGAGGAAATCTGGAGTTACTGAATCCATGTGAGAGTGGGCGACAGTTTTTGGTATCTGATCCCGTGATCTTTTCTGTTGCGCAAGTGAAAGAGAATTATTGCTCGATGAGGATAGTAATGCTTCATTACAATGTGCCAGTTTGATCTTTCTCCTTGCCTCTCGCAGCTTTTTCATTTCCCTTACCTCCTTTGATGTTTGATAAACAGAACCCCTCTTAAGCTCCATGTTATCATTTACTCCAACAGTTCTACATGGCATGCTTTTTCTTGACGGATGTGGAGAACCACTGAGGATTATTTCTGTTGTTTCTCCATCAAAACCTAAAAGGTAATTTCTGCCCATTATATTTTGCAAAGATATATCTCTCCTACTTTTGCACCATCGCAATATAAGGATCGAACAACAACATCCAGGTCTCTTCCTACCTTGGAACAGTTTTCATTCCAAAGCAGCATTCATGCCCATGGAAGCAAGGAACTGCATGGAAAACAGATGAATTAGTCATGCAAACTCATCTCTCATAAAGAAAAAAAAACTACACACTTAAATTCTACACCGTGGTTAAAAATTGATGAATGCACACACAACATTTTATAATACAATTTCCATTCAACCATCCCACAAAAATCACAAATAAGTGCAACATTTATAGTAAAAGGTGATGCTACAATCCTTGCCCAAACTCCTATCAGTTCATGGAAAGAGTTTTTGCGAGAAAAAATATTCAGTTTTATTTATATATGGAATTGCACTTATTGCTCGCAGAAAATAGTTGAAACTGTATTTAAAACCTAATAAATTGATACATTTAGTCTGCACAATTAGTCAAGCATGTGTTCCTCAAGATATTGTATACTGTTGATCTTAAATGTATAACCCCTATCACAGGTACAGATATGTTTTCTGCTATAATTCAATGATGGTAGAGTAGGACTGAAATTTAAACGAGGGTCGAGTCCAATTAAAAACGGACTCAGTATCATGTTGGTTTATGACTATCATATAAAGATCAAAGATTGTTTGGCTCAACAAAAATTTAAGATACATATTTGACTTAGTGCTCACCACTAATTATGATACTGACTCAAACGAAGAAAAAGATATAGGTTATTAGATTATGTTAAACGAGTCACATCTGAACAAAATAACTTGGCAGATATACAACTGAAATTAGCAATGAAAATCTATGCTATGTTTTCCAAGGCCATCAAGCAAAGCAGTCCCAGACATTCCAAGATGCTAGGAGGGGAAAAACTGGATATGGCCCTAACATGTGATATTTTCTTGCACAAATTTGTGCTCTCAAGACTCAAACCCAGAACTTGGCCTGTTAGCCCAAGCACTTTGTCACACTCCAAGCAATGGACAACCCCTTGATTTTCCTAAGATTAAAAATAAATTTACCTTGATAGTTTCTTCCCGCCAGAAAATGCAATGGAAAACACAACCTGACTGGCATTTGTGCTACTTCAATGGCACAAATACATCTATCCTGAAAATAAAACAACATTTTTTTTTGTTATGAGTATAATCTAATAAGGCTTAGCAAGGGGATAATGGGAACAGGTAATCCAATATCTCTATCACTCTTATGCACAATTCTCAACTCAACAATATATGGAAACCAAGCAACGCAAAGAATTTTAAAAAATCCACAGATTCTTGACACAAGATCATCAGGCACATGTAATCATCCGACAAGTCAATTCACTGGTCAATCGCTTTCTGCAGTTATCTTTACAAAGTGGAAGTGGGTCTCTGAGAATAGGTGAAGGGCTATAGGTAGAATATATACAGACAAAGACCAAAAGCTCGATGTGAAACTAGATCTCCAGGAAATTCGAAAGCACGAAGTGGGGGAAATGAGAGAGCGAATGATAATTAGAAAAGACATTCTGAAAGACGAGGAAAGGTTCGTTGTTCATATAGGTATGATTCTGCTGGTTACTTTGTGGGTAAATGGATTGTCTTTTCTCTCAACAAAGTAGTTCGATGGCCCATAAACTGAACTTGAAAATCCCCTTCTCGCCGCCTCACCCCTGCTTCTTTAGGATAGGGTTCATATCCCAGTACCTAACTAATAATAAAGAAAGATTCACACTCTCTTTTTTTATTATTTGTCTTAGCATATATACCGCTTACAAGGTATAATTATGGATCATAGAATGAACATTACTGAGCTGGGAAAAAGAAAGAGGTGTTCTAGGCAAATCAACAGCCCAGGAATGGGTTTGACTGGGAAGACCTACCTTCGAGATTAAACACAAATATTATGGATTGGGAGAAACATTTGAGTACCGACTCTTGTTTAGGCCAGAATCACAAACTAATGGAGCATCTTTGATATAACGTATGCTTCACTCAAACAGCAGAACCCTAAGAGACCGACTTAATAAATGAATACAATGCCACATTCATGCCATCTACATAGGGACAATTTCTCTGTCCCATAGAATCCAAATTAATAGCACCCTACACATCCTGCCTCAGTAAGTATGACATGTTTCACCAAGGAATAACATTGATAGAATATAAACTTGGACAAACAACAAGAAGGTCTAAATTGGCTTCCAAAGCTTGTAGAAATCAAGGAAAACAATTAACCACTAAATGCATCTTTCAGAGAATAATATTACATAAATAAATAACGGACCTATTTCAGTTTGAAAAGCTGGAAACCATAAACTAAATGATCAGAAAAGCCAGAAGAAATACAGAAACAAATAAAGAAATATAAAAGCATCACTAAAACGCAGTAAAAGCAAGAAATGCATCAACTCAAAGAGAGAGTCATGGGGACAAAAACAATTTACTATCGTATTTAACAGCACTAACAATCCATAGAAAGCTCTGAAGCATAAAATTGGACGTGTAAGCTTTAAGAATCAAAGTCCAATTTCAATACAAAATGAATGTGCATTACTCCTTAAAGAAAAATAAGTATCAAATTACAAGAATAACAACAAAATTTTGAGTAATCAAATCAAAAGCTCATTTGGTCCAATCTAAGAACAAAAAGAGGGGGGGGGGGGGGGGGGGAGATGGGCAAAACAGATGAAACCGAAACTACCCAAAATCGAAGATCTCGTCTTAATCCAGTATCAAAGCATTACAACGACCCAAAAACAGGATGAAAGAAGAAATCAACAATTACCCAAATGAGGCATTTTAAAGCCATTACCCACAAATCTTGATTTCTCACTCTCAGCTACCCAAAAACACCAATACCTTCTCTTCCACTCCTTCAAAAACAAAGGACAAACACAAAGAACAAAAAGTAATGACAAAATCACCAAACACTGAAACTCACATTCCGATCCAAACCCCATCATAAATGCAGCTCATAAAAAAAAATCGGCCCCCTATTCAATTCCTAGGTAATGCCAAACCCCAGATTTTCCCACTCATCAAAAAAGCTAACACAACAAAATCAAATTTTTTCACTGACCCATCATAAATACCAAAATTGTGAACCCAGAATGCATTAAAAAAACCTCACCTTTCGTACGCCGATCTGAAGAGCGAAACACACTCAAAACAAAGAGAGTGAGGACTTGTTTTTTCAGTGTGGCTTTTAGTTGTCTATGGTGGGAGTGGAGACAAAAGCCATGAAAGGTGATGTTTTTAGGTTTCTCTCTCTCTCTCTCTCTCTGGGTCTCTCTCTGTCTCTCATAACCTCGCCATTAATTAATTAATTAAGTTTTAAATCGTCATTAGGTTGATTGACTCTAATACCCCTTCCTCAAACTCGCCCTCTATTTTATTTTAAAGGGTATTTACGTAAAGTGAAATCTGTCGGTTGCAGACAAATCGGGTTCACGGAACTCTCTCTTTAGAAGAAATCCACCGCGGGCGGTGTCCCTTCTCACGTGCGGGACCCAATGTTTCCGTTCGAATGTTACGCATTAATAACCTATCATATCAAAATCTTCCAAAACATGACGTCACCACTCGTTGTCTTATTTGACAATCCGTTTAAACAAACCACATTAATAAAAAGAAAAAAAATTCAAGCAACTCACTGTAGACTGTCCCAAATCCATTTAACCCCATTATTTTTTCTAAGGTACATGTAACTCCTTGAAAACAATTATGTAAATTCAAATAAGTATATGAGTTAAACTTTCGTTAACAGATGAAGAATATTTTATGAATATTTCGTTTGGTTAACCTAATTGAAAATAAAGTATATAAAAAAAACTCATATATTAAAAATGTGGAAAACTCTCTATGAATGATAATTTTACCCCTCCGAATAGTTATAAAACCTCATCCGGAGGGATAAAATCATCTATAAATGATGATTTCATGGGTAGATCCAGGACATTTTTTGGGGTGAGCTGAACTAACAAGAGAAGTTTTTTTGGGGGATCGTTATTACATTCAGTTTTTTTTTACAGTTTAAAATACAGTCTTATATACTTCGTTTAAAATTCAATGAAGTATATAGTTTGTTAGACAATGTATTTACCTCATTAAATATTTTCTTACACTTACTAAAAATTGGTTCATACTATATAACTTGAAATAGAGTGATATATTTTTTTTATCAAAACATGTACATTATTAAATGATGTTTACTGTTTCAAAAAAAAACATGTGCAATCTAAGTCTTGGTTGTTAAAAATGTTTGAGTCAAACATTTTTTTTATGAGATAAATTTATATTTACAAAACAATGATATTTTGAAGTTTTTCTAACAAAAATCTAGGCTGAATTGATATTTTGAGGTTTTCATAATAAAATATGTGTTGGACTGTATTGAGACTTTTATAAAATAACTGGACTGAGCTGAAATTTTAGAATTTTTCTAATAAAATTTGGGACGGGCCGGCCAACTCTTATGCCCACTCTTAGATGATTTTTTATATTTTTAATACATTATAAAGAGGTTTTGGTATACTGTGTTTTTTGTAAGGGTTAATCAAATATAATTTTTCTCATCAGTCAATGAAAATTTAATTCAAGAAATTATTTGAATTTACATAAGTGTTCTTAAAGAGTTATATGGATATCAAAAACTTTTATGGATTTCGGACGGTTTAGAGGAGGTTATATGGAATTTTTTTCTATTAAAAAAAAAAGAAAGAAAAGCAAAAGATGGTCCGACAACTTGATAGGGTTACGTAGGCCCCGTTTGGTTGCACGATTGGGTATGATTCCGCTTTTTGAAAAGCTAAAATCCCAAAATCGTGCAACCAAACGGGTTTGATTCCGGCGGAATCAAAAGCTGGATTCCTTTTAATTTCTCTCTCGAAATCCGTGTTTTTAAAATCTCAAAAACAACGATTTTTTGTCGGAATCGATTTTTTGAATTGAAAAACAACTTTTTCTACCAAACATTAAATTCCTTCCAAATATTGATTCCTGAATTTAAAAAAAGCATCCCAAAAAAGTCAAGGTCTAAAATCATCTTAAAAAGCAGCTTTATTCCAAAATCTACTTTTCAATCTGTGTTTCCAAACGGAGCCGTAGACTGAAATCCAAAGCTCTACGACGAGTCTTCATAATAAAACCTCGTCAACTTTTCCACATTTTTTAATTTTTACGTCTCGAGATTCTGTCAAAGGCGCCGGTCTTCACTGGGGCCCACACCTAACCAACCACATTGACGTGTCACTATCTGTAAAGTGATCGAGGAAACCCTGGCCGTTCAACCGATGGGCCTTTTCGCCCTTCTGGTACCATCGTGTTGCCTTCTTTGGACTACACAAAGTCCACCAGTCAACGTCATTTGATGCCTCATTTGATGCCATTTATAAAGCGTACATGTTTAGGATCGGTTAGGTTCGACATGCGTGGAAGAATTTAATCTTCTTATTTTAAAATATATAAATTAATTAAATTTAAAAAAAAAAGTTTAGAAATTAATTACATTTTAATTTTTTTTAAAGGTAAACACGTTCCATCAACCGATTTCATTAAGAAAATGGATTAGTACAGAGTCTGAATGAGATGAGAATAGAAGAGACAAGAAAAATGTGATAATGAAAACAATGCAGGAAATCAACAAAATAAAAGCTTTGAGGATGCGTTTGGGAGAAGGTTAGTTTTGAAATCTTAAAAAATAAGTTTAAAATTTAATTACATTTTAAGTTTAGTTTTGAAATCTTACAAAGTATCTCAAATTACAACAAAATAAGAATAATCGGATGGTTAGGAATGCGTTGGACAATCAAATTGTTCAATGACTGTTGAACATAACCCGATCCCACTTGTTTAACGGCCTAGGTTACAAATTGCATGTTGGGTATTTATATTATAATGATCAATTATTACGTTTAAATAGTGATTTTTACCATAGAAAATCCGATATTACACGGAGTTGGCTTGGGTTCTTAATAACCATTTATTCAGTATACTTAATAACATTACTATAGTCCCTCTCAACAAACTTTCTCCATCTGTTTGACCCCAAATCAAGTCTAAAATGTCTCTTTTTCAAAATTTCTCAAATCATAATCCAATAAACATTTCAATTCTTTTTAAAATTATAAATTGTATTTTTAATATAAATGATTATATAATATTGTGCATTTATTTAATAATATTAATAGTACGTAAGATTTTAAAAAATCTAATTTTTTTATAATAATGTATGGAGCACCGCTTTAAAATATTGCGTAGGGCTCATAGATCTAAACGGGTCACTGATCCACACTACGTCTACCTGCTAAACTCTTTTGTTTCAGAAACTTGAAAACAATAATTCTCTAACACACCCTACTTTTTCAAAACATGAACATCTCCAACAATTTCTCTTTCATTGTAGAAGTCCAAAAATAATGATTCTCCCCCGCGCACCTTGCTTTTTCAAAACGTGAACATCTCCTAGGCCTAAATAAGCCATTTTTCACCATTAAGTGAAGTTTGATCTAACCTCCTACAAACCTTAGCTATTATCCCTGTTTAATTAACAATCAAAATAACTTCCCATAAAATTATTTAGGTAAATTAAAAGACAAAAAGATTAGAAGAACTTTACAAAAGGCATGTTATATTATAAGTTATTGATTTCAAGAAGTTTACAAGGAATTAGGTAAATTTTCCCCTAAAGCAAACAGTATCTCAAATCCTTCTGTGTACCCAACAAACAAAAACAATAAAAAATCTTTTCCATCATTATCAACTACAGGACATTTTGTCCGTAAATGAGTAGGAAAACAATCAATAAACCTCTTTATGATTTCTTTTGTTTGGTTCTTAATGATTGTATATAATTATTTTTTGGTGGACTAGTTTATATACAACTAAACAGGGGCCACCGTTAGGTGTGTGATTAAAAGACTACTATTTCTTGGTGTGTGACACATCATACAAACACTGAAGCAAGGCCATTCTAATTAACATAAGCTGATGGTGGGGAGCATTAGTGGAGAGAACAATTAATCCATTTGGGTCACAGGTGAGGCAGATCATGCACTATTTGTCGGCCGGATTCCATTGCCAGCGGCGCCGGCACAACTGATGATTAAAATTTATGGCCGACCGTTGCACGAGCGTTCTTCACAGTGGGTCTTGTTCACCTTGGACAGGACTCTGCTTTGAATCAGACCCTCAAAGGCAATTGCTTCTCTGATGCTGTTGTGGAGCAGATTGCACAGCTCATCGAGCGCGAGCATCGCGAATGGCTCCTCAATAAGAACACCGACCTGCATGCATTACGAGGGATCTGAATTGAGGAACATATAAATATTTTTGAGTTACTGTTTGAGCTAATGGGATAGCTTAAGGTGCACCATGCTGCAGTTATGCGGGTTCTGTTAATCAATATGATCCACATATGTGAAATGCAGGTGATGTCCTTTGACCATAGAGAGTTTCTTATTTGGTGGAAATTTATGACTCAACAATTTGACAAGCGCGGAGAGACTGTACTTTTCAATCTTCCTTCATCTTAAATGGAGTGATCAAATCACATGAATGCTTTGAAAGAGATGGAGAACTTTAACATGCCAAACATGCGAGTGAAATTGGAAATTGACTACTGCATTGAAAAAGACGTAATTTGCTTTAAATATAGATGTGAAGATTCATAAGCAAGAATCACACTAGGATTTTGAAATAGTTTCAATTATTTTTCCACTAGGTATGATTAATCGAGTCACTTTCTATTTTGTCATTGGTCCCTATGCGGAACATCACTTGGTTCAATTCGAACTAATTTTGAACGCACAGAGGGCGTTCGAAATTCAGTTCAAAGTAACTTCGAACGATAAAACCCCCCTCTAGTTTTGAATTGACATTTGAACAGTAATTCAAACGGCAACATGCCATTCAAAAGTCGTTCAAACAGCAATTCGAACGTACAGAGGATGTTCAAACGTGGGTTCAAACAACTGTCTTACCTTATGTGTGACCACGTGTTCTGTACATGCGACCGCATATGCCATATGCGGATCCCACCACACATCGCACATGCGGTCTGCACATGATTTTGAACTATGATAATAATGGTCCAGTGTGATTTTCACTCATGTCAAGTCCAATTTGGGTAGCTCAAGCTAAAAAGGCAATCAGTCGCTACGGATGTATGAAAATGACTTACTTCTTCGATGCAGAACAAAGAGGCAGCACTGATGAAAGTAGCGGGAACGACAATCCATGCACAGTCATCCCAAAGTATAATGGGAAGCGTAAGATGCCAGAGGACCAAAAACCTCGATGTCAAGCGAGTGTATGAGAGAGGGATTGGAATTCCCATGATCTGTTCACAGACATTGATGCCCTCATGAAAACAAGATAATTTTGACTCCTGCATAAGTAAGACATACGAGATTCATATTAAAATGTTTTCTTTTGGCACAAAGGAAATTTTATTAACCTAGATCCATTTCAATATTTTGCTTCTTTCCTACTAAGTTTAACATGTTCCCAAAATTAAAAATATCGAACTGAAAGAGAACATGCATGCTCACCAACAGAAAATCAAATCCATACAGTAAAAGCCATGAGCTTATTATATATTTCACTATAAAGTCATAGGATTTTCGGGATAGAATGGATTTACAAAAATATCAATTACCGAGTTTGACAACAATAGCTATCAATAAATGATGAGATTACCAAGGCAGTTCTCTTGGTGTCATCCAAATTCAGCAATTGAAGGCTTTGCGAAATGAACTCAATGATACAACGTGGACGATGCCTCGAACTTAGGACTACTGCTAGGTCCTCCTCTTCAAGCACATTTTGCAGATCACGTTTGATATCCGAGCCATAAATCACATGACACTGCAGGGGGAAAAAAGGACTATTTAGGCTGTTTTGAACTATACCTACCAGTAAATTACAGCAGCAATAGAAGACAAATTTTTTCCTTTTGCATTCAACTCATAAAGATGGCTAAATTTATGCAATAACAGATAGCAGGCAATTCTGATCTCATGTTAATTTAAAATTTTGATATAACAGCATGCAAAACAAGTGATAAGAATGATGTTACAAAATGCACCGGAGTTTTGGAACTTCAGAAAATGAATAACACCCACATTTAAATGTAAGGCTGAAACCACTCATATTTGGATGTAAAAATTGAAATAAAACCATTAAAAATTTGGTGTGTTCGCCACTCACAAAATTCAGCAAATCAAAATCATCAAAACCAGAACAATTTATCTGACATTGTATGTATTGATATTGAAACCTAGATGTACACTGCCAATAAAATTAGAAATGAATTGTCCGAAGTACTGACCAAATCAACCCAATATATAACATAATGACATGCACTAATGGTTATACATATGTTAGATCTAAGACATTCATCATACTGGGTAGATTATTTCAGAATTTTGGTGCAAGCCACACCATGCTACAAATTGTAGACATTTAGGATGCTTTTAGGTATACAGACATGACCTATCTCATCTATAATTCAAAGTGCGGCCACAAGTACCGATACATGCGGCCGCACATGCTGATGTGCCCTCCTATGCGGCGCATGTGCCGCTCAAGTTCGAACTGAATTCGAACGTACAGAGGGTGTGGGTGTTCGAAGTTCAATTCGAATTGACTTCGAACGGTAAAATCTCTGTCTAGTTTCCAATTGTCGTCCGAACCATAATTCAAACGGAAGCATACCGTTCGAACGACAATTCATATGTACAGAAGACATTCGAAGTTCAGTTCAAATGGGGTTCGAACGGGTGCCTTAACCTGTGTGCGACCTCATGTTCGATACATGCGGCCACATATGTCATGTGCAGACCCCATTGCACATTAAGTCCGGTCCACACATGGTTTTGAACTATGATCTTGCCACTTCTCTAGAAATGGATTCATCTGCTTCTACTCAATAGAATGATATTTCATGTGTCCCTTATCCATCATAACAATAACGCGCCTGCATTTTTTTTCAATTCTCTAAAGTAGAGTTTTAAGTGGGAGCTTGATGAAAATAATGAACTGTATTTGGTTACTAATGTATCTCCTAATGTAATATTTTTTCTGGAAATCTCACCTAGTAAGATATGCTCTGGCACTTTTTTATTGTATAACCAAAAAAACCTCTTGAGTGACAGCATTCGCTGCATCCATTAAAATTAGGATGAAAAATATACTGTGTTCACACCCAACAATTTGATGTAGATATAGAAAAAACAATTTGATTTGATGTAGGTATGAACATGATTGGTTGGCCCTCCTAGCAGTGTCAGTTATCTTCCATGAAATCAATGATGTTTGCAAGAAGAGTCTATGAACAGATATTGCAGCTGATGATGTAATCCACCAGTAGTCTCATATTGCCTTCTTCCAGATTTTCTTCCAGTCAGATCAGGAACATCTTGGAAAACCAGAAAGGTAAGGATGCCAATAATATTATCCTGCTCAGTATAATTGATTCATATAGCAAGAAAGTTCCAAGGAGCAAGTCGCTCAAGCTCATAATATCTTAAACCTTTTTCTGATACAGTTGAAAACCCCACCATTGTTCAAGAATTGTAATAAGCCGATGCCTGAGTTTGCTTAAGGAATTGTCAGCAAGTGGAAAGAGATTGATGAGGTCAGAAAATATATGGGAGTTAGGCGTTGTATTATGAGATTACACAGAAAAAAAATAATGGAAGACAGAGCTCATGAACTCACTGGGTTTGGTTATTATGTTGAGCCCTGTATGATTCATGAATAAATGCTCCCTCAAACTGCTCGTTTTCAGCTTCAATAACCGTCACCTAGAATATATCTAAATAAACCAGTCCTTAACTTCATTTTAAATACAAGTTACAGAGAATCAACACTGAAGTTAAGCTCTGCCTTATGTTTAGTCTCTTGAGTGTGTCAATACTGAAGACTTTGCAAGTCAATCTAGTGTAATGCATGATTTGGAAATACTTCTCTTTATGGCCAGGAACCACAAACATGTTTGACAAGTTTTTATGTGGATCATTTAAACCCCGTCTCGTTCCAAGAAGCTGCCACTGGTAAGTACTCAGGCTATGATCACACAGATCCTTTTTTCCCTTTTCTTGTCTGACTCTATACAACACAGGGCTTCATAATTTTCCTGACCCAATTTGAACAATCGTGTGGATATAATATCTCGTGTTGTAATGTATCTGCATGTTTTAATTGGATAACCATATAAACAAAATGATGTGTGTCACAAGGAGAAAGTGAGGTCTGAAATTCAACTTTTGAACTATGTCATTATTTTGTAAAAGGACTGTAGGGGGAGAGAAGATGGTACCAAAACTATACAGACGCACGCACAACACACACATTAAACTATACAATCGAATGATGATATCTCGATGAATAAAACAGAAGAATTGTATTCCCTCTCATATGTTTAAAAAAATATTAGAGAGTTATTGTGCAATTCAGATATATGATTGACATAAATTCTATTACAGCATGTTCTTCTTCCATCTCTCGGTAGTGCATTTAGCATCTTTCATATTGTTGGCAATAACTACCAATTTCGTTAGATTTCTTTCCCTCCTTTTCCCTCTGCAATTAAACCTGATCTATCCAACTTTCTTACAGGAGCCAAGCGCTAAAAAAATTCTTACAGGAGCCATCACTTGCAATTGCACGTCTAATCATCTAAGACAATGTTCTACGATTTCCTCTCATATATGTCCTCCGATACACTCAGTTTAAATACCATCTTTCCTGGATATGCTGCTCATCGTGATGAACCACCTTAACATCCTAATTTCTGCTATAATTAAACCATTACATGCCTACATACACTACTGCAATGCTTCCAAATATATCAAACAGTGAGATCATAAAACATCCATGAAAACATTAGCTCCAGAATATCTTTCAATTCAATACTGGAACATAAGCAATTATAAAGATGTAGATTTCCATCATTCACAAAATGCTCAGTTGGATTCACTTCATTTTGGGTGGTGTCCCTACAATCTTCCACAATAAACTTAAAATAAAAAACATCAGGCCATGTCCCATATATTAGTGCCTGTTATGGATTTCGCTTGAAATAACTTCCCATAAGCATGTTGTAGATTTCTATGACAATCTCAATTCATGGAAACAATGAAAATCAATGCAATTGGTCAAATACAACCAAAACAAACCCAAACAAACCAATCTCTTCCTCACCTTAAGAGCAACCGGGAAGGCCATGATATAGTCCAACAGCGCCTTCTTCAACCGCAACTGCTTCTCCGACCCAACCACCCCCATCGCCGTGCGAGCGAAATCATCCGTCACCGAGACCACCCTCATCCACGCCTTCCTCCCCTCAGCAAACCTCCCATACGACGCCTCCGTCCTGAAAACAAGTAGCAGCGCCAGCGCGGGCGCCGTCAGCTGGTACGGCAGCGCCGACGCCCTCATCAGCGGGAACCACTCAGGGAGCCACCCGATCAACACAGCCGAGTTGTACCCGGCGATGACAGCGGCGAAGGACGTGAAGGCGAGAACGGGCGGGACGAGGGAGAGGATGACGCGGGAGGAGAGGCTGGAGAGGAGGTGGCGGATGTGGCGGCGGGAGCTGCGGTGTTCGCGCCACTGGTCGTGGGTGTAGAGGGCGCGGTGCTTCCGCATCCCCCGCTCCTGGATCTCGTCGGCCCAGTCGGGGATCCAGCGGAGGAAATCGATCGGATTGGGGGGTTTGGAGGAGGAGGAGGAGCAGAGGGTACGGAAGCGGATGGTGCGGGTTGAGGAGGAGGGTTTTGGCGGGGGTGGGGAGGGGAGGTTCTTGAGGAAGGTTTTGGGGGTGAAGGAGGAGGTGGTGGAGGAGAGGTTTGAGGGGGCGGTGGTCGTGAGTTTCCTCATTTATTTTTTTTTAGGGTTTTTGTTCTTTCTTGATTTTGGGGTTGTTGGGGTTTCGGAGATCAGTGTGTGTGAGTGAGTGAGAGAGGCAAGTTGGAGGGAGTGGCGTTTTGATTCTGTGAAGGAGAGTTTTACACGTTGGGAGGGGGGGAGAGAGGGAATGGATAAAAAAGAGGAGGGAGATTTTAAAGGGGAGGGTTGGTGAACGGGTGCACCAAACTGTTACACTAGTGGGTGCGTTTGGTTGCGCGATTGCACTGCGATTGCGATTACAGGAAGCTGCGTTTGCAATCTCGCAACCAAACAGTTTTGTAATCGCAGTTTTAAACCCAGCGATTGCAGGTAAATAGTGCCCAAAAGCTGCGATTTCAAAAAGCTGAGAAAGTGAGCTTCCTGCGGAATCAAGTTTGCAATCGCAGATTCCTGCAGAATCAGTTTTGCAATCGCGCAACCAAACGCACGAGTCAGTTTGCAGCCCACGTATATACTACTCTATCATGTAATGTATAGAGTTATAAAAAGTTTATTATTTTTTTAATTTAAAAATAATATATTGATATATCTCAATATATATTTTATTTCATATAACAGTATTTTAATTTAAGAGTGTGTGATGTTTTAACAAAAAAGAAATCGGTGTAAACTATAATTGTACATGCAATAGGGATATCACTTTCCAATTACTTGACCAGGGACCGCCTACACACGGTTATATGAAAAAGAATAGGAAAATGTTACACTTCTTCCTTTCTATGAAAATATCACATGTACAATTCTCACATTTTTTCAATTTTTCTAAATCATATATACAATGAAACATTTATTTTTATATAAAATAATGTATCTACTCCAATAAATTAAATGATATCATATATAAAAAATATATAAATTTTCTGATGAGGTATATATCTTATTATGGTGAGTATACGGAGTTAACAAAGTATATATGTGATTGTATTTGAGAATAGTAATGATACTCAATTCCCAAGTTATAGGTTTTATTCACAAGGCCCATGAGTTGTCATCGTATTATTGATTAACTTGTTATCTTTAAAAATGGGTAAAAAAGAAAAAAACCAAAAATACTATCTGGTTTCTCATTCATCAACAGCCCGTCCCCTTCACTTTCGGTGAACCAAAACCAACATTCAAAATCAAAACAACAAATGAAATCTAGGTAAAGAAATCATCAATCGTTTAATCGAAAATCCCCTTTCGTTCCGTTTGGATAATCCAATCAAACCTTTTTTCCCTTTGCAAACCCAAAATTTGTTCGTTAGGTACCCCTCATTTCAATATGAAGATTCTTTGTAGTTTTTTCAACATCAGATATAAACAATAAAGACAAGCATTAAGCACCTTATATTTTTGTTTTTTCCTGTTTTAATTTTTCTTTTTCTTTTTTGTGTTGTAGTTTTTTCAACATCAGATACAAACAATAAAGACGAGCATTAAGCATCTTATGTTTTTTGTTTTTTCCTGTTTTATTTTTTTTATTTTTTTGTGTTTTGGTTGAATCACATCCTTTTTGTATTGATTTATGGTTTCAAAATAATATAGATTGCATTTTGTCAAACAATTTTTTGATGAAATGTAACTTTAAATTAGGTTTCTAATAAATTCTTCAAATAAATGTAACTCTTCCGAAACTGTGTCAAAAGTAATAGTTTATGTTACTTTGTTACATTTTGTTATATGAAAAACATTGTATCAGACGTTTTTTTTTTTTGCATGATACATAAGAATGTGACATTTTAATTTTTTCCTTCAATAAATGTAATAAACAATTAAAGAGATGATTTATTTTTAAATTTGTGGAACCAATATAAGATGTGCTGGTAAATATTTCAATTTGTTACATTTATACATGAATGTAACAAAAAACAGTATATGAGTTGAAACATTCATAAACTTTAATCGTGAATGTAACAATTAGTTATTTTGATTTTGTTATATTTATGTGATTATAACTGTTACAGAATGTAACAGTGTTATATAAATGTGAATGTAACAGTCTTATGATTTGCCTAACTATGTTGTATAAATGTAACAATAATTTTTAATTTGACAGTCTTATGACTAAAAATGTGCAACAATGTAACAAATAATAATATATAAATTGTTTGACTGTTACATCGACATCAATTTACATTGTTAATAATGTAGCAATAACTTCAAACAAAATACCCATATACATTTATAAAAAAACAAAACACAATTCGATTACGAATCCAATAATATCAAACTTGATCTGAGTGACATCGAGCTGAGATCCAAATTGAAAAAAAAGCTTCCTTGCCTTTTAAAACAATAATAGTGTTAAAAAAAATCATTTATCATGAATAAATAACAATTCAGTTGTGATCGTCTCCTTGATTATGGGGAGTAGTTACCTAAATAAGCATGGAGGGTATAATAGGTATTAAGCATATACCACCTCACGAGGCTTATAGTGAGACCTATAAGATGGGGTCTGTAAATCATTATTGATTTAAGAAAGTTAAAAATAATAAATATTATTTAATAAAATAAATGTTTTAATGAAAAATATATATCAAATCCATTTTTTGACCAGGGACCGCATATAACAACACTATCAAAAATATAAAATCATGTGGGAAAATTGTTTTCCTCCTCGACGTTCTTCCCTCCTCCATTGGAGGGTCTACCTCTTTTAGCCCAACCACCATGTATTATGTGTTATTGGTTTGATCAGATCATTTGATTGTTCAGATAAAGTTTTTTGATCAGATGCACATTCCCCTTAAAGGAACATGAGATTTTTTATTTGGGCGCTGTTACACTCAGATCCATTTCCATCCCCAATTCCAGTCATACATGCGTCAATAGATTTTTATCAACGCACATGCTCACATTAACAAGGTATATGCTTCGAAAGAATATTTTTATATTTTTTATAAATGCATTTATATAATTCATTATTTATATAATTCATTGAAGTATATTCTTTATTTTTTTTTATAAAAGTAGATGAAATATACTATTTTAAAAAAATTTAAAACACATGTAAACTGAAATTGAAACTAAAAATGAGGTTGGATGTAACATTATCTTTTTGTTTATTTAAAGAAACGGACTCACTCGAACTCACTGAAAAGTCACCCCCTCCTCGACAACAAATGCATGATTTTAAGTCAACAAGCTAAGCAGTGTTCGTTTAAATTTTGATAATTAATTTGTTTAAAATAGAAATGAAAGATATATAGGGTTGGGGGGATAAGAAGTAATTATGAGGATAAGTAAGAAGAGAGACAATTTATCCCATTTAGTATAAAAATAACCAGGATAAAAATACAAACAGTTATTTCAATTTTAAAATAAAAATGATGATTTTTTGTTTCATGGTTGAAATAACATTTATGTCTACCTTTTGTCCTAATTTTGACAAATGTAAACATAAACAAAATTGATTGACTTTTTATATTTAAAATTAAAATAATTTATCCTCAAAATTTTAACCTTTTGCTAATGACTTATATACATATTTATCAAAATTGGAACAAAAATAGAAATAAATGTTATTCTAGCTAGAATAAAAATTTTTTATTTTTATTTTAAAATTAAGACAATTATTCACAATTTATCATGATTATTTTTATACTGAATATGAATAAACTATCATTTCACCTATTCATCTCCATAATTATTCTTTATCTTATCACTTTCCCTTTATCAAACTCAAGGTTTGCGACGAGGTCTGACAAAAAAAAAAAAAAAAATCGACGAGGGCTTGATTTTTAATGGACCCCGAAATCATGGACCCCGAAAACCAACAGCACGGACGCACCACTTTGAGCGTCATTACTACGCCAAAGCAAACGCGAGTCAAGATAAAGAACCGACGTGCACACAAAACCAGCCAATAAGCCTTCGCCCCGGCCGAAAAAACCGGCATTAAAAAAATAAAAACAATAAAACTAAAAAAGGGAAAGGAGAAAAACCAATGCCGGGTCTCCTAGTCATATATAAACCCTCACTTTTTCGCAACCTCTCTCAATCATCACTTCCTCCTCCTCGCTCATCATTTCGCAGCACCGCCTATAAAAGGCGGCGGAGGTTCCGAATTAGGGAAATGCCTTCATCACCTTCAGCTTCTTCTGAAATCTCTGAAGTCAAAGGTGAAGGAGCGACCGGCGATGGAGTAGATCTTATCGGTTCGTTCAAGCTGAGCGAGTCGAGTTTTTTGGCTTCTCTCATGCCGAAGAAGGAGATCGGCGCCGATCGGTTCCTCGAGTCCCACCCCGAGTACGACGGGAGGGGAGTCTTGATCGCTATATTCGGTGATTGACATTGATCCTCTTTTTTATGTGTTGATTTTGAGTTTTTCCATCGGTGATGGCTGGATTGGCGTTGTATTTCGTTGTTTTTTGTTACATGAACTGGATTTGGAGTTTAGTATCGTTTGTATTTGACGTCATGATCGCCATTCCTGTCACTGCGGTGGAGGGTCGCGTTGTTGTCTGATTTTGAATATTTTCGGATTCAAGGAATTCCGTGCAGTTTCCAATTCCATTCAGTTCACCTGTTTTGATTTCATCATAACATCTGGAATCGGGCTGAACTAAATTTCTAAGTCATTGTAATTTTCCTCACTTTCATTTCCTACCTAAATATGTGGATGTTCTATTTCCAAGTATCCCCTGGAATTGCAATCTTGACCAATTCCAATTCTAATTGATCCCTGAAGAGTGAAGAATTGAATTTCCGTTTTCAATAAGTTCAGTAGATGCATTGTGGTGTCTGTTCATCGGTCTTTAGTTGAGCGTGCTTATTGTTTTTGGAATTATGTGAATGCATGGGATTGGTTGTTTGTTGGTTTGAATATAATCATGATCGTGAACCTTGTATCACATCATCAATTCTGAAATAATTCATTGTTTTCCAGATACTGGTGTAGATCCAGCCGCCGCTGGTTTGCAAGTGACTTCAGATGGGAAGCCTAAAATACTAGACATCATCGATTGGTAAACTTTCAATCTAACGTTGTTGATAGGAAGATTTATCTGCCATATCGGGGACTGATTGGAGAGGGTAATTGTATGATTTGAGGGTGAGGTGTTTTGGACACCTGTGGGTTGTTACATTTATTTTTAAATTTTCTTTGTTACCGGAGAGACCAATGTCTCCTCTTTTTTTTTAATTCGAGGGGAATCTTTTAATTTATGAAATGTTCCTTTCCCTTTAAAATAAATCGTTCATGGGAAATAAAGATGCATGCATAATTTTAATAATATTTTTTTCTCTTGTACTTGTGTTGACTATTGTGTGGTTATCGATTCTTTTGCAATGGCCAAATTTTCTTTGCAGTACAGGTAGTGGTGATATTGACACCTCGAAGGTGGTTAAGGCTGATGCAGATGGTAACATAACTGGTGCATCAGGTTGGTGAACTGAGAACATCGATAATTTGCTATAATATAGAGGATTATAAAGTATATTTCGTTGAATTAGCAACATTGGTCTCAAGCTCTAATTATTCCTTTACAGTATGTTCACATTTTTTTGGGGTCTATTTTTATTGTTGATATCAACTCCGAAGTGGTACTCCTGCTATTTTATATATTTATTATTTCTTTTTTGGTTTCTTGTTGTTCAATCTAAACCATTTTTCCTTATTTTTTGAGCCTTTTGCCATGGTAATGTATAAATTTTCTTGGCATTGCATTCCATTTATCTTATATATGTAATAGAATGCCTATCAGTTTCATTAAAAAATTTATACATTTTCTTCCCTCCTAGAATTCTTTTTATTGCATGTTTGTATTTTGTCTGTTTGTTCAGTTTGTTTACTTTTAGTTTTCTTGAGTTCAGTTTTCTTCATTACACGGGATCTTTTAATTGTTACTAGCAGTACAGTTCTTCTCGATGCTTTTAAATTGAGTTAGCATTATTGATCAAAGAGAGTAATCGATAATTTATAAACAACTTAAAACGTTGTGTGAGTGAGTTAAGTAGAAAATAATTGTTGTTGGTTTTTATTAGCATATGCTTTGATTCAAAATACAAGATCATCAAATATTTTTTATGTCTCACATGACTGTATTTGTTTGAAGTGATTCGTTGATTTTTTTTCTTTCAATATCATGTTCTTGTGCAGTATAATAATTAGCATTGCAAATTATAGATGCACTAGGCCTCCTCCACTTGTCCAGGCAATTGTTGCTCAAGTAGACAACCCCCCAACTACCCATGCTATTGCTAACTAGCTAACCAAAGCTCATGACATCTAATTGACTACCTTTTGATTTTTTTTAAATATTAGTTTGTTGAGTCCAGTTTCTTGCATTTTCAACTCTTTTTTCTGGAAGATGAAACTTGCAGAAAGACTAATATGCGTGTATGAAGTATGAAACTTCCCTATATGCATATATCATTGAATACCCCCCACACCCCCCTCCCCCCCCCCCCCCCCCCCCCCCCCCGGGCGCACGTGGTAAGTTTGCAGATTTTATGTATTGATGCCTTTTTCATGGAATTCAGTTTGGTAGTTCATCATTGTTTATTATCTTCGATAAATTCTGCCATGTTAATGTGATGCATTAGACCTGAATGAACTCGTGTTATCCACTGTTCATACTACTGTGCAAATGCGTTGACTCCTCCATGCAGAGTTATCTCCTCCATGCAGAGTTATGTGTCTTGTGTGCCTCAGTGATCTATGGCTTATGTAATCCTTCCATTCATCCGTAATGTGCACAACTCAGGATTAATTGATATATACACACGTATGTAGGCACACGGTTGGTTGTAAATCCATCCTGGAAGAATCCTTCTGGGGAGTGGCGCGTGGGATATAAACTTGTCTATGAGCTCTTCACAGACACACTGATTTCTCGTTTAAAGGTAAATGTTGCAGGTTCTAATAGTAGTTTGATAACCTATTACTTATTTGAATTTCCTGATAATCATTTTTGGTTTACTAAATTTCCATGACAGAAGGAAAGGAGGAAGAAGTGGGATGAAAATAATCAAGAAGCAATATCGGAGATTCTAAAGCAACTTAATGAGTTTGACAAGGTTGTTGAATAACCTCCAATTTCCTTTTATATTTCTCTTTTTTCTTTGATAATGACAATTGACATCTAGTTTTTAATAGTAATATGCTCCAGCACCAATACAATGCTATGGTATAATATAGTAATAAAGTACCAGATGTTCGTTATTATATTGAGCAAACAATATTTTGCTGCAAACTATAACTGGTTAGGAGCAACTGAATGACACTTATCTATGTATTAAATGTTTGAATCCAGTTCTGTGGGTTTTTCTTGCATAATTTGACTGATCAGACCACAAAATTCCTTGACATTGAAAAGACTTCCACAATCTCTTTCACCAAATGAGCATCATTCAAATATGTACTGATTTAGACACTTGTCAGTACTTATGCATGATGACCCATTTCAAATCCACAAACTCCAACATGACATGAGGAATCATGATTACGAAAACTCCCATCCAATCATACCCTAATAGATCTGTACAAACGTCTGAGTTCTACATAAGACCGGGGCAAACAGGCGGAGTGCAACCTAGGTCTCAAAAAAAAAAAAAAAAAACTGGCTGTCCACTTATTCACAATAACACTTTTGTGCAGAAACACAATAAAACTGATGATATCAACTTAAAGTATGCTCGTGAAGATCTTCAAAATCGACTCGACTTCCTTAAGAAACAAGCTGATGTGAGTGACTTGCAATTCATTTTTTTTTTACTACTGTCTTTTGAATGCATTATCCTCCTGAGCATTCTTTATCATCTGTTTCAGTGTTATGATGACAAAGGACCTGTCACAGATGCTGTTGTGTGGAATGATGGTGCTGTTTGGAGGGTTGCCATTGAGATACACACTTTTGAGGATGACAAAGAGTTTGGGAAGCTGGCTGAATTTATTCCTCTAACAAACTACAGGTATGTTGTTTGAATGCCTGTACTGTGCACTAGATCTAGTTATGCATGGATACAACTGCTATATATCTGAACTAATTGATCATATATTTGTGGAACTTGAAGAGTGTCTATGCCATTGGATTCTTGAATATTGATAATGAGCTGGGGCACAGCCTGTTAGTGTAGTGGGCATTGGGTAGCATGCAAGAGGGGGTAGTTTAATTTCAACTCTACAATAGAGGTTTTAAGTATAGCTTGTAGCACAAGGATTGGCTTGGATGGGAAAGCTGACAATTAGCTATGAGTTTCTGTTGGAATTTAGGATTAACTATGACATAAAGTCTAATTTTTCTTCTTTCCAACAGATCTCACTCTATGCTTAGTTGTGGATTTCTTTTTTTTTTTTTGTGAAAAAGGTACACTAACTACCCTGATATCATTAAATAATCAGAGTACAAAGTCCGATGAGGGAGAGGGAAGGAGTGGTAAAACAGGGAGGGAAAGAGAAACTAGACAAGAAAAAAACTGCACTGGTAATGGCGTTGCATGCCGGATCCGTAGAATAGATTTCTACAAGATTAGGTATCTGACACCCCAAAGGCCAATTAATCCTCTACTACCATACTACCTTGGATTTTATTGGCTGTTAACTATTTTGGCCCCCCCCCCCCCAAAAAAAAAAAAATCTCTGTGAAAATGTTTATTGTTCTTTTATTGCTGGGTTTTTACTAAGTATGATCTTTATTTATTTTTTGGTCAAATTACCTTAAAATTCAGGGCCTCATCCTTGTTGGAGTAAAAACTAGTATTGACAACCTTTTTTTTATTCGGATTTCCTTGTAAATGGTTTGACTTTCTCATGTACAGTTTTGCCTTTGCACCAAATTTGGGCTGTCTAGTTAACTGCTCATTTCTTGTCAATGTAAGAAACAATGAATTTGTGCAACAGCTTATTATTATTTGGTGGTATTATCTCATGAATATGCCATTAAACAGTCACCAGTTGCCAGTGATAAGACATGTTATTGGAGACCAACCAAAGATTCAATTTAGAATCGGTGCTAATTTGTCATATTGTAAAAAATTCTACTATGTTGATTTGAGATCATATTGCAAAACATGCTTCTACTATGTATTGTTTGGAGGAAACAAAAGATATTGGTTGTATGACTCATACAACTTGATACCACTTGATATTTAATTATCTTGAGTTTTCTTTCTTAGCACAATGTTGCTCTATGATAATAAGTGTGGTGGGTTGGTGAAAAACTGTTCCTATTTGTGCCTCAGAAGTCGGTCAATAACCGTTGTATAATATATAATATATATGTATGCAGGATTGAACGGAAGTATGGTATATTTAGCAAATTAGATGCTTGCTCTTTTGCCACAAATGTGTACGATGAAGGAAATCTCTTAAGTATTGTAACAGATTGCCACCCTCATGGTACCCACGTCTCTGGTATTGCTGCTGCTTTCCACCATAAGGTCATTTTCCAATATCCTTTTTCATCATTCTCCAGATAGTTGTCACACATGCATTGACCATGATCTCACTTCTCAGGAACCACTGCTAAATGGTGTTGCACCAGGAGCCCAGATAATTTCCTGCAAAATTGGAGATGGACGCTTAGGTTCGATGGAAACTGGTACAGGCTTGATTCGAGCTTTGATAGCTGCTGTGGAGGTAAATAAGACCATCTGGGTTACATGCTGTATAAACTTTGAAATACGTTTATCATTGAATATGTAATATTACTCATTTTTAAAAGTTTTGTATGTAATCTTCCTCTTCCTTGATGCTCATAAACATCACCTCTATTGCAGCACAAGTGTGATCTCATAAACATGAGTTATGGAGAGGCTACACTTCTTCCAGACTATGGATGTTTTGTTGACCTCGTGAATGAAGTATCATCTTTGACACCATCCTGTTTTTATCTCATTTTTTTTTCTTTGTGGTTTAGAAGTCTCAGCTTGTGTCTATTAATTATGATCTATGACTCTCAGGTTGTAGATAAACATCGTCTGCTATTCATCAGCAGTGCTGGAAACAGTGGTCCTGCATTAAGCACTGTAGGAGCACCCGGTGGAACGAGCTCAAGCATAGTAGGAGTTGGGGCCTATGTCTCCCCTTCAATGGCTGCTGGTGCACACTGTGTGGTTGAACCACCATCTGAGGGCTTGGAATACACCTGGTAATATATTCTTTGGGAATTTTTTGACTGAGCTTTTGCATGCCGTGTTCATGACAAGTACAATATTGTTTTTGCATGTTTGTGCTGTAGAGGGAGTTCCCATTTAGGAGAGCCATCCCTATGAATTCCTATTCTTGTAGTACATAACATGTAATGAAAAATTATTTATTCTATTTTGAGTTAATATATCAAATATGTTCTTGGGAATGTCTTGAAAAGACAAAAGGGAGAAAGTGGTCTCTCACATATGTGCGTGGCATGGGGAGTAACCTGTAGGACACATGTTCAACTCTTCAGAATTTGCACCCATTTTATGGTTTGAGATTTCGGTAGATATCTCTTTTACTGGGTCCTAAACCAGTAGTGAGTGTGAGTGGGTAGGTGAATGGTTTGAGTAGGGGTGTAATGTATTATGGGGGGCTTATTATGATTGAAGAGTAGTGAGTGTGAGCGGGTAGGTGAATGGTTTGAGATTACAGTAGATCTCTTTTACTGGGTCCTAAACCAGTTTTTTTTTATTATCTTGTATTTGAGGGTTTTATTTTGTACTTGGGCATTCTATTCTCTTTAATAAAACTGAGGTAGGATGCCTACCTCCCCCCCCCCCCCCCCCCCCCCCCCCCCAAAAAAAAAAAAAAAAACTCAGGAATAGTTGGAAAAATAAGATGCAGAATTTGTTTTTTAACTGGTGAGACACCTGTTGTATACTCTGTTATATATGCTAGAATAATCATAAATTAAAACTATTTAAGCATTACAGACATTACATGTAAGAAGAAAATGTGAGCATGTTCTTCCTTCTTTTCTTCTTTTGATGCTTGTGGTGGATGCATATTCAGTTTGTGATTTGGAGTTAAAGTTACTATGTTTTGAAAAATGAATGTTAGAATCAACAGGTCTAGTCGAGGTCCAACAGTTGATGGGGACCTTGGTGTCTGTGTGAGTGCCCCTGGTGGTGCTGTTGCCCCTGTGCCTACTTGGACTCTGCAACGGCGCATGCTTATGAATGGGACTTCCATGGCTTCTCCATCTGCTTGTGGTGGAGCTGCTTTACTAATTAGTGCAATGAAGGTATTTGTTGTGTGGTTAGTCTTTGCTTCAAAGGCATAACCATGTTGATGGGACAAGATTTTCACCTTTTTTTAATTATCCTATCGATGCCTTTGCAGGCTGAAGGTATCACTGTGAGTCCATACACTATACGCAAAGCACTGGAAAATACAACAATTTCTGTTGGTGAGCTGCCTGAAGATAAGCTAACTACAGGGCAAGGACTTATGCAAGTTGACAGGTTGTGCTTATAGTTTCTGTTTTGTTTTGTACATGGGCAGTAATTGAATGGTCCAAGATTTGCTCTTCACGTGTGGACTATGCCCAATAAAATTACCTAACTTTCTATTATTATTCCAATGCAGGGCATATGAATATCTTCAGCGGTCTAAAAGTCTCCCTTGTGTCCAATATAAAGTAAAGATCAATCAAGCAGGGAAATCAAGTGAGGTTACATGCCTTTGTTTTTTGGGAAACTTTTGATTGGCAGTTCTAAATCTTTCTTGTACAAATTATTCTTCAGCATCTTCCATTGTATGCTATCTTCGATGGTTCTTTCAGTCCAATGGGACCATATCAGGTGCAGACCTTGGCCTGATTGTTGGTCGAGCCAAATTTCCTTGCCTAAGCTCTGCCTATAGTAATTAGATTTATGATTTACAGTGAGATGTTGAGGAATAGGGCCAATGATCCACTGGGGCTATCAAATGGCTTGCTTTAGGTCTTCTGTTGGCTGATTTTTCCTGGGCTATACATCCTGCCCAAAATATAGCTTGTTCAATGACTGTTGGACATAGGTGTTGATAGTGCACAAAGTAATCCTCACACGAAAATATAAAGAGATGGGATGGAGGTTTGCTCCTTGAGCAGTTGCAACATTGAAACAACCACCTTCTTATCGGTTGTCCTTAGAATTAGTTTAGAGCCATGTTTTAGAGCACTATGAGGTCCAATTAACTTATCCTCTAGCAACACTGGTATGTGGGGAAGTGTGGAGATTTACTCATTTAACAAAAAGAAAGTAATAACAACCTGAATTTTTCTGTGTAGCTCTACGTTGGGCTACCTGGCTAGACAAATAAACAACAATAGGAATTTCAATGACAGAGAAAATTTGTAATTGTGGCAAACAAAATATTGAAGCTTATGAAAACATGGTTAACATGAAAGTGATTGCTAATAGATGAGTCCTAAATCTACTCCATCACACACTCATCTCTGGAAGGTCATTAAGCTGGCCATGGTGATAAAATTATCTTTTAACATTCTAATCATAATTGCATTCCGTGATTTTTTTTTCAGTTTATGCATTCATTTTGTATATGCGGCTCATGGAATAATAATACAAGCTCCTTAGAGTGAGTATTTTGTTCTTGTGTACCTTGATCTGGAAGTATGACAAAAAACCATTAGTAGAGCAGGCATTCTTTGTAGGAAAGGCAGAGGTGCTCTTGCATGATGAAGATCACCTTCTTAGATATTTGAAATAATTATCAGTACCTTCTCTACATCATTGCCAATGATACTGATAATTTTTTTCAATCAGAAACTGGCAATTCAGAATTAATTCTGTTGTTGAAGGCTTGAAGCTACTAATTTATTTATATATAAAATGCTATTGTTCTTGTCATCTTTTACATCAGTCTGGATCCTTGAGACCAGCACCACTTATTTTTCAAAAATTGTTTGTCAAAAGAATGATTGCAGACTCGTGTGTCCATCCATTTCTGGATTTTGAAAAAAATTAAAGGCAGAGGATTCACGCACCAATGACAGAATCTAGATTAATAACAAAGTAACAAACAGAAGGGGTAACCATATTTTTCATGTGATCCTCAACAATTATCCTATTTTCGGGGTAGAGTGCCTATCTTCTTCTAAAAAAAAAACCTATTACGAGTAGATGAAAAATTAACATTAACATAGCTGTTGTTCGCTATGCTTGGAAAATAGATGAATGTGCCTTCTTATCAGTCTATATCTATATATTTTCCATGTATGGGGAGTAAGGAGTTAAGGAATCATCCCATGGTTACATAATCATAAACTACATGACCTTTAGGGTAGGTTTACCCAAAGACCTATTTTCAAAGGTCCCCCCTTTCCTCTTTTATTTTCCCTAGACTTTCTCTTCTTTCTTAGTTCTTCTATATATACTCTCGTCTCCTTGTTTGGGGCACCTTTAATAATAAGATACTTAGTAATCTTTTCAGGAAAAAAAACAAAGAAAAATCTTGCTTGCATCAACTGGCCTCTCTGGAAATCTGTACCATCTTATATGGCGTAATGTTGACAGCCAATTGTAAAGCTCCATTACATATGGCAGACTAACAGAAGATAGTTAAGGATAGACAGATAGATATAGTCTCCACATGATAGAAATCCACTTTGAAATGTCAAAATTCTTTTATAAAGTATATGAAACAGATCTCCTTATGTTCTTTAAAAGAAAGATATGAGAATCTTGTTAAGCAAAGAAGCGTCCAGACAAAAGGAGACGAGGGTTAAAAGAAAAGAAAACTTAGTGCACTCCTCTTTTGGGTTGATGAACACCCTCAAGAAAATGAACCCGAACTCCTTACATCCCCCAAAGTTGCCCATAAAATTAGATGGCGTGTCCCCTCCTAAATATTGACGACCTAACTTCTACTGTTGTCACTTGCTGGCTTTAACTATTGTAGGCCCAACATTACGGGGAATCTATATCAGGGAGGCAAATGCTTGTGAGCAAGCAAGCGAGGTGAGATTTGAAATACTTTGTTATTTTAGTGTGTTATATGTTGTTTATTAATCATTTCTGGATATCATGATTTCAATTATGACACATTCCTTATAGGAAAACTAAAGTTTTCTACTTCTAATTATATAATTTTCTTGCCATTATTACTTTTAATTTTGAAACATAAAACCACAACTTCATTGTCATTATACGTTGTTCTGAAGACCTGTCCTGGCTTCTTTTAGTTAGCCGGACACCCAAAAAATGACGTCATTAAAATTTGAAGTCAAGTATATTCTGATGCTTTCTCAAAAAGGATGCATGTCCAAGTTGGGCAGTTGGGAGTTTTTTGGCTTTTATATGGAAGGTTCTGATAAATTCCCTGGTGATAATAAGTTGTTAGAAGCTTTTGACATCATCTGATTGGGGTAGAAGTGATGGGTCAGCTGTTAAATGTAAATATGTGGGTGTTGAGCCCATAGTAATTAATAGAGAGGGTGTGACTGTAATTGTAGTATTTTGCTGCTGATTTGGCCTTTGGGAAGTGTAAGGGGATTTTTTTTCTGATTGATTCTTGGTTTCTCCTATGGAGATTAATAAAATTCAGGTGGTAGCTCAGATCCCCTTCTAATAAAGAAAAAAATGTCTCATGTGGTGGGTTCAAATGCATATCATCGTGCCTTTATGTTTAAAATTCAACTACTTCTGTATGGTGAAAATGGGCTAATAAGGGTATGGCCGTTACATGAATGTCAATGATTTTAGAGCAAAACATACAAATATCAAATGCACTCTAGGTCATAGTTTCTTTTAGCACAATTAATTTATCTAGCATCCAGACTACTAAGAGTCTATGAGGCTCAAATATGGATACAAGCATGAACATGATATGAATGTGATTATTGACATTTCCAAACACATAGGACATGAATACTGGTTGCTGAATAAATGCTATTGTTATCACTTATCATCAAGTAGGTATACATTATTATGCAATGCATATTTCTGGTTATGTTGTATCGTATTTTGACCTAATATGGTGTGTGTGGGTGTGTGTGTGTGTTTGTGTATTTCTGGAATAGTTGAATAAAAAATTTCTTGACACATTGAAGTAAATAACAATTTTCTTTTTATAACTTTATTTCTGTAATAAAGGAAATGACATAAAATTGCATTACTTTCTTGATTTTTTCAAAGACTCATTTGGCAATTAATATAATTTCAGGTTGTAATTCCATCATTCCTTAAAAAAATTCGTTGCAGAAACAACTGTTTTACACAATTCATATTCATCAATAGTGATTGGTTATGTCAGCATCAATGGCATTGCTTTGCTTTAGAAACATTTTGTCTTATTACATTTATTTTGTAGCTTTATGTACATAATCTTGCTCACTCAACAGTGGACGGTGCAAGTTGAGCCGAAATTCCATGAAGATGCAAGTAATTTGGAACAGTTGGTTCCATTTGAGGAGTGTATTCAACTGCATTCCAGTGAAAAATCAGTTGTCCGAACTCCTGAATATCTCCTCCTCACCAACAATGGCCGTACCTTCAAGTTAGTTAGATTTCTACTGATATTTATATTTTCTCATAATATTATTGTTTCATTTATAAATTCATTTACAAATTATAATTGTTTCTGGATGCTGTGTTGATTTTATTTTGAAAAGATAATGGTAGGCCTTCACCTTCGTATTAAAATAAGAAGAAGAGTGCCCAATAATGGAAATACAAAGAGAAAGGAAACACAAAGCCACAAAAGAGGGATTCTCCTGCAGGATAGATCAACAAATTATGCGAGAAAATGATGTGTTGATGAGTTGTAGTGTTGATGAAATTTGTGTACTCGGTGTTCTTTCATCATTAGTTCAATTTTAGGTTAGACATCCAATATGTATTTGGTGTAATTTAAAGGGAATCAAATGTCAATATAGTGATAGATGAGGAGTAGTTCTTTAGAAACTGAAGCAGATGTTGTATTGGAATATCAGATGTAACTGGCTAAGCATATTTGAAGAATATATAATGAACACAAAGACATGAATCATGCAAGGTAAGATGCTTGATGGTGGCGTATCCTTGTCCATATGTCTCCCAAACTCTCAGTTAGAATTTTTGCCTCAATAAAGTACCAATGACTTGAACTTGGAAGATATTGAAGTATAGAGTTGGTAGAAAGAGAGAATGTAGAACAAATAACAACTGTTTTTTGCTTTTGCTATTTCATTACAATGCAGGAGCAAGGACAAAGTGCAGAATCATCTTGGCCTTTCATGTCCTATTCTCGGCCTCTCTTTTGCTTTGTATTTCATGTTTGGTTTACCAGTTTAATATGAGATGGTAAACATCACCCTCTTGAAACAAAGGGGCAAAGTGCCAAATATTTAGAAGACGAGGTGCAGTCTGTTGGTCTCTTTTGTTTTATATTAAAAATCTTAAAAATATTATGAGCGTTAAGAACCTTTTAAGAACACATCTATAGATATATTATTCCTCCTTTGCTTACAGACTTTCATTTGTCCTTCAACAATGTGCTCATTGCAACTACCCTGAGATTAAGCTTTCATTTTTGTTGAGAAAGGTAGACATTCTACCACGATACAATAAAATAAGAAAGTAAAATAAAAACACCTGAATCAGGCAGTAGAAGAATCATCCACAGCAGCCACCTGCCTCCCATACAAATGACTCAATTACAAGTTTTCCACCCTCAAAGATGATCTTACTAGCACCCACACAATACCTCCCCCAGTGCATGATGAAGTTTTCCACGGAATCCCAAACATTCTTGAAATACATGTTTTCCCTCTTCAAGATTGGTTGGTTAGCCAGCCAAATTGCCCAAACTCGTGTGGGAATGAAGAACAGAAATTTCACTTTCTTGCTTTGAGGTCGTTGGTTTTTTTTCCCTACTTCCCACATTTGTTCCAAGCTGCTGAAATTTAAGTCTGCTGCTGCTCCGAGGCCCTCTTAAATCTGCCAAAGTTTATATCAGTCAAATTTACTTTGCATTTCAAAATATGAGCAACGATTTGAAGGGTTGGCATTGGTCATGTGATACGAAAATACTATGGAACAAGGACTCTCTGGGTTAGGGTTTCACAATCATGTATGGCTCCCATCCATTAGGCACACCATGGATCCTTTTCCTATTTCCCTGTCAACCATATTCTCTAACAAATCATGCTAGGGGTCAATTGAATAAATTTGGCTTTAGTACTCTTAACTGTGTCCCCTTTTCCTTCTTAGATTGGAATATAAATCCCTTTGGAAGTCTGCATGGTTCTAGACTTCTAGTTTCTTTTTTCATATTTTTTTTTATGAAGATAGTTTTTTTTTAAATTTTTTTATGAAGATTTAGAAACTTCTTTTTATAATTCAAGATGCCTCCAACAAAAGAGAAGGGGTCTCCATACAAAAAAATAAAAGAAAATGAAAACAAAGAACCTAGTAAAGATACAAGGGGTTTAAGCTCCTAACATGAAACCAAATGCTGACACCACCCAAACCATAGATTGCCATGATGGAGGAAGGAGCATCCACCCCCAAAACCGTGGTGACTCAATCTCTAAGATATGAATATGTACTTACATAATTCTAGTTATGAATATATAGGAAGGATAGGGTGCTCTCATTTGCCCACAACTGAGTGGTTTGAGACTCAGAAAATCATAGAATAAGTCTTGAGAAGAATGCTTCTTGAGGCCTCTTAGGATGAATCGATGAAGTGAAGCCTGTATACTTGAAGATTTTGTGAGAGCACAAGGACAAAACGAGATCTTACTAATGCATGCTAATTTCTTAATCATGCTGGTTTAAAATACAATTTTCCCTCCCAAACTGTTAATTCAGTACCACCTTTACCTTTGGTTTGCTCCATTGAGCTACAATTTTCCATATCAAAGAAGTTTTTGTTGTCTATTCCTATTTTATTTATTTATTGATGTATATTTCCTTTACATAATGGTTGTCATTCTCTTCACCCGACATGTTGGTATCATAATTTTTATCTCATTTTCAGCATAATTGTTGACCCGACTGATCTTAGTGATGGCCTGCACTATTATGAAGTCTATGGTACTGATTGCAAAGCACCTTGGCGCGGTCCGCTTTTCAGAGTTTCCATTACTATAGCAAAGCCTATGATTTTGAAAGACCATAATTCAAAAATGTCATTCTCTGATATACGATTTGTGCCAGGTAATATATTTTCAAAGTTGCTATGTTAAATTAGGCCTTGCTGTTCAGGGTGGCTCCAAAATTACGTGTGATGGTCATTTAATAATTTTCTGTTCACCTAATAATTAGCTTTGTTAGGATCAAACAATTATTTCAAATATTGTTATTGAGTCAAACATCACAATTTTGGAAATTTAGGATACACACATCATCCATAGGACCTATCATTTGGTGCATTATATATTATATTTACCAAAGGCTCCATATCATTGCTTGGCAAATGATATGGCAATCCTGCAGATTTTAGTAACATGGTAGTGTATCCCATATTTTGTTATCATTATTTATTATCTGTAGGACCTTTGTATCTCTTTCTACTTCTTGTTCTTTCTCTGTCTCTCTCTCTTTTTCTCTCTCTTTTTGTAATAAGGTAGGCCTCCCTGCCTTGATTTTATTCAATACCAAAGTGAGTGCCTGAGGCACACAAAGACAATCATGACACAATACTCTTGGTTTCCTTGTCTTAATAGTTTTACTGTGAATCAATAGGCCATGTAGAAAGAAGGTTTATTGAGGTACCACATGGGGCTACGTGGGTTGAGGCAACCATGCAAACTTCAGGGAACGATACCGCAAGAAGATTCTATATAGACACTGTCCAGGTACAAATCTTGCAAGGTTGATTTTTTCCCACTTTTCAAAAAGGTTGAAATTTCACATTGTACCTAAATTACTGCTTGGCAGATATGCCCCTTGAGAAGACCTATTAAGTGGGAGAGCGTGGTGACTTTTTCATCCCCTTCTCTAAAGTCCTTCTCCTTTCCAGTGAAGGGTGGTCTAATGATGGAATTAGTTATAGCACAGTTTTGGTCCAGTGGTGTAGGTAGTCATGAAGCCACAGTGGTTAATTTTGAGGTACACCTTTATCAATTACTAGTTCATTTTTTCTCGCTCACTAATGTTGTGTGTGTTATCTCTGAGCATTTTGTGTGTACTTTTGGACGTTCTCTGAAATCCATTGCCTTTTTTCAAAACACAAGGATTGGAGCATTTATATTATGAGAAAGAAATGCCCCTCTAACAAAGGAAAAAAGGGACCTCTAAAGATTAAAAATAAGGCAAGCAAAAAGTCAGGGAAAGAAAATAAAATAACCAAACCCATCATGACAGCATCCCACATCAGCCCATATAAATTTGGTTGTTTTAGTTAATAAAACCTGGAACTTACTGCCTTGGCTGTATATAGAATATTGATTAGAAGTTTGGTGGTTTTAGTTCATCATTTTGTTGAGCTTTGCATGCAAATGTTTAGATTGCTAGAAGACCAGTAACTGAAGACAAAGCATTTTCTCTGTATCACGAGTGAAATTGTTTTTGTAAATGCAAAGCTATGTGGATGCTTGGATCACTGTTCTGGTGACATTATAAAAATATGTATTTTAAGGTCCCAAGGATCTTATTGCAGAAACCTTTAAGTTTTTATATAACTCATTCTTCAAGAAACCAAGACCTCTGCCATTTATTGTCTATCTTGATATCATGAAATCACTCATATTCATTAATAAAATCTTCCATGTTGGGAGGCTTTGTATTTCAATTTACCTGTCTTTACATTGGGCACATGACTAATGAATAAGTGGTGTGTAGGGAAATAAGTTAAGTAATAGATGTTTATGATTTTGTCTTTTACATGTGACATTAAAGATTAATGAATATAGGGTGGAGTGATACACAAACTTTATTTTGTTTTATTAAATTTTCTTGTTTTTTGGATATCCCCCGTCTCCTTTTTTTCAAGGGGCATCTTTTCAGAAATGCTTGCATTTGTACATCCAAAGGAAAAAATAAAGAAGAGTAGATTTGAATGTCATCAATTAACAAGCACATGAGCATCTCATGTGGGATCAAACAGCTTTGACAAATATTAGAGCTGATCAATTAAAATACTTAGCTGTTGGAAAATGACATGGATAGTGATGCCATCATCAATGAGGATAAATGTATATTTATTCGCTAATGTTGTTCTCCGTCAATCTGAACCATTCTCATAGTATTCATTTTAAAATTTTTGAGGTGGGATAGTCTCATCCCATTTGTTAAGAATGTTTTCATCTCTAATGTGGTTTGTTTTACTCATACCAAAAAGCGATCACACAGAATAAAGCCACCACCCTGAGTGTTCTCGCATATAGAAGGATACTGGAGGGGAGATCTGGGAAGTCCTATTATTTAGCTTTTTTCAAACCCATGTCTTTCTCATTTTAGTCAGAACACTTTACGATTGCTCCAGACAATGACCCTTATACGTTAAGAAAAAAAATCTTTTGCAGCAGAATTAGAAGTGCTCTTTGTTGAACTTGATGTTCTTGGTCATCTTTTTTTTTTTAATAATACCAGAAGTTGTTATTTCTGCAAATTGTAGTTAGAGGATGGTTTTTTAGTCAATTAGTTTAATATGATACTGCTACCACTGCAATCTTGAAAAGGAATTTGTAATACCAACATGCAAATTCTTTTGTTTATTTATGCATAACGTGGCATTTTTAAATTTCATCAAGTTATTTTGGGCAAAAGTGTGATATCTGAGTTCTGACCATTTTTTAATTGATAATCTTTGGGACCTTAATTGCTTAATGAATTTTAACTATTATTTGATTCCAAATATTTATTGATATGATGGTTCCACCTGAATGTATTTTTCAGATCGAGTTTCATGGGATCAGCAGCCACAAAGCTGCAGTTACACTTGATGGAAGTGAAGCACCTGTCAGAATTGACACTAAAGCTCTAATATCATCTGAAAAACTTGTTCCTGTAGCGAATTTAACGAAAGTAAATTTTCACTCTTAACTTTGGATTAGCCTGTCTTTATGTATTTCACTATTTCCTTCGCATGACACCTGATAACATGTGTACTAATATATTCTCTCTGTCACATTTTCCAATGTTCATTTATAGGTAAGAATACCATACAGGCCCATCGATTCTAATTTAAGTTCCCTTACTGCAAGCCGTGACAAGCTGCCCTCAGGAAAACAGATACTTTCTCTAACTTTAATGTGGGTCTCTATGTTCCCGTTTTCTAATTTGTCTTGTAAATACATGCAAAATAATTTCTTTTGTATAATAATAACTCCTATATCTGCTTTTCTATATCCCGCAGTTACAAGTTCAAACTGGAAGATGGAGCTGATATCAAGCCAAGTATTCCGTTGCTTAACAATCGCATTTATGATAATAAATTTGAGTCGCAGTTCTATATGATATCAGATTCTAACAAGGTTCCTTCATTGCTCTGTCTGTTAGTTGGTGGTCTTGATCGTGTTACCTTTTGAACTTGATTGTGTGTTCAACTTCATGATATTTAAATCTCAATGCTCACAGAAACTGATGTAGTAGGACAGATTATTCAGATGGGACCATCAAAAGTGGTCCACCAATAAATTCAAATCAATGGTCACGATCTCGGAATCGCACGAAATTTGACATGGTGAAATATATCGAGGAGATCTTCTGGATTAGTTGTTATACAACTAACAATTTTTATTTTTCGAAAATTCATTTATTTAGGGCTTTAAATTAGAGATTTTACTATTTTTAGTAAGTTTTAGATTTATGATATCTCAATCATAACATATCGGAATTGATTTCTATCAATTCCTATGATCATTTAGGATCTCATAGAATCTGGAAAATTAGTTTTCGGATTTTACTATTTTTAGTAATTTTTTTTATTTTATGCTATTAGTATAAATATCAGACTTGTAATTTAGGATTTTAAGTTTTTTATCAATTATATTTTGAATTTTCTCTCTTTTGAGGCTTTTCTTCCTTGTGGATTCAAGGAGCTTATGAGATCTCAACGCTTGTTGGATCTTTTTATCGTTTTCACGCTGCGTTAGTTGGTATCAGAGCCAGGTTTGCCTTGCTGTGATGGCAAATAATGGAGGGGGAGACAACCAATCTAATGACGCTGGTCGTGGATTGGAGGATCTGTGTAAGGCGGTCGAGGAACAACGTGATCAGATGCGAGAACAACGAGATCAGATGCGAGAACAACTGCAGGAGATCCGCATGATGATCGCTGGCCTGAACCTCAACGTCAACAACAGGCATCCTAAAAGTGATAGGATACGCGCTGAGGGATTTGCCCAAGGCCGACCTATTGCTTGGAACATCGTTCGACATCCCATTCATTATCAATTTGATGTTGAGGAAGATTCGGATGATGAAGATGATGGACTTCATGGATATCAACCGGGGAGGCGGCGTATGAAATACAATGATTACCGATTGAAGGCGGATATTCCGTATTTCAATGGTAATATGCAGATCGAGGATTTTCTCGATTGGATCTCGGAGGTCGAAAGATTCTTTGAGCTGATGGAGGTTCCCGAAGAAAAGATGGTCAAATTGGTGGTTTTTCGATTGACGAGCGGGGCCGCTGCTTGGTGGGACCAACTTCAGAGAACCCGACAACGGCGAGGAAGGGTACTTGTTCGTACGTGGAAGAAGATGAAACAACTTCTCATGGATCAATTTCTACCATTAAATTACGAATGATATGTGCCCCCATTGTATCAAAATTGTCGCCAAACCGCAATGGTGGAATCACAATTAGAGAGATCAAGCGTGCAAGTTATGGTTGATGGATCAATGGAGGCGACCAAAGAAAGTCATTCAAAAATTCCAAAGTGTCCGAAGATGAAACCCTATGATCAACATCTGGTTGAATCAAATATTGATGGGGACAAAGGTAATAACACAACTGACGGCGATGATATATATGATGGTGCTGAGTTCGCAAACGAAGAAGGAGAGCGGGTCAACTTCATCGTTGAACCAGAGATCAACGAGGACATGAGCAATAAAGAAGCAGAGGATGTTGTTTTCTCTGGTGATTCTGAAGATATTATTGGAGGAGAACAAGAGGAGTTATTTTCACTATCCTTAGTGGTGATCCCCAAGATAGAAGAGCCCCTACAAAAGCTCGTGTTGCAGGATATGTGCACCATCAACAAAAGTGTTTTCGATGTCATCATCAACAATGATAATGATGTATACTTTGCGACTACTACAATGGTGAAGGAATTTTGGCTACAAATCGAGGTGCATTCAATTTTCTACATGATCAGTTATATTGAGAAGAAATTTGAAGTCAAGAAAACGTCTCTTCTCTTGCCAAAGGTGAAATACAAAGAAACATCAATTGAAGAGCGGAAGAACTCGAGGACGAGTTCTTTTGAAGAAGAGGAGTCTGATGTAGGACAGATTATTCAGATGGGACCATCAAAAGTGGTCCACCAAATAAATTCAAATCAATGGTCACGATCTCGGAATCGCACGAAATTTGACATGGTGAAATATATCGAGGAGATCTTCTGGATTAGTTGTTATACAACTAACAATTTTTATTTTTCGAAAATTCATTTATTTAGGGCTTTAAATTAGAGATTTTACTATTTTTAGTAAGTTTTAGATTTATGATATCTCAATCATAACATATCGGAATTGATTTCTATCAATTCCTATGATCATTTAGGATCTCATAGAGTCTGGAAAATTAGTTTTCGGATTTTACTATTTTTAGTAATTTTTTTATTTTATGCTATTAGTATAAATATCAGACTTGTAATTTAGGGTTTTAAGTTTTTTATCAATTATATTTTGAATTTTCTCTCTTTTGAGGCTTTCTTCCTTGTGGATTCAAGGATTCCTTGTGAATTCAAGGAGTTTATGAGATCTCAACGCTGGTTGGATCTTTTATCGTTTTCACGCTGCGTTAGAAACTGCCAACTCAGCATCGTCAGACCTACTCATCTTTGAAAATTTTGAGAAGCTTTATTTGTCATGAATGCTATATTGAACTCTTTTGCATTTCTTATCGAAGCTGACCAAGTTTTTGCTTCTTTTTCTAGCGTGTATATGCAACAGGGGATGTCTATCCCAAATATGTGAAACTTCCAAAGGGTGTATACAACCTTCATCTATATATCAGGTATGGATCATCTGAACCTTGTAAACTTATGGGTCTGTATTTTTTTCTTTTTGGATAAGTAGCAGTGGGATTTGAACCCAAGATCTCATTGTTGCAGATTTTGATGTAAACTGTTCTAGGTCCAACTCCTTTGGGCGTGCATGTTTGATTTTTTGTTTTTATTTTTAAAGACTAGCTTTGGTAGAATAACACGTGGAGCATCATTGTGAACTGTTTTAGATATTGGAGCATGTACAGTCTAGGAGCCACTTCCACGAGAGTGAACGGAGAGTTTTATTTATTTATTTATTTTTATTTTTAACGGGTGTGTGTGTGTGGGAGAGGGAGGAATTGGGATCTTCTGATATATAGGACTTTTGAGCTCTAATAGGAATATTTTGCTTGGGAGAACCCTTGTTTCTCCTCAAATCAGTCTCCAAATATTTAATAAATGTCATGTAGGTGATGATCATAGAACTCTTGGCTAGTGGTTGATGTCACACTTGGCATCATGAAACATTATAGGGTTAAAGACATCCAAATCCTTACAAACATGGATAATCCCATATAAGTCCTTATTAAAGTTGGGGTAGACGTACAAATCCTTGAAAATTCACAAAAACCCATATACCTCCCTAGTTTCAAGAAAAAATAATTTTAATCCAACCTACCCTACTTAACTCTAACATGTAACCATTAAATGGTTAAATTATCCTCAAATTTTTAACCATTTTCAAACAATACTTCAATGGAAATGAAGAAACATAATAATTCTTACAAGAATAATTTGATTTTTGCATGAGTTAATTTGTTTTTGTTATTGTTTATGAAGATTATAATGTCTATATGATTACATGGTAATAATATTCTGTCAAATTTGAATGAAATTTTAACTTGAGGATGATAATTAGGTCTTTGTGAGTTTTTAGGGACTCATGTGTCTACCCTAACTTTTACAGAGACTTATATGAGATTACCCAAGTTTAGAGGGGTGTAAATGTCTTTAACCCAACATTATATTTTCCTTAGGAAATTGGTATAAGATATAAAAAAAATCACATGAGAGCGAAGGCTGTCATTTGTATAACAGACTATCAGCTTGTCCTGTCCACTGCAAGTGGATTCAGTTTCTTGATTCAGTTTCTCTACTCTTAGGAGATTGGTGGCGATGAGAGGGACTACTAGAAAAGGCCTTGGCAGAGGGGGTCCCAGGGCATCTGATGTGGTTATTTTAGTGGTAACAGGAGATCAGCAATGCGTCTAAATTTTACAATCTGTGCTTGGTGGCTTCTATCTGTGGGCCTGGAATCTTTTTAACGGGTGAGAAGCGTGAATAATTGTTTAAATGTTAGGTGGACAATTATGGTTGGTGTTGGCGGCAGACGGGGGATTATAAATTGCTCATTTAATTTTTGGAACTTGGCTTCTATGACCTTGCATCTTAAAGAGATCCAGTGATCATGAGGAATTTTGTGTTCAACCAGTGAATTATGAAGTTACAGCTGAGGGAGAAAAAACTTGATGGTGGTGCCTACCTCCATGCAATCTCGTGTGTCTGTGGAATAGGGGGGTTTGGTAGAGGTTTAAGTGAAACAGGGAGTCTACTCATCAAATGTTGTCAGCAGTGAGGCGGGTCAGATGGGGAGGAAGTGGGGTAGATAGGCGGGCCAGAGGATGAAGATGACCATATTGGCATACTCGGAGATGAGGAGAGTCGGAATGCTCTCCACCTTCGCCATGAATGAGGGGTTGGCTCAACAAGGGGTTACTTGGTGAATATGGAGATAAGTGGTTGGGGTTGGCTAGGATGGTGGCACGTCAGATTGCCTTGTTTGAAATTCACGTGGATTAAATGTTAATCACATGAGGTCTACATGAAGTTAAAGCTGCCTGAATTTTACAAGGGACATGGGCGGGGCCGTGGGGCATGTGGTTCAGTTGAGCCCCGATTATGTGGTTTGGGGTCTTGGACTGTGGATCGGTTGATTCTGAGGTCCACGGATCATCTTCACCTTGGATTTGGTAGGGTGGGCCTACATGCTTGGTTCAAGGCCTGTAGGGATTGTAATTTTGATGTGTCCGTAATAGGGGTTGCTTCGTGCTTCCCTGTTTGACAAGGCCCAAGCGTTTGGGGATCCTAGATCCAAGTTATAACTTGTTGGGATATTTATTCACATAAGGAGCATGTGACATATTCACTTGGGACTTCTCATAAAAAAAGGTTTGGTGGTTCCAAATCTCACAGTGAAGTTGGGGACATACAAATATGGGTTCTTTGAAAGATTTGCTCTGGCGTTTTCACAGAAATATAATAAGAGTTGATGGAAGCAAAAATGATGAAACTCCTTTCCACTATTCCCCAATTCTTTGTTGGGCCATATGTCTAAACCTGAAATGAAAAACTATTTGAGGTAAAAGGGCTTCTACCCAGAGAAACCTGTGCCCCAATCATCTGCCTTATGAATGTTTGTGCCATCCATATTATTGAAGTTGGGAGAGAGGTAATTTTGGGGAATGGGAGTTATATATTGAGTGAGATTGCTATTTGAGAGGGGTATGGTGATGGATATGTGACTTCTGGTATCTATATCTTTTTTTTTTTTTGTTCTTTATTTTATGTATCAGCATATTTTTGCCTTCTTAATATAATGAATCAATTTCTTTAAAAAAAAGAAAAGAATTTAACTGCATGCTACATTGTGTTACACTTTTATTCTGATTCAGTTGCTTAATCATTTTTATGTGCAGGCATGCAAATGTTGAAGTCCTGGAGAAATTGAAGCAGTTAGTTTTATTCATCGAAAGAAAGTTAGACAAAAAGGTAAATCATATAGTTAATCATTTTAACACACATTCCATTTATATTTCGCCTTTTTATCAATTTTTTAATTGACAATTTCGACATCTTGTTCTTAATTTATTGAATAATGAACACCACAAATCATGAGGAATGCATGCTCAAGCTTGCTAAGTTTATTACATTTTTTTAATGAAAAGTGGTGTCACCATGTTATTTACTATCCGGTAATCTACCAATTGTTACAAAATGATTCGGTAAGAATGAAAATATGTTGGTCCACTATTAGTTTTACAAGGACGATTCTCCAATATCCAATATGACAATGGCTGACTCTAATGCACCCACTTTCTTGTGGCTTCTCTACCATCTTCATACAGAACTGACTAGAATGCTTGGAAAATATTTATTTGTTCGATACAAAACTGCAATTCTTCACATACTCAGGTACGGTAAAGAAACCATTCGGCAACACCCCACCACACTCCCCCAACCCCACACAAAAAAAAACACACGTGGATTTATATACTGACAAAAACTTAAAGCCAAAATTTGGGGTTGGCTATATGTGTCCGTTTTTTTTATTTTCCAGTAAGTTACATCGCAAATTCTTCATCTATTTCATTTCTAATCATCTTACCTTGCAATTTTCAATATTTTTTTTTGTTGAAATTCTGAGGAAATATGAAATTTGGCGACTGATCAAGTATTTGACATGTATCATCTTATTTCTTTATAACAAATAAATTAGTCCATGTGCATTCTATGATAAGTCATGTAGCACCGTGCTCATCAGTTATTAAGCTATGTGTAGAAGATCCCTGATACACAACTCATAATGCTGATGCAGGATGTCATTCAACTAAGTTTTTTTTCTCAACCAGATGGTCCCATAATGGGAAATGGTACTTTTAAGTCCTCAGAACTGTTACCTGGGTACGGCATTCTGAAATGACCTTTGATTCATAATCTTCTGATAAACTTTGCCTGGGTTGACTGTAACTGTATAATTTATAATCTTTGTAGGCAAATGGAAGCATTCTATGTTGGTCCACCGACAAAAGACAAACTTCCAAAGGCATGTATCTCTAGAAATTTCGTGATTACTTTGGACTCGTATATTTTTTCTCCATCTCTTTGTTATTTCTAAATTTGTATGCAATCTTCCAGAACTGTCCTCCAGGATCAATATTGGTTGGAAAAATTTCTTATGGAAAAATGTCCCTTGGCGCCAGAAATGAGAACCAAAATCAACTACCTTCTCCTGTATCTTATCACATTTCTTATGTAGTACCACCACCAAAGGTATGATCTTCCTTTTTCTCCATCATCTTATCTCAAGGAAATGTTGGTTTGCTCCTTGCTAGAAATCCACAGAGAGATTTTTTTCTTCTTCTTTTCCTTAAGATCTTAATTGTGTTTATCACATTCTAAATACGTATTATCTTCTTTGGTAGCTTGAGGAGGACAAAGGGAAAGATACTTCAAGTTGTACCCAAAGTGTCTCTGAACGTTTGGAAGATGAGGTATTGTGCGAATTTCTTGTTATTGTCCTCATTCATGTGCTTTACTTACTGTGATTCTCTGTTGATGCATAAGTACATGCTTTGATGATTTTTTGAGTTCATCTTTCGAGGGCCAGTACTTTGGTTTATCCTATACTAGTATCATCTACAGATTTGAAATGACAGAGTGGCCTGTAAATCATCTTCGGATTTGCGATATAATTTTCTTTTATTTTTGCTGGCAAATCCATTTCACTTTGATACTTGTGTGTTATATTTTGATATTTCAATTTTAGGGAACATTTCCCTTTTGTACAGCTATAAATATTCCACACATATTTGACTTGAAGAATACAAACAAGTAAAAGCTGACTTTAACGTCATTGTTGCCATCTTCTTCTTTATAAGGTTCGCGACACAAAGATAAAATTTCTTTCAAATCTGAAGAAAGGTTCTCCGGAAGAACGCTCAGCATGGAAGGACCTTGCCAATTCTCTCAAGGTTATTACCCTTCTTCTGAATTATAGCACAAAACCTCTCTATTCTATTAGTTGGGATCATGGTGAAAGTTTCCCAGTACCATGACCTTTTTTATTTTGTATTTTATATTTATAAATAACAGATGATTCATGTATAAAATAAGATCTAGATTGCATGCTCCCAATGTAGTATTTCTTAGGTCATCTTTAAGTTAGTGACAGATAATATTTTTGTAGCTCTATGCATGCCTCTAGAAATACATGTAACAGTTATCCTTTCCAGTTTCTACTCAAAATGTCTCTTTTATGCTCTATGGTTCATATATTTTGTCCTTTTCCAGTTTTATTAAACTTAGCTCAGTTTCTTCTGTAAATGTGGGCTAGAAACTAATGGATATACTAGAACCAGATGATATAATACATTGAAGTCTTTTTTGTACTTACAGCAAGAATACCCAAAATACACGCCATTACTTTCGAAGATTTTAGAGGGCTTGCTCAACAGTGGTGCTGATGAAGATAAGATTATTCGCAATGAAGAGGTGCGTATGGCGATAATACTATTTTGTGGAGCAGATCATTTTACATCTGTATTGTAGCTTTACCTTGAAATGCAATGTTATCATATGAGAACATTCATTCCTCATATATTCAATCACTCATTCCCCAAACATGATTAGGTTGGAAATAGAATCCTCCTATTTACAATTTTCCTGTGAATTCTATTCATCTTGTTCTTGTAGGAATTTTTGTATATTTATTCCTGTGTTGCAACTTTTGGCTCATGTTTGGTTCGAGAATAAGCATGGAATAAATTGGAATTAGTCGGAATAACCTCATTATGGATGTTTGGATGATTGGAATAAATGAGAATCTGTATGCTAGAATTAACTAGTATAAAATGGTAAATGGATTTCATTCACCCATTAGAATTAAGTTATTCTAAAGGTTATTTAAATAAAAAAAACATGTGAGCCCACTGTCAAATCAACTGTCACTATCTCTTATAAATAAGTGTCAAAACAACTGTCATCTTTTTTTTACCTTTTATAAATCTTTATCCACACTTTATTCACATTTTATCCAAACAACAAAAACTTTATTATTACGTTTCCCAATGAGAATAATTCAAAATACAACCAAACACAAAATCATTTTATTCTTATTTATACTAGAATAGTCATAAATCTCATAATAATTTAATTCTCGAATCAAAACATGGGCTTAGTGTTTTCATATCCTACTTTGTAAATAATCCTGAATTGCAAACTTTCCAATATATATCATTTTGTATTGTGATTGTTAAGTTCTTAGGAAATTCTCATTTAATTCCTAGCACAGGTTCATGTGAAGTATTCGAAATCAAATACGCAATGTGTTCTCTAAGTTTATTGTTTGTTATAGATTAACTTATTAGATTTATTCAGATTGGGAATAGTAATCCACTAATCCTCAATCTTTGTTCTATATTTAGATCATAAATGCAGCCAATGAGGTGGTCAATAGTGTTGACAAGGAGGAGCTGGCAAAGTATTTCTCTGTGAAGTCTGATCCTGATGATAAAGAGGCTGAGGTATGTTGTGCTTTTTCTAATTGTATGCATGGAATTGTTTAGTGGTATTTTTTACTGGTTGATCATTTTACAAGCAAATCGATTGTTATTGTTGAATAAATAATATTAAAATTGTCGAACTGGCTATAGAAAATCAAGAAGAAGATGGAGGCAACACGAGACCTGCTGTCTGAGGCACTATATCAAAAAGGATTGGCACTTGCAGAGATTGATTTTATAAAGGTCAGAATGGCTTCTTGAGCTTTTCGTAGTTGTTTTTAATAATTATATTATCATGTCATCATCTTATAGATAAAGTGACGAAAAAGGCATGTGAGGCGGAACACTGCTTCCTTATCTTAACCATATTCTGGGATCAAATCATTATAAGAATAAGCTTTAAGAAATGAAAATTGGCTTTTTTTTGTATCTACTTTTCCAGTTTTTTTTTATAATCCATACTTAAATGGGGCCCTAATCACACATCAGATGTATCACTGGGATCCTATGTATAATTTTTGTAGTACCTAACCAGTGTAAATTTTAATTTATTTTTCTTAGAACACATTACCATTGCCACACAATAATCCCTCTTGAGAAGTGCATCCACTTTTTCAATAGGTTAAATTTGTTAGCCAGTAATATGACAGTAACTTCTGTTGTACAAATTTTAAAAATATGAAATAATTCACCAAAAAGTGCTTTAAAGGCATCTTCCAAAGAAATTAAGAACAATAAAAGGATATGTGGGAAACAAAATGTGTGCATGTAGCCTTTTTTTTTTGGGACCTTCAGTTTTTCAAAGGCATTTTTTTAACAAAAATCTAAAACTGAATCAGATACATCATGTCCAGTCGTTAATTTATTATATGTATATCTGACCTTAGTTGTCAAATTTTTATTATAATTATGTTAAGCATATGATGATGGCCTGCATTTGTATGATACCTTTGCTGAACAATTAACAATTTATTTGGGGCGTGTCTATCCCCACCAAGACAATTTCTTATCCCACCAATAAAAAAACCCGGTGTTTTGTTGTTCCCACTAATCCAGTTCGACCGAAATCGGTCGTCATTTCAGGTTTTGGGCGACCAGATTTGGTTGCCATTTCAGGTTCTGGGCGACCGTAATTGGTCATCATTTCAGGTTTTGGGCGACCGTAATTGGTCGAACAGGGTTAAGAACTATATGTACTTATTCTTTGTAAACAAATAAATTTTTTGGTTTATCCATCATATTCTACATTTATTCTTTTATCCAAACAACAGCTAAGGGACTCAAAAAAATGTAAGTATGTATACTTTCAATTAATTCAAAATTTTATAGAAAAATATCTTATTAGACAAATATATATAATTTTTAAGCTTAATTTGAATTCGTAGTTAAGATGATTTTTTGTTTGAAAACAAAAAAACCTATCAGTTGATCCAAACACATTTTATATCTGGCTTTTGAAATTTGTCTGTAACTTATGTAAAAAAATTGTTCTTATATTCTACATTTAAGAATAATGATTTATTCTCCCTATATTACAACTCAGACTTGGAGTGATATGAAGGATTCAAGGAGGATACACGTCGTGGGATTATGTTTTCAAGAAAAAATTATAAACTTTATTACAAATCATGTTGGACCAGGTTCGGTTGCCCAAAACCTGAAATGACGATAAAATCCAGTCGTCCAAAACCTAAAATGACGACCAAGTCCGATCGCCCAAAACCTGAAATGGCGATCAAATCCGGTCGAACTAGCCGGATCGGTGGGGATAGCAAAACACCGGGTTTTTTTTTTAATCGATTGGTGGGGTAAGAAAAACGGTGGGTGGGGCTAGACGGGCCCATTTATTTGGGGTAATTGGATCCAATCACCTTATTGTAAGAGCCAATAATTTGCCAATAATTATTTAAGACAACCACAACATTCCTGAAACAAACACCCCCACTGAATACTTTTTTTTAAAAAAAAAAAATCCATTTACATCAAGAACGGATACTTCACTTGTGAACTTCAATATTCTTCAGGGTAATAAGGTAGATGGATCAGCTACAGCGTCTGGTGATGAAGTCTCTGATGGGGCAACAAAGGATTCTGCTTCTCCCCCCGTGGACCAGCCAGATAAATTTGAAGAGAATTTCAAGGAGTTGAAGAAATGGGTGGATGTAAAATCGTCAAAGTACAGCATGCTAGTGGTAGTGCGTGAGAGACGCTGCAAAAGACCTGGAACCGCATTGAAGGTAAGCTCAATAATTTAAGTTGTGAGATTTTTTTTTCTTGAGAAAATCTTGGCAGTTCATATAATTGGGGTCTTACATGTCTGAATCCCAAGTGTGTTCATGTCTTGATTGATATCTATACATTCTGTTGATGCAGGTCCTTATTGACATGATTCAAGATGATTCAGATGCACCAAAGAAGAAGCTTTATGAACTGAAAGTTGAATTGCTGGATGAAATTGGTTGGTCCCATTTGGCATCTTTCGAGCGGAGATGGATGTATGTGCGCTTTCCTCCAAGCTTGCCTCTTTTTTAACAGTTCATCATCTATTAATCTTGCATTGGTGTGTTGTATTCATGACGCTGAACCATTTGTTCCATGCGTTTTTTTAGATTCTACACTGTAAGAAGTATTGTGTAACAAGGGATATACTCTAACCTTCATATAAGGTTGCTCAGGTCATGGATTTTCTGAAAAATAATACACCATCGAAGTTAATAAAATCTTACACCAGGTTGGCCTTTATTCGTATTCCATTCCACTGTCTAAATGGGGGTTTGTTGCTCTTAAAATAGATTAACACGGTACATCATATCTGGGAAAATGATATTTGGCCCTTTGATACATACTGCTGTATGAAGTGAAGTATATATTGAAATGTATTAATGTATTTTTATTTGAAAAAAAAAAATTCATACATTGTGATTGTACGTTGTATGCTGAATTATTGCAGTGTATAGTGTATAGGTTGCTGGAGACCGCTTTTGAACCGCAGATGTAGTGTATCTGCTCTCTAATAATTGATGTCTTAGATGTTGTGTTGTTCTCGAATGCTATATAAAGGCCCATGTTAAATTCAGTAATTGTGAGAGGAAGTTTTTGCAAAATGTTACAAATACAAAAAATCTCACAGAAATGACCTGTGTTATATTTTCAGAATAGTCGTATTTGAGATATTTATTTGGGGCAATTTTTAAAAATGATCAAAATTTAAATACAAAAAATGATCAATTCTATCATACAAATCTTTTCTAGCATCAATTTCATTCATATATCTCATCAATAACACTAATAAAATATATTGTTTGAAAATTTTCACATTTTTTATAAATAGGGTTTTTTAGTTTTAAATCCCTATAAACATGTCTATTTAGGGATCGATCCCTAACTTCTTTACACTTAGGTTTTAGTCCCTTCTAGAGATTAAAAAGAAAACTAAATAATTTAAGGATAGGTCCCTCCCATGGATTAAAATTAAAATTCTGGGGATTAAAATCAAAATATGAAAAAGTGAGGAATCGATCACTAAATTTTATGATTTATGGAGACTTAAATATAAAAAAACCCTTCATTGTAATACATACTTTAATTTTATAAATCATATATTTATTAAACAAAATATATTATTTTTAAAATAATCAAAACAAGTGCGACCTGAAAGTTATAAGGGAATAGGAACCTCACGCAACATTTTCCTTTCTTATTTTGTCTAGGGATTGAATTTTTTCTTTCTTTGATCATATAGCTTAGTATTACAATCAAAATGTGATTTTTTTTTAATGCAAATGGTAGGCAGATGCCTTAAATTTATTAAAGGACTTGCTCAAATGAAAACATACACTAGTGGTAAAAGAGATATCTACCACCAAAACCAAAAGCAGATAAAAACTATTATGCAATTACAAGTTGCTCACCGGCAAAACCCACTCTTCTTACTCCCACATAGATGATCCCCCAAGCTTTAATAAAGCTCAAGACCATATCCCAAACATTTTCAACATAAACATGTACGATCTTGAAGATCCTTTGGTTTCGGGTTATCCATAGTGCCCAAACCACAGCGGGGACAAACAGTTGGGTGATTTTAGCCTTAGCGCTGCCATCATCTCTCCTTTTGAGAGCTCTGCCCGCCTCCCAAAGATGACCATGGAGTCAATTGAACTGAATTGTCATCCCTGGGCCCGGCTTATCATCACATTGGCGGGCGAACCTCCAGAATGAGATTTTTAAGAACTACAGGTCCTGTATTTTACAGTTCTAGATCAAATTTTAAATAATTTGCAAGTGTTGGTTATCAGAGGCTTCAGTTATTTTATCATCCAAAAATCAAAGTTCATGAGTAAAAAAGAAGTGTGAATTAAAATCAATCCAGGCGTCCGCCAAAGTTTAAAATATAGATCTCAATGTATGAAAAATACTGCAAATACTTAGCTAGGATACACTAAAATCTAGTTGTCACATTATTATATTTACTATTTATTTCAACTTTATAATATGGTTCTCAGATGATGCATTTGAAAATTTGGGTAGATTATGCATTTAGAAAGCAGAAATTTCTCAAACTTAAATTTTAACACATTATCAATTTTTAACTTAAATTTTAACACATTTTCAATATATATATAAATTTAAAAGAAATTAAAATGTGATAGAACTGCAGAAGCAAGTGTATGCAGAAATAAAATGCATATCTGGTTGAAATTTTTTTTGACATATTTTATAAATGAATTCATATAATTCACCATAATATATATATATATATATATATATATATATATATATATATATATGAAAATGATTGCGTGCGGCGAACGGCAGGTGCGGCCGCGACGTGGGCCGTTCGATCGCGGGTCCATCGCATCCAACGGTCGAGATGAATCGCCTCCGACCGTCCGATGCGATGGACCCGTGATCGACGGTCCGTGATCGCTGCCGCACCCGCCGTTCGCCGCACACAATCACGTCCATATATATATATATATATATATATATATATATATATATATATATATATATAGGGACGTGATTGTGTGCGGCGAACGGCGGGTGCGGCAGCGATCACGGGTCCATCGCATCGGACGGTCGGGTGCGAATCACGTCGACCGTTGAATGCGATGGACCCGCGATCGGACGGCTCGCGATATATATATATATACACTTCATTTTTCATACAACACATATACCAATCATGTATGCTATTTAAAAATAAATATAAAAAATGTTGGCTGGATTAGGGACACATTGAATCTAACATTTTCCCCGCAGCATGAATGATTATTCTAACATTTTCCAACACATAAAAATCCTGACTTTGCTCCATTCCAACTAAGCCCGTTTATTTTTTGAAAGAAGGTAGAACATGTTACCGACTGATTTCATTCAAAAAAAGAGTTAATACATATTTGAATTAACGATGAGAGGATTAATAGTCTGATACACTCGATTCATTTTATAGCCCATTTTACAATTTTGTACACAATGATAACATAATATATACTACATTATCATGGTATATAAGGTTCTATCGTGTATGAACTAAATTTTTTTCACTTTTTCGAAATAAAAAAATACACAATTGTATCTTAATACATCATACATCATTTCATATAACTACATACACTTTAATGAGATAGTGTATGAATTTTTTTTAATAAAAAACGTAAAATACTACAAATGAAACTGAAGGTGGGCTAGATATATCATTTTCCTTAACGAAACCACTGTCAAGTGAGCTAACCCATCACCAAAACATTTAAAAACTCTTTTAATTCTTTATGTCATCAGTCTTCATCAACCACCCCCACCACATTAAGTACAAAAACATGGGAAAACAAAGAAAAAAGCTTTTGCCTTGCATCCAAGGCATAAGGGTTTGACTCAAACTGTACAGTAATATCAACATGTTGGCATTAAAGGCCCCACTCTTTGTTAGGGAGCTGAACAATTAAAGCTATTTCTGTCTCGCAACTTGGACTCACGAGATTCTTCTATTTGGGGTCTATTGTCTGAAGAGATGGTATCCCGAGACGCGTAACAAGTATGGATTCCAACTGCATTTCATCATTGAGAAGAGATCAAAATTAATTGCATGGGTTAAATTTCAAGTAGGAACAAAGCATCATCATACACCAAGAAAAGTAGTAAAACACACAGATTTTGTATTTGAAGATTAGTAGAGAAAAAGTGATTGCCCATGTTTGTGGCATTAGATCCCCAGTTGTCTAAGCATTTGCCCCATCAAGGCAATCACAGAAGACATGCTATTATATTGTTATATGAGACATTTGATGTTCCTATCAGTAATATATGATATAAGCATTGATAACACACAGCCCTTCTGAAGAGCTGCATCAGATAGTATGTTTTTTATACAACACGACAGACACATCACATGCATGTCCAAAATTTGAAAATATTTTTCTAAATCACAAGAACCAAACAAATTATGTCAACATCACATCACCTGCATTCGTTCAGATCACCTGCATTCGTTCAGACTCTCAGGATCCTTGTTGCCTTTTCATCTGTGGTCAGACCATCCTGTAACAAATTATGTCAAAAAAATCACATCAAATTAAAGTCAGGATTACTTTTATCAATTTAGGGGCAGGCACCAAAGAAAAAAAATATCATGAAGACACATTAGCAGATGAGCATCATATCCTTTTCCAGTTGAGTGGAAAACTGGAAACAGTATATCAAAATATGTTATGGATGACAACATTAGAAGATCACATTGTACATAATAGTTCCAAAATCAGAGGATTTTATATATATTAAATTTATCATTAAACCAAAAGCAGGAATGATTCTCGACTGCTATTAGTGATGCATGCAATAAAATATGTGAAACGAATAAATCAGTTAGAAATGCTGATAATTCACATTAAATGCTTCCGAACTTATTATTTTTCAGAAATGCTTCCTAATTAAATTTTTCACTTGAATTGAATGAGATTGATATACCTCATAAACTAGTTAACCTCTAAGGTTGTGTTTGTGCACAAATTGGAAGGGAAAATGAAAGAAAGTGAAGGAATTTCGATCAAAGTGATGGAATTTTTTTTTATTTTCCTTGTTTGACACAAACACTAGCTTTTTAAATGGTCAAAGGGGAAATTTTTACTTTTCCTCACTTTCCATCATGCACAAACACACCCTAGGTAATACTATAAATATTAGCAATTATCTACAGATCTTTTCTAGCATCAATTTCATTCATATATCTCATCAATAACACTATCAATTGTTTGAAATTTTTCACATTTTTAATAAATAGTTTCATACAATTCATTGGATTATAAAGGGTTTTTTTTTTTAACTCTTCACAAACCACCGTATTTAATGATCGATCTTTCACTTCTTTGTATTTGGATTTTACTTTTCAGATTTAAAAGATAATTCCTTTTTACTCCCTAGGAGGGACCTATCTGAAAATTATTTAATTTTTTTTAGTCTCTGATAGAGAGTAAATATGAATTATCCTTTAAATCTGGAGAGTAAAAAACAAATACGAAGAAGTGAGGAATCGATCGCTAAATACGATGGTTTGTGAAAAATTACAAATAAAAAACCCTTTCATAGATTATGTATTTATTAAATGAAATATATTATTTTTAAAATAATCAAAACAAGCGCGACCAGAAAGTTATAGGAAAAGGAACCACACGTAACATTTTCCTTTCTTATTTTGTCTAGGGATTGATTTTTTTCTTTCTTTGATCATATAGCTTAGTATTACAATCAAAATGTGATTTATTTATTTTTAGTGCAAATGGTAGGCAGATGGACTTGCCCAAATGAAAACATACACAAGTGGTAAAAGAGATCTACCACCAAAACCAAAAGTAGATAAAACTATTATGCAATTACAAGTTGCTCACCGGCAAAACCCACTCTTCTTACTCCCACACATATGATCCCCCAAGCTTTAATAAAGCTCAAGACCATATCCCAAACATTTTCAACATAAACGTGTACGATCTTGAAGATCCTTTGGTTTCGGGTTGTCCATAGTGCCCAAACTACAGCGGGGACAAGCAGTTGGGTGATTTTAGCCTTAGCGCTGCCATCATCTCTCCTTTTGAGAGCTCTGCCCGCCTCCCAAAGATGACCATGGAGTCAATTGAACTGAATTGTCATCCCTGGGCCCGGCTTATCATCACATTGGCGGGCGAACCTCCAGAATGAGATTTTTAAGAACTACAGGTCCTGTATTTTACAGTTCTAGATCAAATTTTAAATAATTTGCAAGTGTTGGTTATCAGAGGCTTCAGTTATTTTATCATCCAAAAATCAAAGTTCATGAGTAAAAAAGAAGTGTGAATTAAAATCAATCCAGGCGTCCGCCAAAGTTTAAAATATAGATCTCAATGTATGAAAAATACTGCAAATACTTAGCTAGGAGACATTAATATCTAGTTGTCACATTATTATATTTACTATTTATATCAACTTTATAATATGGTTCTCAAACGCATTTGAAAATTTGGGTAGATTATGCATTTAGAAAGCAGAAAATTCTCAAACTTAAATTTTAACACATTTTCAATTTTTAATTTTTCTAACCCCCTCTTAGATTTTTCGGTTCAATGATTGAAAAATTAACAAAATAATGTATTTTAAAAATTGAATTTTCAACACTTTGACCACCGTATCATGGGCTCACCTGCCGCCTCGTTTAATTCGTGCATAGATGCCACTGTCATATCCTGCTCCAATAAATAAAGGGTAATTTGCACTTTTAACCCCAGAAAAATAAATATTTGCAAAAATAGCTCCACCATCTGAATATTAGCAAAAACTAGCCCCGGAGAGATAATATACTGGAGACGGATTGTATATATTCCGTCTCCCGTGTTCTTAATTTTCAAAAATTATCGGGCGGGGGGAGGCTAAATTTGCCCTGGAGACGGCACGTATATGTGCCGTCCCCTGGAGACGGCACGTATATGTACCGTCTCCTGGAGACGGCACATATATATGCCGTCTCCAGGGCACGGCCTATATACGTGCCGTCCCCGCAGGAAATCTCATTTCCGACCAAAAATCATTTTTTCACCCCAAAAAATCTTTTTTCATCCACCCACTCGCTTCCAAGTCCGAAAAATCCGATTTTCAACAACTTAAACAACAAATCTAAAGGTAAACATCAAAACCCTAAATGTTCTTGAATTTTTTTTTATTTATCCATTGTTTTTATTTTATTGATAAATTTTGTATTTGTAATCAAAACCCTAAATGTGGTTTGGTGAATTTATTTATGATTGACATGTATAATGTTTGATTTCTGAAATTTTTACTTTTTTTATTTAATTTTCTGATTTAATTTTTGGTATTGACATGTGTAATGTCTGAATTTTTTTTAATTTTTTTTAATGAAAATCCTAAAATCCGATTTTTTTTTAATCTTATCAATCATTTGAAAATTTTGATTGTCATATAAAAACTTTTTAAAAAATTCAAAAGCCTTAGGAAAAAATTTGATAGCCTCTTAGAAAACATTTAAAAAAATTGGGAGGCCTTTTAGAAAATATATTTTGTATGTGTTGGATGAATGTATAGTGTTTAATATGTAGGGGTTTGATGAATTTTTTTTTCAATTTAGAAATATATTTACTAAGTTGAATAGTTTATGGTTTAGATGGTAAAGAAATCCGATGTCCCGTTGATGTACTCTTTTAACGGGAGGATTGTTCAACGTGAAGATACTTCATTTTATGAAGGTGGTACCAGAAAAACCACCATCATAAATAAGAGGATCTCTTATGTCGATTTACTCCAAATGATGTACCATTTGACGGAGACCGATCCAAGTCGTTACAAATTATCCATGAGTGCTGTGCATCCCACTCACGATGGAAAGAGTTTAGATTCCCCTCTCGAAGATGATATGGGTGTGAAAGTGATGATAATGTTGTACCCAAAGCACGTGCATGTCATTCAAATATGGTTAGAGAAGGAAGAGATCATCGAAAGAGGTCGCGGTGCGATGAATTATGATCCAGAAGATTCATATCCCTCAATTGTTCGCGATCCATATCAACCTTCAGGGTCGTCGTTCGTTCCGTGTACCCAAGAAGATGTGATTGATGCAACACCGACCAATGCCCATTGGAGTGTCAATATACCACATGTGTAAGTATTGTGTTTTTGTCTTATGCTTTGGGTGGGGGTATTCATATGTGTAAGAGGATGCGTTTGTATTTATAGGTCCCCATTTCATGACATGGGTTGGAACGATATGGAGGAGGGAATTCAAGTACACAATGAAGAAGATGATGATCAAGAAGGCTATAGAGAAGAAGATCCTGATTTTACTAATACCGAAGAAGGAGAAGATACCGAAGAAGGAGAATACTGGGTTGAAGGACCTAATACAGAGGATGACCATAATGTGGAGACAGTTGTTATCCATGAAAATTATGTTCCTCAAATGTATCCACCACATGAGCTTATGGAGCAAGCGATGGCAGAAAATGTCCATCCACAGATTTATGAAATCGGATCTTCTTCTTCGAGTAATGAACTTGAGGTTGGTCAGCTTTTCGCGAATAAGAAGGCACTCATTAATGCTGTCCGAACTTGGAGCATAAAGAAGTGTGTACAGTGTCAAGTGGTGAAATCAAATGCAGAAAAATACGTCGTTAAGTGCATAAATGACAAATGTAATTGGAGATTATATGCAAGGAGGGTCAGTGGTTCAGAAATTTTTAAGATTTCAACTATGAGAGTTCCCCATATATGCTTGGATCCTCTACTCAGTTCAAACCACAGACAATTTACCTCTGATTATATCTCACAGCTGATTATGCCAACGATTCGTCATAATTTGAGAATCAGTCCTACTGAGATAATGGACAGGATACGTGCTGATCATCACTATACTATTTCATATTCAAAGGCTCACCGAGCCAAATGGAAGGCGATGGAGAGGATATTTGGAAATTGGGAGGAGTCATATGCTGAGTTGCCTCTATATGTTGATGCACTGAGGAGGTCTAATCCAGGTACATGCGTGTTCTTTGAAGGCCCTGTCTTACAAGAGAATAACATGGGCAGACCGATCCGACAGTTTGAACGTGTTTTTTGGGCATTCGGACCAGCCTTAGAGGCTTTCAAACATTGCCGTCCATTGGTTTGCATCGATGGAACACATCTATATGGAAAATATAAAGGAAATCTCCTCATAGCCACCGCTTGCGATGCAGAAAATGGTTTACTTCCGATAGCCTTTGCTATAGTTGAATCTGAGAACAGAAGCAGTTGGTCCTTCTTTCTTTGGAACTTGTTTTTTCTGTTGGTTGTATAAACAATGTATGTGTCATATCTGATCGGCATCTGGGCATCATAGCAGGCATGAAAGATATTGAAAATGCAAGCAATGTGACATGGCACCATCGTTTCTGTATGAGACACATGATAGACAACTTCAAAAAATATGTTAAATCAAAGGAGTTGAGTGATCAGGTGTGGAGGGCTGCCACCTTGAAATGTCCAAATCAATTTGCTGATGAAATGCGAAAGATTCTTAGTGCCTCCCCGCAAGCTCGCACATGGCTTGATGAAGTCCCTCCCCAAACATGGGCCCTTTGTTATGACGATGGTCGTCGTCATGGCACGATGACCACCAATAGAGCAGAAAGCATGAACAGTGTATTGAAAGGTGTCAGAGGATTGCCAGTCACTGCCATATTACAACAGACATTCATACGGGTGTCAGATTATTTTTATACGAGGCGTGAGTCGGCCGAGGGCATGTCGGGTGAACATGTGCCATCTATGCACCAGCGTTTGGAGAGGACTGCACATGATGCGAGGGCGATGCTAGTAAGAAGGCTTGATAGGTCAGAATTCCAGGTCCAAGACAAGAATGCGGTTATGTATACTGTTTTCTTGTATTCTGACCATGCAGAATGTCAATGTTTGGTTCCGAAGTTGTTTCATTATCCTTGTGTACATGTCATAGCGGCTTGCGGGTATGCTCGTATCAGTCCTGGGAGATATGTGTCATATTGGTTTTCCTCAGAGTCATATAGACACACCTATGAACCCCGATTCCACTCTGTTGATGATAAAAGTCGGTGGCCGATTCCTACGGAAAACGATCCTATCTTCATCCCACCGAATGTTAGGAGACAAGCGGGGCGACCCGTGTCAACTCGCCGACGTATGCATATGGACTCTAGGGATCCTAGCCTAAGATATACATGTTCAATATGTCACCAGAAAGGCCATAGAAAAAATAAATGTCCAACGAGAAACACAAATGCTGGTAAATATGTTTAATATGATTCTAATATGCTGATGAATGTTCAATTATTTGAGTGTACATCTAATTTGTGTTCAAATTACAGGTGATGGACATACGTGAGTGGCATGGACCCATGGTTGATGATTTGCTGTATTTTCAGGGATCCCATAGGTGTCGTCATGGATTTCAGGGCAAGGTATGAAAGTTGATTTTTTTTCCCTTGTGTTATTATTCATCCATTGAATTAATTTATTTATTAAAAAAATAAACTACTCATGCAGACCGATACCTCGAAGTTCACGATCCACATGGTGGCATTGCGTCACTGGGAGATGGATCCACGCATCGAGCCATGGGTGAGGGCATCGGGGTTGTATTATTTGACACAGATGGGATATACCAGATCAGATCATCGACTACTGCAAGCACTGACGGAGAGATGGAGACCAGAAACCAACACATTTCATCTGCGACATGGCGAGATGACTATCACACTTCAGGATGTTGCTGTTTTGACTGGACTTCCCATTGATGGCAAGCCCGTGACCGGTATCACTGATTGCGACGATTGGGCGGGCGTGTGTGAGGAATTGTTAGGTGTTGCCCCTCCTGAAGATAAGATAAAGGGTGGAAGAATCTATCTCTCCTGGCTTAAAGAAACTTTAGCGTCGTGCCAGACATTGATTTGGATGACGATATCATCCAGCAGTATGCACGTGCATATATCTTATTTGTGCTTGGATCGACCATCTTCGCTGATGGCACAGGAAATAAGATACATGCGTGCTACCTTTATTTGCTCGGAGATCTTGAGGATGCCGGCCGATATTCCTGGGGTGCAGCTGCCTTGGCCCACTTGTATAGAGCGTTGTACAGGGGTAGTGTGCTTGGAGAGAAGACATCAGCAGGATCTCATGGTTTTTATTCTCTACTACAGGTTAGATGAAAACCATTTTCATTCCTTCAATACATTTCTGGATTTTTTTAATCTATGTCAGCAAATGATATTTTTCCAACACAGCTATGGTCGTGGGAGAGATTACACGTGGGACGGCCGGACTTACATGATCCTGATTTTACTCTTGGAGATCGACCATTGGGAGCAAGGTAAGAAGGCTTATTTTCTAAAGATGTTCGTTTGTCAATTCATTTGGCAATAACATTTGCTTGAATTTGTAATTTCAGGTGGAAGGTGACTCAGAGGTTTGACGAAAATGCACGTGTTCTGATATACTATCGGGCACAACTGGACTATCAGCTTCCTACACAGGTGAGTATACAATTAATATTATATTTCACACATCATATATTATATGTTGATTGTGATACTGATTATAATTTTGATTTTTGGTAGGTTATATGGCAGCCTTATGCTGGAACATATGAGACACTACCACCTGCATGTATGGATCATATGGAGTTGTGGACGGCTAGGGTCCCGCTCATATGCTATGATATCGTGGAGATGCACGTGCCAGATAGAGTCGCACGTCAATTTGGATGGCATCAGGACATTCCGGAAGATGTGGAGGCCATCGACCGGGTAAACAGGAGAGGTAGACAGGATGTCAATTGGATGGTTTTTCACAAGACCTATATCGAGCGTTGGGACCAACGCTTGGATCACATCCACCAGTTCTCTGCCACCCGGAGTTCGAGGACATACATGGAGTGGTACTGGGAGAGAACAGTCAGACACATCACACCTCCACCACCCCCACAGTACCATCCAGGCTATGTCGCACCACACTCAGTAAGAATTTTAAATATGTGTTACATTTTTAGAAAGTGATAAATTTATTTATAACAACCTTCAATATATTGAACCTTTTATTAACAGGGGGGAGTTACACAAAACATCAGTGAGGTACTTGCAAGGGGGTTGGTGTTATACCCCAACTGCGATGACTCGGGTCGTATCATTGCTGTGGCACGTGACTATGCGGAGGCGATGATGGGAGACAGGGGACTTACTTCGAGTACCTCCAGTGCCACTCCACATGCTGATGATTTGGAGGATCTGGTAGGTGATAGTTTCGCTCACACTGAATTCACAATTGAGGACTTCTTCAGTGATGTACGACTCGAGGCAGAAATGGATGAGCAGCCACAACAATCGGCCCAGGTTTCAGATCAAGCTCCACAGATGCCACTCCAGACATATGTTCGAGGACCACGCAGGGTTTGGGGTACTTCTGCTACTGTCAGTCGGGATCGGGCGAACAATTAACTACTCCGCCACAATCAGGTGTGCCATCGACAACAACTGACGTACCCTCTTCATCAGCACCTCCAGCTCCGAGAAAAACAAAAAAGAAAGGATTTATGAGAATATTTGGATGATTGTATTTATGAGACAGACTTTTGTGACGATATTTATGCATTTCATTTGTGTTTAGAAACATGGAATGTCTGTTTGTAATGGAACTTATGTTTTAGTTATTCACAGTTATTTTATTATATAAGCAGGATGTTACAGGTGAAATCCTACACAGCAATTGAACTTTGGCCGTGCAAACGTCAATATGGGCAACAATAATGTGCTGTGATTTGACGGCATATATATGTACCGTCTCCAGGAGACGGCATATATATGTGCCGTCTCCAGGGGACGGCACATATACGTGCCGTCTCCATGGCAAATTTAGCCTCCCCCACCCGATAATTTTTGAAAATTAAGAACACGGGAGACGGATTATATACAATCCGTCTCCAGTATATTATCTCTCCGGGGCTAGTTTTTGCTAATATTCAGAGGGTGGGGCTATTTTTGCAAATATTCATTTTTCTGGGGTTAAAAGTGCTAATTACCCATAAATAAATAGTACAATCGAATAAGAAAAACGTGTTACTCCATCAATAATATTACAGCCACCCATGCATAAAGAGAATCTTGTACGAATACAATCCCACGTAATCCCACCACCACAAAATATCATCTTTAAACATTTAATGAAAAATTAATTTCATTTGATTTTTTTTTAAATGTACATCTTTTTCTATGAAGCATGTATAAATGAAGCATGTATATAAACCGCTTGTAAAAGAAATGAAAAATTAATATCATGTTTCATTTGAAAAGATATATTTTCCTGGTAGACATATGTGAAATTTTACATAAATTATAAATAGGACTGTGTGAATTAATACTTTTTGTTTTGTGAATACCTTTTTTTTAATGAACATAAAGTTCAATTTCATTAATCATTTTGTTTCAAAAGAAAATAGTTCAATGATATATTCACGTGCTGTGGGAGTTTTTTTTTTTTAAGAAATGATCCGCATGAGTCTTAATTTTATAAATCAACATAATCATGCTCCAAATAAAGAAAGGTAGAGAAAAATTCTATCATATAACAAAGATTATACAAAATCTACTCTTTAAAAGACAATTTTCCCTCCCACTGCCCACCATCCCCCAATCTTTATTGTGGGAGTTGTTAAAAAGTGTGGGAGTTCTTAATAAAACTAGTAGGAGTCATATGGATTTTGAGCAATTTAGGGTTACATGAATTCTTCCCTTTCTAATAACACTATTGAGGAAAGAGACTGGTATGATAAGATCATGATTCTCCGATCTTATCATTTTGAGATATAAAATTTAATTGAATTCTAAAAAAGAAATGTTAGAAGCTTAAAATTTAATCGATCAATCTGATAGAATATCTCAATAATAATAACTCAATAAGATCAGATGGTCGCGATCTACCATCAAATTATCCACCTAATCCGGTCCCTTGGGGAAAACATGCCAACCCTACCACACCACTATAAAATACCCAATACCCCATGCAGACTGTCATACACAAATCACACAACCACAACAATCCTCACACCCACACACACAAGAAAGAGAGAGTGAACCAACAATGGCAGCAACACTTCAAACCGCGGCTTCCGTGTTCGGAGAAGGGAAGCTGAAGGTAGGTTCGATCAGTATTGGACCATTACACGGGTCCCCTCCTCGGCCGCCGAAGCCTCTGTTGATCATATCTCCCAGTGAAGGAGGAGAGTATCCGGTGGTCCTCTTCTTTCATGGCTTCGAAATAAAGAACTTCGACTACACCGTTCTCTTTCGACACATTGCTTCCCATGGCTTCGTCGTCGTTGCTCCTCAGGTACACATGTCTATCGATCTTAACAATTTTTTTTTTCATTTCTCTTTTTTTCAATGCAGGGACATGTTTGTTTTGTGTTTGAATCAATCAAACAATCTTAAATTCATCGAATTTTGTTTTTTTGTCATATGTCATATAAATATGAGATCGTGGTATGGACAGCTATACGTCTTATTAGAGGAATCCGAGACCGAGGTGAAGGACGCGGGCGAGGTGGCGGACTGGCTCGTGCACAACCTCGAACCCGTCCTCCCCGTCGGCGTAAAGCCAAACCTCCTCAAAGTGGCCCTCGCTGGCCACAGCCGCGGAGGCCACACCGCCTTCTCCCTCGCCCTCAACCTCGCCCGCAACCCCACCCATCAAATTTTCAACTTCTCCGCCCTCGTCGGGGTCGACCCAGTCGCGGGCCAAAGCAAATCCGATCAGATCAAGCCCGAGATCCTCGACTTCAAGCCCGGGTCCTTCGACCTGGGCGGGGCCCCGGTCATGGTCATCGGGTCAGGTCTCGGCGATGAGAGTATCGCGTTCCCCTTTCCCCCGTGCGCGCCCGAGGGGGTGAGTCACAAGGAGTTCTACTACGAGTGCAGGTATCCTATCTTAATTACTAAGATATTAATTTTCTGATACGGATCTCTTTGAACAGTGAGACTTTAAAGTTTTTTTTTTTCCAAATAACATATATAAATTTTTTTTAAATGATATAAAATATTTTCTGAATTGGATGCAACTCTGGATATTTAAATATGAGATATTTTTTATTTTTTGAATTGGTGTAGATACAGATTATTTTTTTTTCCAGATAATTGAGAGGTTTAAGTGCAGGCCGACATGTTGTCACTTCGTGGTGGAGGAGTACGGGCACATGGACATGCTGGACGATGGCGCGGAGAAGGCCCTGAGTTGCGTTTGCAAGCACGGGAAGACCAGGGAGCCGATGCGGAGATCCGTTGGAGGGCTGACTGTTGCGTTCTTGAAGGCGTACTTTGAGGGGATGAAGGGGTACTTGGTGGCGATTGTTGATGGGGCTGATACGATCGCGCCCGCGAGGCTCAATCCTGCCGTGCTGCGCGAGGAGTGAAATGGAGCTTTCATGGGAATGAATCATACGATGTAATTAAAATCTTATCCTAGATCCTCATCTTTCTTGGGAATGGACTCTATGCTTAATTTTAATTATGATAATATGACAACTCTACAATAAAAATTTAAGTTAAATACAAGTATAAAAAAATAAATATATGAATATACAAGACTTTAGTCATCCATGTGAAATTCAACATACAAAGACTAGAGTACATATATACTATGTTGAATGAGTGTATAATGTGCATTTACTTCACTCAAATATACTTTATTTTCATGAGAGTGTGTATTTCACTAAACATATATATAAATTTAAAAGAAATTAAAATGTGATAGAACTGCAGAAGCAAGTGTATGCAAAAATAAAATACATATCTTGTTGAAATTTTTTTTTGACATATTTTATAAATGAATTCATATAATTCACCATAATATATATATATATATAGATATATATATACTTCATTTTTCATAGAACACATATACCAATCATGTATGCTATTTAAAAATAAATATAGAAAATGTTGGCTGGATTAGGGACATATTGAATCTAACATTTTCCACGCAGCATGAATGATTATTCTAACATTTTCCAACACATAAAAATCCTGACTTTGCTCCATTCCAACTAAGCCCGTTTATTTTTTGAGAGAAGGTAGAGCAATTTCATTCAAGAAAAGAGTTAATACATATTTGAATTGACGAAAAGAGGATTAACAAACAAGCACTGATAGTCTGATACACTCGATCAATTTTACAGCCCATTTTACAACTTTGTACACAATGATAACATAATATATACTATATTATCATGGTATATAAGGTTCTATCGTGTATGAACTAAATTTTTTTTACTTTTTCAAAATAAAAAAATACACAACTGTATCTTAATACATCATACATCATTTCATATAACTACATACACTTTAATAAGATAGTGTATGATTTTTTTTAATAAAAAACGTAAAGTACTACAAATGAAACTGAAGGGGGGCTAGATGTATCATTTTCTTTAACGAAACCACTGTCAAGTGAACTAACCCATCACCAAAACATTTAAAAACTCTTTTAATTCTTTATGTCATCAGTCTTCATCAACCACCCCCACCACATTAAGTACAAAAACATGGGAAAACAAAGAAAAAAACTTTTGCCTTGCATCCAAGGCATAAGGGTATGACTCAAACCGTACAGTAATATCAACATGTTGGCATTAAAGGCCCCACTCTTTGTTAGGGCGAGCTGAACAATTAAAGCTATTTCTGTCTCGCAACTTGACTCACGAGATTCTTCTATTTGGGGTCTATTGTCTGAAGAGATGGTATCCCGAGACGCGTAACAAGTATGGATTCCAACTGCATTTCATCATTGAGAAGAGATCAAAATTAATTGCATGGGTTAAATTTCAAGTAGGAACAAATCATTATCATACACCAAGAAAAGTTGTAAAACACACAGATTTTGAATTTGAAGATTAGTAGAGAAAAAGTGATTGCCCATGTTTGTGGCATTAGATCCCCAGTTGTCTAAGCATTTGCCCCAACAAGGCAATCACAGAAGACAAAGTTGTATGCTGTCATATTGTTATATGAGACGCATGAACAGAGAATGTATGGCGTGTATGGCCTTCAATGGGCGTTTGAAGTAGTGTATAACTCATCCAAATTCTCATACAGGATTTCTTAAGGGAATAAATCATGGGGGGGGGGGGGGAATGTGTGCTCCACCAGGGAGACATTTTTGGAGATAGAATTTGATGTTCCTATCAGTAATATATGATATAAGCATTGATAACCCACAGCCCTTCTGAAGAGCTGCATCAGATAGTATGTTCTTTATACAACACGACAAACACATCACATGCATGTCCAAAATTTGAAAATATTTTTTTAAATCACAAGAACCAAACAAATTATGTCAACATCACATCACCTGCATTCGTTCAGATCTCTCAGGATCCTTGTTGCCTTTTCATCTGCGGTCAGACCATCCTGTAACAAATTATTTCAAAAAAATTACATCAGATTAAAGTCAGGATTACTTTTATCAATTTAGGGGCAGGCACCAAAGAAAAAAATATCATGAAGACACATTAGCAGATGAGCATCATATCCTTTTCCAGTTGAGTGGAAAACTGGAAACAGTATATCAAAATATGTTATGGATGACAACATTAGAAGATCACATTGTACATAATAGTTCCAAAATCAGAGGATTTTATATATATTAAATTTATCATTAAACCAAAAGCAGGAATGATTCTCGACTGCTATTAGTGATGCATGCAATAAAATATGTGAAACGAATAAATCAGTTAGAAATGCTGATAATTCACATTAAATGCTTCCGAACTTATTATTTTTCAGAAATGCTTCCTAATTAAATTTTTCACTTGAATTGAATGAGATTGATATACCTCATAAAACTAGTTAACCTCTAAGGTTGTGTTTGTGCACAAATTGGAAGGGAAAATGAAAGAAAGTGAGGGAATTTGGGTCAAAGTGATGGATTTTTTTTTTATTTTCCTTGTTTGACACAAACACTAGCTTTTTAAATGGTCAAAGGGGAAATTTTTTACTTTCCCTCACTTTCCATCATGCACAAACACACCCTAAGTAATGCTATAAATATTAGCAATTATCTACAGACATTCATATCCACAATTGAGTCATATGCAACCAATATTACATAACTATAAAAAAATTCATGTGCACATAACATATGAAAATCTTTTACTATATGAACTTTTTCTGAAAGCTTCATAATAATATAGGTGTGAGAGGTGCACAGTCCCAACCAGTGACACTTGGAAAAGACTAATTTACACAGTAAAAGATTTAGTGTTAGATATACATTAAGCCCCATCATTTCACTCGATATATTTTTGCAAACATTTTGTAGGATTGTTATTTCTCCACATAGTTTCCTCTACTTAAGTGGAAAAACAAAATCATCAGTCACTACCATTTATCTTGGGCATCTCCTCTCCCCATGCCTAATTATTCCTTCCATTAAAACACATTACTGTGTCCTTATCTGCCTCAGGTCAATCATGTCCTTAACATCTATGCAATAGTTATCCTACCATAGCCAATCCTAAGAAAGAGAAACAAAATTTATGTAACTTAAGCTGTTTTATTAGATCTTCCCATTTAGTTGTGCTAGTAAAAGAAAAATCACCTAAAAATCTTGTCCCACACTTTTATTACCTGATAGGAACATCAAATTCTATCTCCAAAAATGTCATATATCATATATGGATACAGAGTACTTGAAATTCCCATTAAATTCTGCCCTGACAATTCAATAAAAATATGCTCTCAATCTGACCAGAGTCACTAATTCTCATGTACATCAATGCTTTCCATCATACATTCTAATAATGACATAAGATAAACAGTAACCTCATACACAAAAATTCATTATATGAAAGGGCTCACAATCATGACAATATAGATCACCCCTTCTCCATAATTTTCACAAAAAAATATTAATTTATTGCATGACTGACATAGTGACATCCCATTTGCAATGCATCTATGTGAGAAAAAAAAATTAAACCTACACAAAAAGAATTACAGCCAACAGAAAAACACGCAACCTGATGCATATTTCAAACTGGAAAAAGAAACCCGGATCAATGAATAGTATTTTCACAAACAAGAACCCAATCTAATTATAAACCCCAGTGAAGCATTGATGTTTGAGAAATTTTGTTTCTGACTTCATAAGCTTTGTGTGTGTCATTCAAAGCCTCATCAAGTGGCACAGCAAGCTCCCAGATTTCATATATAAAACTTTGAACATATTGACACAGAAAGTGTAACTACATTTTCTCAAGGTTTACTGCATATATAATGCACGGTACTTAGGGATGAAATTTAATATTTTCTCAAGGTTCTACTGCATCTATCATATAGATGGCCTTCTACCGAAATAAAAATTTATGCATTCATGATTCATGACTTATTCACTCACAAACTTATCAGCCTTCCTCATGCAATAATCTAAATTCATGAAAGAACTTAAAAAAAAAATTTGACATCAACAAAATAAAGCATGTGAATAAAAAGAATGATTACCAACATACAACAATGCTATTATTTGAGCTTCAAATTTCAGCTGACTGTATATATCAATAATTCTATAAAGTTTATGCTGGTTTGCAAATTAACCATAAACAAGGATGTTGATTCAAAAGAACTAATCAGTGGTTGGATCAAAGGATCAATTACCTTACTATGGGAATGACCCCCTTAACTGAACCTTATGACGTGCCAGTACTCATAATTCATAAGCTGAATTTTTAGGATAAAGCAATTAAAAATCTGAGTATATTTGATTGAATGGAAAGGGCTACCTATGAGAACATGCTAGCATACATATATGAAGTCAGGAGATTTCAAATATGCAGAACAAAAAATAAATAAAAATAAATAAATAACAAGAACCATAAAAAAATGTGAAACAGCTTATCAGGAAATAATAAACAAGAAACGAATTTCCAAGATAGAATAAATCAAAATAAATACCTTCAACTCATTAGGTGACATATTAAGAATCACTGAAGGTTCCAACTCCTTGTTAAGTAAACGTTTTGCTAGTAACACATTGGTCTGCATGGAATTTTTAAAAAGATCATGAATTAATGGACAGCACCTCAAAATAATAAATTTTCAGATGATTGTTATTTAGGATCAGAAATGTACTTTTGGAACAATAATTAAGCAAGAATATTGCAAAGAGTATCAGAAATATGTGTAAAACCACTCAGAAAGAGTTTGAATTTCCATCTCTTTTTTTGTTTTTTTGACAAATGGTAGGAGCTCAGCACTTGTAATTTTACTAAATCCAGATGAAAGATCCTCATAAGCCTCAGCTCCAAAAACAAAGAAGATAAGGTATGATGTATTGAAAAAGAACAACTAACAGGACAAAAAAAAAACCACAATTGTTACACGCCATATAAAAAAGACATAAAACAAAGATAATATGACTGCTGCTGTATATTAAATGATTTTTGCCATGTAGCGCAAGATTGTTAGGACCAAAAGTACTAGCCAACCAAGCGACTTGGTGTGAAAAGAACTAGCCAACCAAACCTGGTTCCATTCCTTCTTTGGCTCAAAGATCAATTCCCTGTGGGGGTACCAAGGACTATCACGGAGTCAGCGTTCACCTCGACAATCTGGTGGATTTGGAAAGAACGAAATGCTCGACTTCGTGGAGGAAAAATTCAGCACAAAATGGAAATTGGAAAGCTCATTATGGAGACGGTCCACATCCTATTGTGAAGGAGGAACTTTATTGAAGACTTGACCCCAGGAATGCAAAAGATGGCCTCTACTTGGGGTGTTTCCATTTCACAGAAACTGGCCATCACTACATACATCAAGTGGTTCCCTCCGGACGAAGGGTGGAGCAAATCCAACTTGGATGGGGCTCTATCAGCAGACAGGGCAGGTTATGGGGCACTCCTACGGGTTCACAAGGGCGCTCTTATTTAAGGGACTGCTGTTCAGGGCCCAGAGCTTCCATAAACATCCTTGAACTTAAAGGGATCCATGAAGGGATAAAACTAGGAATCAAGCATAAACAGTCCAGATTGTGGATTGAAGGGGACTCCACAACGGCAATTGGTTGGATACAAGGTAAGGGCTCCCCTCCCTGGAGGGCCTTGCGTACCCTGTCCTCTATCCAACGATGTCTCTCAATGCTCTCCCTTTGGAGAGCATCTCATATAGGCCGTGAAGCAAATCAGCCAGCTGATCTTTTGCTTCATGGTGCACACAAGACGGGGAGGAAACTATCACTGCTGATGCTATCTAGGCTGATCTTCAAAGAGCCATTTGGTGTGATGCCAGTGGTCTCTCTTACCCACGGAAAAAATAGCATACAGATCCTGTTTTTTGTATGAAAAGGGGGTTGAGCTAAGATGGGTTCCTACTTGCTAGATGGGGATGCAGTGTAGCCTGGACTACAATTCCCTCCCAACAGCAATTGTGGGAGCCTTTCCATAGCCCCCCCCCCCCTTTCTTTTCTTTTTTGTAAAACCCTTTTTTGTATACTGTACAGTTTTGAAAGAAATATAGATTTACCTTTTACCCTCCAAAAAAAAAAAATTGTTAGGACATTCACATATGCACAGGTCATACAATTCTTCATTCCAAATATATTCAAAATCCCTTGTCTGTAGAGAACATTTGAACAATGAAGTTATGAGACTTTCTTCTAATTCAAATATATTTATTAAATTCGAAACATTTTGAATAATCAAGTTGAGAATATACTAGAGGAAAGAAGAAAAAATAAACTCGTTTGAATACTTCCATCAGCATTCAAAATTTAACTTTAGTCATCCAAACTTTCAACAAATATGAGATTCTTTTCAAAATTGATTTTCCGCATAATGAACCGATAAAAAGTAGAAGATGAAAGCAAAAGCATATTTTTGGATTTTTTAATTAATTTTTTAATAAAAACAAAAACATGTGTCTTGGGATATATTTGGTTTTATCAAAAGAATACAAAATCAACACCAAGACATATATGATACACTCAATGTCAATCCAAAAGTATGAACATATGAACATGCATGACAGTGAGAAAATGAAATATCCAGGTGATCTAGAATTATTAGTCCATCACAAAGATATCACAATGAAGCAAGGAATGGACTACAGAGCAAGAAAGCTCAAGGAGAAGCCTTCTTTACCCAAAAGGAATTGTTGCCCCCTAGAGGTGGATTAAAACTTGGAAAACAATGATGGTTATTTGGAGGTTGGCTCCACATTCTGGATTCACCGTGAAGGCATTCTATCATAAGCCCAACATGCATACGGCATACCCACCAAGACATACCAATCATTCAGCATGAGTGCCATATTTGGGGAGTTCTAACCCTGTTGAAATCCATTGCTTTATGTGGATTTTTACCCTTGATAAGGCCCTTGTCAAAGTTAATAGATTAAAATGGGTGGAAGAAGCGACGGTGTGCAAACTTTGGGAGAAGGTTGGCAAGGCACTAGAGTATAATTGCTCCTTTAGAGATTAATGGAATGTGAAAATGGTTCCGCATGTGGTGCAAAAGAAGTGTTCAAGTAATCATTTAAAGTTCCAATGGTTGTTCCTCATGTGTTGGAATTGTTTGTTAGCGCCCAACCAATGCATTTTCAAACAGAAAAGAGAACCTACGTGGAGAATACTTGGGCAGCCATCTCCTCTAACATTAAATCTTGGGTTATATTGATTTTTGGTGTTGACTCGCCTCACCATCATGGGTGATGAGTGGTTCACATAGAATCACTTTGGTCTTCATATCAAGTTTAGAGGGGCTCTCTTTTATTTCCTTTTTATTTTCTTTAAATTTTGGATGGACGTCCCTCCTCTCCTTTTGACAGGGGGGCTTTCTAATTAATAAGATTGCTCCAACACTTTCTTAAAAAAAGCATACAAGAGACACACACACATTAATTTTTTTTTTAAGTATTAAACATTTTGGGAATAGGAATATTATTTATTTCGTAGTTGACAAAATCATAACATGTAATAAGCATCATATGTCAGTGACGTTGTCCAGTATGAGAAAATAGTATACATTAGTATATAACTTCAAACCTTGAGATTAAAATCTAACTGTCGCATTTTTTGGTTATATTTCTGAAAGTTGGAGCCAAGAGAATCATGTGAAGCCCTCTCCAGAGCAATTACCGCTGCAACAGCATCATCTGGCCAGCAAAACCTCTCACCATCCTAGAGCAAAACATTGCTAATTTAAATAAGTATAAGAGATAACACGCTAATGCATATGAATTGATGTCAAAATGGACCACAGAATTGGAGCAAACTACATGGAACATGGTAGAATATTATCATGAAAAATGTTTGCTTCAAGATAGAGCTATTAGTCCAAGCTCCAAGCCATAGCTTCCATACTAAACAAACACGAAGAAATGAACAAGCAATACTCAACTAATAATAAAATTGTAGAATATAGGTTATAAAAGCATGCAATTTATCAATGAAAGGCCTATGATAACATAAATTGAGTATTTCTTTTTCCAAAAACACGACAATGAGTATTAAATGAATGGGGGCTGTTATAAGAAATGAAATGAGTGATGAAGGTCTCTTGACATGATTTAGTATGGAACTAATCATTCCATTTGTGAAGGTAATGGTACTTCCAATCACCTGATTTAGTAACACTACAGTTTGCTCAAAATGTAACAGATTAAAAAACTATTGCAGTCACAGACAATTACACAATGTTGGATTGCAAAGATTATGGCACCACATAGGTTCAGAACAAATCCAGTAAGTATGCCCAACTAAAGTGCCTTGCAAGCGCAGTTTATCACATGATTAGCACTGGACAAAACACTCATTGAATAAGGATAGAGCATGGAGTTTAAGGTGAACTTAACTACACATTCTCATAATTTTCTTTTAGCACTTACTAAAAAATCATATGTTATTAAGAAAAATTCACAAATCATTCCTCTTAAGACAGATGAAAATATCTTTGCCATTCTGTGTTGCAAAGCTAATCTTATTTTCTGTTCCAACTGACACATCCTATCTCATTCCTCAACACCGTACAAGCAATCAAAGGTTTGAAAACAAAAGACCATTGGCATGATGGAAACAAAGCAGCACAATTACTATAACCTTCAAAAAGATAATATTGTTAACAAGTACAATAAACTCCGAATAATCATCAGATCCTTACTGAAGAGAGTGTGATAATAAAAGAAATCTTGCTAATGGCTTACCAATATAATATCATGCTGTGATCTATTAATAGCTTTTACAAAATTACTGCTAGCCATTTCCTTGTCCTCTGCACGCTGTGATCCATTGATAGCTTTCATACCAATGCCGCTACTCTCTAACTCGTCACCTAAAGGTACATTCTTCAAGCTACACACAGACAGAATTCCCTGAAGCAACTTTTCCAACCATTTGTTGCGATATGAATCCCAAGTCAATGCCATCGAGTTCAACAGAATCATATATAGTTCAGAGGGAACAGCTGAACAACTTTCCCGTGTCTTCGTTTTTGCTTCACCCCCTAAAATTACATCATCATCCTCTGAAACATCAATCATTTGCATGTTTTCCTTCCCCAGACTCTGCTTCCTCTTTAATTGATCTTCGTGCTCAACAACATCTTCAATCTCATGTTCCGGAAGTTTTCCCATGCGCTCTTGAGTTTTTTGATAAGCATATCAATCTCGTGCTGTTTAATTTCCTCATAATCTTTATCAGTCAATTTCCAAATCTTCCTATCAACAGCATCATATACTCCCTGAACAATAAATCCTGGATGCACTGATCGAACGGGAAGCTGCTTGTCTAAAGGAACAAAGTGCACCACACATTTGTGCATTGCAGCTTCCGCTGGCACATCATCATGATGGAAACTATAAAGAAGCACCCATGAATCATGTGATTCCCAGCTTCCACCTTTCTTTTCAATTTCCTCAGGACGATATAACCACTGTCCTGTAACCATCACAGTCCCATCTTTGGTCTGTGTTATGTCCTGCGAAGATGCCCATAATTCATAAGTTATAAACGACAAAAATACAAATACAATATTTAAATTTATGACAAAGTTCAAAAATATCATAACTCATAAGTATATAGTGCAGCGCAAAACTGTGAGATACAATTCATAGGAAATGTAAATGCTTGTAAAGAAGCAAATCATTCAGAGTAATAAAAACTTGTCAATACCAAGAAAAAGAAATTCCCTTAGATCTGCCTCAATCAGAAAGTGAATCTAAGTCAGGATTCATAAATATCTTTGCTCAGGCAATCATATGGCTCCGAACAATAGAAGCAAAATTCTAATGGACATGAAAATCGTTAGAGAAAAAATCTGTATAAAAAGGAAGAAATTGGTGCTTTTAATTCCACAATTTGGTAGATAATTTAAATCAGAGTGCTCCAATCTCTTGCATGTGTCAGAGTTAATGCTGGTTAAGAGACATCCACCAAGCAGATAGAGGAATAAAGGATCACTGTTCTTGTAAGCTCTGAAGCCAAATCCTAGAGTGCTTCAATGCTTAATAAACTCCATAAAAAGATACAGGCATGAAATACTACAGAAGAAATATGTGAACAAGAAAAATGAGAACAATATTGACGGTGCAAAACACAGCAAAAAAAAACAAATCCACTCTGAGGATATCACAACGCAATAAAAATCATGGATGTTTTCAAAATCCATTTGGGCGACTGCAGAAAATTAATTATCTCATTGTGCTTAAGCAATTTATCAAATAATATCTTAATAACTTTCTAAGTTTAAAAAAATCACAATGCCTTCTCCCTTTTTGCTTCTTGAACAACAAAGAAAGAACACGGTCGAAACCAGGCAAACACTTGACTGTCCAGAAATCCATTGCCCAGAAAAATCAAATAAAGATCAGACAATATCACAGTCCTGTAAACATAACAGTCTCTTGCACACTCCCAGTGATCTCTTTTTCGATAAGCAAAAAAACACTTCATTTAGCTCTTCCCTAACGTATATTAATCTATATGATAAACCACCTCACTGAAACTGTAATTATCCTGAAGTCATCCAAAACTAATCCATGTTGGTTGAAAATTGAGCCCTGCCGGCAGATAAAACATATTGAGGTGTGTTTGTAATATATATTGGATAAAAGAACTGATAATAAATTTATCATAATAATTGTCATTTTGAGTAAGAGGAAACCATTCATCGTCTACAAAGATTCATAGCAAAGGGAAATATGATATAGGGGCTCCAGTGCTAATTTTATATGGGGATGGGTATTTGATAATTCAGTAGGTCTCCAGGAAGTTTTTACTTTGCGGGTCATTTTTATTTTGTATAGACGATATTTCCTTTCCAATGTTTTTGGGATGATATGCAATTAATAATATTTGGACACACCACCCTTCAGTCAAAAAGAAAAGTTGGCACTCTGCATTAACACACACACACACACACAATAGTTTAGTGAATTAATTTCAAATATTGTGCTTGATTTCATCAGTGTCATAAATAAGATCATCAAAATCATTACTTCCCTGAATATTAATGGCACTGCTGTTATTCAATGTGCAAAGATCTATTGATATCTCCTTTCCAATGTCATAGCTAAGTATTTGTCATATAGCCTCTCATTAATCAGCAAACTATTTCTAGACAATTTGAAATATGAATTAAACAAAAAAAAAAACAAAACTCCATACAAAGCTTGAAGAATGGAAGGACATCTTATCCAATCTTTAAATTTAAAACCATTTGACACCATTGAAACATCTAAAACACATATGACATGTGCACTACTAATTAAAACCACCATTTGACTTACTCAGTAGATTACTCAAAATAAACTTGAGGGTATAACATACAGGTTTCATCTCATGTATACACAGAACTGGTTATAATTACAAAAATATAGCATCAAGAAACTCACCTTAATAATAGCAACATAAGGCTTCTTCCTTTTATTCTCTGGGGCTATTAGAACAGAGTCCTCCTACAGTCAGAGAAGCAAAAAAATGATCAACAAAATAATTACAAAAAAATTTCAACCATTGGTGAAAATGCATGACTCGTGAAATAAATAATTCATTTACCCACTAAACAGCGTCACAACGACATTTGGACATCCTTAAAAAAGATGATATTTTTTTGTATTTTTTTTTTTATTGTCTCTTGGCTAACAATCAAAGTTCATCGTCTTCATATGTCTTTTATTTAAATGAACAAAATTAGCTTTGAATAACCAAAAAGTTAAGTATCAAATTTAACCTAAAATCACATGCATCATGACATGTGAAAATTTTCTAAATGTCAATGATTCCTTCCATCTGATCATTTGAAACAGCATCTATATATCGTTTATCAGAACATTCAACAGATAACCCTATCACTAAAATGAGAGACAATAACCCTAGTTCCTCAATACCCCGATCATCCAAAAATAACCATGCATTAATCAGAGATTTCTCAAAATAACACATCAAAACCCTAAAAATAATCAAAATGATACTAATCAAACGCACAAATATAGACATAGCACCCGCTCACCAGCTCGAAATGTTTCTCGTTGAATTCAAAAGCTCCATAGTGTGTCTTCCTCGACTTTCCCTTCCCGGAAACCCTAATCGGATTTCCAACCGGCTTCGCATCCTCCTGCACGGGCTCCCCCTCCTCCTCAGCCGCCGCCCCATCACCACCTCCGGCGCCGCTGATCCGACCACTCGGACCCTCTTCGTCGTCGTCGTCGTCGTAGTCGCCGATGAGTCTCTTCTTCCTCCTCCCCCTCTTCAACTCTTCGTCGCTCTGCTTGAGCCTCCTCTTCCCCATTTTTTTTATGGAACCGATTTTCCCGCTAAAACGAACGACGCTCATTCCTTTTTAGAAACTACATAAATGCCATCCACGTGTACTATTTGGGGGGGGGCGCTCCAGTCTGTTATCGGTACTGACATGAACGGAGAGCCAGGAAATATTCATTAATCATAATAGGATTTTGATGTTGTAGTCATCCATCCCTTATTCACGAGACCGGATCCGGACTGGATTCTGCATTGATCCGGTCAGTTCGACCAATATCGAACTGAACGACATGATAATCATAGTGCACCACTTATAAATCGAATTGCACAATTAATTGTTTAGGTATATATTTTACTCTATTATTGAATCCAATCAGCTATTAGAGAAAATATGAATTCCTAAGTATCATCACTATCTAATAGGAGAGTGAAATATATACCCAACAATTTATTGTACAGTTCGATTTATAAGTGGTGCAATTCGATTTTCATGTCGTCCAGTTCGGTACTGACCGAATCCAATCCCCTGATTCACTCAAATTTAATTAGATTATATGTGATACTAGTTTTCATTTATGCACAATCGAGCGTGTACATAAAAAAAATTTGAAATAGTTTTCCTATAAATCAACATTTTCATTTTTTTCAATTTATTTATATATATGATATAATATCTCATATTATACGTAAATAATATAATAAAAATTTTAATATTATAAAATAAAATTTGTTAGTTAGATTTGTTATGAAATTACAAATGAAAAGAATATGTTAAAACTAAAAATAAGTTTTTTATATATGTGTCTCTCAACAAACCATATATTGTTAAAATTCTTCATTTGAAACTCTAACTATCAATACTCCTCAAACGGGTTCAAAAACAGTATTTATGCTCAATTTAAACTCTTTTGACGGGTTTCACTAAAAATAACAAATCTTAGGGATATTTCAACAAAATATAATTTTTAGGGGTGTATATGAAAAATAAGATTCTATTATAAAATGTTCTATGAAACTGAGTGGACATGAATATAATATTGTTTAATATATATATTTACATGCACATATATAGATTTGATGAATATCTCATACTGTCCTTTAAATATATTAATATTAAAAATACTGCTTTTTCTCATTAAATTGAAAATTAAAGACCATCTATCTATCATACTAAATGAAAGTATTTAGATTTTTAAGTCCCTTAAAACATTTTCATTTTCTAAATTTACCCTTAGTTATTATTAATTATCTTCGATTTTATATTAAGATATTAGAAGATAATGTGAGATATTTATCAAATCTATCCTTTTTTTAATGTCACAAATTAATATTTCAACTGATTCTAATTTTTTATATAACCAGATGATCTAATGAATTAATATTTTAAGAAAAATAGGGGTGATAAGGGGTCTCCCTGTCAGAGTCCTCTGTTTATCATGCTTTGTTTTACTTCCATTCTTCCCCTTCGACCTGCTCTATGGAGTAAGGTCGTTCAGACTTATGTAAACAATTCCTGCTTATATATAGTCTATTTCAGTTTTTAAAATAATTTTTTTTTAACTAATTCTCCATTTTAATATAGGGATTTTTAGTTTTAAGTCCCCGTAAACTATATGATTTAACTATCGATCCCTCACTTCTTCATATTTAGGTTTTAGTCCCTACATTTAATGATATGTTCATTTTTAGTCCCTGGGAGGGACTTATTTCTAAATTATTGAGTTTGCTTTTTAATCCCTGGGAGGGACCTATTCCTAAATTATCATTTAAGTGTAGGGACTAAAACCTAAATATGAAGAAGTGAGGGATCAATCGCTAAATCCTATAGTTTATGGGGACTTAAAACTAAAAATCCCTTTAATATAATATATGCTATCATTAAAATATATTGTTCTGAATATCATATAATTTATGCTATCATTATCAAATGTATTGTCCCGAATATCATATAATCTGTGCTATCATTATAAAAATGAGTTTTTTATTTTTTAGTCTCTGTAAACTATATGATTTAGTTATCGATTCCTCGCTTTTTTATGTTTCAGTTTAAATATCTATATTTAAAGGATATGTTATTTATTGATCCATATGAAAGATATATCTTTAAATTATTTGGTTTTCTTTTTAGTCCATATGAGAGATAAAAAAGAACACATCCTTTAAATTTGAGGATTTAAACCGAAATATGAAGAAGCGAGAGATCGATCATTAAATCATATAGTTTATGCGAACTTAAGAATAAAAAACCGTGAAATATATTGTTTCGAATATCATATTTTATATAAGACAAATTAATATTAACAAACTATGTAAAAATATCTATTTAACTAATTATAAACGGACGTAAGAGATGATTTACTACTTTAGTATTATGGAGAAGTTGGTGGGATGTTTTTTTGGGTTGGTTGGGATTAAACAACTGATCTTGAAGGTTATTTTTAAATTTTTTTTGGTAGGTTATTGTTGGGAATTATTTTATTTTATTTAAAAAAAGAATTAATTTGTTCAATCATCAATTTTTTTGTTTGTAGATTTTTCTTAGAGATTTATTAACACATCATATTTCTTAATGAATTTTATTTCTAAGAAAAACGTAATTTTTTGATGGTATACATGCAAAAAAAACCCAAAAATAAAAATTTATTTTCATCTCCTTCACTTCACAACTCACATGGCTCTAACTTTATTCCCATGAGAGCTTCATTTTTTTTATTCATCTTGATGAAGCCTTATCCATTTATTATGGACATTGATAATACAAGGATTTGGTTCGAAGATTCCACTTGATCGCACATAAGAAGTCTGCAGAATCTTGTGAGTTGTATCTCAAGAACAAATTATATCAGTGAAACTCTATACGTATGTATGATATATTCGTTTTAAGGATAACATTTCTTATATACCTCTCAACTAGAAAAATTACAATCCCTTTTATCTTTTAATTTTGTTATTTTTATATTATTGATATTTTAATATATTGATTCTTTAAGATTATTATTTGTTGAGATACAACACTATTTTTCATTTTTCTTAATATATTTTCTAACATAATTTTGTTTGGAGAACTTGGCCTTTCTAAAATTTAATAATATAGGATTTTCACTATTTGCTTACATTCCTTATGAACAATTAATTTCAATCAAATATTTTTTTAACATCAGTTTTTAGTTTTAGATTTTAATTTTCATGCGTTAAATGATAACGAAATAATTTTTATGATAAAACTAAGTATTATTAAAAAAAATCTATGTGGTATGATATTATTCATCATCATTAAAAAATATATCTATGTGGGAAGATAATATTAATTATTACATAATAAGAATTTTTTTGTGTTTTTTGCATATATACCATTGAAAAACATGATATTTATTTATTTTACCATCCAAAATATTCTATTTATTTATATACCATTGAAATGTTTATTAATGAGTAAATGTGCCATTCCGTCATCTTTTAAAATAAAAAAGTTTAATTAGAGTTAATTTTCTAATAAATAATTAAAAATGACAGAAAGAACCCTAACATGATATCTTCCAAAATGTAAATAATTGATTTTTTTCGTTCTTTCTCCCCTTCATTCCTTTTTTCATGAATGTAGAGCTAGGTCCTTTGAATATGTTGAATAAAAAGATTATATGAATATCTCTTTCTTCTAAATTCAATCTACATGGATAGTCCAACAGCCTCATACGGTGTATGCAAATTTAGATTATTAAATTGATTCTCTATCATTACTAGGCCATATCAAATTTAAAATTAAAATTTTTCTATGGTTTCTGTAAACATTTGAGTTAAATGGTTCTTACCATAGCCATCCATAACCTGTTTATGTGGCAATCTTTTTATTTCATATGAATTAAATGGTTCTCATGGTAAAATTTAACATTTTTAATTTTTTACATAGTATAATAAGAAATATAATTTTTGAATGTTTTTAAAATAAATTTTGTATTTTGTTAAGTAAATGTGAAAATAAAAATTTAAGAGTATTTTATTTATTTTTTCATGACTTTAACTGTGTTAATGAAAAATTAAATCAAAGTTAATTAGGATAGTAAAAATGTATAATTTTTCAATTGTTTAATGAAATACAAATAAATAAACTATTTATCATAAAAAAAAATCATATTTTCTGATAGTATATATATAAAAAAAACACCCAATTATTTTTGAAATCCCGCACACCTTTCACTTTCACAACACGGCATTCACTTAAGTGACACGTCTCATTACAGTCGATAACGCCCTTTAAAATGTTTTTAAAATACATCCATCTGATCGATGGTTTCCGCTGCAGGATAAATCCGAACCGTTCATTCGACGAGAGCGCGTGAGAGGTCACGCATTCGGACTCTTTCATAAACAGGTCACTGGCGTCAATATCACATACTTGCGGGGACAAATATGTCATTTTACACCAACAGCAGATACGGTGCGGATGGTTAAGTTCGGCACGTCCTGTACAGCTGTACAAATGAACGGTCATTTCCTATCGTCACTCTCGTACCCTATGATTCACCATTTATAAAGCCATCAGGACCGTTCATAAAAATAAATCAGATGAAGATTGTTGAAAGAGGGGAGATATCATACCCCGTCTGTTTCTCCGAAATCGGACCGTTCGGAGAGACAACATATATAAACCAAACCCTCTCTCGACCATTGGAGAGAGACATGGAGGAGATGATTGCGACGGAAACTCCTTCGATTAAGGGATCGGAATTCCTGACCTTGCTCGGAGGCTGAGGGAGTCCAGCGAGAAGGGGAGGGTTCTCTCGCCGATACGGCGGGTGGTCTCCGGGTCCCCCTCCCGGAGGAGGAACACCATCGAATCACTTGCTCTTCGAGGTTTGGTTTTTTGGTCACTGATATCTGATTTTTTAGAACTAAGATTTATCTGCTGGATTCATCCATTTTTCTTGAGATCACTTTTTAAGGTTGCAATAAGAAAATCTTCCAGGCTAGGGTTTGTTATATTGAAAACAACCGGTCCTCTGTGGTTAGTATGTTAAAAGTTTTGGTGACTCGTTTATTGAGAAGGGACATAATCCATTTTCATAAAGAGGATCCATTGGAGTGGGGAATCTAGGGAATTTCTTTGTTATTCTGTAGGGCATGCCTTATGAATAATCCTTGTAGGACCATTGATTAATTCTAAATATTGTGCATAGTGTTATACATCACAATTCTTGAGTTACATCATGCTTGATTATGGGGTTCTACTAACAACATTTGGATATATCATAGGTGTGGGATTCTTATCTGAGATACATATTTTAATCTTTTTGAACATTGTCAGTGCCTAGATTATATGAATACATGACCCTTATTTATGATCTCTTTATTATTTGTTATTTTTTGTGCAGTGGAACAAGATCATTCCAGATTCAGGATGTCTTCAATGTTGAAGGTGACGGTACAGATGATAGGACAACTGTGATAGATAAAGAGGTGCCTTGACTGACATTGAGCAACTGAGTGTGATCATGATATGGTGACTGATTGCTTATCCTTTACAATTTTCCATCTGATCTCCTTGATCTACTGTTGGCAGGATAATGTTTTTGTTATGGCCAACCGAAAGATGAAATATCCTGTGCTTCAGGTGGACGTGAGGTATGCTACTCTTCTTCTCCAATCCCTCTCTCATTTCCTCTCTATATCTTTCTGGTTCAATTATTTGCATATCTAAGATATCTTAATGCATAGAATTTCTGTGTGATATGTTGAAAAAGTATGCCTTTATGGTGTTATTGTAAAGTTTTTTATGATTATGTGTACATATTCATTTGCGTTTTAGCTTGTTCATGATGTGGCAAAATGTACTCGCAGGTTGATTTCAGATTTAGTAGTTCTCATTGTTTCTGCCACGATTGGTGGAATTGCCTTTTCCTGTTTGGGACAGCCAGTGAATACTATAATACTTATCTTGAATAATGTCTGTGATGTTGGCTTTATGTGAATTTTACTGTCGTTGAGGCTCTTCTTGTGCAAATATCAATTCCATTGAGATTATGAAATTTCTTGTTGGTTTTTATGCAAGGTTATTGTTGGATATCTCCTTGCGGGATCTATCATTGGACCAGGGGGTTTGAATTTCATAAGTGAGATGGTACAGGTACCGTGTTGAATATCTTGGATCCCTAATGCCTTGTTATAAATAAGTATGCATCTCTCATATTAGATTATATACTTGTGTATATTTTCATTTTCTCTTCAAACATTGTGAATTCATTCTCTTATGTTCATGTAATCTCCTTGAAAGATAGACCTCTGGAATTCGTCCGGGCATCTTGATTGAATAAATTCTTCATGGTTCCTGATTATAACTATGAGTTCATGCAATTGATTAAATAAATTCTTCATTGTTCCTCATTTCAATTATTATGAACTTACTGTCTTCACACATTTCTGTTTTTGCATGTTCTTGTTGCGTTGATGAAGAGAGTTGAGAGAATCATTTTGATACTTTCTACATTGGTTCATCTGGTTGCCTACTTGCCCATACATATCAATTCTATATTGCTCTAACTTCTTTGACATATGTGGTGGCAATTTCATGGAACCTAAGATTGGTGTCCTTATTTGGTTTACATTTTTCATTTTCTATAGGTTTAAAACTATTCAGTACTCTAACATCTTAACTTTGCAATTAGGTTGAAACGGTAGCGCAGATTGGTGTCCTTATTTGGTTTACATTTTTCATTTTCTATAGGTTTAAAACTATTCAGTATTCTAACATCTTAACTTTGCAATCAGGTTGAAACGGTAGCGCAGTTTGGTGTTGTCTTTCTCCTATTTGCTATATGCCTGGAGTTTTCTTTGACAAAGGTACCCAAGGCAAATGGAAACATATTTCTCTTGTTCTTTGCCCTTTAATAATGCATCCTTGTGATCAGATAATGAAAAAGGAGATACAGTTTTTATGTTTTCTTTGAATATCTAGATTATATATTCTAACTCATGCCGGTGATGCAGTTAAAAGTTGTTGGACCTGTTGCTGTTCTTGGGGGACTACTTCAAATTGTTATTTTCATGTTCTTGTGTGGCATAACTGCTGTGGTATTACTCTGTTATAATTATTAACATAAGCCACCTAAATTAAACACGATTTTTGATTGATTTATATTATAATTGTTCACTGTGGGTTCTACTTCTGCATAACGTATGCTATTATTGATTGCATGCAGTTATGTGGTGCAAATATGTCAGAGGGAATTTTTGTTGGATCCTTTTTATCAATGTCATCAACTGCTGTGGTAATAATTCTATCTCCAAAGTTGAAGGTTATAAAATTTGTTGGCTTCCTTGCCTCTTGAGGATGGTGCACTAATGCATGTGCTTTCTTTTCATAAATTAGGTTTCTAAATTTTTGGTTGAAATGAATGACAGCAATGCTCTTCATGGACAAGTCACAGTTGGAACTCTTATTCTTCTGGTTGGTTTGAACATTTGAATTTAAAATTCTATTGCAGACTGCTGAGTGGCAAATATTCAGTGGTAAATCTCACACACTTTTGTTACAGGACTGTGCTGTTGGTCTACTATTTGCTTTGCTTCCAATTCTGGGTGGAAATGCAGGTCTTTTTCTTGGAATGATATCTATGGCTAAGCTGTGAGTTACTTCTCTAAGAACATCTGATTTCTGTAACTTGTTGAGTGTCATTGATTGATTGAACATATTAATTACATTTATCTACAATTTGGTATTATCGTTTATCTAAATTTTATGGTGGCATGATTTATGTTTGATTATGATTTCCTACCAATGTTAATTGTCAATAATTTATATGATGGCTAGGAGTTCAGATCCTAATAGACAAATTTTCCTTTGTTATATTTTGAGTTAGACACAGTTTTTATATTGAACTATTATGCTTCTGTCTTTTGCATAGTGCATGAGGGGATAAATGGTGGACACTGCAAGAAATGTATATCACAAACTTTTCCATTAGAAGCATGTCACAGAGTGGTTTTAGTGGCAAGTGGCACCTGAAAATCAAAATGCAAGGTAGTCATAGATGCTTGAAGGAAAGCTACTATGGCTGTTATAGGGGGAAAAAAAAATCAAAATGCAAGGTAGTCATAGATGCTTGAAGGAAAGCTGTCACAGAGTGGTTTTAGTTGCAAGTGGCACCTAAAAATCAAAATGCAAGGTAGTCATAGATGCTTGAAGGAAAGCTGCTATGGCTGTTGTAGGGGAAAAAAAAATCTAGGAAGAGGGATGATACATTGGTACTGATGGAATAAGCTTTGCATGGGACAAAAAAAAACAATTATGGGTGTTATGATTTTAGCAATCATGAATAACTAACTCTTAGTTATTATATTCCTGGTAGCCGGTTTGAAATGATTAGCTTTTTTATTGACAAAACCTTGTGCTTCTTTATGTGCATAGTTCCCAAACCATATCTTAGTCTTGCCATTCATTAGCCCATGTATATTCTTATGTCGCGGAGATCCCATCAATTCAAAATGTTCAGATTTGTATGACATCTATTTCTTCGTGGTTTAGAATGATATAATCATTGGTGATTTTCAAGCTAACACCACTTTAATGCCTATATTTCTTTACTATATGTGATGAACATTTGTATTCTGTTTTTTTCCCCAAATTTTTTTTTCCTTCCGGAAACTGAGAACCAGTACAAATAAACTGTTGCATATCTTTTGCAGTGTATTGAAGAAATGATCTGCCCATCTGAGGTGTTCTGCTGTTTGTTTCGACCTACATGGTAAGACCTATTTTCACCATAAACTTTGTGCACGTGAAATCAATATTGTTTTATTGTCTTCATTTTTCATTTTTAGTCCCCATATTTTCTTTCCTAGTATGGCTACGTTCTTGAACTTTGAAAAACTATCTGCCTTTTTTTCAGATGTTTGAAACACTCATTTAGTAAATTGATATTTATGTATAATGTATATCACTGCAAGTTTAAAGCTTATAAACTTTTAATTAGAATGTGGGATCTTTAATGGGCTAAAATTGCCCTTCATGGGCCAATTTGGGGTGGGTTCATTGGGGTTTAAGGGTAAGCCCAATCCTCTCATGAATACATGATATGATGTGTGACCCATTAACAATCTAATAGGATACTCAAATAGTCTCATTTTTTAAAAATAGTTCTCATGTTATTCTATAGCTCATAACAAAATAAATTAGTTTTTTTCCTCCATATTTATAAACTATCTTTTTTTTATTGTTAGACCAATATTTGAAATTTTGAATGCAGTATCTTTATGTTCATTATATAATGTTGCCAACACCTTAGTTTTCTTTTTTCTTCATTTTTAAAAAATAATAAATATAACCATGTAAAAAAAAAATCAATTTTGAAGTAAAGTTGTGAAGATGATATGAGGATGATGAGATGAGGGGTTGACAGATGGAAATTTGAGATTATACTCTCCCCTCATGAATCCGAGACATATCCCCCATGAATCTGCGACGTACCCTATCATGAATCTGAAACAAAATCTCCCACGAATCTGAGACGTACCCTATTTATCCCTGACACTTCCCCATGAATCCAAGACATACTCTTCCATGAATATGAGACCATTCTCCCCACATGAATCCCTGACCATACTCCCCCTGAATCCGAGACATATTCCCTATTGAATCTAATATCATATTATGAATATGAGAAATGTTATGAGTCAAAGATCATACTCCCTCATGAATGGGAGACATACTCCATTCATGAGGGAGTATGAGTAATGTTATGAGTCTACTCCCTCATGAATCCCTGATCATACTCCCCCTTGAATCCGAGACATACTCCCTATTGAATCTAACATCATATTATGAATATGAGAAATGTTACGAGTCTAAGAACATACTCATACTCCCTCATGAATGGGAGACATACTCCATATCGGCCCATAAATCGAAGATATACACATGAATTTGTTGGAGACATACCGTGACATACCCATGAGTAGACATACTCCATGAAATCATGACTATTAATTCTTACCTTTCACAGAAAGATGGTTGGAGAAGACGTACTCTCCCACGAATCTAAAACCATTCTCCCCCCATGAAAAAGAGAGTATGAATACGCGACATTCCCCCATGAATCTGCGACATACTCAGGAATTCGAGACATACGAACCCATGAATCGGAGACATACCCCACATGAATCCGAGAGTGACTCCTCCATGATTCCGATACATATCATAAATACCTGACCATATTCCCCCATGAATCTTAGACATACACCACCATGAATCCGAGACATAGCCACCCATGAATTCTAGACAAAACCCCCATGAATCTAAGTCCACACTCCCCCATTGAATTGGAGACATATTCTCTCATGAATCCAAGATCATACCATGAATTCAAGAAATGCTATGAATCTGAGATCGTACTCCCTCATGAATAGAAGACATGCTACCCCCATCAATCCGACCATGAATCTAAGACATACTCCTTTATGAATCCTAGACATGCTCCCTCCCCCCATCAATCTGACCATGAATCTAAGACGTACTCCTTTATGAATCCTAGACATGCTCCCTCCCCCCATTAATCTGAGACATACCCATAAGTCCATAAGAGGCATACCCTTATGAATCCGTGACGTTACTCATCAATCTGAGTCATACTCCCCTATGAATTTTAGACATACCCCCCAACGAATTCAACACATAACCCTGTTGAATCGGAGACGTACTCCACCATAAATCCAAGATACACCCACATGAATCGGATATACACCCCCACATGAATCTCAAACATATCCCTGCATGAATCTGACATACTCCCCCCATGAATACGATCATGAATCCGAGACACACTCCCCTATGAACCCTAAAAATACTCTCCCCATGGATTTGAAAAATACCCGCTCATGAATCCGATACATACCCATGAATCTAAGGCATACTCCCCCATGAATCCAGATATACCCCTCATGAATCTAAGACATACCCCCGCACGAATCCGGATTCGTGCGGGGGTATGTCTTGGATTCATGGGGGTATGTCCTGGATTCATTGTGGGAATATGGTCATGGATTCAAGTGGGACATGTCTCAGATTCATGGGTGTAAGCCTGAGAACCCTCCTCCCTCCCATGAATCCAAGACATACCCCCCATGAATCCAAGACATACTTCCTGATTCTGATACATACCATCAATCCCTGACCATAATCCCCCATGAATTTTAGATATATTCCCCCACTAATCTGAGATGTACCATACCATGAATCCGAAGCATAACCACCCGTGAATCTGAGACCATACTCCCCCTTTTAATCCAAGATATATTACTTAGGAATCTAAGACCATACTATGAATCCGAGAAATGCCACGAGTTCAACATCATACTCCCTTATGAATGGAAGACATGCTCAACCCATGAATTTGATCATGAATCCAAGACATACTCTCCCATGAATCTATGACATACCTACCTGTCCATGAATTCAAGACATACCAATGAATCCATCGGAGACATACCTCCATGAGTATCAGATATACCCCACAAATCCGTGACATACCAATCAAAAAATTCAAGGTATACCCCTCATTAATATAAGACATAGTACTCCTTCAATTTGAGACTATACTCCCCTCATGAATCCGAGACATACGACCCATGAATCTCAGATGTACACTATCATGAATCCCTCACACTCCCCCATGAATCCAAGACACACTCCCATGAATCTGAGATCATTCCTCCCCCATGAATACCTAACCATACTCCCCTCTTGAATCCGAGACATACTCCCTATTGATCTAATATCATACCATGAATATGAGAAATGCCATGAATCCGATATTATACTCCTTCATGAATGAGAGATATACTCTATATCGGCACATGAATCCGAAACATACACATGAATCCATCGGAGACATACCCCCATGAATATAAGACATACCCATTAATCCGTGACATACCCATGAATAGGCATACTCCCCCATGATTAATCTCTCACCATACTCCCCTCTTGAATCCGAGACATACTCCCTATTGAATCTAACATCATACCATGAATATTAGAAATGTCATGAATCTGAAATCACACTCTCTCGTCAATGAGAGACATACTCCATACCGGCCCTTGAATCTGAGACATACACATGAATTCATCGGAACATGCCCCCATGAATCCAAGACATACCCATGAATCCCATGAATATGGGGCATGCTCTCTCCCAACGAACATGAGACAACCCTCTCGAATTGGAGACGTACTCCGCTGTAAATCCGGGACCATAAGTCTGATACATAACACCCCCTCCCCATGAATACGAGATACTCCCCCCACAAATTCAAGACTTTCCCCTCATTAATATAAGACATAATACTCATTGAATGTGAGACCATACTCCCCTCATGAATCTAAGACCATACTCCCCTCATGAATCTGAGACAGAGCTTACCATGAATTTGCGACGTACCCTATCATGAACCCGTGATACTCCCCCATGAATCCAAGACATACTCTCTCACGAATCAGACTCCCCCACGAATCCAAGACATACTCTCTCACGAATCAGAAACCATTCTCCCCCATGAATAAGAGAGTGAATATGCGAGACTTCCCCATGAATATATGACACATCTCCCATGAATCTACGACATAGCCATGAATTCGAGACATAAGGATCCATAAATCCGACACATACCCTGATCTGAATCTAAGACATACTATCCATGAATCGGAAACATACCCACATGAATTCGAGAGATGTTCTTCCGTGATTCTGATATATAGACGTACTCCTTTGTGAATCCGAGACATAGCCACATATGAATCGGAGACATTACCCCAATGAATCTGAGACTATATCCCCCTTGAATCAGAGACATACTTCCCCATGAATCCAAGACTATAATATCAACCTGAGAAATGCCATTAATTTGATATCATACTCTCTAATGAATGAGAGATATACCATCCCATGAATCCGACACATACTCTCCCATGAATCATACAAATACTCCCCCTATGGATCTGAGAAATACCCGCTTATAAATCATAGACACTCCCCATGGATCTGAGAAATACTCCCCCATGAATCATTCAAATACTCCCCCCATGGATCTGAGAAATACCCGCTTATAAATCATAGACACTCCCCATGAATTTGGGACACACCACCGTGAATTTGAGACTTATTTCCGCATGAATCTGACATACTCCCCCCATGAATACGATCATGAATCCGAGACATACTCCCCCATGAACCCTACAAATATTCTCCGCATGGATTTGAGAATTACTCGCTTATGAATCCGAGACATACCTATGAATTTGAGGCATACTCCCCCATGAATCCAGGATGTACCCCTCATGAATCCAAGACATACCCCCGGATTCATGTGGGGGTGTCTTGGATTCATGGGGGTATGTACCGGATTCATACGGGGAGTATGGTCATGAATTCAAGTGGGACATGTGTCAAATTCATGGGTGTAAACCTGAGAATCCCCCTTCCTCATGAATCCAAGACAACCCCCCAATGAATCAAAGACATACTTTCTAATTCTGATACATACCTTCAATCCCTGACCATAATCTCCCATGAATTTTAGATATACTCTCCATTAATTTTAATGAGATATATCACACCATGAATCTGAGACATCACACCCATGAATCTGAGACTATACTCCCCCCTTTAATCCGAGACATACTACTTAAGAATCCAAGATCATACCATGAATTCGAGAAATGCCATGAATTCGACATCATACTCCCTCATGAATGGGAGACATGCTTCTCCCATGAATCCGATCATGAATCCGAGACATACCCTCCTATGAATCCTATTCATACCCCCCCATGAATCTATGACATACCTACCTGTCCATGAATTCGAGACATATCCATGAATCCATCGGAGACATATCCCCATGAGTATTGGACATACCCACAAATCCGTGACATATCCATCAAAAAATTCAAGGCATACCCCTCATTAATATAAGACATAGTGCTCCTTAAATTTGAGACATATTCCCCCCATAATATGATCATGAATTCGAGACAGATCCTACCATGAATCTACCATGTATCCTATCATTATCCCGTGACACTCCCTTATGAATTCAAGACATACTCTCCCACAAATCTGTGACCATTCTCCCCCATGAATAAAGTATGAATACACGACACTCCCTCATGAGTCTATGACACACCTCCCATGAATCGGAAACATACCCCACATGAATATGAGAGTTATTCTTCCATAATTCTGATATATAGACGTACTCCTTAATGACTCTGAGACATAACCACCTAAGAATCGGAGACATAACCCCAATGAATCCGAGACTATATCCCCATTGAATCAGAGACATACTCCCCATGAATCCAAGACCATAACAAGAACCTGAGAAATGTCATGAATTTGAGATTATACTCCTTAATGAATGAGAGACATACTTCCCCATGAATCCTACAAATACCCCCCCCCATGGATCTGATAAATACCCTCTTATGAATCTGAGACATACTCCCTCATGAATCCCGGACATACCGCCATTAATCTAAGACATATCCCCGCATGAATCCGACATACCCCCTCATGAATACGATCATGAATCCGAGACATACTCTCCTATAAACCCTACAAATACTCTCCCCATGGATTTGAGAAATACCGCTTATGAATCCGAGACATACCCACGAATCTGAGGCATACCCCCCTTGAATCCAGGATATACCCCTCATGAATCTGAGACATCCTCGCATGAATCCGGATTCATGCGGGGGTATGTTTTGGATTCATGGGGGTATGTCCCGTCATTGGGCGAATAAGGTCATGGATTCAAGTGGGACATGTCTTAGATTCATGGGTTTAAACCCGAGAGCCCCCCCCCCTCTCATGAATCCAAGACATACACCCCCATGAATCCAAGACATACTTCCTGATTCTGATACGTACCATCAATCCCTGACTATAATCCCCCAAGAATTTTAGATATGCTCCCCATTAATCTGAGATGTACTGCACCATGAATCCGAGTCATAGTCACCCATGAATCCTAGACACAACTCTCATAAATCTGAGACCAAACTCCCCCTTTTCATTCAAGACATACTATTTAATAATCCAAGATCATACCATGGGTCCGAGAAATGCTATGAATTCGACATCATACTCCCTCATGAATGGGAGACATGCTCCACTCATGAATCCGATCATGAATTTGAGATATACCCTCCCATGATTCCTATTCATACTCCCTCATGAATCTGTGACATACCTACCTACCCATGAATTCAAGACATACCCATGAATCCATCGGTGACATACCCCCATGAGTATCAGACATACCCACGAATCCGTAACATACCCATAAAAAATCAAGGTATGAATTAATATAAGACATAGTACTCCTTGAATTTGAGATCATACTCCCCTCATGAATCCGAGACATATACCCCATGAATCTGCAACGTACGCTATTAGGAATCCCTCACACTCCCACATGAATCCAAGACATAATCTTTGACGAATCCGAGATGTACCCTATCATGAATCCCTAACATTCCCCCATGAATTCAAGATATACTCTCCCATGAATCTGAGACTATTCTTCCCCCATGAATCCCTGATTATACTCCCCCCTTAAATTTGAGACATACTATGTATTGAATCTAACATCATACCATAAATATGAAAAATGTCATGAATGCGAGATCATACTCCTCCATGAATGGGAGACATACTCCATATCGGCCCATGAATCCGAAACATAAACATGAATCCATCGGAGACATACCCCCATGCATCTAAGACATACCCATGATTCCGTGACATACTCTCCCACGAATCTGAGACAATTCTCCCCTATTAATAAGAGAGTATGAATACGCGACACTTCCTCATGAATCTATGACACACCCCCCATGAATCTATGACATAGCCATGAATTCGAGACATACAGATCCATGAAACAGATACCCTCACCTAAATCTAAGACATACCCCCATGAATCGGAAACATACTCCACATGAATCCGAGAGATATTCTTCCATGATTCAGATATATACATACTCCTACATGATTTCGAGACATAGCCACATATGAATCAGAGACGTAACCCCAATGAATCCGAGACTATATTCTCTTTGAATAAGAGACATACTCCTCCATGAATTCAAGACCATAATATGAACACGGAAATGCCATTAATTTGATATCATACTCCCTAATGAATGGGAGACATACTTCCCCCATGAATCCGACACATACTCCCCCATGAATCCTGCAAATACTCCCCCCATGTTTATGAGAAATACCCGTTTATGAATCTGAGACATACACCCACATGAATCGGACACACACCCCTACTTGAATCTCAGACATATCCCCGCATGAATCCGACATACTCCCCCTATGAATACGATCATGAATCTGGGACATTCTCTCCCATGAACCCTACAAATACTCTCCTCATGGATTTGAAAAATACCCGCTTATGATCCGAGACATACCCATTAATCTGAGGCATACTCCCCCATGAATCTAGGATATACCCCTCATGAATCTAAGACATACCCCCGCATGAATCCGGATTCATGCGGGGTTATGTTTTGGATTCATGGGGGTATGTCACAGATTCATTGTGGGAATATGGTCATGGATTCAAGTGGGACATGTCTCAGATTCATGGGTGTAAACCCGAGAACCCCCCTCCCTCGCATGAATCTAAGATATACCCCCATGAATCAAAGACATACTTTCTGATTCTGATACATACCATTAACCCCTGACCATAATCCCCCATGAATTTTAGATATACTCCCCCATTAATCTTAGATGTACCGCACTATGAATCCGACATCCACCCATGTATCCGAGACACAACACCCATGAATCTGAGACCATACTCTCACCTTTAATCCGAGATATATGTACCACTTAGGAACTCAAGATCACACCATGAATCCGAGAAATGCATGAATTCGACATCATACTCCCTCATGAATCCCCCATTAATCTGAGATGTACCGCACCATGAATCCGACATCCACCCATGTATCCGAGACACAACACCCATGAATCTGAGACCATACTCTCACCTTTAATCCGAGATATATCTACCACTTAGGAATTCAAGATCACACCATGAATCCGAGAAATGCATGAATTCGACATCATACTCCCTCATGAATGGGAGACATGCTCTACTCATGAATCCGAAAATTACTATCCCATGAATCCTATTCATACTCCCCCATGAATCAATGTCATACCTACCTGCCCATGAATTTGAGACGTACCCATGATTCCATCAGAAATTTACCCCCATTAGTATGAGACATACCTACAAAACCGTGACATACCCATAAAAAAATTCAAGGCATACCTCTCATTAATACAAGACATAGTACTCCTGGAATTTGAGACCATACTCTCCTCATGAATCCGAGACATACGCCCCATGAATCTCCGACGTACCCTATCATGAATCCCTCACACTTTCCCATGAACCAAAGACATAATCTCCGATGAATTTGAGATGTATCTTATCATGAATCCCTGACACTCCCCTATGAATCCAAGATATACTCTCCCATGAATCTGAGACTGTTCCTACCCCATGAATCCTTGATCATACTTCCCCCTTGAATCCGAGACATACTCCCCTATTGAATCTAACAACGTACCATGAATGTAAGAAATGCCATGAATCCGAGATCATACTATTTCATGAATGAGAGACATACTCCATATTAGCCCATGAATCTGAGACATACACAATAATCCATCAGAGACATAACCCCACGTATCTAAGACATACCCATGAATCCGTGACATATTCATGAATAGGCATACTCTCCCATGATGAATCTCTCACCATACTCCCCCCTTGAATCCGAGACATACTCCCTATTGAATCTAACATCATACGGTGAATATAAGAAATGACTTGAATCCGAGATCATACTCCCTCGTTAATGGGAGACATACTCCATACCGGCCCATGAATCTAAGACATACACATGAATCCATCGGAGACATACCCCCATGAATCCAAGACATAACCCATGAATCCCATGAATATGAGGCATGCTCTCCCCCAACGAATCAGAGACATAACCCTCTCAAATTCGAGATGTACTCCGCCTAAAATCCAGGACCATCAGTCTCATACATAACCCCACCCCCCAATGAATACGAAACATACTCCCCCCCACAAATTCCAGACATACCCCTCATTATTATAAGACATAATACTATTTGAATTTGAGACCATACTCCCCTCACGAATCCGAGATAGATCCTACCATGAATCTACAACGTACCCTATCATGAACCCGTGAAACTCTCCTATGAATTCAAGACACTCCCACGAATCTGAGACCATTCTCCCCCATGAATAAGAGAGTATGAATACGCAACACTTTCCCATGAATCTATGATACACCCCCCATGAATCTACGTCAAACCCCCCATGAATCCACATCATAGTCATGAATTTGAGACATAAGGATCCATGAATCCGACACATACCCTTACCTGAATCTAAGGCATACTATCCATGAATCGGAAAAATACCCCACATGAATCCGAGAGTTATTCTTTTGAATTCTGATATTTAGACGTACTCCTCAATGAATCCAAAACATAGCTACCTATGAATTATAGACATAACCCCAATGAATCCGAGACTATATCCCCCTTGAATTAGAGATATACTCCCCCATGAATCCAAGACCATAACAAGAACCCGAGAAATGCCATGAATTTGAGATCATACTCCCTAATGAGTGGGAGACATACTCCCCCATGAATACGATCATGAATTCGACAAATACTCCCCCACGGATCTGAGGAATGCCCGCTTATGAATCCAAGACATACTCCCCCATGTATCCAGGATATACCGCCATGAATGTGAGACATATCTCCACATGAATCCGACATATTCCCCCCATTAATACAATAATGAATACGAGACATACTCCCCCATGAATCCTACAAATACTCTCCCCATTGATTTGAGAATTACCCGCTTATGAATCCGAGGCATTTCCTTGAATCTGAGGCATGCTCCCCCATGAATCTAGGATATACCCCTTTTGAATCTGAGACATACCCCCGCATCAATCCAGATTCTTGCGGGGGTATGTCTTGGATTCATGGGGATATGTCCCAGATTCATTGGAGGAGTATGGTCTTGGATACAAGTGGGACATGTTTCAGATTCATGGGTGTAAACTCGAGAACCCCCCTCACTCTCATGAATCACTCTCCATGAATCCAAGACATACTTGCTGATTCTAATACATACCTTCAATCCCTGACCATAATCCCCCATAAAATTTAGATATATTCCCCTATTAATATGAGATGTACTGCACTATGAATCCGAGACATAACTACCCATGAATCTGAGACATAACACCCATGAATCTGAGACATAACTACCCATGAATATGAGACATAACTACCCATGAATATGAGACATAACACCCGTGAATCTTAGAATACCCCCCATGAATCCAAGACATACTTCCTGATTCTAATACACACCATCAATCCCTGACCATAATCCCCCATGAATTTTAGATATACTCTCCCATTAATTTGAGATGTACCGTACCATGAATTCGAGACATAACCCCCCATGAATCCGAGACATAACACCCATAAATATGAGAATACTGCTCATGAATCCAAGACATACTTCCTGATTCTGATACATACCATCAATCCCTCACCATAATCCCCCATGAATTTTAGATATGCACCCCCATGAATCCGAGACATGAGTCACCCATGAATCCGAGACATAATCACCCATGAATACGAGACATAACACCCATGAATCCGAAACCATACGCCACCCTTTAATCCGAGACTATCTACTTAGGAATCAAAGATCATACAATGAATCCGAGAAATGTCATGAATTCGACATCATACTCCCTCATGAATGGGAGACATGCTCCACCCATGTATCCGATCATGAATCCGAGACATATCCTACCGTGAATCCTATTCATACTCCCCCATAAATCTAACATATCTACCTGTCCATGAATTCGAGACATACCCATGAATCCATTGGAGACATACCCCCATGAGTATTAGATATACCCACGAATCCGTGACATACCCATCAAAAAATTCAAGGCATACCCCTTATTAATATAAGACATAGTACTCCCTGAATTTGAGACCATGCTCCCCTCATGAATCCGAGATATACGCCCCCTGAATCCAACACATAATCTCCGACGAATCGGAAATGTACCCTATCATTAATCCCTACACTCCCCTATGAATCTAAGACATAATCTCCACTGAATCTGAGACCATTCCTCCCCCATAAAGGGCACGATAACCGGTACACCAGAGGTGTGTCCTTCCCAGTCCTCTCGTACTAAGGAAAGGTCCTCTCCCTGACCATACTCCCTATTGAATTAAACATCATACCATGAATATGGAAAATACCATTAATTCGAGATCATATTCTTTCATGAATGAGAGACATACTCCATATCGGCCCATAAATCCGAAACATACACATGACACCATCGGTGACATGCCCCCATGCATCTAAGACATACCCATGAATCCGTGACATACCAATGAATAGGCATACTCCCCCGTGATGAATCTCTCACTATACTCCCCCCTTGAATCCGAGACATACTCCCCCTACAAATTCAGGACACACCTCATTAATATAACACATAATACTCTTTGAATTTTGGACCATACTCCTCTCATGAATCCGAGGTAGATCCTACCATGAATCTGCAACGTACCCTATCATGATCCTGTGGCACTCCTCTGATTCCAAGACACACTCTCCCATAAATCTAAGACCATATTCCCCCATGAACAAGAGAGTATGAATACGCGACACTCCCCCATGAATCTATGACACCCCCATGAATCTACGACAGCCATAAATTCGAGACATACAGATCCATGAATCCGACACATACCCTCACCTGAATCTAAGACATACCCCCTATGAATCGGAAACATACCCCACATGAATTTCGTGAGATACTCTTCCATAATTCTAATATATGGACGTACTCCTCCATGAATCCGAGACTATATCCCCCTTAAATCAGATACATACTCACCCATGAATCCGAGACTATATCCCCCTTGAATCAGACATACTCTCCCATGAATTCAAGACCATAACATGAACCCGAGAAATGCCATTAATTTGAGATCATACTCTCTAATGAATGGGAGACATACTTTCCCCATGAATCCGACACATACTCCCCCATGAAACATACAAATATTCCTCCCATGGATTTGAGAAATACCTGCTTACGAATCCGAGACATACTCTCCCATGAATCCGGGACATACCGCCATGAATTTGAAACATATCCCCGCATGAATCCGACATACTCCCCCTATGAATATGACCATGAATCCGGGACATACTCTCCCATAAATCCTACAAATACTCTCCCCATGGATTTGAAAAATATCCGCTTATGAATCCGAGACATACTCATGAATCTAAGGCATACTCCCCCATGAATCTATGATATACCCCTCATGAATCTGAGACATACCCCCGCATGAATCCGGATTCATGTGGGTTATGTTTTGGATTCATGGGGGTATGTCCCGGATTCATTGTGGGAATATGGTCATAAATTCAAGTGGGACATGTCTCAGATTCATGGGTGTAAACCCGAGAACCCCCCTCCCTCTCATGAATCCAAGACATACCTCCCATGAATCCAAGACATACTTCCTGATTCTGATATATACCATCAACCCCTAACCATAATCCCCCATGAATTTTAGATATACTCCCCCATTAATCTGAGATGTACCGCACCATGAATCCGACACATATCCACCCATGTATCCGAGACATAACACCCATGAATCTAAGACCATACTCTCACCTTTAATCCGAGCTATATATACTACTTAGGAATCTAAGACCATACCATGAATCTGAGAAATGCATGAATTCGACATCATACTCCCTCATGAATGGGAGACATGCTGCACCCATGAATCCGATCATGAATCCGAGATATACCCTCCCATGAATCCTATTCATACTCTCCCATAAATCTATGACATACCTATCTGTCCATGAATTCGAGACATACCCATGAATTCATCAGAGATATGCCCCCATGAATATCAGACATACCCACAAATCCGTGGCATACCCATCAAACAATTCAAGACATACCCCTCATTAATATAAGACAAAATACTCCTTGAATCCGAGACATACTTCCCATGAATCTGCGACGTACCCTATCATGAATCTCTGACATTGTCCCATGAATTAAAGACATACTCTCCTATAAATCGGAGACAATTCCTCACTCATGAATCCCTGACCATACTCCTTCCATGAATTCGAGACATACTTCTTATTGAATCTAACATCATACCTTGAATATAAGAAATGCTAAGAATCCGAGATCATACTTCTTCATGAATGAGAGACATACTTCATATCAGCCCATGAATCCGAGATATACACATGAATCCATCAGAGACATACCCCCATGCATCTAAGACATACCCATGAATCCGTGACATACCCATGAATAGGCATACTTCCTATTGAATCTAACATCATACCAAAAATATGAGAAATGCCATGAATTCGAGATCATACTCCCTCATCAATGGGAGACACTCCATACCGACATATGAATCCATCGGAGACATACCCACATGAATCCAAGACATACCCATGAATCCCATGAATATGAGGCATGCTCTCTCCCAACGAATCTGAGACATAACCCTCTGGAATCGGAGACATACTCCGCCATAAATCCGAGACCATAAGTCTGATACATAACCCCCCTCATGAATCTGAGACATACTCGACCCACAAATTCAAGACATACCCCTTATGAATATAAGACATAATACTATTTGAATTTGAGACCATAATTCCCTCATAAATCCGAGGCATATCCTACCATGAATCTGCGACGTAACCTATTATGAATCCGTGACACTCCCCCATGAATCCAAGACATACCCCAATGAATCTGTGACATATATCCATGAATTCGAGACATACGGATCCATGAATCCAACACTTACCCCACATGAATCTATGACATTCCCCCATGAATCGGAAACATACCTTACATGAGTCTGATAGATACTCCTCCATGATTCCAATATATACCATGAAGCTCTAACCATACTCCCCCATAAATCATAGACATACTCTCCATTAATTTGAGACGTATTCAATGAATCCGAGACATAACTTCGTATGAATCGGAGACACAACCCCAATGAATCTGAGACTATATCTCTCTTGAATTGGAGACATACCAAGAATCCCTGATTATACTCCCCAATTAATCCGATACGTACCCCACCATAAATCCGAGACATAATCCCCATGAATCCTAGATCACACACCCCCCTTGAATCCAAGGCATACTCCCCCATGAATATGGGAAATGCCACAAATCCGAGATCATATCTGCCCATGAATCTGAGACATACCAATTAATTCATGGGAGACATACCCTCCAGGAATCTGTGACATACTCATGAATTCGAGACATACTCCCCCAAGGATTTCGAGACATAACCCCTTTTGAGTCGGAGACGTACTCCGTCACAAATACGAGAACATGAATCCAAGACATACTTTACCAATGAATGCGATCATGAATCCAAGACATACCCCATGAATCCATAAATAATGGCCCAAGAATTCGCGACATACCCATGAATCCATCGGAGGCACACCTCCCATGAATCTAAGATATGCATAAATTTGTGGCATACCTATGAATAAAAGATATACTCTCATGAATCTGAGGCATACTCTCACACGAATCCGAGACATTAACCCCCTTGAATCCTAGTGTACTCTGCCATAAATCCGAAACCATGAATCCAATATATACCCCACCCCATGAATGCAAGACACACTCCCGACTAATCCGAGACATATTCCCTCCACGAATTATAGATATACCCCTCTTTAATCTAAGAAACAATACTTCTTGAATTTGAGACTATACTCCCCTCGTGCATCCGAGACATATCCTACCATGAATCTGCTATGTACCCTATCATGAATTTGTGGCATACCCGCCCATGAATCTGAAACCATTCTCCCCCATGAATCCGAGACCGTTCTCCCCCATGGATCCAACACATACACCCCACGAATCTGCGACATACCCATGAATTTGAGACATATTTCCCATGAATCTGAAACATACCACCCAAATATATGCTAGACATTAACCTCCATTAATATGAGATATACTCCCCAACGAATCCTCCCTAGTATATCTGAGACATACTCTCCTATAAATACTAGACCTCCCCCCCTCCCCCGAATATGAAACATCACCCATAAATCTGAATAATACTCCCCAACGAATCTGAAACAGTGAATATGAGACTATACTCCCTCATGAATCTGTGTCATACCCATCCATGAATCCTAGAGATACCCCCATCAATCCAAGACCTCCCATGAATCTTAGCATTACTCCTCCATGAATCCATGACATACCCATCCATGAATCTGAGAGATACCCCCATCAATTTGAGACTCCTTCCATGAATCTTAACATTATTCCTTCATGAATTCGATAATACTGACCCATGAATCTGACTCATACCTCCCAATGAATTGGAGACATACCCTCACATGAATCTAAGACATTTTCCTCCACGATTCCTATACATACCATGAATTCTTGACTATACTCCCCCTTGAATCCTATACATACTCCCCCATTAAAACGAGACGTATCCCACTATGAATCTGAGACCAAACCCCCTTGAATCCGAGACATACTCCCCCATGAATATGAGAAATGCCATGAATACGAGATCATACTCCCTCATGAATGGGAGACATACTCTACCTATGAATATGACTATGAATCCGAGACATACTCCTTCATTAATCCTCACATGAATCTGACTCATACCTCCCAATGAATTGGAGACATACCCTCACATGAATCTAAGACATTTTCCTCCACGATTCCTATACATACCATGAATTCTTGACTATACTCCCCCTTGAATCCTATACATACTCCCCCATTAATACGAGACGTATCCCACTATGAATCCGAGACCAACCCCCCTTGAATCCGAGACATACTCCCCCATGAATCTGAGAAATGCCATGAATACGAGATCATACTCCCTCATGAATGGGAGACATACTCTACCTATGAATATGACTATGAATATGAGACATACTCCTTCATTAATCCTAGAAATACTCCTCCCATGATCTAAGACTTTGCCCATATATGAATCTGAGACATACCCATGAATCCATCAGAGACCCCCCCCCCCACATGAATCTAACACATATTCATGAATCTGTGACATACCCATGATGACATACCACCCATAATCTGAGACATACTCTACCTATGAATATGACTATGAATCCGAGACATACTCCTTCATTAATCCTAGAAATACTCCTCCCATGATCTAAGACTTTGCCCATCTATGAATCTGAGACATACCCATGAATCCATCAGAGACCCCCCCCCCCCATGAATCTGACACAAATTCATGAATCTGTGACATACCCATGATGACATACCCCCCATGAATCTGAGACATACTCCCCTAATGAATCCGAGACATAACCCCCTTGAATTGGAGATGTACTCCGCCATAAATTCAAGACCATGAATCTGATACATACCCCCCATAAATCCAAGACACACTCTCCCATTAACTTGAGACATACTCTGCCCATGAATTCTAGAAATATCCCCCATGAATCAAAGACATAATACTCCTTCAATTTGAATTCATACTCCTCTCATGAATCCGAAACATATCTTATCATGAATCTCCGAGTACCCTATCATGAATTCGAGACATACGACCCCATGAGTTCGAGACTGTACCCCCCCCCCCCCCCATGAATCTGAGAACCCTCCCCCATGAATCCAAGACATAGTGATCAATGTATCTGACACATACCCCCCATGAATCCAAGACATACCCTCCATGAATCGGAGACATACCCCCACATGAATCCGAGAAATGCTCCTCCGTGATTCCGATATATACCATGAATCCCTGACCATATTCCCTCATGAATCCGAGACATAACCCCCCTTGAATCCGAGACATACTCCCCTATGAATCCAAGTCTATACCATGAAACTGATAAATGCCATGAATCTGAGATCGTACTCATGCATGAATGGGAGACAATACTCCACCCATGAATATGAACACGAATCCAAGATATACTCCCCCATGAATCTAAGACAAATCCGAGACAATTCCCCCAATGAATCCAAGACCATCCATGAATCCAACATCATACTCCCTCGTTAATGGGATACATGGCCACCCATGAATCTGAGACATTACCCCCATGAATTCAAGATCATACTCCTCTCTTGAATCCGAGACATACTCCCCAATGAATCAAGACCATATCGTGAATTCGAGAAATGCCATGAATCTAAGAACATACTCCCTCATGAATGGGAGACATACCCCCCTCATGAATTCGAGAAATGCCATGAATCCGAGATCATACTCACTCATGAATGAGAGACATACTCCACTCCCCCATGAATATGATCATGAATCCGAGATGTACTCTCCCATGAATCCTAGAAATACTCCCCCCATGAATCTGAGACATACTGGCCCATGAATTCGAGACATACTCATGAATCTATCGGAGACATCCCCCACGAATCCAAGACATAACCATGAATCTAATACATACTCCCCCATGAATCAGATAAATACTCCCCAACGAACTCGAGACTTCACCCCCTTAAATCGGAGACATTCCTCACCATAAATCTGAGATCATGAATACGATACATACCCCACCCATGAATGCGAGACACATTCCCTCACTAATCCGAGACATACCCTCCCCCAACGAATTCTAGACATACTCCTCATTAATCGAAAACATAATACTTCTTGAATTTGAGACCATATTCCCCTCATGAATCTGTGACATACCCTATCATGAATCCATGACATGCTCCCTATGAATTAAAGACATCTTGTCCACATGAATGCGAGACCATTCTCCCCCATGAATAAGAGACTATGAATGCGCGACACTCCCCCATGAATCCAAGGCATGCCCCTATGAATCGGCGACATACACCCCAAGAATTCGAGAGATACACCCCAAGTATTCGAGACATAACCCCCATTAATCCAAGACATACTCTCCAATGAATCCTCGACTGTATGTCTGAGACATACTCGCTTATGAATACGAGACCTTCCCCCTTCCTCGAATATGAGACATACTCCAACCATGAATCCGAATCATACTCCCCCATGAATTCGAGACCATACTCTATGAATCTGAGACATACCAACCTATGGATCTAAGAGATACCCCCATCAATCCAAGACTATCCCCATGAATCTTAGCAATACTCCCCCCTTAAATCCAAGACATACCGACCAATGAATCCAAGACATACCCCCATGAATCGGAGACATACCCCCACATGTATTCGAGACATACTCCTCCATGATTTCGATATATTCCATGAATCCCTTACCAGACTTCACCATGAATCCGAGACATACTCCCCCATGAATCCGAGATCATACCATGAATTCGAGAAATGACATGAATCCGAGATTATACTCCCTCATGAATATCAGACATACTCTCAACATAAATACGACCATGAATCCGAGATATACTCCCCCCATTTATCTAAAACATACCCGCCCATGAATCTGAGATATACCCATGAATCCATCAGAGACATACTCCCCATGAATTTAAGACATACCATGAATCCGTGACATACATGACTCTTAAACATACTCTCCCCATGAATTTGAGACATACTCCCATAACGAATCCAAGACATAACCCCCTTGAATCAGAGTACTCCGCCATAAATCCGAGACCATGAATCTGATACTTACCCCCCCCCCCCCCCCCCCCATGAAAACGAGACACACTCCCCCATTAACTTGAGACATACTCCTCCCACGAATTCTAGATATACCCCCATGAATCTAAAACAAATTACTCCTTCAATTTGAATCCATACTCCACTTATGAATCTGAGATATATTCTACCATGAATCTGCGAGGTACCATATCATGAATTTGAGACATACTTCTCTATGAATCCAAGATTTACTATCCCATGAATCCGAGACTGTACCCCCATATGAATTTCGAGACATACCGCTCATGAATCTGAAAAACCCACCATGAATCTGGGACATGCCGATCGATGAATCCAACACATACCCCCCGTGAATTGGAGACATACCCTACATGAATCCAAGACATACTCCATGATTCCTATACATACAATGAATCCCTGACCATACTCCCCTCTGAATCCTGAATGCGAGACATAACCTCCATGTGAGACATAACCCTCATGAATCGTCTTATCAATACCTTCATGGACCTGCACCTAGGGATGTCACATTCTCCCTTGAGATGTGATTATGCAATAGATCTATTGCCTTTCGTCCTTTGGGGACACCACCAGAAAGGTCCCCTGAAAGCATTTCGAGCCTGAAACTTCTACGTATGATTTTTTTGGCCTTCTGAGCATGATCCTTCTTCGTATGAGTCTTTTGAGTTCTCGCAGACAACTCAACTATTATTTAGACTCATCGCATTTGTGCCATGCGAGCTCCCTAAGCCTAAATTGCATACTTGTCCCGTATAGATCGCTATGTTCCTTCAAGATTGCGCGCACGTCTTCTTTGACAAAGTAGTAGAGCTTGTATTTTGACTTAACATATTACCGCATATGAGACAAGGTCCCCAACTACCTGTTGATTGCATGATGAACATCCAATTGACATGTGTACATGACCGCTTCTTTTGGATCAACCTCTTGTGACCATGGTTGAGTGCAAGGTGATGGAAATCGGATCAAGTCACATCTTGATTATTGGAATATCCTAGCCCGACAACATCAAGGCTTTCCTCCAATCCATCATCAATTCCTTGGATTTCCTTACAAAAAGAAATTTTTTTGGTATGGTGAGGCATGTTTGAAGTGTCTATATTTGAGGAACTAGGGCATCCAGAGATTTAGTGTTGAGCCAGGCTTGATGATTGTGCACTCAAGCTTGTGTCGAGTGGTGCCATTTAGCTAGCATTCTGCAGCTTTAGTTCGCTTGACGTTTTTGTAGAGTTCTTCTCCTACAATCTTAACTGATGTCCTCTTTCATAATATGATCTCGTGAGTTACATCCACCATTCTCGATTATATTGAGCCCACCAGAAGCCTTTTGTCATCCCAAGCTTCCACTAGAGTTTGCTCATACTCCCAATTAGACATTTCAGTGCCATGACGGTGAGCAATCTACGTGTTCGATCATTTCCTTACTATTCCGCTCATGTTCAACCCAATTCGTCTTGTTGAGACTGATTCTTTTTGGTCAGTTGCTTCTTCTCCTAGCACTGACATTTTGAGATATTTTCATGCAATTGGATGCACAACCAAGACATCCATGGGTGTTCCATATGTGTTAATTGGGTGATGTTGCAAAGCATCAGTTCTAGGTCTCATTCAACCTCTCCATCCACACCTACCTGTCCACTTGGCACCTAGGGACGTCACATTCTCCCATCAGATTTGATTATGCAATACATCCATTGCCTTTTGACCTTTGAGGACACACCACCAGAAAGGTCCCCTGAAAGCCTTTCGAGCTTGGGTCTTCTACGTAATATCATTGTCGCCTTCCGAGCCTAATCCTTCGACGCATGATCTTTATGAGCATTAGCCTTTTGAGATCTAGCAGTCGACTCAACTCTTATTCACACCCATCACATTTGTGTCATACGATCTCCCTAAGCCTAAATTGCACACTTGTCCCCTCCAAATCACGGTGTTACTTGAAGGTTGCACGCACATATTCAATGGCACTGTGGCATGGCTAATATTTTGAATTAACATATTCCTGGGTCTCAGACAAGGTTCCCAATGACTAGTCGATTGGGTTAGTGTACGCATACGAACATCCAATTGATTTGTGTATATGAGTATATAACTCTTCTTTTGGATCAACCTCTTGAGACCACGGTTGAGTTCAAGGCGATAAAAATTGAATCATGTTTCATCACCTTGCATTCAACTATGGTCATAAGAGGTTGATCAAAAGAAGCGGCCATATACATAGATCGATTGGATGTTCATATGCGTATAGTAACACAATTAAAAGGCCATGTACACAGACCTGGGAATATGTTAAGTCAAATATTAGCCCTTCCATTGTCATTGAAGACATGTATGCAACCTTCAAGGAACACCGCAATCTAAATGGGGCAAGTGTATAATTTAGGCTTAGGGACTCGCATGGCACAAATGTCATGGGTCTGAATAAGAGTTGGATCATGCTTAGAAAGATCATACGTAGAAGGATCACTCTTGGAAGGCGAGAAAGATAATATGTAGAAAGGCTTTGAGGGGACTTTTCTCTCGTGGAGTGTTCACAAATGACAAAAGGCAATTCTATTGCATAATCATATATCACGGGAGAATGTGACGTCCCTATGTGTAGCAGGTTCATGAGGCATTGATAAGATGAAGTGGACAACTGATCATGGGATGACAATGGATCAGCGTGAATGCCAAGTGGGCGTGTAGGTGCAAATGTAGGGGCTGGATGAGACCTAGAAATGATGCTTCGCCCAATCAAGACATGAAGGTCGTGAACAAAATCATAAAATATGAAACACTCATAGATTTTGTGGCTATGCATCATATGGTATGACAATACCACAAATGTTAGTGTTAGCGGAGTTGCAACTAGCAAAACGAAATGACTCTCAATAAGACTAATTGGGTTGAGAATGAGTGAAATGGTCGGGAAAGATCAAACATGTTGGTTGCTCAATGTCATGGCACCAGAATGTCTAATTGGTAGAATAAGCACACTCTAGTTGATGCTCGGGGTGGCAAAGAGCTTTCTGGTGGTATCAAGATGATTGAGAAAGGTCGACCACGCATAGGATCATATGATAGAAACAGAGATGAGTTAAGATTGCGAGAGAACAACAACTTAACAAAAACGCCAAGTCAGCAAAATGACACCACTCAACACAAGCTCGAATGAGCAATCATTATAATTTATTCGCAAAAAGAAATTTTTTATAGTATGAGACGCATGTTTGAGGGGTCTATACTTGAAGAACTAGGTTATAGCGTTGCATAATGGTTGCTCAATCAAGCTTGTGTTGAGTGGTGTCATTTTGCTAACCTTCGATGGCTCTAGCTCGCTTGGCGTTTTTCTTGAGCTGTTCCCCCGCAAACTTAACTGACCTCCTTTTCCATCATATGATCTCATGAGTGACGTCCACCATTCTCGTTCATCACTGGATCAGGTTGGGTTGGGTACCCTATTGTGATAGTCCCACTGCAATCCATATAGTTGATTGCCAGGTGATGAAAATCAAAATAAAGTCACATCTTGATTCTTGGAAAATCCTAGCTTGACAGAATCAAGGCTATCCCCCAATCTATCATCAATTCCTCGGATTTCCTTACAAAAAGAAAAAAAAATTGTGACTTGATTCAATTGTCATCACCTTGCACTCAACTATGGTCACAAGAGGTTGATCAAAGAAGCGGTCATGTACATAGATTGATTGGATGTTCATATGCATATAATAACACAATCGACGTGTCGTTGGGAACCTTGTCTCAGACCGAAGAATATGTTAAGTCAAATATTAGCCCTTATCATTGCGTGCAACCTTCAAGGAACATCGTGATTTGGGAGGGACAAGTGTGCAATTTAGGCTCCGGGAGCTCACATGGCCCAAATGTAATGGGTCTCTATAAGAGTTGGGTCGTCCGCTATAACACAAAAGGCTCATTCTCATAAAGATCATACATAGAAGGATCATGCTCGGAAGGAGAGAAAGAAAATAGCAAAATGATATGTAGAAGGATCTAGTGGAGTGTTCACAAAGGTCAAGAGGCAATGGATCTATTGCATAATCATATCTCATAGGAGAATGTGACATCCCTAGGTGTGTAGGTCTATGAGGCATTGATAAGATGAAGTGGAAAACTGATCATGGGATGACAATGGATCAGTGTGAATGCCAAGTGGACAGGTAGGCGCAAATGTAGGGGCTAGATGAGACCTAGAAATGATGCTTCACAGCACCACCCAATCAAAACATGAAGGTCCTGAACAAAAATAATGAAATATGAAGCACCCATGGATGTCATGGCCGTGCATCCAATGGTATGACAATACCGCTAAATGTCAGTGTTATGGGGAGTTGCAATTAGCCAAACGAAATCAGTCTCAACAAGACGAATTGGATTGAGAATGAGAGGAATGGTTACGAAAGTGCGAACACGTTGGTTGCTCACCGTCATGGCACCAAAATATCTAATTGGGAGTATAAGCACACTCTAGGTGATGCTCGGGATAGAAAATGGCCTTCTGGTGGTCTCAAGATGATCGAGAAAGGTGGACGTCACTCATGGGATCATATGTGGAAAAGGAGATCAATTAAGATTGCGTGGGAACAACGACTCAACAAAAATGCCAAGCGAACTAGAGTCGCCAAAGGTTAGCAAAATGGCACCACCCAACACAAGCTCGATTGAGCAATCTTTATAATTTCTTGAGACCACCAGAAGGCTCTTTCCATCCCGAGCATCCATTCGAGTGTGTTATCCTTTCTTATGTAGGCTAGTGACCGTAGTCTCAGTTTCTGGTAGCAGTAGCAGTTTCAGGTTGGTTCTCGTTCGGTAAAGACAGTTCGTTTCATTTTGTTTTAATATAGGTTCAAAGAATTTTCAATCCATTCCAGATGGTGTAGGAGAGACTTGCTGGTCGAGGTGTTTGACGATCGTGGTTTTTGCAAAGTGTAGACTCGACTGCAAAGAGAAGAAAGGTCTCGGCTCTCAACAAAGTAACGACAAAGTTAGGTGCGACGAAGGTGCGGATAGAAGGAGGGAGTAGCTTTCATGGTGAGCAACCAACGTGTTCGATCTTTCGGGACCATTCTACTCATTCTCAACCCAGTTCATCTCATTAAGAGTGATTTCATTTGGCTAATTGCAACTCCCCTAGCACTAACATTTTGCGGTAGTGTCATACCATTGGATGCACAGCCATGACATCCATGGGTGTTTCATATGTCATAATTTTGTTCATGACCCTCATGGCTTGATTGGGCGATGATGGTAAGCATCATTTCTAGATCTCATCCATCCCCTACGTTCGACCAGTTCAAGGTTTTTTATTTTATTACCTAGAGAAATAGAGGTTCATTTAAAATGTCTTTATAAGCCTAGCTTCTTGAAATGAATTCTGATTAAGTCATGATTTTGATGTGGTAGCAGCAATTCAAGGTCTTTCATCCCCTTTACATTAGTGCATGAAGTTATAGTTGAGAAATTAAATAGGTTAGACTCTAAACCTCGAGGATAGATTTCCATTCCCAAACTTGTGTGCTCGGAAGGTTGTGCTTAGAGGGCTCATATTCAGGGGACCTTTTTGGTGGAGTGTTCAAATCTACCCAAAGGTTGAAAGACAATTGATCTATTGCATCTTATCTTATGGGATAATGTGGGGTCCTTATGCACAAGTCTATAAAGGCACTGATAACTAAGTAGATGAAGTGGATGCCTGATAATGGGATGACAATGGATTGGCATGAATGTAGTGGGCGGCTAGGTGCACACATAAAGTTAAAATAAAAGGAAATGAAATGGTGGCACACCAAAAAAAGAGTTAGAATTGTAAATATATATATATACTAGAAAATTAGTTTGGTAATTTTCAGTAATTATTTTGGATAAAAGGCCTTGAAAATATTTGGCTTGTTCTGTGCTACATTTTTTTATTTGCTTGCTCTTCGCTTGCACAAATTTATTACAGGCAGAAAAAACTCTTGGTTATCATACACGTCGCACAGAGCATGATATGGTATGAGGACAGTTCTGTGGAGACCTTGTATATCATGTATTTTTTTCATAACTCATCAGTCAATTTCAAATGAAAATTTTGCTTAGCAATTATAATGTCCAAATGATAATGAATGAAGCTCTGCATCTTTATTCTGACTTGTGATTATCATCTTTCCAATTATGAAATCAAATGGCATCCTTATTACCTTGTGAGATTGTACATGGAGGCTACTTTTTCTTTAGACTTCGCAAACACAATTTATGCTTGTCAGAAGAAGCTTTTTGATTGCAGAAAAAAGGCCTTGAACTCATTTGGTTTGTTCATACATTTTTTTCATTTGCTTGCTCTTCTCAAGCACATATTTATTATTGGCAGAAAAAATCTCTTGGTTATCATACACGTCGCACAGAGTGTGATATGGTACAAGGACAGTTCTGTGGAGACCTTGTATATCAGGTATGTTTTTTCAATTTCAAATGAACATTTTTCTTAGGAATTATGAAGTTGAAATGATAATTACTGAAGCTTTGAATCTTTATTCTCACTTGTGATTATCATCTGTCCAAATTATGAAATTATATGGCATCCTTGCTACCTTGCGAGATTGTATATGGAGGTTACTCTCTTCAAAACAACTTATGATTGTCATAAGAAGCTTTTGGACGTTTCACAAGGTGCTGCCATAAATTCTTTATTAATTGACCTGATCCACTTGACACCTCTATGCTAATACTATATTGACTAATCTTTTATATCTGTAAATTCGATCATTTTCAGCCAGCAAGACAAGGAAACCTTAACTATCTAAGCTTTACAAGTGTTGATTACTAGTAGCATTTTGGAAAAAAACACATTTTAAATCCAATTACTGTGAGTACCCTCATTTGAGAAGATATAAATCTAGCTTGTGGATAGATCCATTGGATGGTCTGATCGGGACATGTAACCTTAGAGGGATTATATAAGTGTTACAGAAAGTTATTAAAACCGTTAATGCTCTTTTTTCCATAAATCTAGCAATGTTGTAATTTACCTCTCCTGCCAATATAGATATTTAATTAAACCAGGTAAATCTTGTTGTGTGTTTTATTAAAAAGAAAAAAGAATTGAAGTCTCGACTTACTATTTTGTCCCCATGTAGCTAAATTGACGGATGTGCTTTTTTTTCCAACATTTTCCTGTCTATATGCAGACTATGTGGCAGGTAAGGTGAAAATGTTCTAGAAGCGAACAAGAATCCGAATTGAATTTGTCCCCCATGTCATAATATTTGTAACTTTAGCTTGTGTAGAACCAAGAAAGGATGGAACACCAATAGCCTTCTCTACAAGAAACTAAGCCTTAACACAATTTCTTGTCTCTACAATTGTGTGTAGAATGGTGTTTTATAGTTGGAATATGTGAAGTTGTCTTTCTTGAAGTTACTCTTTGATATTTAAGTCTTGGCTTCAAATTAGTTGCTCATTATCTTAGTTAAACTTGATCAACCTCCAACACAGATATTGAACTTCCTCAGCAGTGGGTCTCTGCCAAGAGGTCATTAACCTTTATAGACGCATAAGAAGAAAATAGTTGTTAAAAGAATCCAGTGAAAATGAGAATGAGGAGTTCGATGGGGATCAGAACTTCAGGAATTATGGATTAAAAAGCAGTGCAAAACCTCACCCGGTGGACCTTGTTTTTTGTATTATATTCTATGATCAACATATGAACAAGTATGTATCTGGAATGCATTTTCCACTTATCATACTTGGGTGTATTTTTTTTTATTAATGCATACATGTTGCCTTATGCGCATTTTTTTATTTGTCCAATTAAGTGTGCTAAATAACTATGGGGATGATGAGGTGCCATTGATTTTTCTCTAGCTTACATGCAATAGTGATCTGCAAAAGATCTCTGTTAGCATTTGAAATATTTTTTGTGGAAGCGACTGTTGACGCCATATAATGGTAGATTGGTAGTGCAGTATTGCAGTGTATGATAAGAGAGATCACTGCTGCTCTATATCTTAATTTGCAGGTGTCATATTTCTCAAGTTTGCATAATCTATACATCTTGAACAACTTTGTTCGTTGACCATGGAAGGTATGCCATCTAACAAAATAACATATATTTCATTAGTGCATACTCGCATTTGCGCACACATTTAGCATGTTCTTGCATCACAGCCTCAATGAGCCTAAACAGATAGAGGTGGCTTACACGAATTTTTGCCAGATAATGATTTTATTTATTTTTTTAATCCAAAATCATACAGTTATAGCTCGAATTCATTTCAATTTTTTGTTGCTCTAATACAGTAATAGTCAATATTTTAAAGTAGAATTTTAGCTTTTCAATTATTAATTTTCATTTCCTATCACTGTTAGAGGGGATGCAAAACTTATCAAGTCAATCTTACAAAGTTGGATTATCTGTGGCAGAAACTCTTACGCCTAAAAAAAATTACAATCATATTAGTGTCACATGAGCATGACTTACAACCACTGATTCTCTCAATATGTCTGTTTTCAAGATTTGTTAAATAATATCTTCTCTGTATTTTAGACTCTCGTCTATCGTACATGCTTTGATTTCTGATGTATGAAATTGTAGCTTAGTATACCCTTGGCACAAAATTAAGAAGAGGTGAGAATTATATGGATTGTATGCAATATGGCATTATTAGTCTGTGTGTTTTTACAACACATAATCAGTTAGATATCAAGGTCTAAGATACTCTTGGATTTTTGTCAAAAGAAAGCCAAAAGCCGCAAACCACCCCTCCCCCCCCCCCCCCCCCCCAAAAAAAAATAATAATAATAAAATAAAAAAGGACAAAAAGACAGAAAGAGATATGTCCATTGGAAAAACATGGTGAAACAGATAACATCAATGTGAGTCTTACTTGCTTCTTTTTTTTCCCTCCATTGGTAGCTAATTGTGATGTCATTATACTTGTATTAGGGAACCATTCATATTCTCCCCCATAGACTTGATTGCTTAGACATAAATGGCAGTGATTAGTTTCCAATACATGTCTTCATCTTGAAACTATGATCTTAATATCCTTATGGATGAGTCTCTCAAAGTGCTAGGATGGATTCTACTTGGCTTGAAATTTGATGTCAAAATGATTCCTCATGGACCTGTGAAACTTCCCTAACATCCTTTCAATTGTCATTATGCTTGTTATAGCATCTTCATCTTGCTATACATGGTTTCAATATATTTTGAACAAAGCCATGTGCTCGTGAATGAACAATTATTGGAGGAGGCCAGACATTACACATGAGATACGTTTTAAAAACATGTGCCTATGAAATTGTTGGACCTCTCTCACCCCACTAGATTGTTGGAATTTTAAGTGATAAAAAATGCATGTCCCTTTTACATTTTAATCCCCTCTAGCCGTTTTAATTAATTGTGCTAATGAACCATTTTCATAGCTATTGCATGCGTTTCATTTCATAAAATGAAACTGCCAGCCACCTTGATGAGGTGCAATTGGTTTGTGATTTATTTGCTTGCATGCGTTGGGTTCATCTCCTCCTATATAAGTGACTCATACCGTGTGATATAACATATGAAAAATTGCTCCACCAAATCATCATCAAGAGACTCATCTGTTAACCATTGTGATCCCCCTTTCTTCCACAAACTACAAAATAGGGAGAGGTTGTGTCCATGCAATATTCTATTATCAATTTCTAGCTATTCTATTTGATCTGGATGTCTGAAAGGATCGTAGTCTTTTCATCGTAGTCCTCCCGTAGCTCGCATATCGGAAGAACAAAACCTATTGTGGTAGTATCTCTCAGTAGTAGGAGTCATTCAACCCTGTGCGTGAGGAGACCTTATTCACCGACGACAGAGTGTTCTCACTCGCTTCCACATTTTCGAATACACTTTTCTAATCTCTTATTATTTTATTTCATGTTTTTACTATATATTTTACAGTAATGCATGATTTCATATATATTTGATGTTTATATTCTTGATGTAATAATTATAAGAATTTGTGTTTAACCTAATATTTGTTTGTTACACACAATAATTCCAACATATTCAGCCACTGTTTGGGTAGTGGAACAGTGGAAGAATATGGTGAAAGATGGGTTTTGCTTTCTTATTTCTTCATTTACTATATTTGCCTGGCAATGCAAACTTTTGTTGTATATTGTAACAATATTATTGTTCAGAGCAGATAATGTGTTATGGATTTGTGAAATTCACTATACATGTTTTGTCCTCAATGTTGATACCGTTTCATTCAATATTTGATGCACTAACCAATCCTAGATGGAGATTTTCAAAAATCCCATGGTTCATGTTTATTTCCATTTCATGTTGCACTTTGTGGTTGAGGGTGGGATAAGGTGTGTGGCTGAACCAGGTTTTGGGTGATGCACTTGTGGTTCTGATGTGGACAGCGGACTCCCTTCTCTAGAACTTCTAATGTGATTATAGCTCAGAAGCTCTGCATCATATAAAAGCCTCCCCTCCTCCTCCCCCCCCCCCCCCCCCCCCCCTTCTAATATGATTAATGTTACATACAACTTGTCGTCTTCCCCGTTCATGAACTTTTTTTCTTCTTCAAAATGTATCTTCACAACAATAAAAAATGTATATTCAAATGAATTATACAATTCTCATTTATGAAATGATAAAAGATTATATGTTTCATTAAAAGAAACATGTATCTTTTTTTTTTCCTTTTATTTTTTTGGTAACAAGGCTCACAAGGGACAAATACATAACAGGGCGCAAAGCCCTAGAGCAACAGGAAATACACCCCACATCAAGGAGGGTTTTGATTTTTACCTTTGATTCTGCGAGTTTTGAGACGTGTGACATACAAACAACGGTGAAGGTTCTAATGGAGAGTTCATTTTTCTGACCCATGGCCAAGAAAGAAGGCCATGGGAAGTCTCTAATGAGCAATGGTAGTAACAGAAATCAGAATCTGACACTCTGAGAGGAAAACACCGGAAAGAAACGGGTGAGCATCAGCACGGTCTTGAAGGTACAACACCTACAGAGGTTGGCCACGTGGGCCGGAGGCGAGGCCTTTGTGGCTCCGCTAGGTGCCCTTCTCGGCCACCGCCTGGCCTCCGTTGCCGAGGTCGAGGGGTTCCTCTTGACCAGTCCCTCTTCCCTTGCCAGAGGTATCACTGCATGAATGTATTCCTTGTCTAAACATTGCATTCTTTCAAACAGTTTCCTGATTGGGCACTGTGCAGGTCTGAGACCATCCTTCAACCAGGTTATAACTGCACCGTGCGCACTGAAAGAGGCACACACAAGGCGAGGCAGCACAAAGGTTCTACTGTCCCAATGCAGAACGGTGTGGTTTATACATGCAAATTCTGTTCTCACAGGAACCTGAAAAGAGGCGGCACAAAAGGGTATGCAAAGGAGATATCAACTGCAAAGATGAAGCTGGAAAAAGGCCCTCCCAGTGGATCGCAGAATTCTGAGAAGATGAAAGGAAATTGCCCTGATGTTATCTCTTCTAAACCAGGAATCCAGTGCAGTCCAGCAACCCCATTCAAGAAAATGTGTATCAGCTCTTCTTCAGAGAACAAGAAGCCTTGTAACAAGGTGGCTGCTGTGAATAGTGGTGGTTGTGCGGATTCAGCACCGACCAATGGGCGCTCGAAGAAACGCAGGTGAAAATCGTGGAGTTGCCTGAAGGAGATTGTCGAGAGTAAGGAGAGGGAGGCATCAGGGAAATCAGGTGGGTTGGCAGTTCCATTTGCCTTGTGATGATATGGCATTCCTTTTTTTTTCTTTTTTATGATAATGATGATGTTATTGTTTTTGTTACCTTGGCAATCTCTCTTATCAAACAGAATCAAAGCAAAAATCATAGATGCATATGCTTTCATTTATTTACATTCCAACATGTTCTGGATTTTTTGTTTGAAGGCATATTACTTGTCCATTGAAGTCCTTTTCTTAACAAAAGTGAAATATATATTCCAATGAATTTCTAACTAGTACAGGTTTCAGATAAATCCTCATATAAGATTATAAAATGCATTACAGATAATTCGAAAGGAATCTCATGTCATGGGCCGGTGACTACCGTGTGACCCGCTTTGGTCGAAGAGACACCTATAACAACAGAGACGATGCTTACGCCCACATCTGCAACTCCATCCTCCCGTACCCATGGTACTGCGCCATATGCGTCGGCTCCGTGTCCGTGAAGGTTGAAACCCAGGCTGGGCCCACGATTTCTGGGGGTGAGGGATCGTGATGCGGGCGGTGAAGATGGTGCTGTCGATGGTTGGAGGGGATTGTTGATGTGGAGAGTTTGGGGTCTAAGAGGGTGCGATGAATCACATAAAAAAAAAAAAAACCCGTGGATATGATGATATTATTCAATTTATATATAGATATAAAAAAATAAGAATTAAATTATTTTTAAAATTCTTCCAAACCTCTGATTAAGGTGTTCAATAGCTCGTTGAAAATAATTTTTTGATATATATTTATGACTGTAAAATAAAATTTTCAAGAATGATTATTTCACGATAAAAAAAAGAGATTAAATGTTGAAGCTCATATTTGATATAAAATAAACTATTTATCACATATATTACATAATTATTTTAATCTAAATATAATAAAATATAATGGCAAAAAAAATATGATAATGTGACACAAAATTACCACCATTCAGTAGTATATCTTAAAAAACATTATTAGTGTAACGAAGAAAGAAAGTTGAAAAAAAATTTGGTTAGTAATATAGATAGATAGATAGATAGGTAGATGTGAGGTGTGTGGGAGATTATTGAGAAGTAATCTTAAGAAACATTCTTGTAACATATTTTCAAAAAAAAAAAAAAAAAAGCCTATACCAGAAAAACTATTTTCATTACATTATTACACATTATATATATTTGGAATTATGGTTTACAGTGCATCACATTCTTTTCTTATAAACAAAAAAAATTGTGTTGTGAGGGATGACATGATCTTTACTATGAAACATCAATACTTGAGTTTGAATCATTAACGTCAAATCAACATCAATAATTCCTCACGTTATCAAGAAATAAGTTCTCTCCATCGATATTAGACACATACTCAGAACTCAATAATCCCACCAAACACATGTAGTACATAAGCTTGAGTCAATTCGTTTGTGAATGCGAATAATATAAATGTGTGGTGTAGTGAAGTAATTTAAGAAATATTCTCAAAAACATATTTTCTTAAAAAAAAAAAAGAGCTTATATCAGAAATACAAATGAGCGCGGTTATAGCCACCTCACAAGTTATCCTAGCCACTCCATAAAAAAATTGATTTATTTCATATCTAACTCACCTCACGAGTTCGACATAGACGATGTCTTCTGTGTTTAAGATTATTCGACATATACAATGTCTTCTGTGTTTAAGATTATTCGACGTTGACGATGTCTTCTGTGTTTAAGATTATTCGACATTGACAATGTCTTCTGTGTTTAAGATTGTTCAACATAGATCATGTCAATCAGGAACTAGAAACCTTATTTTCAGTTTGACATAGACGATATTTTTAATATTTAAGGTGATTCGACATGGATTATGTCGATTGTGAATGATAATGTACGTATGATGTAATAATTTTTTTTTACCCTACTTTAATACGCAGGTATATGATAACCTATATTTATTTAGGTATACGGTGATTGTTTTTTGCGGTGTCGTCAACCAACAAAAATATTGGAGGGCTTGAACAGGGGCAGAGCCATGTAAGGACAAGGGGGGGCAAGTCCCTCCTTGTTTTTTTTTTTTTGTGAAAATATTACATTCAGTCTTTTTTTCAATCTTAAATTTAGTTTACAAATGTTTTGAATTTTTTAAAATTGGTATAGCTAATCTAATGAGGTATATGTTTTTATAAAGAATGAAGTGTGTGCTATAATGAATTGCATGAATGCATTTATAAAAATGTGAAAAAAAGTTATCGAAACATCTTCCTCATTAAAGTGAGTATATGCTTTGATAATTTTCTATCGACGCATATTAGACTGAAAGTGGGGCTAAAATAAAAACATAGTGTATCAACATATTTTTTTATAGTAAACAAACAAGAGCAATTGAGAATATGAATTTAATATGAATATATTTATTGAATTATAATAAAAATTCTTGGAAAAATAAACTCAAATATTGTTAAAAAAAACTTTTTATTTTGTTTCTCTCAAATTTTTTAATATATGAAAACACCCTTAAATGATGATTATATTTTTTCTAAATTCTTTAATTTCTTTTTTTATCGCTTACCCCGTGAAATACGTTTTACACACGATTATATACTCTGTATATGTTATTTACTCGTACATTGTTATTCATTCTCTTTATTTTATATATCAACCCTTATTATGCATCTTATTTATACTATTAAGAGTCGGTTTGATAATTCTAGTTGAGAATAAGAATTCTTCTTTTCAAATAATCCACTTCAGTAGATTTTGTGTTAATTGATATATTTAGGAATGAACACATGAATGAATGATTCCAAATACAATTTTCCTAAATAGTGATAAATTTTTATGAATGTATCTGTTTAAAATTAATTTTATATAAAAAACACATAAATAATGAGTTTTTTTGTACTTCGTGTAAAAGCCCCCTTTATAGAAAATTCTGACTCTGCCACTGGTTTGAATGTGTTGAACGAATCATTCTAGTTGTGGGGTGGTTATAGCCGCACCCAATACAAATACTATTCCATGCATCAGTTCTAGTTGAAAAGACAAAAATTATTCTCCTTGCCGAGATCAAAATAACATCTCATCATCATAAAAAAGAAGAAATTTGGATACAAAAAAAGGAATGCCATCACAAGGCAAATGGGACTGCCAACCCACCTAATTTCCCTGATGCCTGCTGCTCCTTCCTCTCAACAATCTCCTTCAGGCTACTCCACGATTTTCGCCTGCGTTTCTTCGAGCGCCCATCGCTCGGCGCTGAATCTGCACAACCACCGCTATTCACAGCACCCTTCTTACAAGGCTTCTTGTTCTCTGAAGAAGAGCTGATACACATTTTCTTGAACGGGGTTGCTGGACTGCACTGAATTCCTGGTTTAGAAGAGATAACATCAATACTTGTTCCTTTCATCTTCTCAGAATTCTCTGATCCACTAGGAGGGCCTTTTTCCAGCTTCATCTTTGCAGTTGATATCTCCTTTACATACCCTTTCGTGCCGCCTCTTTTCAGGTTCCTGTGAGAACAGAATTTGCATGTATAAACCACACTGTTCTGCATTGGGACAGTAGAACCTTTGCACCGCCTTGCCTTGTGTGTGCCTCTTTCGATGCGCACGGTGCAATTATAACCTGGTTGAAGGATGGTCTCACACCTGCGCGACGCCCAATCAGGAAACTGTTTGAAAGAATGCAATGCTTAGACAAGGAATACATTCATGCAGTGATACCTCTGGCAAGGGAAGAGGGACTGGTCAAGAGGAACCCCCTCGGCCTCGGCAACGGAGGCCAGGCAGTGGCCAAGTAGGGCTCCCAGCGGAGACACCAAGGCCTCGCCTCCGACCCACTTGGCCAATCTCTGTAGGTGTTGTACCTTCAAGATCGTGCTGACACACACCCGTTTCTTTCCGGTGTTTTCCTCTCGGAGCGTCAGATTCTGATTTCTGTTACTACTGTTGCTCATTGAAGAATTCCTGTGGCCTTCTTTCATGGCCATTGATCAGAAAAATGAACTCTCAGTCAGAACCTTTATTCGAAGGTGAAAAATCAAAGCCCCCCTCCAGGGTTTTCTTTCAAGGGACTGTTTGGGGGCGAAATTGGGAAAATCCTAAACATTCTGAATTTGGGTGTTCAATGAAAAGTCTGGGTCAACCTGACAAGCATAAAAAAGAGTTATTACTCGCAATATTATTTGCAACCATACTTTTAATATATTTTAATATTATAAATGAATGAACTAAACACCCCCATCTTGCAAGTACTTTATGTATACTTTATCCACTGAAACATATAATTCACTAGATAACAGGACTATAACTTGGGGCTGTGCATAAAGGTTGTTCGTCATAGCTTTTATTTTAAAAAACTACTCCAGATGTGGTACTTCAGTTTGTAAAAGTGAAAGAAACAAATTGACAAAACAAGATAAACAACTTTCTTTACAATAAACAAAAACAATATCTTTACCACAAATAAGCAACAGAGCCGGTCATCGAATATACAACAAAGAAAGGGCGATGATATACTTAAGTCAATCCTGCGGATCTAGTCAAGTATATACTTGATCAGGGAAAATACAGAAAAAGGCATGCATTCAATTCATTCAAGTGTAAACTTCATTTTTTTTTAAGATATATATTTCATTAGACATATATATACCTTTGAAAAAAGGCATGTATATCATTCAAATATATCGATTTTATGTTATAAAATTGTGGTAGGTGAGAGTCTACCTGTTCTTAAAAAAAAAGGTATTTCATTAGATATGTATATACCTTGAAAATATTTAGAAACGGATTAATACTGCAGGACTCACTGCCCTAACATTTTTCATGAAGTAAATACTCATAGCATAACTGCTGCAATGGCAGATAAATGTGCACAGAAGGGTGACTCCCAGTACAAACACGCATATATTCTACATAAATCCCACACAGAAATCCATATGTGATTGAACAATAAGACTGAAAATGCTACAGACAACCTCTAAAATTATAAATGTTTATTAGATTGCGAATAAAATCAATAGATTCTAATATACCAAAACACCGTTTCTCACACATGGCAAATCAACAAAAGAATTCAACAATTCCATCCTATATTAATTAGAGAACATAAATAAAACAACAGTTCCATCCTATATTAATTAAAGAACTTAAATAAAACAACAGATCTATAACTTATAGAAAAATCCATACACTGATACATCGTCAAACTTTTTTTATTTTGAAGTAAACGGTAGGCTGATGCCCTCATTATATTAATAAAGGAGAAAAGTCAAAAGGGAAAAACATAAGGGAAAATACAAATCAAAACAAGAAAAATGATCCATCCCAGAAATGGAGACTGACCCATAAATAAAGCAAAATCAGGAACTACTCCTGAGTAATAAGAAGGATGATATATCATCAAAACTTAAGAAAAATCCATAAACCAATACAAATCAAAACAAGAAAAATGATCCATCCCAGAAATGGAGACTGACCCATAAATAAAGCAAAATCAGGAACTACTCCTGAGTAATAAGAAGGATGATATATCATCAAAACTTAAGAAAAATCCATAAACCATTTTCCATGAGCTCTATTTTCATTGACAAGAATATGATACCAAGTCCATCCAATCAAGGCATATGCAGTCCCATTACATTAAATTTAACGGTCTTACCAACAAAAATTATAATGGCAATATTTTCAGAGAAAGATAGGATGTAACATGATTCAATCTCAAGCTCCTTTCCCAATAGACATTTTGTCTAGCCACATTTCTAAAAGGGTACTGGGTACCCTCCTAAACCAAGTCCACAACATTATCACAGTCACATTTGATGTGTTGAAAGTAACCATGAACTTGTGATTATTTTGTTCCCTTCTGTGTTAGCAAAAGATATACTCAACTCAGGACACACATTACGGCTATCTTATACAAACCTAGCTTTTGTAGACAAGAAAATTCAATTTAGTTCAGGATGTGCTTTCTTCCACAGTTCCACTATAGAATAAATCAGTTGGATGGATTCGGCATCAAATCAAATTCAGATTCTCCTTCAATGACACCCACAAAAAAAATGCATTTGGTTTTAATTAATTTTCGAAAACAACAAAAGAGGCTCATTTTCCCCTCCCACTACACTGTCAATGAATTCATTAGCCCACAGAAAACTTTGACTGATTCCCACTTTCTGGACAGGAATCACAGAACTATGGGCATTGGCTGTACAACAAAAACTTGCACATCTCCAATCTATACAAGGGAACCTCCACATCATCCAAATTTCTCACTAGACATGTAGCTTATTTTTTTTTTCCAGAGCAAAAGATGAATCATGGATCCACAGCCTCATCTCCCCCATCAATAAATTCATGTATCTATATAATCAACAATTCCAAACAATTTTTTTATTAGGTGCCAGAAATTGAAAGCCGCAGCTTACCAAACAGAATTACAGAATTTTTACACCCCACCTCCTCTACATCCAATTCTTTTACATGCAAAGTTGGACCAACTATCCCTAAAAAACCAACTTTACGAATCGCAAGCTTCAAAATTCTACCACTTCATCTCCCCATCAATAAATTCAAGCATCTCCACAACCAACAATTCCAAACCAAATTTTCTGGCAGGCACCATAGATTGAGAGCACAACATATCTAACCAAATTACAAATCAGCACTTCCCCTAATCCCCTTCAAAATCACATTTTTGTCATTAAAACTCTCACATTTCTCGTATTATATCAAAATTTCACATCCTTAACAGTCCAAGATGGACCAAATATCCCTAAAACATCCAACTTTCTGAATCACTACCTTCAAAATTCGATTCAATAGCAATGAAAACCTTGTGGGTCATCTCTCTCTGCAATGACTCAAAACAGATCGATTTCAACTAAAAAAACAACGCAATAATAGAGAAATCATGAAACCTAACAACACAAGCAACACCAGACCAAATGAAAAAAAAAAACCTAAATTTTCAAAGGGGGGTTACAGTTGGGAGGCCGATCGTGGTTCTGATCGAAAAATCACGAGATCCCCTTCCTCTTCAGCAAACGATCCCCCCAAAAATCAAAGCTTTATTCATTTGAAGAGATCAGACGATGGAAAAATCGTTTGAAAAAATTATTTCACCTAGCGCCTCACCGTCATGGCTAGGTGGTGACTATGTTTGATTGGTCTTTGCGGTTAGGATTTTATTAAAACCCGAAAGGGATGAACTCATGCTTTGGAAAGACAACATCTTTCCATGACTATCTTGATTTCTTCAACATCTGCCATGCACTAAGAACCATAGATAATTTGAAACTTGGCTGTTTGGATGTAACGGTGAAGTTTGCAAAACCAATTTATGATAGACTGGACGAGTCTCTACCACAAAAAAAAAATGATGGCATGTTGAAAGGCAGCAGAAAATCAACAAAATCAAAACTTTAATCAGAGGATCAGGAGCTTAATTAACTACAACGGAGGAGGAGATTGTGCTGTTTGATAGGGAAATCAAGAAAACCAGAACCGTATACACAACCCTACCATCAAACATACAATCAAAATAACAATAAGAAGAAGAAGCAAGAAGAGGAAGAAATCAATGGCTCACCCTACAAATAGATGGAAAACATACACAAAACCCTAACAATCTAACAAATGTGAAAAAATAAATAAAAGAGAGGGACAGGGGATTAGACATCGGAGCTAATTTTGACCTAAAATTGATCGAATTTTGCCCTAAAAATTGATCGGGATTTCGGAAACCCTACCTGAAAGGGTTGCCCTGCAGAGATCCGAGAAGGTGCGATTTTAGGTGGAGAGAGAGAGCCTTTGATTCATCAGCCTTTATAGAAAAGCTATAATTAAATACGTAATACATCATTTGCATCAGAACCGTCCAAGTAGCCAATCTGGCTGATGGATAAATCTCAGCCATCCGTTTAATTTATTAACATGTAACTTGTTTGGGGGCCTTTATTACCACCCCGTCTCATATTCACCCCCAAACCCCCCCTTGAATCTAGCTGCTGTACATGTGCGTTGCAAAAGAAAATGATGTGTAGATCATGTGTGTAGGTCTCTAATGAATATTTTTATTTTGTTCAATGGAGGATCACATTTCAACACCGATGATTTTAAAAAATAACTAAATTAAAAAAATAGTGCAAATATATATAGAACTGACCATCATTGTTAATGAAAAATATCTTTCATAAATAAACATAAATCATTATAAAAATATTATTCACATCGGTAGACATCATTTCATGTTAGATAGTGGATGTATACTCTTTAATTAAATTATTCACATTGGTAGACCATCAATATTATTCACATTGGTAGACATCATTATAAAAATATTATTCACATTGGTAGACATCATTTCATGTTAGATAGTGGATGTATACTCTTTAATTAAATTTTTCATGTCAAATTTATTAATGTCAATTTTCACTCCTTTAGAAAAAAAAGAAAATATTTTGACTCAAGTTTCATGGAGAAGGTTGTAAAATTAAATATGAGATCCATTTAGATTAAATCAGAACATAAAGATATAAGACAAATAAAAAAAAACTTTCTAATTAAAATGAAATATCTAAAATAAAAAATTTCTAACTAAATCAATAGAAGAATCTTACATAAAACATAAATATCCTAATCAAATTCTAAATATGACATAAGAAATTTTAAAACAAGTCCAATGAAAAAGGTCATTACAAACTTTAAAATATCAATATATAAAGTCTTTAACACTGGAAAGTAAAAAATGATATGCAAAATAAATACTTAATAAGAACTTCTCAACACACCACAAAGCTTCACTTCCAATCTAGATCAAGATGAATCCAAATAATAAATTTAAGAGAAAAGAAGGAAATGAGAATAAATTAAAGCCCATAAATAACAACACATAAGAGAGAGAAATGATGAAAGAAACATTAAATTCAGTCATGTATCGTATAGTTAATGAATAAGGGCTGAAGAGGATGGAGTTGGTCAGGAGACGTGGACGTAGGGATTTAATAAAAACAATGATAACAATGAATGATCATAAATGAAAATAAGTTTTTAATAAATGTAAAATGGAAATATAATAAGTGGATGAGAACCGTGGTCGATCTTGGTATGTGGGTCAGGGAAGGAAGGCCACGAGGTGGGAGTTTTTTTTTTTTTTTTTTTTGGGAAAAAGATATACACAGCCTTATTTGCAGTCTGTTTTGCAGTCTATGATTTTTTAAAAATTATACATTTTTTTTAAAATACATGCTATTATATGAAATGAAGTATATATTAAGATACATTAACGTTTTTTTATAATGAAAAATAATTAAAAAAATTGGGTCATATACTATGTTAGGACCCATATGCTAAGATAATGCAGTATATACTAAGCTATCTTAGCGTATAAGACTGTAAAATAGACTGCATGTATCAGTGCCCCTTTTTTTGTGTGTGAAGATTAATGGGGAATGGGGAATGGTTTTTTAAATTAAAATGGGTAAATGTCAAATGAAAGTTTTTTTTTTTCAAGATAGAGACTTTAATGAGTAATATAATATAATATAATATAAACATAGATATAATAGTTATATTACCATATTTTTTTAATATAACTATATAATGCATTATATGTATAACTTACATGTAATTTAAAAACGTATATTACATACTTTTAATGTAATTGTTATAAATGCATATTTTCATTTTAGACATAATTTTATAAGGGAGTTGCTACCTGGGCCTTAGAAATTAAGCCTCATTTGTGATCCCAATAGGTGGCACTCTCCTATTGGTTCTCTATTTGACTTTTTCAAACCATCAAAATATCAATGACAAAACTACCATTCTTATAATTTTAAAATTTGCCTAATATCTCCATTAAAATCGTAACTAAATTCCACAAAAGGTGGCATTATTAATTCCTCTCCCCCACGTAACATATTTTGAAAAAATTTGAATGTTTGGTTCCGATTTGGGGAAAATCATATCAACGGAAAAGAAAACAAATTAGGCGATCAAGATTTCAATCCATCTGATTCTCTTCCCCAACAAAATGTCAACAATGGCAAAGAAAAAGGGACGAATTTCTTCCGGCAATCGAAACTTCACCGTCGCTTTGTATTTTTTTTTCACAAAAAAACAGGCCATTTATATTTGATAAAGAGGTCACGTTTTTTTTCACCTCTTATTAGACGAAATCTTTGATTTTCAAAATAATATATAAAACTATTTCCTTCGGTTATCTAGACTCCTATTAATCTGATTGTATTTGACATTCATTCAAAGAATCATTGTTTCAAATACTTTGCATTTGAAATATAAAAAAAATGATTTGAAATCAGTGATAAAAAAAAAAATCTGTTTATCAAGATACATTGTCATTAATCTCTAATATATTATGAAATTGTTTTCTGATACATTGTCTTCGTTTGCCAGTGTATCAAGATTAAAGGAAAAATGAAATTATATTTTTCGATTGTTTAGGGTTTTATCGTGTGCATATTTCACTTTTGATGAAATAAGAACATAAGTTAGATACATATATCTGAAAATTTTATATAATGTGCAATTGTTTCATGATTCAGTGAAACAAAATCTTGTTGACTAAGCAATTAACAGTAGCCAAATGAAATGTTTGAAATATCATATGCATGTAGATCATGAATTATTATATTATCTTTGATAATTAACATCCATTGTTTGATGAAATTATCTTATTTTTTTTGTAAAACAATCATGTATCTTAATCAACTGTATATGTATCTGAAAACCTGTTATCAAATAAATATGAATCCGAAGCAATTATGTAGCAACATAGATCCTAATAGTCACATTACATGCTATTAGCAAGTAGCCATGAATCAAAATGTATTGTGTATTAAAAACTTCAATCTTATATTTTGGATTACTCAACTGTTTCTATAAATCCCTTGATGAAAATAGATTAATGTTCTTGTAAAATTGTATGTATCTAAATCAACTGTATCTAAAATTGTTATATAAAACATGGCTAAAACATTTGGCTATATTTGAAAAAACAAACATGTGATAACATTTATTTGTGTGCAATCTGGCTATTTATATGTATCTGAAATATAGATGGTATATATAGTTTTGATCTCTCAGATATTTGTTTAGAAACTCTTGATTTGATTTTTAAAACACACTTGTATCTTAATACACAAAAAGACAGTGTTTATCCACTGTTCATATAGAAAAGACAGTGTCATGTGTATGATAGTGTATTAGGCTTTTCAACTGCATCTGGATGTTGTACGAATTATGCAGCAGCAAAAAAGACAGAGTTGCTGAATAAAGAAGAAACTGGGCATATTATCTCCAGTACAGATCTACAGTACACAAAATATTTGAAACATTTGCAGCAATGGAGTTAGCCAAAGGCATGTAGACAATCTCTTCTATATTTTATTGATCAACCACAACAAACAATTCATTTGACAAACTGGTTTTCACAGAACAAGGATCATTGATGTCATACAAATGAATTAAGTCTTGTCCACAAAATCACCATAATTTCCTGGTGAAAAAAAAGAGAACATCAACCATATGTTATCAATTAAGATACAATAATGTATCTGAAAATCCAAATGAACAAATATGGTATACATACTACTTAGAACTGCACTAGAAAATTCATAAAAGGTCTTCAAAAGTCAACAATAAGCAATTACATATTAATCAGTTATCCATTAATCAAATTCATAAAAATAAAAATAACTACTTTTAACTTTTGCAGCTTCATGCACACCTTTTGATGGTGTAATAATGATGGCTGTTGTATGAAACACAGACTTGGATGCACAATTTAGAGATAAAATATAGTAATGATGATGTATTTAAATTGACATGTTTGATAACAACTTTTAACTTTTAACTTTTAAATGATAATGTAATTAAATTGACCTTTTTGGTAAAGCTAAAAGTTGCTTTTTTTTGTTGCCAAACACAATATAAGTACAAGTTACTCACAAAATTTCCACTGAGTTTCTTTAATTCTCTGCTTCTTTTGGATCTATTTACATGGGGACATTTATATAAGATTATCTCAACAAAATCAAACAACCTTTTTGACAAAATATTACCAATAATCTTTATCCACAACAATTTATAGAAGACCTTAATTAAAAGAGATCAACTTTATTTAAATATTTAAATATCAAATCTTAACTAATCTAAAATCACCATAACATCACTTCATTCTGCCATCCAATGTAAGCATATCATATCCATGACATAATCCCAATGAATTTGATACCATCACACAATCACACTAATTGAACTTGTAAACAAACACAAACACCATCAACATGAAAGAGACTATACCTAACACAAATCCCAACAAATTTATGATTCAATCCTTAAGATAAAATCTACTGTTATGAATAGTTAATTAAAATGAATAACTAATTTATTTAAATTAGATATTAATGATAAGGCTGTAAATTGAAAGAGTGTGGGGGCCTGTTGATTAATTGATTGTGAAATGAATCAACAAGGACTCACAATTTTTTCCAATCAGAGAGCGATGCACAACTAATTTTATCTTACAATCATGCATAGAAAATAAGAGATATCAACCATTCAAATTTTCTTTTCCTAGCTAGAAATTAAAGGCACTGGCGTGAAACTTGTGAATTAATTTTCATTGACTGCTTAAGAATTGACAATTTTGTCTTCTCCGTGATTTAATTTTGAAAATTCTGTGACTTCCATGCTCATATTTATTTGTCTTTGCATGTAAATTATTCTAAACAAGTGTAAATTTATCTGTTGAGGAAATGGATTTGATCATAGTTTACTTTTATTACTCTAGATAAGGTTGTATATATACAATGAAATCAATTTGGAAACTACTTCATTTCTTCATTTGTCACGCTAAATATATAAAATAACAATTTTTTAAAGATACATGAAATGAATGGTATTGATCATGTCATATCATTACTTTTTTTTTATATTGAGATAAAAGTGAAACAAAAAATATATATCTATATTTGTGCATGTGTGTATATATAAATTGAATAATATTATATCCATATATATCCAACCAATCTACATCTTGTCAAAATATATATCCTTCAAAATGCATGGTTTAAACTATGCACGTTTTTTAACCCATTTGAGTTTGGAGTTTCAAATGAAATTTTTTTAATAATATAAGGCCCGTTCAAAGATATATATATGTAAAAAAACTTTTTTTTAAAGTTATAATATAATCCTTTCATTTGTAACTTCAAAACAAATTTTGCAAACAATTATTTAATAATTATTAATATTTTGATTATATTATATTATATATATATATATATATATATATATATATATATATATATATATATATATATATATATATATAACATTAGATGTTTTATCGCATATAAATGGTTAAAAAATATGTGGTGTTGGTTCAGAAAAACTATTTTGAATTTTTTTTATTTACACGCACATCACGCATGGATAAAAACTATTTTACACTACATATTGTAAATTATATATTATATTGAGTTGACCCACATGTGAATTTTAACACTTACCAAAATCACGGATATTCCATTCCATTTGTATAACAAGGAAAATATCAGTATAGATACATGCATGCATATACTTTTATACACTTTTTTTTTCTTTCCAATCGAGTATATTTTGGTTGCCCAACTTAATTATTATATATACTCGATTAGATGGATTTCATACCCCGGCTGGGATATTATACGAACATTGATTGATGCATGTATAATAAATCTGTTGTACGTTGACACTGTGGGCTAGCTAACGCATCAACTGCTCCTAAAGCTTCACATGAAACACTCATAGAAATTTAACTTTTACTCTCTTACATTGAAACAAATACACTTCATCCAGAAGATCTGAAGACGTCAGATTGAAAACTCCATTTTAATTTATATCCAGTGGTCCATATAAAAGATGAGCATGACTAGCTAGATAACACAAGTGTATGTGATGGCATGATACATATATATGCTTTAATTATTCCTTCTATACAAGTACATATATCAACAAATTAAATGACACATCTACCCTACAATGTCTCTAGAATGAGTGGCATCCCACGAGAAGGTCTCATAGTGAGCATGACAGCAGGAGAGTGTTCATAGTTTGGAGAGAGGGAGAGTGAGAACCTCTTGAGTATGAGGGACACCACAACCTTGTACTCCAACACTGAGAGGTTCTTCCCCACACAAACCCTACCCCCGTATCCGAACGGAACGTACCCCATCCGGTGCGTGCAACCCCCGTAGGGGCTGTCCTTGAACCTCTCCGGCCTGAACTCGTCCACATCGACCCCCCAAAGGGCTCGATCGTGGTGCATCCCGACCGCGTCGATCCATATGTTCGTCCCATGGGGGATGACAGTCTTGTCTCCAACCCATATGTCCTCCCTTGCCTGTCTTAGCAGGTTTGGAGCTGAGGGGTATAGCCTTAGGACTTCATTCATCACCCATGTCATCTATGAATCAGAGAACGAAAAATTAAAAATTTGGCTCATGAACTTAGGATGCTTTTGAAAATTATCAAATTTGAAAATAGTTTTTCATTTGAGACATATCTTATAAAAGATTGTCTATGATATGCTATGATAACAGCAAAATGCACAACAGTGATTCATACCATAACTATGAGAGGTTATTATTATTATTATTATTTTGGTAGAGAGGCACACAAGGGGCACATACAGGGCAGATACAGGACATGGACCCAAAACCTATAATAAAAAAAAATCACATTACATGGGAATGGAAGGAATGATTGATCTTAGAACCTTCGTTAAGGGGGAAGGTGTTTTCATCTAACAATGTATACGCTTTGATAAAAGGTGTATATCATTCTATTTCGAAGTAAATAAATCTATTTTTAATAAATATAAAAAATAGTTTAAACATGTATGTAAGACAATATTTTTTATAGTAAAAAAAATTGAGTATAAGTTTACCTTGGTGAGCTTCGTCACCGCGACCGCGTCGATATCCCCCCCTCCGGTGGCCTCGGCGACCTCCTCCCTCAGCTGGCGCTGCCAGTCGGGGTGCAAAGCGAGGAGGAACATCGTCCAAGTGATGGCCAACGCGGTCGTCTCGTGTCCCGCGAAGAAGAACGTCTTGCACTCGTCCACCAGCTCCCGCGCAGTCAGTCCCTTCCCGCTCCGCATCAACAGCCCCAACAAATCGATCCGTTCTTCTCCTTCTCCTTCTCCTTTCGATTTTCTCTGCCGCGACTCGATCACGGAGAGGAGGAGGCCGTCGATCTCCTCACCAAGCCTCCGACACACCGCAGTCCGCCTTGCCTGCACGTATTCCCCGAAGGGGACCCCCGCGAGGCGGTTCGGGGAGAAGAGCGCGACTTGCAACGCCTTGAACTTGTCGAACGCGGCCTTGCCTTTGCTGTCATCGACGCCGAAGCTCGCCATCGCGATGATGTCCGCGGCGTTGCGCACGATGTAGGGCTCTACGTCAGTCTCGTGGGTGCCGGTGGCGGAGGCACGCGCGGTCCACTCGGCTAGCATGGTGGTGGTGATCTCCACCATGTTGCTTACCATTGCCTATATATATATAGGCATGAAATGATAAAAAATTTATGGTGTGTGATAGTTTTGATGGCATAAAATATAAAATATGAATGTATAGTTATGCGGTTTGGACAATTTGATTGTTATATGCGTTCGTGATTGTCAGATTTTATCGCATCATAATAGATATATCAATACTTACAGTGATTGAGATATTTTTATCATTGAATATTTTATTTAAATGGTAATTACACATAATGACTTTTAATATGTTATTTTGAAATTTTAAGATCATATGATTCTTAAACGCGTTGGACAATCAAATTGCATAATTGGTATTTGACCTAATTCGATCACAACATCTCTAACATTAGTAGGGGTCGTGTAATCGGATGCTATTGGAGTAGTGGTCGTGCTATCGGATGCTATTGGATGAAAATGAGTTTTTAGCTTATCTCATGCGTTTGCACTGAAAGAAATTATATTATGGTTAGAAAGACTTACATTCAAGTTGGTCATGGAAAATAGAGGGGTGATGGTGTGGCGGTTGCCGACCCATCGATCGCCTTCCACCATGACCAACCCGTCGCCGAACATCGGCTGCCTGTCGCGCCTGAACACAATCGGCTTTCCCCAGTTCTTCGTTACGACGACTGAGGATATCACTTTCAGGTACTCGGGATCAGCAATGTATAGAAATGGTTCGGTCCCTAGCCAATATATGAACACTTTTCCTACAAATATTAAATTATGGTGTGAAATACGATAACAATGTATGAAGATAATCAAACGACATAAAAATACATGAAAAAACTTTTAAAACATCCATGTTGTGTTTTAAATAAAAAAAGAATATGATGAATCATCCATTGGAATCGGATGCATAAACTTAAAGTTCTAAACTAACTCTCATGCATTTCGATAAACAAAAATTTATTATGTAGGTAGTTCAGGGTATTTTGTGTCACGTTGCTTTATTGACACTAATTTACCATATAATTTTCTCCATTGAGCGAAATGAGGAAAGACAATGGAGTGTATATCATGTGAAATGTCCAAACGATCCTCAGAAGGATCTCTCTTTATCTTCTCCTTCTTGGTCATGTCAAGGAGGTTCCCAAGGGGAAAGCGCGGTGACGGCCCAGTGAATCCGCTCCTCCGCAACTTCTTATGGACTAAAGTCGGCGAAACCATGAAAACAAATGCCATGGAAGATGCGAGGAGGAGGAGGAGGAGGAGGAGGAGAGATGCAATTGCCATGTTGAAAAACTATGGCAATTTAATTTAATGTGTGTAAATAAATGCTCAAGAGATGAGTGTTTTTTTTTTTTTTTGGTAATTGGTTGACAGATGATGAGCTTAATATTTATAGATAAAGGACACGGATAACTTTCATGTAGGCCCAGTCATTTGGATACCAAACAAATAATGCCAGCCAGGGCCTAGCTTAATATCTGAACAGAATCTAAGTGTTTTTTAAAATTTTTATTCTGTCTTTTTTATTGTATTCTAGATTGATCAGACTTCCACTTCCACCTCGTCCAAGTAAAACAAAAACACATGTTAATCGTTTCTCCCATGTGTAAATATGTAGTAATGGAGATTCAAACTCAATTAAAAGGTCACGTGACCATTATTTTTAAAAAAATTTATCAAAAATGAATGTGGTAATATAAAATATAAAATATATATCGATTTAAAAATGATAGGATGACTTATCATCATTTAAGCGATACGGTCTAATTAGTGTATTTTGTTCTTTTTGGAAAAAGGAATATAACTGGAATTGATCAACTAATCAATGTTGCAAATTTTACTATTGAGGTATGATTCCAACCATTTAAATTTATTCTTTTCCATTTAAATTTATTTGGAACCGGTTTATCATTGGAGGCCCTTTGCCCCTACTAAATGAAAAATTGTACAATATATGTGTGTGTTATACATATCTACTACATGTTACATATAGTAGATCCACAATGTATATATATATGGTCGCGATTACGTGCGGTGTGCGGTCGGTACGGTGTGCGACGTGGGCCGTCCGATCGCGGGTCCATCGCATCCAACGGTCGACGTGAATCGCACCCGACCGTCCGATGCGATGGACCCGTGATCGATGACCCGTGATCGCGCACCGCATCGACCGTAAACCGCACCTCGGTTAGAACTCTACTGACTGATGGTACTGCTGTCATGACAATATTGGCTACGCAAGTCGGCATGTCTAAATAGTCCATCATCCGTCAAATGGCTCCAAAATGTCGGGCAGTCAAAACCAAGGACAATCATATTGATTATCCATGTCTCACTATAATATATATATAATTTTATAAGCATATCATTCACGTTTGTCTTCCAATTCATTATCTGAATGGAAAATGATAGCTTTAACCCTCTTTAATTTCCCATCACATGTCCTCTCCTTTTAATTTTTTTCGACATAATCAGGTCGGCTCTGTAGGGAGGCGATCAAGGCATATATACAGGTTCTCACTTAGAGAGGGTTCTAAGATGGAATAAAAAAATAAACGGCGATCAGATGTTTACTTTTTCTACGTTGAATTAATTTATCTCAATTAACACACTTTTTTAATTATAAAATCAAGTATAAAATTTTATCTTTAAATTTCTCTAATATCTCTCTACTTATTTTTATTTTAAGAAGATCTCTCTACAACATTTCTACCCGACATATATCTCATTCTCTCTCTCTACCTCCAATTAGTTGCAGAGAGATCATTTTTATATATATATTTTTATTTCAAGAATAAATTGTGCTCAAATACTCTTTAGACATTTTTATGATTTTAATAACTTTTTCATTCCACTAAAATTTAATTTTTTGGAGTCGTTATGTCACATAGAGGAATTTGGAGTTGTGTGTTATGTCAACACAATCATCGGCTATTCCTTCTAAGTGCTTGTTTGGCTGTAAAAGTCAAAAACAGCTTTTAGTTTTTGAGGTCAGATCAATTCAAATATATCATCATTTAAAGGCTAAAAACTGTTATCAAACATATCAACTTAAATACACCATCATTACTATATTTTATCTCTAAAACTGCGCCTCGAAATCTGTGTTTCATAAAGCAGTCATCATCATTACACTCTCAAATCATCATCATTCACTCTAAAAGGTGTGCATAAAGCTGTAAAAGTTAAAAGCTGATTTTTAAACCGTGTTTTCAAACATACACTAAGGCTAGCTTTTCGCTTTTCACACACTTGTTTACAACTGTACATCTTATGCACCCATATCACTGTAGAGGTTCATTGCACGACTCGTTTGGGAACCACAAAAATTGGATCATTTTTTTTTAGCCAGGTAAGCCGACAAGCTAAGTGGTAACGCAGCGTGAAAACGATAGAAAGATCCAACCAGCGTTGAGATCTCATAAACTCCTTGACTCCACAAGGAATCCTTGAATCCACAAGGAAGAAAGCCTCAAAAGAGAGAAAATTCAAAATATTATTGATTAAAAGTTGTTCTATTACAAAATATGGTGGCACTCATTATATAGGCCACAAATATAAAATAAATGTTCATAATGTAAATTATGACTCTACTAAAAATAGTAAAGACACAATTACAAAGATAATTATAAAAATCTAATAAAATAAAATATAAGATTCTAAAAATCCTAAATTCCTAAATAAAATCTAATAAAAATTTATTTTGATAACAGATTTGAAATCAAATATTCTGCAATGATTTCTTTTCAAATCTGTCCTACATCAGTCTCCTCTTCTTAAAAAAATTCGTCCTCGAATTTAAGAAGAAAGGATTTTAGATGATCAGGAGGATGATATTTGATGTAATCAAATACACCAATGGGAGAGATTAAGACTTTTTCTTCCATCTTATCTGATGTATCTTTGTATTGGGCCTTTGGCAAGAGGAGAGACATCTTCTTGATTTTAAATTCCTTTTCAATCAAATCAACCACTGTGGTAGTCGCAATGTTGTTATTGACGATGACATCAAAATCGCTCATGTTGATGTGACATGTAGTCTGCAACATGAATGTTTGTAGGGGCTTTTCTATCTCTGGAATCACCACTAAGGAATAAGAAAATAACTTCTCTTGTTCTCCTCCAATAATATTTTCAGATTCAACGGAAAGAACAACATCCTCCACTTCTTTATTTGCCATGTCCTCATCAATTTCTGATTCAACTAGAGGTTGATCATGAGGGTCGGTCACTAGATTCTCCTGTTTTTCTGGTGGACTTTCTTCGATCTTCTCTATCGATTCATCAACCATATCTTCGATCGCTAGATTCTCCTGATTTTCTGGTGGACTTTCTTCGATCTTCTCTATCGATCCATCAACCATATCTTCGATCGATAGATTCTCCTGATTTTCTGGTGGACTTTCTTCGATCTTCTCTATCGATCCATCAACCATATCTTGATTTAATGCAACATCTAGCGGTTTGATCATGGAAGAGCCATTATACATCACGTGCACCCTTGATCTCTCCAGTTGTGATTCCACTTTTACGGCCGCAGAGATTGCTTCTGTCAAGCTATAAATCTCTTCTGAAGCAATAAGATCTCGAACTGTAGACCTCAACCCATTAAGATAATGGGCCACTCGTCGCCATTTAGCTTCTGCGAGATTATACCGACTAGAAAATTTTAAAAATTCAGCGGTATAGTCGAATACGGAACGATTACCTTGGCGACAATTATGGTACAGCTGGAGCAAATATTGTTCATAATCTAGAGGAAGAAACTGATTCATGAGAAGTTGTCTCATCCTCCTCCATGTTCGAATAGGTGCTCTTCCTTGTCGTTGTCTGGTCCTTTGAAGGTGGTCCCACCAATTAGCGGCACCGCTCGTGAGTCGAAGTGCCACCAATCTGACCATTTCCTCTTCACGCACATCCATTATCTCAAAAAATTTATCAATCTCTAAGATCCAATCAAGGAACTTATCGATTGACAAATTACCATTGAAATATGAGATGTCTATCTTTGAAAAATAGTTGTTGTAATATGTGTGCCGCTTTCTCGGCTGATAGTCGTACAGTTCACCGCTTTCATCATCCAAGTCATCCTCATAATCGGGTAGATAATGAGAATTTCGTCGAACACCATTATAAGCAACAGGTTGGCCTCGGGCGAATCCCTCGGCGCGCATCCTGTCACACCCAGGTCGTCTGTTGTCGGTGTTGAGATTTACGCCAACCTTCACCTCACGAAGAGTCTGCCGCGTTTGTTGACGAAACTCCTCTCGAAGTGGCTGTTGGTTCTCCCGCAACGGCCGAAACAGCTCCTGCACCCCACGATCACCGTCAATGAGATGGTTGTTTCTCGCACGGCTACGTGTCATCGAAGCCAGGCGAATCCTCGCTCTGATACCACCTAACGCAGCGTGAAAACGATAGAAAGATCCAACCAGCGTTGAGATCTCATAAACTCCTTGACTCCACAAGGAATCCTTGAATCCACAAGGAAGAAAGCCTCAAAAGAGAGAAAATTCAAAATATTATTGATTAAAAGTTGTTCTATTACAAAATATGGTGGCACTCATTATATAGGCCACAAATATAAAATAAATGTTCATAATGTAAATTATGACTCTACTAAAAATAGTAAAGACACAATTACAAAGATAATTATAAAAATCTAATAAAATAAAATATAAGATTCTAAAAATCCTAAATTCCTAAATAAAATCTAATAAAAATTTATTTTGATAACAGATTTGAAATCAAATATTCTGCAATGATTTCTTTTCAAATCTGTCCTACATCAGATGCATCGTAGAAAACAAGTTTTGTTTAATTTATTAAAGATTTTGGAATGTGGTGGGGGTAAGGATGTCTTTGAAAATGAGATCATATTTGATTTTAATATGCTTCCAAATGGCTGCAATAGCACGATTGGAGAAAGCGAAAAAAAAAAAAAATCGTAATTTTCTTTTCTGTTTTTTAAGAATTTGAAAAATTATTTTAAAAGCTTATTTAATTAAACGAAAAAATGTTTTTCGAACTCGTTTTCATGGACATTATTTAAGTGTCTTTCATCAATGACTTCAATGACTTGTATGTTTTGTTGACAAGATTGATTTTTTAAAATAATTTTATTCAATACATTTATACATGTATAATTTATGGAATAAAAATATATAAATTTCCCTAAATATGTACAATCCCACATAAATTCTGGGGTTGGACATACATGTCCCACAAATTTAGTATTCGAATCATATTTTCATCTTATTTTCTAGAAAATTTTATCTATATGAAATTATACTCCTATGAAAGTAAGTCCCTGAAAATAAAAAAAAATACCATATAGTTCCTTTTTAATGGTCATATTACAGACCACATTTGACCTATTTTCATTCATCGTCCTCTTTTAACTTTTGTACTCTTCTCCTCCCTCTATTCATGATTAATTTTTAGTATGTATTGTTTTTTTTTTTTTTGATGGAAAGATAGGTATGAGTCTCAATTATATTAATTAAGGGGAGCATGCTCAAAGCAAGAAAAATAAGTAGATGAGGAGTCTACTTGTTAAAAGGATACAAAAAAACTACTACTCCTCAATTACAATGATACCCCCCCGGATGAAAATACTACTTGCCCCAGCACAAGCAAGACCCCAGTCCATAATGAAATGTAAGACCATATCCCACACATTTTCAGGATACACTTTCATTACGAAAAATACAATGATTCCGAGTCAACCAAAGAGCCCAAATAACTGCCAACACAAATGATTGGGATACCTTAGCCTTGACGCTCATGTCGCCCCTCACCCTCAAACGCCTACCTGCTTTCCAAAGTTCCTGCAAATTGGAAAAATTCACAGACAGACCCGTTGCCATGCTAAGTCTAGCCCAGATCAGTTTCGCAACTGAACAATCCACCATCAGATGAGTGACTGATTCCTCCCCCTTGCCACACATAACACAAGTCATGTCCGCTAGTGGATCCCAATGAGACCTATATACCTTCGTTAATAAACGTTCTTGGTACATCAGCCATGCGAAACACCGAACTTTGAGAGGGGCCGGAGCTCGCCAGATCTCCACCACCTTGAGAGCTGTAGTGCTATACGAGGGGCGCCCCCTCCTCCACCAATCGTAACAACGCCTAACAGAGAAGGACTCCCTCGGTTGAGGGCACCAGATCACGCTATCTAACATACCAACAGAGAGATGCACCTCGTTTAGTAGACTGAGAAGCTCAGTGAATTGGAGCACATCTTCCTCACCAAAGCGCCCTCGGAAGCGCACGTCCCAATGCCCCCCACCCTCCACCATAGACCAAAACCTGTTCACCACACTATCTTTATCACAGGCTTTATTGAACAGACCAGGGAAGCGATGCTTAAGAATGATGTCACCAACTCAAGCGTCATTCCAGAAATTGGTTTGCTCTCCATCACCCACTTGCCATCGGACCGCATCCAAAAAACCTTCCGACATTCCCAAAATGTTCCTCCACATACTAGACATACGTGGAGATGGAGTAGGGAAACGTTTGGACGGTCCCCCACATCGGTATCGAGCCTCCAGCAAACGACACCAAGGCCGGTCCCGATTAGCAAGCCATCTCTATCTCCATTTGCTAAGAAGGGTTCTGTTCATATCCTCCAGGTTCATCACCCCAGCCCCACCCTTGTTTTTTCTACTACATACCCGCTCCCAATGAACCAGGTGGACCTTCCTCCCTGAATTTTCAGCCCCCTACCATAGAAAACGTCGACGAATGCTGTCAAGAATCTGAAGAACCCCAGCCGGAGCTTTAAAAAGGGAAAAATAGAAGATGGGAAGGTTGGAAAGGACAGCTTGGATTAGAGTTAATCTTTCACCCATGCTGAGGAGCTTTCCTTTCCAACCATCCAACCTCTTCTCAAACTGAGTCACCAACGGATTCCAATCCACCTTTCGAAGGGACCCTAAATGAAGCGGAAGACCGAGTAGTCTGGATGGAAACTGCTGGACTTGGCAGCCAAAGATGCTAGCAAAATTTTGTAGCACCCCCTCCTCAAGATGAATACCCAACATAGCACATTTTTGAAAATTAATCTTCAGACCTGAGAGTGCTTCAAAGCAAGTACAAACAAATTTGACACCTCAAATGGAAAGGGACTCAGCCGCACACAAGGCCACTGTATCATCCGCATACTGCACGTGTGAGGTGGATGGCCCTCGGCTGCATATTGACAAGCCTTTCACCCACCCTTCCCTCTCCATCAAAGACATCAGTCTACTAAAAGCATTTGCCACCACCGTAAAGAGAAGGGGCGAAAGAGGATCACCCTGTCTCAGACCCAATGGTTAATGGTAAGGATGTATGAGATATATTGTATTTATCCAAATTTATAAAAGTCTTATACAGGTTTATGCATGGTTATAGATATTCAAATGTCTTTTAATCCATTTTATAAAAATATTGAGATATCCATTTGAAACTTTAATTATACGGTATGCTAGAGAGTGGCGCCACCCTTTGATGGTAGGACAAATGACCCCATCAATTTATTTATTTAAAAAAAAAACACCCACTATGTTTGACTCAGAGTTCGACACACTGCATTTTTTTAAGGATAATATTACGTATAGTCTCATTTTCAACTTCAATTACAGTCTACATGTGTTTTAAATTTTTTAAAAATAGTATCCCTCATCTAAAAATACATGTTTTTATAAAAAAAAATATAACATATACTCCAACGAATTGCATGAATGCATTAAAAAAAATTCGATCGAATCATATATCTTGTTAACATAAACACATGCTCTGTTAATTTTTTATCGACGCATATAGGACTAGAATTGGTGTTGAAAACAGATCTAGGTGTAATAACACTTTTTTAAAAAAACAAACCACTAAATCAGCCCATCAAAATTTTTAAACACAAACCGGGCCACACTCCAGTGTATTACAGAATACCAATTAAAAACCCTATACCCATTGCCCCATTAGAAAAACAATAATGATTTTTGGGCCCCAATTAGTAAACTCCATCCCAAACCCCATGAGATGGCAATATTGAATTCCCCAAAATACATTTTTATGTTATACTCACCTTTTTTATCTCATATATCATAACCGATCCTTCATATCGTAACTGTCCCCTTAATTAATGGAGGTGAAACCATAATTTCGTTGTTCTTTCTTTTTATGAGAACAATTAATTTAATTGGAAGCAATTGTGTATACCGAATACATTAATTGATTTAGATTGATTGGAGGAACAGAAGAAAAAAAAAAGTCGATTCTCTGTTTTGGGGGATTCCATTTGTTTTTATTTTTGTTTCAGTTCGATCAGTGGAGTAGAGAAAAATTTTGATTCATTTAGTTTTTTTGTAACCAGTTTTTGGTGCAAACAATGGCGATTCATTCATGCTAGTTCTTTTTCAATTTGAATATATTATTTTGACTTTAATTTTGATTTTTCGTCATTCATTTGAATCATCATATACATGTATTGAATCTGAATTTCATTTTAAATTCAGATACATGACATGTATTTTGATTTACATGCATTGTTGTGTACCAAGTTTGATCTGTACAATCGTTTATGATTGTGTGTTTGTGTATAATTATGCATAATGTGTTATTTATCATATTTTTTAGTTTTGTATTAGCATTATTCGACTCATTCAGATTCAAGATTTTCAAATATAGTGCACATTCACTTATATGGAATGTGTATTTGTTATTTCAAATTCTAGATACACTTATATCTGAATTTGAATTCCAGTCCATTTTTTAATGTATCTATTAATTCAAATTCCAGATACACCTGTATCTGAATTTCAATTACAACCCATATTTTGAAAGTTGTTATTTTTATTTTTATGGATTCGATTAATGTATAGTTGATTAATATTTAATTGCTTATTGTTGGCATTTTGAAAACTTTTTATGAATTTTCTGTGTAGTTCCATGTAAACCATATTTATTTATATGGATTTTCATATACATTATTGTATTTTAATTGATAATATGTGATTGATGTTCTTTTTTTTCATCAGGCGTGTTTCAGATTTTTTGAAAATATGTTACGCCAGGGAGAGGATTTAATGGTGTCACCTTTTGTGGGATTCAATTACAAGGTTTAATGAGAATATTAGTTAGTTAGAATCAATTTTTAAAATTATAAGAAGGATAGTCTTGTCATTGTCATTTTGGTTGTCAGAAAAAGTCAAATATAAAACCTATAGGAGAGTGCTACATATTGGGGCTCACAAATAGGACTTAAAATCTAGGGCCCAAGTAGCAGCTCCCATAGAAAAATTAAAAAAAGTAGGACCCTAAAAGGCTAAAATATATTTGATAATGTTAATAATGAAGTTATCATGCAACGATTTTAAAATATAAAATCTCGTTGAGAATAATTGTAAAAGTTTATTTATTGAAAATCTTTGATCTCCTTTCTTTGATAGTTTATTTTTTATTAATGTAAGTTGTTTTATTTTCAAAAGAAAAATTTATGTTTTTTTAATAAACATATGATAAAAATTGATCATTTAAAAATTGTGTGATTTTTTTTAATGACTCCGTCTATGAAAATTCCTGGCCACAAATATGGATGGAGATAAAAACTTAACTCTTTATTTTTATTTTTATTTTTATCTAGGCTCCTAATAAATACTGCATGCATCATTTTCAATTTTCAATTTTCAATATGGTGCTTACATATGGTCTTTGTACGCATCATTTTATGTTTTCATTTTATAAAAAATATGATTTGTTAGTTCTACACTCGAATTATTAAGCGTTGATGCACAATCATTATTACAATAATTAGTGCAAAAAATATTTTATTTGTTCTAAAATTTATGTTCATTATATATATTTAAAAATTTCAAAAATAATTGAGCATAAAAAATTATGAAAATGACTGTTCTTCATGTTTTCCTATACGATCGGGCCATCAACATACTCTACCCCAGTAACACGAGTGGAGAGAATAGAAAATGCAGTTCTGTTGGGCTTCGACCTACTGTTTGCTCTGTGTTGTGTTGGGCTTTGACCCACTATTATTCTGTGTTGTGTATGGAGAGAGTGTCGCCCTTGTCTGGGCCTCTTTATACAAAATAAAAAAAAAAAAAATAAGGGCGCTATTACACCCAGATCCATTTTCAGCCTCAATTCCAATCCTATATGCGTTGATAGATTTCTATCGACGCATATGCTTACATTAACAAGACATATATTTTGAAAGAAATTTTTTACATTTTCTATAAATGCATTCATGTAATTCATTTGAGTATATACTTCATTTTTTATAAAAGCATGTACCCCATTAGATGATGTATACTATTTTTAAAAAATTTAAAACACATGTAAACTGGAATTGAGGCTGGATATAATATAATCCAAAATAATAAACCACAACGAGTGAAGAAAAGCATCATCATTCCTCAAAGTGAAAAAGTGATTATTCTCGCCCCTTAAACCTCTTACGTCTTGATCCACCCCAAAAAAAATACAATATGAAAATTTTCTAAATATATCTGAAATTTTTATTATTTTTTTTTGGGTATTAAAGGCTCCGAAGGAGCGTAGTCCCTCGAACATACAACAACAGGCCATAGGAGGTCTTTTTTAAACAACACTGGGCTACTGCCCAGGAAACCAAAAGCCCAACCGGGCTTATCAAACTTGGGCCATGGGCCCATCAGCCAACCCCATACGGGCTGGATTTTTCCACCAAAGGCTTGCATATAGCAAGACTCGAATGCATCCCTCTCACAAAGAGAGGGGTATCCACAACCACTGGACTAAGCCAGGCGGGACATATTCAGGCTTATCAAATTTGTTGAGCATTAATGCCCATATAGTGGACACATATTCAGGCTATTTGCAAATCAACCCCAGGGTCTACCAGTTTCACAACCAGACCCCTATCTGTGTTACTAAAAGGTTCATGATCCAAATTTCTAGATTTATAGCAAGGTCCCTTACAACATATTCATTTAAAAATACATCTATTCGGGCTATTTGTAGATCGACCCCAAGTGCCTACTAGTTTTACAACCAGGCCCCTAGATGTGTTATAAACATGTCCCTGACCTAGATTTCCATATTTATAACCCAGTCTCTTACAACATGTTCAATTAAACGAATATTTTTCAATTTGCACACCTCTGTCTAAGAGTGCAATAAAATTACAGAATTATTTGATTTCATTCATTTAACTTACAGTGACTTCTAAATATGCACATTTACACGTGCATTTAACTAGTGTTCTGTAAAACATTAAACACCACACCACCCCCATCCATTGTGCTCTCCTTATTCTCCTCTATCTCCGTCATCGCTGCGTCCTCCACCCAACCCCACAAATCTCTCTCTCTCTCTCTCTCTCTCTCTCTCTCTCTCTCTCTTCAATTCTCCTATGCCGTCATCAATGGTAAAAAAAATGGAGAAAAGAGAATCATAGCAATGATATGGTTGCAGGAAGGCATGAGGGAGAGGAGGCAAGAATCAGAGGCCGATATAGAGAGAAGGGGGGGGGGGGGTTTTAAATAAGGTAGAGTTATAGGTTGATAGGAGGACATTAAGTTTGGCTGGGGTGAACTTAAAAACAAGGTGGGGACACCAAAACAACGAGGTGAGAGTATCAATGTCCGAAGAGGGCGAGGAGAGAGAGAGAGAGAGAGAGAGAGAGAGAATCAGAGAACTCTCCCCGACCCCACCCACGTGTCGTCCACCCCGCCATCGCTCCACCCTTCATCCACTCCAACCTCTATATCTTTGTCTCTTTCTTTTCCCTCTCTCTCCCACCATCCGATTTCACCACCCTCGGCTCCCGTCCCATCCTAAAAAATTTCTGGGTGGTGGGAATAGACTTTGGGTCAATTGACAGTGGGGATATACTCTACCACTAAAATGCAAGTCTTCAATGTACTCTCTCTCTCTCTCTCTTAATTGACTGTATATTTAGTACACGATCCTAGGGACAAAGAAAAGGACATAAAATAAAAAAAAAACATTTTTCATCCAAAGAGGGCAGTGATGGAAGGACCGATACCCGGATATGAACAGAACCACCACCACCACCAGAAACCCTATATAACAGGGACGAAGAAGAGGAAGCTCGGCACCGACCACCAGAATCTGGGCAAGATCCGCTCCATCACAAAGCCCTCCGCCCTTCCTTCGTCGAAGCCAGTCAGTGTTTCTTTACATGGTCTTTCTATGTTTTTTTATTTATTATTATTTATGTATATATAATAAGATCAGTCAGTTTCAGTGTGGGTGTTTTGGAAGCGTGTACATTATTTAATTTGAATATCGTGAGACATGAATCTTATGAAGTTTTTTTCATATTGTGATAGATTATAAGATGTAAATTCAACAAGAACACCAAAAGCACCGATCTTTCTTTTGACAATGAGATTCCCCGCATTGCTTTTGGAGCCATAGTGACATAGTACTTTGAAATTAATGTTCGAAAAATTTGGCGATTGGATACCTCACGTACCGATTGGCTGGTATATATTGAGAACAATGTAACCACGTATATATATATGCATGTTAATTAATTGATTGTGAAATGAATCAATGAGGACTCGTAACAACGTTTTCCGAGATCAGAGAGCGATGTCAAACTAATACTTTTATTTTACAACCATGTAGGAAAATAAGAGACATCAATATCTTAGAATAAGGGAATTCTTTTTAGAGAAGCCGGAGACTCTATTTATAGATGTACAATAAAATAATAATGAGTCAATATTCTTATAATAATTACTCTTTAACACAACCATTCAAATTTTCTTTTCCTAGCTAGAAATTAACGACACCAACGTGAAACTTGTGAATTAATTTTCATTGATCACTTAAGAATTGATAATTTTGTCTGCTCCGTAATTTTAGTTTTGAAAATTTTGGGACTCCCATGCTCATGTCTATTGTCATTGGGATCGTGTTAGGTTGTACAACGCATTCGTGACTGTCTGATTTTCTTAATTTGTTGTGATTGAGATATTCTGCAAGATTCTAAAATTAAATTTAAAATACAATTAAATTGTAATCATTTTATTTATGATTCAATTAATTTGTGTATCTTAAAATTATAAGATCGGATGATCACGAACGCGTTGAACAATCAAATTGTCCAACGCCCGTTAGACCTAACCGGATCCCATTATCTTTACATGTAAATTATTCTATAAACATACAAATTTACTGTTAAAAAAACATATTTGATCATAGTTTGCTTTTATTATAGATCTGCTTGTATATAGGTAGTGGCGGACCCATGAATTTTTTCTAGTAGGGGCCATCACTCATAAATAAACATAAAGGATAATGTCATGTATAATATTTTTTATAGCTCCAATTACAATTTGCGAACCAATCTTTGGTTAAATTAGCAAGCGGATCAAATCCTGAGGAGCATCATTATTCAAAAAAGAAAAATCCCAATCAAATATGTAGTCCATTAAATTATATGGATCCATATATAAAAAATGTAAAAAATTTCTATCGAAGCATATATCTTGTTAATGTGACTATATAACACTAATGAGACATATGAGATTGAAATTGAAGCTGATAAAAAAGATAATGTAACAACACTAAAAAAAATATAAATTTAGACGCCATATGGTAAAATTTTAGAAAATATTATTTACTAAGCTTTTTTTAGCCTCATTTTTAGTCTACACATGTTATGATATTTTAAAAAATAATAATTTATCTCATCTAACGAGAGGTATAAACTTTTATAAAAAAAATGAATGATACATTTATAAGAAAATGTAAAATATTTATAATGAGACATATACCTTATTAACACGAGTATACGACACTAACAAAGTATATAAGACTATAATTATAACTGAAAAATGAATTGTGTATAATAGAGCTCTATAATTTTAATACACAATGAAATATTTGATATCATATCTATATATTAGTTATTTCTCTTATTTTTTATATTTCATATCCTCAACTATCTAATAATTGTCCATGTTCTCTAATTTTCTACAAACTTATCATTGTTACCAATTGCACATTTGCATTAGTGTTTTTTTTCTTAAAAATCCACTGGGTGCCACCGCCCCCACTGGTTCCTTAGTGGGTCCGCCAGTGTATATAGGGGTAGTAAACGAGCTAAACGAGCCGAGCTTTGACATGTTCAAGAAACGAGTCGAGCCGAACTGAACTCACAAGCCTCAATGAGTCTAACATTCTTCTTCATTTTAGGATTTTTAGGGATTGAAAATAAAATTTTAGCCTAAATGAGCCAAGTTCACGAGCTTAAACGAATTTAATGTTCTGATTTTATAAAGGAGTCTAGTCAAGTTTCAACTAAGTTTTAATAACATAAACGAGTCGAATTTGAACATAAAATGAAACTTGATCCAGGTTCCGAGCCTAACCAAGCTTTTAAACTTGTTCAAGCTCGCTCATTTGTCTAAATGAATAAGCCTGAACAAGCTCAAACCGAGTCGAGTCCGAGTCAAACCCGAGCGGCTTGATTCATTTATCAGCCCTAGTTGTATACAAAGAAATCAATCCAGAAACTACTTCTATCTATATTTTTCAATTCTCTCTTTGGTATCCCGTCACGCTATGAAATAAATTTTTAAAGACACTCATTTTAACACTTACCAAAATCAGGGATATCCCATTTTATGCACTATTTTCTAATCGAGTATATTTGATTGCGCAACTTAATTATTATATACACGCGATTATATAGATTTCGTATCCCCGACTAGATTTATACGGAATATTATTGATACATGTATAATATATAAATCTATTGTTTAGCTTATACTGTGGACTAACGCATCAACTGCTCCTAAAGCTTCACATGAAACACTCATAAAAAATTACCTTGTACTCCCTTACTTTGAACAAATACACTTCATCCAAAAGATGTTGGATTGAAAACTCCATTTTAATTTATAATCCAGTGGTCCATAAAAAGATGGGTATGACTAGATAACACAAATGTGTGTCATGACATGATACATATATATGCTCTATTTCTTCTATACAAGTACATATATGAATAAATTAAATCACATCTTCCCTACAATTAATGTCTCTAGAATGAGTGGCATCCCACGAGAAGGTCTCATAGTGAGCATGACAGCAGGAGAGTGTTCATAGCTTGGAGAGAGGGACAATGAGAACCTTTTGAGTATGAGGGACACCACAACCTTGTACTCCCAACAGTGAGAGGTTCTTCCCCACACAAACCCTACCCCCGGATCCGAACGGAACGTACGCCATCCGGTGCGTGCAACCCCCGTAGGGGCTATCCTTGAACCTCTCCGGCCTGAACTCGTCCACATCGACCCCCCAAAGGGCTCGATCATGGTGCATCCCGACCGCGTCGATCCATATGTTCGTCCCATGGGGGATGACAGTCTTGTCTCCAACCCATATGTCCTCCCTTGTCTGTCTTAGCAGGTTTGGAGCTGATGGGTATAGCCTTAGGACTTCATTCATCACCCATGTAATCTATGAATCAGAGAACGAAAAATTAAAAATTTGGCTCATGAACTTAGGATGCTTTTGAAAATTATCAAATTTGAAAATAGTTTTTCATTTGAGACATCTTATATAAGATTGTCTATGATATGCTATGATAACAGCAAAATGCACAACAGTGATTCATACCATGACTATGAGAGGTTATTATTATTATTATTTTGGTAGAGAGGCTCAGAAGTGGGCAGATACAGGACACGGACCCAAAACCTATAATTATAAAAAAAATTTACATTCCATAGGAATGGAATGAATGATTGATCTTAGAATCTCCGGTAAGGGGAGGGTGTTTTCATCTAACAATGCATACGCTTTGATAAAATGTATATATCGTTCTATTTCGAAGTAAATAAATCTATTTTTAATAAATATAAAAAATAGTTTAAACATGCATGTAAGACAATATTTTGGATGGTAAAAAAAATTGAGTATAAGCTTACCTAGGTGAGCTTCGTCATCGCGACCGCGTCGATATCCCCCCCTCTGGTGGCCTCGGCGACCTCCTCCCTCAGCTGGCGCTGCCAGTCGGGGTGCAAAGCGAGGAGGAACATCGTCCAAGTGATGGCCAACGCGGTCGTCTCGTGTCCCGCGAAGAAGAACGTCTTGCACTCGTCTACCAGCTCCCGCGCAGTCAGTCCCTTCCCGCTCCACATCAACAGCCCCAACAAATCGATCCGTTCTTCTCCTTCTCCTTCTCCTTTCGATTTTCTCTGCCGCGACTCGATCACGGAGAGGAGGAGGCCGTCGATCTCCTCACCGAGCCTCCGACACTCCGCAGTCCGCCTTGCCTGCACGTACTCCCCGAAGGGGACCCCCGCGAGGCGGTTCGGGGAGAAGAGCGCGACTTGCAACGCCTTGAACTTGTCGAACGCGGCCTTGCCTTTGCTGTCATCGACGCCGAAGCTCGCCATCGCGATGATGTCCGCGGCGTTGCGCACGATGTAGGGCTCTACGTCAGTCTCGTGGGTGCCGGTGGCGGAGGCGCGCGCAGTCCACTCGGCTAGCATGGTGGTGGTGATCTCCACCATGTTGCTTATCATTGCCAATATATATACACATGAAATGATAAAAAATTTATGGTGTGTGATAGTTTTGATGGCATAAAATATAAAATGTATAATTATGCGGTTTGAACAATTTGATTGTTCTTTGCATTTGTAACTGTGAGATATATTTATACTTATAGTTACCGTTTGGGAAATGGAATAGGCGGGAATAATGGTAGTATAAAGGTGGTATAAGAATGGATAAGAAAAATGGTTGTTTGTTTGCAGAGTATAACTTGGTATTACTAAGCTAGTTTAAACGAGTATAAGAGAGTATAACAATTCTAAGCAACCCCTAGGATAAGCTATACTCACCTTATCTATTCCCATGGGCCCACATGTTAAATCAACTTTTTACACATCATCACATCAAATCACCTATCAACACCTCTTATACATCAAATGTTAAATCAACTTTTTTACACTTTATTTATATTTTATTATTTATCAAACAAACAACTCAACCTTTATTCTTACGTTTTCCAATGAGAATAAAAAAAATACAACCAAACAGAAAATCTTTTATTCTTGTAGATTTGTTATCTATACTGACATAGTTATCTATCCAGAATAACTCAATTCCGTTATCCAAACGGGGACATAGTGATTGAGATATTTTTATCATTGAATTTTTTATTTAAATGATAATTTCACATAATGTCTTTTAATATGTTATCTTTAAATGTTAAGATCATATGACCCTTGAACGCGTTGGATAATCAAATTGTATAACTAGTTTAGACATGATCTGATCACAACATCTCTAACATTAGTAGTGGTCGTGCTATCGGATGGAAAGGATCTTTTAGCTTATCTGATGCCTTTGTACTGAAAGAAATAATATTAGGGTTAGAAAGGCTTACATTCAAGTTGGACATGGAAAATAGAGGGGTGATGCTGTGGCGGTTGGTGACCCATCGATCGCCCTCCACCATGACCAACCCGTCGCCGAACATCGGCTGCCTGTCGCGCCTGAACACGGTCGGCTTTCCCCATTTCTTCGTCACGACGACTGAGGATATCGCTTTCAGGTACTCGGGATCAGCAATGTATAGAAATGGTTCAGTCCCTAGCCAATATATGAACACTTTCCCTACAAATATTAAGTTATTGCATGTTGTGTGAAATACGATAACAATATATGGAGACAATTAAACGATATAAAAATACATGCAAAAACTTTTAAAACTTCCATGTTGAGTTTATGTTGAGTTTCAAATAAAACAAGAATGTGATAAATCATCCTTGCGAAACGGATGCATGAATCTTAAAAGTTCTCAATTAACTCACAGTTCAATAAACAAATTTTTTATGTTAGTAAAGTTCAGTGTACTTTGTGTCCGGTTGCTTTATTGACACTAATTTACCATATAATTTCCTCCATTGAGCGAAATGAGGAAAGACCATGGAGTGTATATCATGTGAAACCTCCAAAGGACCCTCAAAAGGATCTCTCTTTATCTTCTCCTTGGCCATGTCAAGGATGTTTCCAAGGGGAAAGCGCGGTGGCGGCCTGGTGAATCCGTTCCTCCGCAACCTCCGATGGACTAAAGTCGGCGAAACTACGAAAACAAATGCCATGTAGGATGCGAGGAGGAGGAGGAGGAGGAGGAGGAGGAGGAGGAGAGAAACAATTGCCATGTTGAAAAACCATATCAATTTAATGTGTAGATATGCTTGACAGATGAGCTTATTTTTTTGCTTGGTTAACAGATGATTTACAGGGAAAATGATACACTCGGTCACCTTCATGTAGGCCCAGTTGTCATTTGGATATCAAACAAATAACGCCAACCAGGCCCAGTTGTCGTTTAGATATCTGAACAGAATCCAAGGTTTTTTTTTGGTTCTGTTTTGTTAAGGGTGCGTTTGGTTGCAGATTGCAAAATTGATTCTGCAGAATTGCGATTGCAAACCGTTTGCAGAGCTACTTTCTCAGCTTTTTGAAATCGCACTTTTGGGACTATTTGCCTGCAATCGCTGGGTTTAAAACTGCGATTACAAAATTGTTTGGTTGCGCGATTGCAAACGCAGCTTCCTGTAATCGCAATCGCAGCGCAATCGCGCAACCAAACGTACCCTAAGTCTTTTAGATCAGACTTCCATTTCCACCTTGTAAAAAACAACATGGTAATTGTTTTTCCCAATTGTAAATAGCAATTAGTATTCTAACTCAATTAAAAGGTGTGACAATTATTTCTAATGTGAAATTTTTGTTAAAAAAAATGTGGGGAAAATTAAAGTACTGATTAAAAATGACAGGATAGTTTGTCATCGTGTAAGCAATATGATTAAAATAGTGTCTCTAATTTTGTTCTTATAATTGGAACAACGAACATGACTTTAATGTTTTTTTATAATAAGCAGTACGTAGGACTGGATTCAAGAAACCATGTTGAAAATTCTATTATTCACTGTTGAACTATAATCCGGGTCAACATGACAATATCTTACAATCTTAGCCTCAACTCTTGGGAGCTGAGCATGTCATTAAGGAATCAGGACATCTGATAAAATTGAAACGATACATAGAAATTAACATTTAACATGGCTCCTATGCAAGAATAACACGCATAAATAGAGAAATGATCCACATTTATTAAATTAGATGAAGAAAAAAAAATATTGAAAGAAGTTACTGACTTACTGTCTGTAAAAATTTAATATCAAATATTGGAATTCGTGCATTCATTCTTCCCCAATATCCTGCTATGATCGTTGATCGTTGAAAGCCTTTTTTTTTTTTTCAAATATATAATCTTCAATGAGATTTTAGTTTAGACATTATATAAGATCCTATGTTAAGTAGAATTTTTTTAAAAAAATTATTTCAATTAATTAAAATCATTTTTAAATTACTATCAGAAGACACGTTTTTTTTTGATTTTTAAAAATTAATTATCATAACTTATAATTACGTATAAAAGTTGTTTTTTTCCTTTATTCAAATATTGTGACCTCCTACATCCCCACACGCTATAACATGGTGGTAGGAATACCTCATCTCTTGGTAGGAGGCCAAGCTCGATTTCTGCTAGGTGTAGGTCGAAAAAATATTTAGTCTAATCTTAGGACTAGTGACTGCATCCCTATAGGCTTGTTGTTCAAAGAGTGTAATAGCCCTGTTACTCTGTCTGCTCTGGATACAGAGTCTTTTCTAAAATAAAAATAAAAAGATTGTGACCTCCTACAACGTTTGAAAATATTTTGCGACTAAGCTGATTCTTATATATAAAACAAACTCATTGAGTATGAAAATTATTAGTATGCTATTTTATACATTGAGAGAGAGGGAAAATGGATACTTTTGTTTTTGTTTATTTTTATTGACTATTTCATACATTCTTATTTAGATCTTCAAATGAATGAATTTATCTCATTTGATGAATTTTAGATCATTTAGTTGATCAAAATATAAAATAAATACACAAAAACAAGCAGACACTCTAAACCTGAGAGAGCGTGTGCTCATTAGTTCCCTAAAATAGACAATTGGAAAGGGATTAAAAATTTTATGATAAGTTATCCTAATTTTTTAAAAATATATCAATTTTGTCTTTAATTACATTTGTCAAAATCAAGACAAAAAAGTGACAATAAACACTATTCCAGGCTCCAGCAATTTTTAAGTGAAACAAAAAAAATCTTCATTTTTCTTATATTTCAAAATCGAAATAACCGTCTACAATTTTTTCTGATGATTTTTTATACCACACTTATACTCCCTCACTTAACGATAGAAAAGATCCAACCAACTTTGAAATCCTTAAACAAACTTATCATAATCCTCAGAAAGATGAGAAACTCAAATTTTTATTAATGAAAAACTAATCTACCATAGATTACAAGACTCTATTTTATACTAATAACAAAAAATTTAAAAAATACTAAAAACTGTAAAAATCGAAGTTTGTCATAACTGAATCTGTGAGATCTTATATGATATTTAGAATTAATAGAAGTCAATTCTGATTTGTTATGATACAAATATCACAAATTTAAAAATTACTAAAAATAATAAATTCACTAATTTGAGCCCGTTTGGATAGAGACATAAGCTATTCTCGGGTTTATACATATTCTAGTAATTATTGACTTTATCAATAGAATAAATGATTTTCTGTTTGATTATGTTTTAAGTTATTCTCATTGGGAAACGTAATAATAAATGTTAGAGTATTTGGTTGATGAAGAATAATATGTGAATAAAGTGTAAAAAATTGATTTGACATGTGAGCCCCATTGATGTATAAGAGATGATGACAGATAATTTGAAATGAAAAAAAAAACTGTGGGATCCACTTATGATTATTGTTGGAACAGGCTAATTCCATGGGTAATTGAGGATTACTATACCCTTATATTCTTTGTTATTCTGGCATCTAAATATCACCTTATTCCCCTCACCCAAACACTTTTTTTTTTCTATTCCATGCTTATTTTTACCTATTCCCTTTCTATTACTCCACCCAAACAGTCCCAGAAATAATAAAAAATGATCTTGAAAAATAAGTACGCGTACAATACTGGGGAAGATGTCACGGGCGAGGCGATTCAGTCGGCATGTCTGAAAAGCCCATTATCAACGGCTGCAAAGTTGTCACGGGAGATGCAGTCGGCACGTCTGAAAAGCCCATTATCAATGGCTGAAAAGTCGGGCAGCCAAAACGATGTCCTCAGATCGACATTATATTATAACTTTTATATGCACATAATTCACGTTTATCTTCCGATTCATTATCTGGGTGGAAAATGATATCATAATGGTAGATTTAACCTCTAGCTCTTTCCGGTCACAGATGTACGCACTCTTTTTTATTCTTTTTAACATAGTAGATGTATTTTTATAAGAAAATAAACTAAATATAAAATAATTTTTTAACAAGTTATATATCTTGTCACAGTGAGCATATAAGTGATTAATGAAGTATATAGAGTTATAAAATAAATTGAGTGTAACAATGATTAAAATGATCATATGGCCAGTTATTCAAACCTTACCCATTTGCGACTCATAAACTATTTTTAAAAACTTTTTATTTGAAATATATAGTTAACTAGTGAATTAAGTACATACGCACACGTATGATATGTTTATGTTTTTTCATAATGTAATATATAATGAGACAGTATATTATTATTATTATTATTATTGAACGATTTTTATATATTGTATTACAGACGTGGTGACTGTAAAGAGGGGCCCTATTTGAAATTGTTGGGGTTGCATGTTTGTACAAACAGATAGTGATGTTTGCCACCCTCGTGTACAAGTTTTATGCATTCATATCACTGTGATTTTTTATTGTACTACTGTCGTTTTGGGGCAATGTTCTAAAAGGCGCTAGACAGTAGTCGGACGGTTGAAGGGAGACTATGGATTAATCGGCTAGGTATAAATTAATCGAGGATTAATCGGTTAGTACAAAATAATACATATATGTATATATATGTTTGTATAATACCTAAATGTTGAAAAAATAAAATAAACTAAAGAAAATAAATGACCTGACACATAGATATTTATGAAGAGAACGCGTAATATGCAAGTGCATCTACGACTTAGATAATACTTAACTAATAGGTGCAACTATAACATACTACATAGATAATAAAGAGAAAATGTCAACAATGAAATAACCTTAAAAAATAATTTTGAATAAATTTTTGAGATCGACTAATCCCTGTATAGACAGGCCGACTAATCCTCGCCTATGGTCGCTTTTTAAAACATTATTTTGGGGCCACATAAATTGGACCATTTTTTTTTATAGGTAGGAGTGCAATGCATTGTACAAATAGGTTAACGTTTTTTAATTAAAGATTTTGGAATGTAATGTAGGATGCCTTTGAAAAATGAGATCATACTTGATTTTAACATGCTTTCAAATGGCCGCAACAGTATCGGATGGTGAAGAAAGAGAAAAATAACTTATAATTATATAAAAGAAAGTTTTTCAAAAATATCTGAACTATTTTTAAAAGCTTATTTAAATGAAAATTGTTGTTCGAACTCGTTTTCAAACATTATTTAAGAGGCTTTCATCAATGTTTGTGCGAATTTTCTATGAAAACGCCAATGTTTTTAAAAAATGGACTAGATTTACAAAAAAACGATGGTTCAATTGCACATCCAAAAGGGCCATGAGACAATATATGTGGTCTCTAATTATCGAGTGGCATATATGCAATGACGGAGTCAAATTTTTGTGAAAGGGGTTTCATGTGGCTTATATAAATATTTTTTAAAATTAAATTATTATTTTTTAAACAAAATTAATAGTATTTATTAAAAAAATAAAATAAGGACATTAGGGATGGTAATGGGGTGAGTTTTATTGTTAACCTGACCCAAATTGTTTCTATTGGGATAGATTTGGATTCCATGGTTTTCAAATCCGTCCCGACTCGTGTAATACATGAGTTGAGTTTGGGTTTTATGTTTAAAATCTGACCCAACTTGCGAACCCGAACTTATATTCGATCATTAAGATTTATAAACTATAAATCAAAATTAATTCCTTATAGTTAAAAAAAAAATGAAACTCAACTATCTTCATCTCTTTTTTTTCTCAACATCCATTCATTCATATTCATCTCACGGAGAAAATTCAAAATATAAATCTTCATAAAATCAATTGTTTGTCACCATAAAAATAAAAGATGTTTGATATTTTATAGTATTTTACATTTCCCTCTTCCTTTCAACATATAAGTCAAAATTTATTTATTTGGTCTTATATGTAATTTGAACTATTTATATTATGTATTCAAAAATATTTTAATTAACTTTCAAATATTGTATATAATGAATGTCATAAACTATTTATGATATATCTATTATGATATTTTAATATTCAAATTGAAGTTTTTTTATGAATATAACCCGCATTCATGTCAAAATAATTTTATTTTGTTATATAATTTTTTTATTATATTAAATATAGTGATCTATAAATTCATCTCACTTTAAACGGGGAGGGGTGGGGCAGATATGGATTTAAAAATGGAAAACCCGAAATATAATAGAGTGGATATGGATTTCAAATTATGTAACCCGAGATGGGGTGAGGCAGGTATGGAGTCTAACATTGGAAAAGCATGTTGGGTTTGGATTATGATAAACTTGACTCGAACCCAACTTATTGCCATCCCTAAAGGACATTCACATAAAATATATTATTGAATAATTTTAAAAAATAATTACCAAATTTTACAATAATATATCAAATTTCATATCGATGATTCACAAAAAAGATGTCAAAACATAAATCTAATAAGCAATATATACATTTAATTTTGATCTCAACAGGGTTTCATATTATGAAAATATTGAGTGGCAGGGTATTGCTGTTTAAGATATGTGCGTTGTTATACTCAATTTAAAATTTGCTACGAATAAAATCCATGGCATTACACATACATTATCAAAAAGGTATTTTAGAATTGATCATTATTACACGCGATTCTACTTATATTATTGAATAATTTTAAAAAATAATTACCAAATTTTACAATAATATATCAAATTTCATATCGATGATTCACAAAAAAGATGTCAAAACATAAATCTAATAAGCAATATATACATTTAATTTTGATCTCAACAGGGTTTCATATTATGAAAATATTGAGTGGCAGGGTATTGCTGTTTAGGATATGTGTGTTGTTATACTCAATTTAAAATTTGCTATGAATAAAATCCATGGCATTACACATACATTATCAAAAAGGTATTTTAGAATTGATCACTATTACACACGATTCTACTTATAGCTCATTAGTTACATATCTCATGTAGCAATGTATATATGCAATTGCTTATGCAGGTCATTAGAGCTATATTTTATTTCATACAAATATATATATACTTCATTATATAAAGTGCGCACATCTGAAAAGAAAATAAGAATTGGTGAAGATTGCTCGCAAAAATATAATGAGGCCTATTTAATTGTGCTCGAGGTCAAGGGTGATGTGAGACTATCATATTTACAGTCTCATATGTCATAACATTTTTTGATGACTTATATATATTTTGTCAATTACTTATAATTTCGTGGATATAAGTGATTTTTTAAAAATAATTTCATTCAATACATTGATCACATGTATAATTTATGGATTAAAAACATATAAATCCCTGTGAATATACACAATCCGACATAAATCCTGAGGTTGGACATACATGTTTTATAAACTTAATCTTTGAATTACTTTTTATCTAATTTTTCAGAATATTTCATCTGTATGAAAAAGATGAGAAGATAAGATTTAATTGAGCTATATATTTGGAGTAAATGGTCTTTTGAAGGATAGGATAGTCAATTCATAACATCATGGTTAATTTTTATTGTATTAATTTAATAACGATGACGGTAAGAATGGATGGACATTTTTGCGTGACCCAATTTACAAAAGATTTATATAGGATTATACATGTTTATAAATATTTAGATGTCTTTAACCCATAATTTATTTTTCTATAAATATATTGTGATACATATTTAATACTTTAATTATAGGAGGCCGCAAATATGATCGGAGATAAAAACTTAACTCTTTACTGCATGCATCATTTTCATTACTATGGTCTTTGTATGCATCATTTTATATATTTTTATAAATATATGATTCTTTTAGGGTTTTTTTTTTTTGAAATTTTACACTCAAATTATTAGGGGTTGAAACATGATCATTATTACAATCATTAGTGCAAAAAAATATTTTTTTTACGTTCATTATATATATATTTAAAAAATTCAAAAATAACTGGCTATAAAAAAATTATAAAATGATTGTTCTTGATATTTCCTATACGACTTTTAATGAAATTTACGTATTTATTTTAATCATCGATGTACCTAACTTAGTCCCTACTTGTGAGAAAAGCTGTAGTGGGTTGGGCCTATCAACATACTCTACCCCAACAACACGAGCCAAGAAAAGGAAAATGATATGTACAACCCTCTGTGCAGCATCAATTATAGTTCACATTTTTTAAAAATTATGCATTTTTTTTTATTGAAATACATATTATTATTTAAAATGAAATATATACTGAGATACATTAATATATATATATATTTTTACATTGAAAAATGATAATTTTTTTTACGTCATACACTGTGATAGAACCTAATATACTATGATAGCGCAAGTGCATTATGAAGCTACAAAACAGACTGAGTGTATCAACACTCGAAAAGTGAAAAAAGAAGTGGTTAATCCCACCCCTTAAACCTCTTAATCCATCATAATAAAATAAGAATACAATATTAGAAATTTGTTTTTGTAAAACATTAAACACTACCCCCATCCATTGTGCCCTCATCATCCTCCTCTATCTCCGTGTCGCTGCGTTCTCCTCCACCCAATCAGGGAAAGAAGTGGAGAAATTTTAAATAAAGTGAACTTATAGGTTGATATTGAATGCATATATATGGGTGTGGGCACTAACTTTAATGGGAGTGGACTTAAAAAATGAGGTGGAGACACTAAATAACGGGGTGAGAGTATCCACATCCAGATAGGTCGAGGGGAAAAGAGTGGAAGAGAGAACTCTGCCCTAGCCCTATCCACACGCACCCTCCACCCCCTGCCAACTCCGACCTCTCTTTCTCCCACTCTTTCACACCCTTCGGCCCCACCCCTGCATGCCCTCCAACCCCACCCTCCTTGGCCCCCAACCTCCGCGGCTCCATCGCACTAAGGCATCTCTTTATATTTCCCTTCCCTATTGTCCCCTTCTCCCGAAAAAAAATAAAAAATTCTGTGGGGTGGGAATTGTCTTTGGGTCAGTGGACAGTGGGGATAGCCCCTCCGACTAAACGCAAGTCTTGTATTATTTCTCTTTGATTGACTGTATATTCGTCAAATCCGTCAAATCTAGTACCCGATACTCGATCTCACAGGGTCGGTCGGCTTTAAAGTTGTGAAAACCTCTCCATTTTCTCCACAAAATCAGCCAATTTTGCAAAAACAAGAGAAGAGCATAAGAGAGAGAAAAAAAAGCTTCTTTTGATCCGAAGATGGCAGTGCTGGAAGGACCGATACCCGGATCCGAACAGAACCCACCACCACCACCCGAAACCCTAACAGGGACGAAGAAGAGGAAGCTCGGCACCGACCACCAGAATCTGCACAAGATCCGCTCCATCGTCAAAGCCCTCCGCCCTTCCTTTGTCGAGGTCAGTGATTCTTTAAATTATCTTTCGAGGTTTGTCTTTTTTTTTATATAGTAAGATCAGTCAGTTTCAATGTGGGTGTTTTGGATGCGTGTAAGTAGGTTTGAATATCTGTATTTATTGGGACACAAACATAATGTGAGACATGAAACTTATGAAGTTTATTATATGGTGATAGATTTATAAGATGTGACTTCAACAAGAACACCGAAGCACCCAACTTTCCTTTGACGAAGCCATAGTCACAAAGTACTGTGAACTTTTCCGAATGTTCAAAAAAAATTGGCGATTGGATACAACCCGTACCTATTGTTCAAATTTAGTACCTTCAGAACCTGGGTATCTTTTTAGTTTGGATGGTTTACCACATTCTTTGTAATTTTAAAAACTAGTTCTAATTATTATCACACAGCACACACATCCAACATAAATGTTTTGCATGTATTTCTCATGCTAATGATCAAACTGCACCTAGAAAACAGTTTAACTATCTTCATATTTATACCATACTTATCACGTAAGGTTTACAAGTGTACACTTAGAGTAGTAAATGGAACCCTTTAGAATATTTGTTGTTCACAAACTTTGTGGCTATGTTTGGAGCTAGCCCGGATTTGGCATTAATGTATAGTTGCCATTGCATTGTTGATTGGGTGCTATGAGATTCAAAATACATTCATGAACCTTTGATGATCAACAAATAGTAGAGTGTATAGTGTGGAACTTTTTAGGCTTCGGTTGCCTGCATTTAGAAGGTATAGAGTGTTTTTTTTGGGTCCTCCTCTTTCAGGTTACATTCATTTGTGGTTCCACCACAATTATTTTTGTCATAGAGGAGTATGGATGACCTAACTTTCTTTAGATTGCAACTGAGAGAAGGTGACTCAGCTCTTGCCTCTTTGGTTTATATTTTTCTAGCTTATTGGGAGAAAATGGATATGTCTATCAATTCGATCATTTCTTCTGGGGTATGACATATTCGCTGAAGCATTAGACGTCGAGCAGTGGCCAATCTACAACAATTTTTTTTCCGCTCTGGTACATATTAGGCAGTAGGTTGGTCTGCAAGTTTGTTGCTCTGTTCTTCACGTTGTGCCAACCCACCAGTTAGACATGTTAGTGGTGTCTGCATTCTTTGACACTCTAATCCAAATTGCCTGTCAGACTGAAAGAAAAAAACTTCAAACTTCAGCTTATTCATGGAATTCACCAATGAGAGGTTCTATGAGGAATTGTGAACTTTGTTAGTTTGATGAGCTGTTATTTGTTCATATCAGGACCATCAGGTGGAGGATAAATTGTGTGGCGGGAGAGGTGGGGTTCCATAAGATAGATTATTATAAGTGCAAGTATAAGCTGACTGTCTAATCTACTTGGGCAAGAAACTTGCAAAATGCTTTTTGAAATGAAGCTCTAGAAGTATATTTGCTAATATGATGTTTGTGCTTGTGGTCTGACAATTGAGCATCTGGTCATAATAGACACTGCATACATTAAATAGTCTTGAAGACAAAGTAACTAAAATAACTTAAAATTACCAGATGAGAGTGTGTTATTATGAATGTCCGCAAGAGAGATATCATATATTCAAGGTTGCTTTGGTACATCCACCATTATGCCCTTTTTCTTTTGTTGTAAGATGTCATCAAGGGAAGGGTGGTTTGACGTTGTTCTTATACCTGGTTCTAGGAAGGGTACACAGCATCCTAGGATCAACAGTAACTTTGGTACTGGGAATTTTGTTGTAAAGGAGATCAAGTACACTTTAGGTAGTACGTAATTTTGACAATGAGAGTAAAGACTAGGTACATTATTTCAACCATAAGCATCTCATGTTACATGCAAGAGCAGTATTTCATTGATGCAACATTAATATAACCTTCATGCACTAGTGCTTTGATTTTAAAGAGCACATTTGAATTTGATATGTAATTTTCTATGCAATGACCCAGTTACAGCCTTGTGGCATGAGTTGCAGAATTTCCATGCAGAATTATATTCCTGTTGGTTGATGTGCGTATTGTCTGGGAGGATGACACTTCACCTTTGACAATATCTGTCAAGGCATCATGATTTGTTGGATATAGAAATAGTCAAGTTCTAAAATCCATCATTACCAATTAGAGACTAATTCATTTAAATTTTGAAGGTTCTGCATGCTCCTGACTTTCGGAATTGCAAAGCGGCTCAAGAAATTCGTGAACGTAAGCTCCCATGCATTTTTTAGTTCTATTTCTTTGTAGAATGTGTTTTTATGACATGACAACACTGTAATGCCTGTTAATGATATTATTTGGGCATATGAGGTGAATGTTATAAATGGTATTACATGCTTTCTGGTTTAATTCCTGGAAAGAGGTGAAGCTAATGTTGGAATCCATGGACTTGAATTTCTCTGGTAGATTCAATCATCCAACAACAAAAAAAGCTGTCAACACCTTTTTCAGAAAACTATATCTTGCTTCTTCATCAGAGATGTGTTGGAGGATTTCTTTGTAGCAGTGCATAAAATATAACTATCCAGAACATTTTCTGCTCAAATAGTTCACCATGCAGTGTTACTAATATATATTACCCATAATCGACCCACCGTGTCGTCTCTGTCTGAATCATCTTATCATGATAAATTTGTCACAAATATATCCAAAAGACTTATTACGCTTCAAGATTTGTTGATGTGATAATGCACAGTTAAAATATCTTCACATAGTTTTTCTTGCTTGTATTTGGGTTATTTACTATGCCATCATCTGTACGATAATGAATCATGATTAGCTCCAATAACATCATTCTGAACTCAAATTCCCAGAGATGAAGATCATGATTGATTTATCTCGACAACTAAGAACCGAGGCTGAAGAAGGATCTACGAAACTCCCGGAAAAGCCCAAGGAAGAGCCGGCAGAGCAACCCCAATCACTCACAGACTCAATGAGGCCTCCAGTGGAACAGTCAACTCACACGCCCCAACTTGAGGAGGTCTCGGAAAAGTCACAAGTGAAAAACCAAGAAGAGCAGAGAGAAGAGGACGGTATTCAGGGCACATTTATCGTTGGTGGTTCACCCCTTGGTTGGAACTATCTCTTCTTTCCAAACGATCATTTGGTGTACTGTGGCGAAACCAAAGAAACCTTCCGGCAACGCCAGGTGACCAAGTAGGTTCAATCCCCGCCTTATTCCTAAATTATTCCAGTTTTCAAACACCAGTTGGGTTCAGATTGGTATCTGCCTCAGTTGTATGCTATATTAACACCAAAATGAAATGTTTGGTTTGTAATAGAGCTGCTTGTAATTTCTATATGTGGAATGTGGATGAAACCCAGGTGACGAAACACACAAATTCATTCACATTGTATGTAGCCTTTTTTTCAGATCAGATGCATCTACCAGTCAACCTGTTGTTTATTGGATTTCATGTGTGTATATTCTGTATGGTGGATCATAGACTGCCCAATCACCATCATGTGCATACGTTAACAAGGAAAATCTAAGATTCCAAGTTGGACAAATTGGATCTGGTTAGAGCTCTACTTGAATATACTAACATGTGGAGGCCAAGCTGGTTAACCCAAACTCAGATCATTAGGTTATGTTCAGGTTTGGGTTAGGTTTAGATTTGATTTTTTAAGAATGCAACCATGCGAACAATTTGAACTTTATAAAGGTCATAATAATGAATAATCGGCGTCTCGTGGTTCAAGTAAAAACAATTTGAATAATTCAGACTTCCCAAAGTTCATAACTGGCTCCATCATATTTCAGTTGAGTCCAAATTGATACCATGTAATCTTAATCAAATCCATAGTCGGCCTAGGTCCGATTCAACCTGTTCAAGGTGGACCACTCTAGGAAACATGAGAATCTTAGGCAACATTTGATTGTATTTGCAGGAAGATGCTTCTGCAATCTAACAATCAAATGATTTTATTGGAGAAACTTTTTTTAGATAAATTTTAGGATAACAGTGCCCAAAAGCGGCTATTTTTAAAAATGGGAGGGGTGGATTCTTAAATAATTAATTTTAAAACTCATATTCTTACAAAATCAATTTTATAATCACTCAACCAAACGTACTCTTAATTAGTTTGGGAGAAATCTTTCCATAGGAAAATAATCATAGACAGAACACAACATCCAAACAACGGGGATGACGTGGCCTGATTTCCTCCATTGGAGGAGGTTGATATGAGGTTCGTTTCTACATAGCAAAAGAACAAGATTAGCTGATGCGTGCAGTGATGCAAACCCAGCGAAGATTCATTCAAAAATGGTTCATTTTGAGAGGTTGGTGTGTCTCATATAGGTGGCCCATGTGGACCAGGTTCAATCGCCCAACTCCTCCTTCAATCTACACCGTTCATTAGACAACCTCCATCGATCAGACGGTCAATACTGTTTTGGACACGTGGCCGGTGGCGCCGCCTGCGGAAGAACCTACATAAACCGCCAAATGAGAAGCGATTCATTTGATTCATCTCACTCTGCGTGTTTGTTGCAACTTTTGTTCCTGACCGTCCGATCCTTGCATCGGACGGCCATTTCTCTTCAGATTCCTTGTCTTCGTTCCTCCCCAAACAATCAGACATAAATTTATTATTTTTTTGGTTTTTGAAATCCTTTTGTGGAAAAGGTGGGGTTTTATTGTTTTTTTCTTATTTGTTGCAACCTCTGCTTTAATGGGTATATCTGTATTGGTTTAAACAAAAGGAATTGATTTTTTTGTGGTGATTTTTCTTTTCTGGATTGTGGGTATTGATGGGTTTGTGAATCAGAGATCAAAAAAAAAAGGAACTTTTTTTGGGGCAGATATTCAAAGTGCAACAGTACATAAGGTTGGGTGGCTTATTGGATCTGAAATCAATTGAAATTCATAGTTCAATCACCCAATCGAGGAGAAATTTAGTATTTACAATGATGGATTCAGTTGCAGCAAGCACATCCTTCATCGGGCACCACCCGCTTCGTCATCGATCAAATTCCAAAGATGGGTCGATCAATACAATCCCTCATCGACGCCTCGCATCGGATTTCAAGCTCCAAAAACCCAGCTTTTCATGGAAATCCATCTCTATCAATGGAAACCACAGCCGCCCCTTCTTCGCACCAATCAAATCCCTCGCAACGGAGACGAGGGAGGCCTATTCGGAAGAAGAACACAAAAGGATCCCCCGCGATTGGAACCACGCGTTCGGCGTGGCAGTCAAGAAGAGAGGGCTCTGGCCTCCCCCAAACAAGGCCGACAACCCGTCTCTGCATAATCCTCTCCTTCGCCAAGAACGGATGGGGTCCGGTTGGTTGGGCGTGATCTTCGAATGGGAAGGCGTGATTGTCGAAGAAGACCCCGAATTGGAGAAGCAGTCATGGCTCACGTTGTCTCGAGAAGAGGGGAAGTCGCCCCCGCCCGCATTCGTGCTTCGAAGAATCGAAGGTATGAAGACCGAGCAAGCCATCTCTGAAGTCCTCTGCTGGTCGAGGGACCCCACTCAGCTTCGAAGGATGGCGTCCCGAAAAGAAGAGGTCTTCCGGGGCTTGCAAGGTGGGTTCTTTCGGGTGCGGTCCGGGTCCAAAGAGTTTGTGAACACCCTCATCAACTGCAATGTCCCCATGGCCTTGGCTTCGACAAGACCGAGGCAGAGCATCCAATCGGACATTGAGGCGGTCGGGATGGGAGGCTTGTTCAATGTGATTGTCGCGGCAGAGGATGTGTACCGGGGGAAGCCCGATCCGGAGATGTTCGTGTATGCGGCCCAGTCGTTGCGTTTCATACCGGAGAGGTGCATTGTGTTTGGGAACTCGAATCGGACAGTGGAGGCCGCGCATGATGCGAGGATGAAGTGTGTGGCAGTGGCTAGTAGGCATCCTGTGTATGAGCTTGGGGCGGCGGACCTTGTTGTCAGGCGGCTCGATGAGCTCGCAGTGGTTGATTTGAAGGAGCTCGCCGATGTTGACTTGGTTGGTTTAGAGGCGGAGGTGGAGGTGGAAGAGGAGGAAGAGCCTTCGCAGACTTCGGTGGCTGTGGCCGACCTTGACTGGTGATGCTCTTCTCTCTCTACATTCTCCATATGTACAGTTATGCACTTGTGCTTGATTTGATTATTAAGATTGAACATATGTTTGTGTGTGTGTGTGTGTGGGGGGGGGGGGGGTACTTTAGGTGATGTGTATATACTACATGACATGGATATAGAAAAAAAGTGACAAAGATCAAATGTTGGGTTATCTGGACTGGGATCCCATATCATTTATGTATAAATGTTTTTTTTTTAAATGTGATATATGAAAAATACCATTGATAATTGTTTATGCCCAGTTTATATGTTTTTTAATTACTTTGGATACCATTCATTGAATTCAGCATGAATGCTGTTCTTCCAATCCAGGGAGAATGTAATGGTATGCCCTCACAATTGACTGATCGATGTTATTATTGTTTCATGGAATGGTTGTTTGTCCAAAGCATTAATGACCAATTGTTGAATGAAGTTAGAGGTTGATGCAATAGTCCATTCAATTGGATAAATTTATTTATATTGGTATCTGCAAGTTCCCAAAAAGCACTAAAAAATGAACCTTGGATTCATGACAATGTCCACAATCTTAAGTTTGTAAGAATCTGACAAACCTTATTGATATAAACATGGCTTAATTAGTGAGTTACTCAGCTGCTGTATCAATTATGCGACTGCCTACACCTAGTAGTCGGGGTTGCCATCAGTCAGGGTTTTTTACTTAATCTTAACTTCAATATCAGCAGGGGAGGAACAAATTAATTTAGTTCCTCTTGTGATCTTAAAAGTAATTTTTTTAAAATCCGAAATCAAGACTTCTTTTACATAGTGATTTAAGAGTAAAAGTTGAGAAAGAAAGGTTCCTCTTAAATTGTATTGTATGCAGAGGTACCAAAGGAAGGAGATGACCTCCATTGTAACACGTTTATTGATAAAATTTGTATTTCAATCTTCAAATTATCACTACTATTTATAGTAACCTCCACAAGTACTAAAGCTATTACACCATCATCACAAAATTCGAAAAAAAAGAAAAGAAAAGAAAAGAAGGCATGGTTCACAATATGACCTTCCATTACATACCAAAACTACTATAACAACGCTGAAACGCCACAGTCATCCTCCTTTTCAGCCTAGCATGCCCAACCACAATCGCCACATACACCACCTCATACACTTCATCCATGAATCTGAACATTGACACTCTCCATGTCTTCTTCAACAACATGACCCCCATGAATCCCCAGAACCCTGTGATGAACCCCGGTGCAATGCCAATATAAAACCACACAATATTAGTCTCTTCTCCTCCAGGATCAGCCGATGATTGTTGAGCTTCAGATGAATCATCGCACTTCTTTGCCAGCGGGAACCCACAAAGTAGAGGATTGTCTTCATAGATACACGCGTTGTCCAGCGTATTAAGTTGGTCGCCCGATGGGATCTTCCCCGACAAATTGTTGTGAGACAGGTTCAAGACTTCCAATGAGTTCAAGTCCGAAAGGCTCGGGGGAATTGGCCCAGATAACAAGTTCCTTGACAGATCCAGAGACTCCAGCATCGGGAAGTGGTTCATATTCCATGGTATCCCTCCCGTCAAATGGTTCCCTGACAAGTTCAGTGAGTGTAGTCCATTGAGTTGTGTGAGCTCGTCGGGGATGACACCAGTTAAGCTATTGCTTGACAGGTCGAAGAGCTTCAAGAACTTAAGCGTAGTGGTGTAATCCAGGCGGATCTTCTTTATCGAGATCGCGACGTGCTCTATGTAGGTGGAGTAGAAATCCACCGGAAAAGAAAGCTCGACGATCTCGGTTGAGATCACAAGGGAGGCCATGGCTGTCAAGTTGCCTAGTTGGGGTGGTATGGCTCCTGAGAGATTGTTCAGCGCCAGGTCCAGCACCTGAAGACTACCCAACATGGATAACTGGTGAGGAATTCGGCCGTGCATGGTGTTGTTCCTGATGCAGATGACCTTGAGCAGTGGCATGTCCTCTCCTATCCAAGGTGGGATTTCGCCAGACAGTCTGTTCTCACCGAGATCAAGAACCACCAGACGAGAGAGGTTCTTCAACGACGAAGGAAGCTCTCCCGAGAACTTGTTGTTGTCGACATGCAAGGATCGCAGGTTTCTCAGGTACCCCACCCAGATGGGTATTGGTCCGGATAGGTTGTTATGCGCCAGATGAATGATTTCTACGTTTTTGTTATTGTTGATCACATCCGAGCCGCAATCAGGGAGGACTCCTGATAGATTGTTGTAGGAAAGGTCTACATATATCAAGCTTTGCAATGACTGACAGAAGGACAACGTGATGGTGCCATTGATTCGATTGTGCGATAGAAGTAAAAACTCTGTTTTGTTTGTGAAATGAAGTGGCAGTGGTCCAGAGAACAAGTTGTTGGAGAGGTCGACAAACCTTATAGTAGACAAAGCTTTTGGTAACGGACCCTCGAAGGAGTTGTTGCTCAGATCGAGGGCAAAAGTGTTGGGTAGTTGTAAAGGAGGAGGCAATGTTCCTTTTAGTTGGTTGTGTGAGAGGTCCAGGACTTGTAATTGGGATGACCAGTTCCAAAACCAGTCTGGGACGTGATCGAAAATGCTTGCATTTTGCATTTCCAGCTCAAACAAGGCCTTGGTCTGTGACCGAATCCACATGGGAAACTGCGGTCCTGAATTGCAAGAGCTTAACCTGATCACTTCAGATTGGAAAGGTGGAACCCAATTGGATTCAAAGTTTAGAGTGAAAGAGTTACCAGAGAGGCTCAACCTTCTTAGATGCACGAGTTTATCAAACTGCACATTGGATAACAGGCCATCTAATGTGTTGTAAGAGAGGTCCAGCACTTTTAATTGCTGTAGTTCTACCAGGCTTCCAGGGATGGAGCCCTTCAATTTATTGTTACTGAGATCCAAATAAGTCAGATGCGCCAATCTCCCCAAGGATGCAGGGATGGGACCATCTAGCGAGTTGTTGGAGAGATATAAAGCAGTTAAGCTACTCGTGTCGCACCAGAATAAGCCCTCCATTGACCCTGTTATGTTGTTCATGCTCAAGTCTAAGCTTTGCAGTCTACAGAGGTTGCCCATGGTCACTGGAATCTGACCGGTTAACATGTTGTGACTCATATCTAGGACTTGCAAGCTTGTCAGGTTACCGAGATGGGGAGGGATCAGTCCACCAAAACGGGCTTCAGAGACGTTGAGATAAGTTAGCCCCTGGAGTGCGCCGATGAATTCCGGGATTGGCTTCAGTCTGAAATCATTAGAGCTGAGGTCCAAGTGAGTCAGGTGTGTGAAGGAAAGCAAAGAAGGTGGTACCTCACTTAGTCCTTTGAGGTTAAGGCCTACGATGTGCCCGGTCATCTTGTCGCATGTAACGCCATTCCAAGCGCAGCAGTTCGTGCCAGACCACGAAGACAGCATGCTCGATCCATGAACGGATCTTTGGAAACCGAGGAGGGTGGTCCTCTCATGGTTCACGCATGGGGCAGTCCAGTTGGCTCGTGCCGAGAGGCAAGAGTGAGTGGCTGTGATGCATATGAGTAATAGTAAGAGTGAAGTGTGGGAGCGGGCCATGTTGGGTGATGGTGTGGATGTGTGTCTCCCCAGAAACTTATAGAGTAGAAAAGATTCTAGTCAGAGGGAGAAAAACACAACCTATTGCAAATGTTCTTGCTTTACTCATCATTTATTAAAATAACCATGCAAGCATTTTTTAAAGTGGATTTGTGCTCACAGGATTTTCTTGTGTCATTGTCTCATAAGATCTTTTTGGTCTAAATTTTTATGGAAAAAGTCAAGTCATGAAACAGTTGGAGAATGCCTTCAATTCTTGTTTGTGTCTGCTGCCGCCAGTGAAGAGTAGACCTGAAATCTTGTTTGTGTGGTTTGTGTGTTCACTGTCTTGAATGAGGGTGGTTGGGAGCCTAGAGAGATTGACAAAACTGGTCAGACCATAGTTACATAATTCTTATGAAAAATTCTATAAGTGGCCTATAGAATCTCCTCTTCATGCATTGGTAGAGGTACCCCTCTTTCTTTTGAAGGGAATATATGATTTTGTTAGAAAAGTAGTTATTTTCATATTAAATTAGAAAGGAATATATTCATGAAAAATTAAATAAGGAGAAAGATTGAAAGAACAAGAAAGTCTGGAATGGAGTCAGGTGTTTACTTTGTCTTCAGAAGATTCAAAACATAATACATTATTTGAATTAAACAGTTACTAATAATTTGTCCCCAAAATTAAATCTCATTCCCCATTGAACTCTTCAGTATTTGGAAAGCAGAAAAATCTAAATGTAGATCCAAACACAAATGGATGGTGTGTTCCAATTCACACCTCCGCTTTTCTTGGTGTAAAAAATCTTCTTTTTTTTTGAAAGTTACAAAACCTACACTTTTCAAAAGCCGTATGTGAATTGCAAGAAGACAATTGGACAATCCATTTCTTGGAATAAAATTAAAGACGTATGTCTACCATTTCTTTAAAAAAACAAAAGAGCAAAAATGCAAGAAAACAAAATATTATTATTATTATTAACAATATCCAAATCCGAATCAAAACCAAAAGCAAAAGCAAATACCGTTCACAAACCTCAAACTCCATATGAGATTTCTACCCAATCCGTCCACAATGTATACTTAATAATAAAAAAAAGATCTCTCTTTTAACAGATCTGATGCTAAAGTAAATGAATGTACCATTTCGATGTGGGCATCCAAACGTCTGTTTTATAGGACGCAGCGACTAAGGCAGTAGGTGCGCGATGAGGATGTTGCGTTCGTCGAAGCGCTGTTTTAATACGACCACGGAATGAGGGAAATACACTACCGACGCAAATGACTCATGTCGGGTGGACTCACGGGTTGGCTGAACCGGGCTACAGCCCAGCTCAGATTTTGTTTAAAAAACCCCTAACCCAATTTTATAAGACAACTCCCAATACAGCCCAACTCGTATTTTGTTTAAGGATAATGTTACATCCAGCTTCATTTTCAGTCTCAATTTTAGTCTACGTGTGTTTTAAATTTTTTAAAAATAGTATACCTTATCTAATGAGATACATATTTTTATAAAATGAAGCATACACTCAAATGAATTACATGAATTCATTTATAAAAAATGCAAAAAATTTCTTTCGAAGCATATGCCTTATTAATGTGAGCATATGCGTCGATAAAAATTTATCGACATATATAGGGCTGGATTTGGGACTGGAAATAGATCTGAGTGTAACAGCGCCCTTTGTTTAAAAACTCCAAAATTCCGGTCCAACCCATAGTTTTTTAGAAAAACCTTAAAATATACTTGCCATATAAATCTCAATTTATATATACTTGCCATTGAACAGTTCTTTTTTCTTTAGCCGTGAATGATGAATAATACCATTCACACCAATCAACAGTATATATGCTATATAAACCTCAATTTTAATTTTGTATTTTTTATTCTTTCAATTTATTATATAATTTTTTATCTTTATTTCTTGCTTATAGGTGATTGAATTAAATTAATCGATGAATAAAAGTGGGTAGAATGAATGGATGTGGATGGATTGTTTTATGAATGATGAGATTTTTATTATATTGTTTAAAAATTTTATCTCTAATTCATCATTTTATAATTTCATATATGATATCGGTGATATGTAACCTAGAAAACTCATATAGTACTTGTTCATGAAATTATTGGTTCAAACTCGGTAATAAATGAATTCTACTCTCTAAAATGCCGCAAGGATCAACTTTAATAATGTCTTATTATAAAGTTTTTAAATCTCTCTATGTTATTCTCGGCTGGACTTTGATTATGAATTTATCTGCTTAGTATCTTTTTTCTATTTTGAATATAGTATTTAATTATCAGCTTTTGTTTTAGTGAACTTATTTTGTTTTATATAATATTTTGATTTTATTTCAAGTGCATCATTTGACTACAAAAAAATATTAATATTTTTATCAAACATAAATAGATTTATGAAAATATTAATTCAGCCTACCCCGAAAAAGTGTCATGGATCCGCCCCAGTGACTATTTCATGTAACGCCCCCGAACCCACGACTCCGTTTTGAAGCGCGAAGTCCGGTTGCGTTACCTTAAATCCTCGAAACTCAGAGTTCTCTTCTTTTTTCTCTCTTTAATCCAGAGATATAATAAGATAATACTAAAATAAACATCATTATTCAGATATACTTAACATCTAAGATTTCAACAATACTTCTAATGTGTCTGGATATAATTTATATATAAAAAAATATACAACTTGACATAAATATGATTACTAGGAAGATGGGTCAACTACATGCCAAATAAAATTGATTAAGTCCTTCAACCAAGGAAGTATAATGTTCTCGCACCCACGACCTCGTTCGCAGCTACACGAGATCCACCAATCTAGGTCTTTAATATGAAAGGTTGGGAAAAAAGGGATGAGCAATCACACGCTCAGTGAATGGACATTTAGGTCCCAATAATAATTGATATCAAAATAATAATCTTTGATAAATATATCATAAGAGAAACAATTTGCAATATACAATAAAACGATATTTACAAATGCAATAATTTCCAATAACCACAACTTAATAAAATTCTCATTTCAAATATATGGTCTCCAAATCCTGTCAACACATGATGCGTATGAATGCAATGGACACGCATACCCGTATTCAATGACACCTAACCATCTACGGCACTTAGCCGTAAGGATTTCACACAGGAAATCGTGCCACCTAGACACTTGTCACCTAGACATAAGTCACCTAGACTTTGGTCCATTCTGAACCATGGTCACATAGATAGAGCCACTTAGGCTATGCCACCTAGGCAATATGATGCATGCATGATCAACACATTTTCATTTCAAACAATATGCATGCGACAGATTCAAGATGTTTATCATTTCAACACAATACATAATAAGGCATCTGTGATCCGCCTATATAATATGACATGCTCGAGTTGTAGATAAAATAACATTTGAAAATCATTAATAAAATCCTTCAAAAATTACGTAGGAGACTAGACTCACTCACCTTCGGTCCAACGACACAAATCATCTCCAGAAAATCTAAGGTAGCCTAACCAGTCCTGAAAACAATACAATCAATCAAAATATGCTCAACATTGTACGAGATTCGAGGTAACTGAATCACAGAAACCCGACGGCTCCTATAGGGACCGTCACTAACTAACCCCGATGGCTTCCACTGGGGCTATCCCTTAACAAACCGACGGCTCCACTGGGAGCTGTCCCGTATATGCCCGATGGCTCCTACAAGGGTCGTCCCGGGGCAGAAAGTGAAACCCTAAATATCTTTTTTTTTGTCAAATACTTTAAATCTTCTATCATCGAAAATAAAACACTAGTTGTTTAAAACGGTGTAAATAAAAAAAACTCATATCGAAATAAAATCATGCGTATGAGAAATTCAATTAAAAACCTTAGTTTATAAGGATTCGCAAAACACGTATATAAACCAATTAAACCTTATTCAAAACTTTCCAAAAACTTAGATCTATTCATATTATCAAAAGCAATACATAATGTGTAACCGATACAAAACATTTAAGAAATAGATCGAAAATCGTATATAAGAATAATCCATTTCGAAACCCTAGCTTACGGGAAACGGTAAAAATATCAATAAATATTAAAACACTTGGTACATATAAGGATCTAGATACACACTATAAAAATCTTTTGAAGACTACAAGAATAACATATTATTATACCTAACATGATATCTTATTATATTTATCTTAAACCCTCTAAGGATTTATAAAACGTATATAAGAGCGATACAAAAACTTATACAGAAATATTTAAAAAATCATAACTTTCTACGCGTAACTCTGAATTGGGCAATTCATGATTCGTTGGAAAGATCTTTTCAAAAACTATTTCTGTTTATGAAATACATTTTTCCCAGATCGACGGATCCTATTGGATCCGTCACAGAACCCGACGGCACCTATAGGATCCGTCACATTACCGACGGATCCCCCTGGAGCCGTCGATATTTACTCTGCTCGACTTCTTGGCACAGTTTAGCCCATAACTTGATCGATACTCATCCGATTCACGATCTATAAAGAGCGTTGGAAATCTAACAGAATAAAGATTCCAACCATATCTTAATTTATGAATTTGGAGATATATAAATCCTCCAAAACCTGATAGGAATAAGATCCAATGCACAAAATGAAGAAACGACTAGGAAAAATCACAGTCATTACATTCACCGTCTCAAAAATTTGTTCAAAAGTGATTTCACGCGTTTATATGCGTCCCACACGCAACCGCTCCAGTAACATGCATCCCAACGGAGCCTTGGAATCTCTTTAAGGTTTATTTTCAAAAACTAATATATGAAAAATATATAGAAGGATTGTAAGTTTTTAATGTTGGAAAAACTTGGGTTTTGATCAATTTTGGGTTAAAATGAATTTGAGTTTCACTAATTATATTTAGTGAAAACCCATTGGATTGCGTTCCTCTCGTTGAGTAGATGAACGTAGTATATTTACATTCTCAAAATCAATTTTGGTTGAATGAGAAAATTAAATCCAAAGTTCTCCCAATAATATGATGAAAGTGGTCGGTGGTTGGGGAAGAAGAAGAAGCTATAGTCCCATATCAGTTAAATAGGAAAATAATTGAGGATTTATAAGGTGAGCTCCTTGTATTCTAGTGAATTGCTTTTGGTGAACACCATATGGTGAATCTTTTGAAAGATCGAACGGTGGAGATCGTTTTGATCAAATGAAATCCGGGCCGTCAATCTAATAAATCCACATATGCAATATGGGCCATCAGATCGACGGTTACAATCTAACCGTTGGCTTTTTGGAGAAGGGGTGCCTCATACTGTTTCAGAAAACTGAACAGAATGAAGGGGCACCTTCAACAACCTTCACAACCAATTTTTCCTAATATATATAGCACTCTAGACTCTGCATAAAAATTCATCCAATTAAGTTTCGAGTCCTCTTGCATTCAAGTTTGCATACAGTCCAGTTTTCAGAGTCTTATACAAGAGAGAGTGTTGCACACAGAGTTAGTTCGCTGGCAGGGGCGGAACTAGGATTTATAACAAGAGGGGGCGAGGACCAAACAATAATAGACTTAAAGTAAAACAAAAATTATAACAAAATATAAATATATATATATATAATGATCATTTAAGACAAAAAAAATTAAAATTTAAGTCAATTCGTTAATAAGATGCACCAATGAACATCTAGTAGATATTTTTATTAATAGCCACAAAAATAAATAGAAAATTACATATCTTCTACTTCAGTTGTGCTCGACGATTTTTCACTGTATAAAATTCATCAACAATCATATATAATTGTCATATCATTTTTCACGAGTTGGGATTTCCTGGTCAAATCAAGGACACCGGAAATCCTTGTGGCAACCAATAAAAGGTTGTCACGTAGGAAGTGAGAGTCTATTTAAAAAAAAATATAATGATATACATGATTTTATAAAAAAAAATGCAGTACATTTTAACCCATAAAACCTATCTGTTTCAGTTTTTTTGGGGACAGGTGGGCCCACAATTAGATTATTAGAATTTAGGCCATACAAGTATATAACCATGCAACATTTCAAATTTTTTTGGAGGGGCCAGGACCCCTGTAAACCCCCCCTTGGGTCCGCCCCTGTTCGCTGGTCTTCTGGTTTGTAGTGCTGCTATCAAAGGACGTTCGATCGTTGTATCCTAGGAGACATTAGCCGCTATCCGTAAGCACCAGTGTGGGGCAAACAACGTCTTAAGGAAATAGAGTCCAACTCTATCATCGATCCTCCTCTTCATCAAAACAGATTCTCCCATTCAGTACGTGTTGTTTTCTTCCCTGTTCTGTAGAATTAACTCCATGTTGTTTAACTAGATTAATAATTAGATTTTAACATTCAATAGACAGTCTCAAGAGAAAAAAAATTAGACAGAAAAAATAATAGTAAATTTTATGTGAAAAATAAATAAAAAATAGCTCTTCATATTCCACACATCTAATAAAATAACGGTTCTTTCTTTGTTGCATTTAGCATGTGTCGACTTGTGGTTCCTAAATGGTAACGTATCTTTTTTATTGTTCAGTTATCAATTCGAGTTTTAATCTAGTCAAGACTGATTTCCGATCAGTTTTATCAGTCCTGAACTGCACAACTTTTTAATTGAACCACACAATCAATTATTGAAAATATATTTCACTCTCTTATTGGATCCAATCAACCATCGAATAAAATATGAATGTCTAAATATCATTAATATCTAATAGGAGAGTGATCAACAATTGATTTGTACAGTTTAATTATTTATAGTTCAATTAATAGTACTGACATGACTAATCGAAGTCAGTCTTAACTAAATCCAGACTCCATCTATTATAGTTTTAACTTTTAACTATGGGCTTTCAACTTATTCCTATCTATATCAATTTATTCCAAACAAACATGTCTTTAGACTTATTCATTCCTATTCCACCCTATTCTATTAACAGCACTATATATCCATGTCCGGGTTATATGTAGCAAATTTTTTTTTTCCTATTCCTGTACTAGCAGAATAACTATCCCACTCTTTTATCTTTTTCCATACCGGAACAAAAACAAGGATATATTCGCTATTAATTATTAAATGACACGGATCATCAGACCCAAAAATCCTCACGATCCATCGTCCACCGTACAATCTAAATCTTTAGCCAAATCCGAACATCACAACCGTTGACGGTTTCAATCAATTGCCGCCAAATCCCAAGGAACACAAAACAGAAACAACAAAACCCTAACCCTATAAATCCCCTCCTCTTCTCCTCCCCCCGTCTCCAAAACCCTAAACCCTCCCCAAACCCCCACCGAGAAACCATGGAAACCCCAACAAACGTCAACGACGCCAACCTCGTATTGATCCTCGACTACGGCTCCCAGTACACCCATCTCATCACCCGCCGCATCCGGAAGCTCTCCGTCTTCTCCCTCTGCCTCTCCGGCACCACCTCCCTCGAGTCCATCACCCGCCTGAACCCTAGGGCCGTCATCCTCTCCGGCGGACCCCACTCCGTCCACACCCCTGACGCGCCGTGCTTCCCCGACGGGTTCCTGGGCTGGGCCGAGGCGAACGGCGTGTACGTGCTCGGGGTCTGTTACGGGCTGCAGTTGCTCGTGCAGAAGCTCGGAGGGGAGGTGAGGGTGGGGGAGTGGCAGGAGTACGGGAGGATGGAGATTGAGGTGGTGGAGGGCGGCGACGGGGAGGGGAGGTTGTATGGGGGGGATGCGGTGGGGAAGGAGCAGACGGTGTGGATGAGTCATGGGGATGAGGCGGCGAGGCTGCCCGAGGGGTTTAGGGTGGTTGCGAGGAGTCGGCAGGGGACTGTGGCGGCGATTGAGAGTCCCGGGAGGAGGTTGTATGGTCTGCAGTACCACCCGGAGGTATGGTTGTTGGGATTCTAATTGGAAGTTATTCGTTTGTTTGTTTTGGGTTTTGTTGTTTATGGAATTTTTTATTTCAATTTATTTAAAAAGTGTGGATTTTGTGATTGGGTTTTGTATATGATGGCAATGGGTGTTGGTTGTGGGGTTGTCTTTTGGGGATTTGGTTGTTATTTTTTTTTCGTTTTATTTATTTTGGGTTTTCTGTTTGTGTATTTTCTTTTAAAAGTATGGTTTTTGTGATTGGGTTTTGCATACAGTGGGTGTTGGTTGTTGGCTTTTCTTTTGGGGGATTTTTTTTTTTTTTTTGAAAAGGAATTTGGAGCGTTTATTAAAAAAGATGCCCTTCCATCCCAAAAAAAACCTTTGTATGTTTTAAGTCAGCCAGTGCCCGAAAGTTTCCTTTGGGGATTATTTTTTTCCATTTATTTAATTTTGGGTTTGTTGTTTATGGCTTTTTTTTTAAATAGAAAAAGTATGGTTTTTGTGTTGGGTTTTGTATAGGAAAGCAATGGGTGTTTGTTAGCCAGCAAAACTGGGCATTGGAGCGTGTTCTTATTTCTAAGTGATTTTTTTTCTTTTGTTATTTGGTGGTTGGGGAAACTGGGGAAGGTTTTTTTTATGATATTGACTTAGTGAAGTATCTTACTTGATCTTAATGAAAGATTAGGATTATGTGCAGTTAGTGGACTTCTTTGAGGTGTGGAAATTGGAATTCTGGTTTTGACACTCATTGTAACAAATATGAAACACGCATGACGAGTATGTGAATTTTATCTGATTATAAAGTGTACCGTGATGGAAATCATTGCAGAACTTTTCTAGATGGTTGGGTTTTGTGAAGAGCTTATGTTGGAACAGTTGCTCTTAAGGCACTATAACTTCTATCCAGTAGCCACCTTATGTCTCACTTATTATGTAAAGAATTTGAAGCCTCCTGTTCATGATTTGCTTGTCTCATGGTCTTTTTTTTTATTGGTATTGATTGGCGTGAATGAGATGCTCAACTGTGCTGATGATAATTTATTTTGGGAATGTTTGTCAAAAGAGAAGATCATGATAATAGTAAATGTCTTGTGCAGAGATATAAAAAATACTTGCACTAAGGGGAAAAAAACAGTGGCATCACCCATAAGGGTTGAAAATGGGTGAAATTATAGAATTTGAAAGATGTAAATGCTCATTTTAAACTTATTATAGGCATATTGGCATTCAATGCTTGGTTTGAGTACCATAAGAATCTTCTGAGTTCAGGATAAAAGATTCCAACTTTTGGTGTTGATATGCTGACATGATGTTCAAATTTATTTTTGTTCAATACATTGCAAATGTTGTCCAGTATTAATATTTATGTAGTCTGATTTTCTTCAAAGGTCAAATAATATTAGAATTATTATTTATTTGGTGTATGTTGTGCTGCATAGGTGACACATTCTACATTGGGGATGGAAACACTGCAACATTTTTTGTTTAATGTGTGTGGATTATCTCCTGGTTGGAAAATGGAAGATGTCCTGGAGCAAGAAATTAATGTGATCAAAGATCTGGTGGGGCCTAATGATCATGTCATATGTGCGTTATCTGGTGGCGTTGATTCCACTGTTGCAGCAACCCTTGTTCACAAGGCTATTGGGGACAGACTCCATTGTATATTCGTTGACAATGGTTTGTTGAGGTGACATAATGAGTATATTAATGCCACATGTTCAATTTCGTCTTTTGTTCAACATCTCCTCTGGTTGAGAGGATGACATACTTCTTTCCTTACTGTAATGCGCATTTTCACTCTCTAGGTACAAGGAGAGGGAGCGTGTAATGTCAACCTTTGAAAGTGACCTTCATTTGCCAGTTACTTGTGTTGATGCGTCAGATCGTTTCCTTAGTAAGCTGAAAGGTGTGACCGACCCAGAGAGGAAAAGGAAAATCATTGGAGGAGAATTTATCGCCATTTTTGATGATTTTGCTGTAGAATTGGAGCACAAATTGGGAAAGAAACCTGCTTTCTTGGTTCAGGGAACGCTCTATCCAGATGTAATTGAATCTTGTCCACCCCCTGGAAGTGGAAGAACTCATTCACATACAATCAAGAGCCATCACAATGTTGGCGGACTCCCCAAGGATATGAAGTTAAAGCTAATTGAACCACTTAAGCTTCTTTTCAAGGATGAGGTTTAGATTTTAATCTTTCAACCATCACATGCAATGTGTATTGTGTCCCATGATGCTGATTTTTCTGATTAATGTTGGTGATTTTCTTTCAAGGTGCGGGAATTGGGAAGCATTTTGAATGTTCCTCAAGCATTTCTTAAGCGCCATCCTTTCCCTGGGCCAGGCCTTGCCGTGCGTGTATTGGGTGATGTGACTCAGGGAAATGCCTTGGAGATTACACGGCAGGTTGGATTGGTTCTCATTGTTGGAAGAAATTATCATCTATTTTGAGAAAATATTTATTCATACTTGAGTTTTGTGCTTTCAGGCAGATGAGATCTTCGTACAAGCCATTAAGGATGCTGGCATTTATGACTCTATTTGGCAAGCTTTTGCTGTGTTTTTGCCTGTTTTAACTGTTGGTGTTCAAGGTGACCAACGAACTCATTCTTACGTTGTTGGTCTTAGAGCGATCACAAGTGAAGATGGAATGACTGCTGACTGGTAATATAAGATTGATTAATTCTTCTGAAATGCTGTTTTATTTTGTTTCTTTGTATATAAAGTTCAGGATGAGACATTAATAATCTATCCAAGGATAGATTTTAAATCTTCTCATTTTTTTAATTATATTCTCAAGGGATTTTGCAGGGTGTGAATTTTTCTGCATTTGTGCACTATATGCTTTGGAACTGTTCTTGTTTCTTTTTTATTATAAAAATAGCATATATGAGAACTAGTTTTTTATATTAGGTTTTCATATCTTTCATTCTGTGGGTGCATCTGCATACTTTGTTTATTTAATTTGCATTAAAAGATACTGACTGATTAAGGTTATGCTGATGACTTGTGGATATACCTCCTCTTTTTTGTCTATTGCTTTCATTGCATGAAAATTTCTTTACAAATTGCAGCACGCATTGTTTTATATTTTTTATGTGACAAGGAACCCTAATATTAGTTAGGAAAACCCTGGATGCATAGAATCATCTGCAAACCCGTGCATCGGTTAAGCCTGGGGGGGATTCGAACTTGAAACCTATGGGGAGTAAAAGCAAACCCATGGCTCTAACCAAAGAGGCAACCCCAAATGGGTCAAATAGTTGTATTATAATAAAACTACTTATCTGCCTGCTATTTATAGCTTCCCTTCTTTTCTTCATTTTATCTCACCTTCTCCCCAAATTAAATCCTACAGTTAAAATCTCAAACTGCACTTTGTTCATTTGCTTTGGCTGCTGCAATGTGCTTATTGTTGTTGTTGTCGTCAGCATCATTGTCTTGTCTTCCATTAAACTTTATAATGTCTAGGCATTTGGTCTCAAATGGTGAGGCCATCTTCTGATTTCTCATACATGTCTGCTGCAATCTGCTTATTGTTGTTGTCTTCGTCGGCATCATCATCATTGTCTCATCTGCCATTAAACTTTATAATGTCTAGGCACTTGGTCTCGAATGGTGGGGCCATCTTCTGATTTCTCATACATGTCATTGCATTTTTGGTGTGAAAAAGTACTGATTTGCGATTCATAGCACTTTTAGTTAAAATGCATAACAGTCTTTCAGTTAAATGAATAGTAAAGGTGGGGAAGAATTATCTAGACATGTGAAACAATTCACTTTTAGTCCCTGTTGATAGTGTTCATAAATCCTAACAACTAAATATGGGTTGGATTCGCTGGTTAGTTTTAAATATAAAACTCATTCTTTTCTCTGAACCCACCCCAAAGTAAATCTGTTACTAATAAAATCATTCCCATTGTCATCCCTACTTTTAGTTAAGAAAGACGTTTGCAATAATCATATCTAATTCAAAAGTTTTCACATCCGGCAGTTGTTTTCAAAAAAAATAAAAGTTTAATTATACAAAACAATAAACTACCTCTGTGAAGTTATTTTTTATAAGTAATTTAAATCGCACCTTTATAAAAAATAAAAAATAAAATGTCAAATAAAAGATTTTTTCCAGAAAGCCTACTAAATTCTCGAAGGCATTATTGTTTTGCTGATACTGCTTAATTTACTGTTTAATGGTTATGCAGGTATAAATTTCAGTCAGAGTTCCTTGACAATGTCTCCAGGAAAATATGCAATAATGTTCGAGGCGTGAACCGAGTTGTCCTGGATATTACTTCAAAGCCTCCAGCAACAGTGGAATGGGAGTAAATACAGCTCCATCAGTAAAGCTTGTATACATAGATTAACCTCGAACGAAGTGAAATGGTTTGCTGAAGTTTGATAAAGCCAGAAAATCATGCATGCTAGATTTGCATTTTGTTTTCTTATTTGTCAGCAGACAAATAATTATTCTTTGTATTGATAACTGAATTATTTATTAGATGTGGTTGAATTTTTCATTATAACCAGCCAATTACATAGTTATCATGTCATGTTAAACTATTAGAAACAAATGAGTGGCTGGTGTCTGAACATGTTATATTGGACCAACATATTATTTTTTGATGTGTGTTAGTTTTCATTATTAAATAAGAGTTGGTTCTCTGCCATTTAAGCTTGTTTAAGGACCTCAATCTTTCAATTGGGCTTATGGTCTTTGTCATAGGAAAGTCAGACTTTCTGGACAGCGCATCCAAGTTATTGCATGTTTTCTTGACTGCAACATGTTTATAATTTATGTTTCTTGATACTCAAGTGTGGAACTTTTGAAGACATGAAGATTAAGTTTGCTAGCATTGTTCCTTTTTAATGTAGAAATAAATAGAAGCTTTTTTTTTATTATGGTTACAATGCTAAATAGAAGCTTTTATTTTATGGTTACGATGCTATTCTTTAATGCTTCCAGAAGAATCTAAGTTTCTCAACCCATGGATGACAAGCATCTTGCATACCTGCTAGTTGCTTCAGTTGCCTACATTAGATTTTTCCTATCTGCCATTGACTTTTCTCTCATAAAGCTACTTTTTTTGTCCCTGTTTCCCTCACTGTTATGTTTATATGTGGTGAATGAGTT